>VONZ01000394.1:0-653044 GCA_012976165.1 Labeo catla | reverse complement strand
CAAAACTCTGTAGGACACCGGCCCTCCAGGACTGAGTGTGGTGACCCCTGTCTTAATGAGTAATTTAGCTGATTGTCAACCTTTGCATACATTTGTAACTTTTGTGTAGTTTGTAGTATATTTAAATGAACTATGTGTAGTCTTTCTCCATGTTACCTGCACACAGATATCACTGTTTATTTGTCAGCAAACGTTAGTAAGTTAATCATCATAGATCTGATTCATTGTCTTTTCTCTTTCTGTCTTCAGTCTGTGTAGATGCAGTATTACAGAGAAACAGTGTCTCATCCTGACTTCAGCTCTGAAATCAAACCCATCACACCTGAGAGAACTGAACCTGAGCATGAATAAACTAGGAGACTCTGGAGTGAAAAACCTCAGTGATCTACTGATGAACACACAATTCAAGCTGGAGAAACT
Source organism: Labeo catla (assembly GCA_012976165.1). Taxonomy (NCBI): domain Eukaryota; kingdom Metazoa; phylum Chordata; class Actinopteri; order Cypriniformes; family Cyprinidae; genus Labeo; species Labeo catla. The sequence goes on along the minus strand of VONZ01000394.1, from coordinate 652,624 downwards.
AGAGTTAGTATCATTATACTCTACAGCAGTTACAGTGAGATTAAAGTTTAAATAGAAATGTGAAAATAGACGATTTAATGTTGTGAAATTTACTACTATTTCTGTGTTAATTTACATTGGTAAAATTCACTTATTTGTTGACTGAGGGTCCAGACTTGGATTGTAACTAGTCTCCTCAAATACTCCTCTCTTGGTTTGTTCATTCATATATTAGAAGTTTCCATGATTTTGCTGGTTTATTAGTGAATGTATGACATTTGTTCATGATGCATCATAGATCTGATTCATTGTCTTTTCTCTTTCTCTCTTCAGTCTGTGTAGATGCAGAATTACAGAGAAACAGTGTCTCATCCTGACTTCAGCTCTGAAATCAAACCCATCACACCTGACAGAACTGAACCTGAGCTGGAATCAAATAAAAAACACAGGACTGAATCACTTATGTGATGTACTGAAGGATTCACACTGTAAACTGGAGAGATTGAGGTCAGTAACATTCACATACAAGAATCAAAATGATTAAAATCACTTCAACAGTTTAAACCAAAACACTTTATAGTATCTAACGACTAGTTTAACTACATTTCTCAATAGCATGGTGTTAGCGTTGATGTTTTCTGAATCAAAAAGCTTTTCAGTAGCAAAGTTCTTTTTTTGATCAAGTAACAGTAGCATCAACAAAAGCTACATTTTCCAAAGCATTTCTGAGGCTCAAGCTCAAATCAGAAAAATAACTGCTAAGGATCACTGATCCTGGATCAGTAAATGACGCCACTAAACCTCGTAACTCCACTGGCTCCTCATAGTGTCAGTCAAACCTCATTATTCCTCCCACATATAAATGTATCTGTATACAATGAAGCCACAAACCAGCTTTGACACAGTGTTTATTATTAATTAAAATACAGTGGGGTTTTGTTTGTTTCTTTAATTTCTGAAAAAGTATCAGTTTAGGTCATAGGAGGTTTGTGTCACAGTATGAGGTAAATCCAGCCCTGTACATGATACTGATACTGAGAGCACTGACTTGAAATGAAGTTGGTTCAGTATAAAAATTACATTTCAAAAACAGCTTGGATGTAGTACTATTTTTGCCATGTTACTGTAGCTTGGCTTGCTACATTTCCCAGGAGGATCTTCAGTGTAGTGAAGCTTCATTTAATGAAGAGTAACTGTTAGCTTAGCTCACTACATTTTCCAAGTAGCTTGACCAACACTGTTAAAAAGTGCACAGTTCATTTGTGGAGTAACCTTCCTATCACTTCAGGATATTTACAGCACTAGGGTCGTCATGAGGACCCACAACATCATCAGGGACAATACACATCCACAACACAGCCTCTTCACACTTCTGCTGTCTGGGAGATGTACAGGAGTATGAAATCAAGGACAGAAAGACTTACAAATGTTTTTATCCACAAGCCATCAGACTCCAGAACAACCCTTTGAGCTGTGAAGTAGAGACAGACGACACATACAGCTTCAGGTTCAGACAGTTTCATTTCGCTCCCATCGAGTTAAAAACACGAATAAATGCACAGCCATTTGCATTCTGCATCAAAAACATATATATTAATGTGCTGGAGCACCTCTAATTTTTTATTTTTTATTATTTTTTATTTTAGTGGGTATGTGTTTAAGATTCCTTGTTATATGTTTAGTCAGGTAGATATGTCTGTGTGTAAAGATTGAATATGTGGTTGCTGCTGTAACAATATAATTTCCTGTGAAGGATTAATGAAGAATTTAATAATTTAATAATAATAACTTTTAGAACTTATTTTGTGGCGTTTAAAGGCCTTTTGATGGGTTGCATCAAAAAGCTGTGAAACCGGTTACGCTCACTGAATGAATCACATTTGTTTGTGCCAAACTCTTACAAAGCAAAAACAAACATTCTCCTCTGATCCATGAACGCTTCTCACAGTTAATGTACACAATCTCATAGTCTGAAGCATCTGTCACACATGCTGTTGTGAATAATTAAGCAAAGCGTCTTCTGATTGGATAAGAACACACAGTCTCATGAATAATTATGAGACACCGACACGTCATTGAAGTACTATAGTCCTTTACCACGTCACAAACTATGACGATCACAACTGTGTCATAAACTATGACGTAAACACGATGAAGATTTGAAACCTGGAAGACAAAAATTGTGCAAAAAGCTCAAAATTAACCACTTTTCTCCAACAATTAAAATGAACAGATGCTAACATTGTCTTCTATGATGTGAAACACAAACACCTCTGCTAACATCTCAGAAAAAAAGTAGTCTGGGGTTTCATGACCCTTTAAAAACTAACTTCCCATTACCCTCACTGACTGTTACCTTGTTTGTTACACAATATACACTGACCAAAATTATAAATGCAACACTTTTGTTTTTGCCCCCATTTTTCATGAGCAGAACTCAATGATCTAAGACTTTTTCAGTGTACACAAAAGGCCTATTTCTCTCAAATATTGTTCACAAATCTGTTTAAATCTGTGTTAGTGAGCACTTCTTTGCTGAGATAATCCATCCACCTCACAGGTGTGGTATATCAAGATGCTGATTAGACAGCATGATTATTGAACATGTGTGCCTTAGGCTGGTCACAATGAAAGGCCACTTTAAAATGTGCAGTTTTATCACACAGCACAATGCCACAGATGTCGCAAGTTTTGAGGGAGCGTGCAATTGGCATACTGACTGCAGGAATGTCCACCAGAGCTGTTGCCCATGAAGTGAATGTTCGGAGCGTTGTGGTTTTTACTCGCTCCAAGAGCGCTCCACTACCGCTCTATCACGAGTACAATTCATGACAACGACCCATAATATAACTGCATATATAGCAAGAATTCACGTGTTAAATGTGACTTTTCTTGTCTTTATCGGACCCGGTTTGTCCCACCCTTCATCAGCACACAGACTCTGGACTTGGATGACATTGGAATTTATTTGAGGCCTGCACACAGAGCAGCAGGAGACAAAATGGAAGTTCAGCAATTTTTTTGTAGTTCCACCCACAGCAGTTCTCCATAGCTCTGCTGCTCTTAATATAACAGTAAACACTATGGTATTATAAACAAAACATACAAAAATAAATCAGGAACCTGAAATATGGTACATTCTCCATGACAATGAAACAGACTTTAACAATTCAATATTCTTTTTGTTCTGTTTTTTTCTATTCTTCTTAACCTTATGGCATTGTGATCGTATAAGACATTTTTAAATCAAACAGAAATAACAAGAATATAAAGACTGTATATCAAGGAAAAGCATAGTATGAGGTACATAAATTATATAGCTTAGGTCATCCATTTTATAGAGTGTATGAAAAGTTAATGAAAATATGAAATTTCTTAGTAAAACAATGAATGAAGTGCTTTACAAAACACAGTTAGCACAAAACATTTACTTAATACAGAAAATGCAATACTGAATAAACAGAGTAAATTTGTAAACACTATATGATAAAGAAACAATTACCTGCACACAGAGCAGCAGGAGACAAAATGGAAGTTCAGCAATTTTTTTGTAGTTCCACCTATTCAGAATACGTTTCACTTTGTTAGCACGTGGAAAAGATGGTGCACGTGGAAAAAGAGTACATCAGATGGAAATAACGGTATCAAAATAACATGTATACAAACAGAAAACTCTCTTTACTGATCAATCCATGTCTATGATGTTCATTACTCTTCAAACAGTGTCCAACATTTTACATGAAACAATATTTTTAACTTTTGGTGTGGAGCTACAACAAATGCGACTCACCCACAGCAGTTCTCCATAGCTCTGCTGCAGATTACGTGAACACGGGGGGGGGGGCAATAGCGCCACCGGAGTAACCAATAGGAAGCGCGATCCCATTAATGCAGGATTTATTTAAAGAACCATAGCACTGTAATTTTTATATCGTTACATAAACATAGCCTATTTAGCTAGCTTGATGGAGATGGATCACTCAAATTCAGAAAGAATGTGAAAACTAGGATGACGGCAATGGACATGAGCAGAAAGTTATAGTTTTCAATGAATTAGTTTGTTCTTTCAAGATACTGAATATTTTTAAGTGTGAAAGCGTGATTTAAACAAGTACAACACTTATTCACGCGAATCGCTCTCTCAATAATGCTTTCAAACAAATGTAAACTTACTGTGGTACTTCATCTGTATATCCGATTTTGAATGAGAAGAAATCTATAAGAAATGCAGCGATCTGTACGTAAAAAAACTGATGAAACGTATTGTTATTATTATTATTATTATTATTATTATTATTATTATTATTTTATCACAAACATTTGCACTGCAAAAAGCAGCAATTATACCTTTTAATGTTGACTGACAACCATGTTAGCTTGGCATGAGGAAAAAAGTTTACATACTTGTGTTCCAGTAAGCCACTTTAAAACTATACTTTCGTTTTATTCCTGTTATTTTCTTCTTTTAATATACGTTATGAACAGAACTGTGGTATTTCAAACATACTGATGTAGTTTAGACGCGGAGCGAAGGCGGAGCGGTGTTTCTGGTATCAGTGAGCGAGGAGTGGAGCGGGAGCGGGAAACGGTGAACCCGCAGCGGAGCTGGAGCGGAGCGGTTATAAAATGCACAGAGCGCGGAGGGGAAATTGTTGTCGCTCCACTCCGCTCACATACTCTGGTGTGTATATAGGTTTATATGAAGAGTTCAGAGTTAATGACACAGGCCCGGTTCTACGGGGGTGCTTGAGGGTGCTAAGCACCCCCAAACAAAAGCAAAAGCACCCTCAGATAAAATTATTAATAGCGTATTATTTTTTAAATTAATGAACACGCAGACAGATGCACATACATACATAAATTCGCCAAATTAATACGTACACACAAGCTTATAAATAATTATCTTATTTTCATCATGCTTTTAATGCCTCGGCATTTGATTGGTTGTGAGCATTCTCAGTTTGCGATCATGAAGCCTAAGTGACGTGTGACGCTGTCTCTTTATTCATTCAATGTGCGTCCAGCTCAGGAAATTCGTTAGCTAACTTTTTACAGTACTTAAAAAAATCGCATTATGGACATAAGGAATTGGCTAAAGAAAGCCCAGAAATCTTCAGACCAAGATGTTCATCAATTAATCTGTCAAATAACTCCACCTGCCGATGACAGCGACAGCGTACCCCGCCCTACAACCTCACTCGCACCGCATGACACCCCTGCAAACCCGGGCGACAGACCCCAGCAAGTGCCGCGGCCGATGGCGCCAAGCGACTTAGGTGACGAAGAGCCCTTACAGGTGATGTGCCTAGAAAAATACCCAAGTCGAACTTTTAGTGGCCGTGGAAATAACCGCTCATTTAGTAGCTCTTGGTTTAAAAATAGAGAGTGGCTGGAATATTCTGCTGAACGGGATGCAGCATTTTGTTATGCTTGTCGTAAATTTGGCTCAGCTGGGACAGATGATGCATTTACAACCACTGGCTACAACAATTGGCGCCATGCCCTTGTTCAGAATAAAGGGACTAAAAAGGCATGAATCCAGCAAAGAACATATGTCAGCAATGGTGCTGTGGAAGGAAAAGCTTGCTAGAGTCAAGAAAGGCACTGAGATTTCATCTCTTGTTAATTCAGCACAGCTTGAAAGGAACCGTGCCTATCTATCAGCAATTGTGGATATAATCCAATTCATAGCGCTTTGGAAAGAACGCGTTTTTAGGCGCGACATGTGAACTGCTCCTAGATGAGCATGCAGTAATAACCTTCACAGTGTATTCTTGATGTTAGATGGCATTTGTTGAAACTACAATTACTATACTAGTGTAGACGATTTATATTACTCAGTCCTATTTGGTGGTACCGTTTTCATACAGTTCCATGCATATTTTTTGTGAGCACCCTCACAATTTTCAGAAGCACCCTCAGTGATTTGGTTCTGGAACCGGGCCTGTAATGACATAATCAAACAGAAAATGAACACTGTTAACAGTAATGAATTATATGTTGCAATCAACTTATAGTTAAATCTGGTAGTGCTGTATGCTGTTTCCAGGTTGGCATCATCTCTTCTTAGGTGTTCTGGATCCAGACTGATGCTTGCATAATTCCTAGTTACCACGGGATGTCAACAGAGAAACAGAGGAACAAATAGGGACATAATTAGCGTAGCCGCTGTTCAACCAAGCAAAAATTATTTGTTTAACCCAAGCTAAAGAATAAAAATATGCCTATGATCAGATATAACTGCAGTACAAGATTATGAGATGCTTGGCTAAAGAGATGTGTCTTTAATCTAGATTTAAACAGAGAGAGTGTGTCCGAACTCCGAATGTTATCAGGAAGTCTATTCCAGATTTTGGGAGCCAAATGCAAAGAAGTTATACCTCCTTTAGTGGAATTTGCTATCCTAGGAACTACCAAAAGTCCAGAGTTTTGTGACCTTAGGAAACGTGTTGGATTGTAGCGTGGTAGAAGACTAGTTAGGTACGCAGGAGCTAAACCATTTATACTCAAGTAAAAGTACCATTACATTACAAAAAATGTAGTTTGAGTAGAGTAAAAAGTACTTGTTCAAAAAACTACTTGAGTAAGAGCAAAGGTGTAGTCTATTTAAAAGTACTCATGAGTATTGAGTATTGAGTACTGAGCTGTGGATTCTACCCCCGTAATAAGAAAACATACATACTGTAATTCAAATTATCTTGTTTATCAGAAAGAATTGAGAATAACACGGAAAAACTGTTAAATTGATGAAAAGATGAAAGTTATTCTCAGTACAATCATCACCATTTAAATTATATAGTTTTAAAAAAATAGATTTAAAGTCAAGTGTAAGGCCACTGAGAGAGCATGCTGTTGTTGCACATAACATATAATGTTTAGAACAATGCAAAGAATACAAACACCATCAGAAACGCATACCAGAGTTCAACATCACGCACCATGATATGGGTTAACATAGTTTTAAAAGAGCCAATTTTTTTTTTTTTTTTTTTGCTATAAAGACATGATAATCATTAAACATGATAATTTATGCTACAATTTTAACATATGACCATTGTTTGTGGTATTATCCCCTACCTTTTAAACATTTATTCAAGTTGTTATGCTAATAATACAATTTGTAAGGGGAAAAAAATGGCATTAAATAGGGAATGGGGAATATTTCTGGGAAAACTTTTTCAAAAGAAAACGCACATGCCAATGCACGTCTCTTTGCTGGGCCAATGCAGTCTTGGTGAAAAGGTAGCATCCACAACTGGGACAAAAAAAATATTGAACTTGAAAATTGTTTTTTATGAGTGCACTTGCTAAATAAAGGCAGATTTTATAAAATGGATAAAAACAAGTTATGTATTAATGAGCTGCAGTTATAACTAAGTGATAAATATCTAAGTAAGTGGGAAGGCCCAGACTCCACCTCTGAGTCGTTGTCATCAGAAGCCTGCGTGTTGTCAGATGTTAAGGGAGTCCTTTTGCAGTACAGATTGATGGCATCATGGACCACAAAATAGTGCTGATTACTGATAAAAACTACTTAATTATCTTGGCACTGATAGCCCAGTGGTTAGTATAGCTCAAGTCTGCTGTCAGCAAAGTTAAAAAAAAACTTAATTACTTTAACCTGAGTATTTGTTACTTCACAGCCCTGCATTTCTTTAGTTTATAAATTTAATTTAAAATGTTTGGAACATTTTTTGTTTGTTAAATTCAAGTTTTTGTTTTTTAAAGTAACGACTAAGCGGGCAACGGCAGACAGATCAATTTAGCCTTCTCAAATCATCATGACTATAATCTATAGATATAAAACACTTAAAGCATATCACAATGTTAGCTTAAACCAGTGGTTTTCAAACAGGTCCTGGAAGCATCCCCGCCCTGCACATTTTGTATGTCTCCCTTATCAGACACACCCAATTCAGCTGATGAGCTGAATCAGGTGTGTTAGATGAGGGAGACATACAAAAGCAGAAGCGCACTTTGCAGGACATGGAGGCTTCTGCGCGATGTAAAAAAACCAACTTAAAATATAAGCCGTCATTTTTGCTCATTAAGGTAAGAGTAATATATCATCCGGAACTGTAAAGGGTCTACCTTAGCTTGTGTGTACTCACAGTATCAACAAAACTTGCTTTTGTAAAATAAAGAAAACAAACAGGATGTGCTTTCTGATGTCTTGTTGTTGAACAGGAGCTCTTCACAAAAATGAACCAAAACCCAGCGAATTGCCTCACAGACACGATAAAAACTTATAGAAAGCTTTAAATTATTAGCCTACTTTGCTACTTTAAAACGAAATAATTCAAATCAAAAACAAAACTCTTTCATTATGTAATTCATAAAGATGCATTTCTCTCTAAAGGCGTGTTCAGTGACCAGATGGCAAGTCAGGAGCATCAACTTCATCTTTGCGACACTGACTCCGAAAATACTGGTTTATTAATAAACAATTTGAATATCTCCTTACTCCCCCTGACACATTCATGGTAATTACTTTTGCCTGTGTTTTGCGGCAAGCTTTAGTCTATTGTGTGTGCTTGAACACAGAACTCTTCCAGCTGCACTGAAGGCACATGCACTCGCTGCTGCTGCTGCTGTTGGCGTGGACACTGAACACTGGCAGAATGAATGTAGCAGAAACACTGTATTTTATGCTTGGTATAGAGCGTGTGCCATCACGTGCACTACTGCTGGTGGAAACAGACCTCTGCAGTGGCAATCAACTACCACAGTGGTGTGGTTGTCATTGCGACCATCATAGCCCTATTGACAGTACAGTTCGGCATGCAGTTTAGATTGGCAGTATGGTTCTGTTCTGGGCAAAAACTCCCTGCCCATCCATGCGGCCTAGCATATAAATAAGAGAAGGGGGAGTAGCTATTATCCCCTTAGGGTAAACAGAACAGCTGCTTTCAAACATTCCTGTGCATATTTTTAGTGAGCACTCTGTAAAGAGCATTGTGTTTTTACAACATGTTTTACAGCATTGTGCATTGAATCCAATGTTGAGCACATGATTGCAATGGTTAAGGTGTTTAATCAGAATTCACTGAGTAATGCTTTTCCTTGAAACCATGGAGCTAGCACTTTCAAATGTAGAATTCATTGTAATTAAAGCTATAGATAAAATAATATATTTATTATTTGTATTTAGCAAATGTATTCAATCTAATTATTCTGTAATCTTATTTTCCTGGTAGGCTAAATGATTGTGGCTTAACAGACGAAAGCTGTTCAGCTCTGGCTACAGTTGTTGGATCAGATACCAGTCTGAAAGAGCTGAACATGAGCAATAATAATCTACAGGATTCAGGAGTGAAGTTGCTCTGCAATGGACTGCAAAATATGAAGTGTCATTTGGAGATACTGAGGTAAGTTGTGTAACAACATACAAAAATTGAGCTCAATAAAAACATAAGGTGAAAACCAGAGTTAAATAATGAACAAGTTTGTATGTTTTGCATCGAGATACTTTTATATTTATGCCTGCCTGCCGTATTGTTCTTTTTCTGATTTGGTCTGTCATTGACACTGTCCTAAGCCGACGCATTGTGCTATACCGTTTACAGAATGTATTAGATTATGTTCAAGGTAGGGATAGTATATTTAATTGGATATCAAAAGCTAAGATAAGGGGCCCTATCATGCACCCAGTGCAATGTGGCACCAGGTGCGACGCAAGTGTTTACTGCTAATTTCATCCTGATGCAGTTATCATTTTCACGTCCTGCGCCACGTTGTTTCCAAGGTGTGTTCAGGCGCATTGTTGGCACGTTGCTATTTTGAGGCAACTGAAATAGACTGCGCCATTGACTTTAGACCAGGTTTCAGTTGGTCAATGTCGCAGTCCACTGGCACAGTCAATATTTTTTTTTTTTGTTATTTAAAGAGCGCGTTAGTAAAATGCCCTGTAGTCAGGTGCACAATGCACATACACTCACAATTATTACACACACAGGGACGCACAGCAGCACCTGAATATGCCAAATATTAAAAATGAAAGGATTACAGTGTAAAAGATTATTATTATTATGTACATAAATATAAAAATGACCCCATGTCATAATGGAAAGTCAACTGCTTTTTTTGCGAGCCGTTTTTTTTTGTTTGTTTGTTTTTGTTTCACTTTCACTTCCAAAAATGATCATGTTCAGCCAGGAGGGGAGAGGATGGAAAGGAGGTGCACAGTAACTCTTTTAAGGGGGCTCGGCCTGTGAATGCCCCCCCTTGTCGCCGGCCCTGCTCTCTGGAGAAGCGATCAGTCTTTGTTCTTGCAAATTCCACTGTGTAAATAGCGAATCCGCCATGACGTGAGCACAACTGTCTCTTAAAGGGAATGGGAAATGAGACTCTGATTTGTTTAACCCATAAGGACCCACTGTGACGCGGGTGTCACAAACAATTGTGATTATCTGGAAAGGTCTTTTTAAAGCATTATCCCTCATTTTCAACTCGGGAAGTCCCAAAGTGACATATAAGTAACATCCAGGTTCAGTCACGTTAGAATGTGTGCATTTTTTGTTGTCATGGCAACATTTCCAAAATGGTGGACTGTCTGGTGAGCACATGTTGCAGTGTCAGCAATTTTTAAAGATGCTTGTTTTTGTTACTAAAGGTATGTTTCAACCCATTCAACGATTCTAATGTTTTAATAACACATCCTAGATTACACTTACCGTGATTTTAATACATTTCTTGAACAAACTGATATAAAACAAGTTACGAAGATATTGTGGTGACATATATGTCACATCGGGCTGTTAACCTTAAAACAGTAGGTGGAATTTTGATGTGACATATTTGTCACATTAAGAAAAATGGTAATGAACTGCTCAATTAATTTAGCTGATTAAATTATTTTAGTGTTATATATTTTCTACTGCTCATTTCAAAGCATATATTAACAAAAAGAAAATTTAAAATAATGTTACATATATGTCACATTGGGCATTTATTTCACAATTGAAAAAAGTACATTTTGTCAGTTTTATTTGCTACATAACATTTTTTTTTCTTTTTATTTGCTTTTCCATAACATATTTCAAAGCCACATAACTGACCAGTACATTTTACAACAACTCTTTTGAAAAATCAAAATTCTACCATTTTTGGTATATGGTTGTTCATGTTTTTTTTTTAAGCATTATAGTGTTTGTTTACAATTTTATTGCACACATGTTTGCGATGTTATTGCAATAAGTGCATTGTTTGTTGTATTGTTTGTTTACAGTTTTATTGCAAACGATACAAATTTTTGTGACATTATTGCGCTATGTGCATGTTTTTTCTTCTTCTCTGAGCATTATATTGTTTGCCTGTTTACAGTTTTATCGCACAATATACAAATTATTGCATTGTTATGTGCATGTTTAACATGTTGACCTCCAGTGTGAGGTAGTTATTTATTTTTATATATCAAAAGTGGATTCAGACACGCCCTAAGTGCACCTGTAAAATTAACTAGTAAAGTTAAGACACGTTTAGTTATATAGCACTTTATACAATACAGATAGTTTCAAAGCAGCTTTACAGGTATAAACAAGAAACAGTGAATCAGTGATGCAAACAGAATTCAATTCTGCTGTAAACTCTTAAAAGACAATAGTTAATAGTCATTATTCAGTTAAAATCAGTTTAATGTTGATTCAGTTTGGTTGGAGTAAATGTGTAAAGTCCATCAATTTAAGATTGAGTTTAATTCATTTATAAATCAGCTGTGGAGTAAACAGTGATGTCATCACTGCATAACAACATAATATAGGATAAAGTCTGACTCAATGAGGAATATGTGAAGGCCTGACTGCAGGTTAAAGGAGGAGCTGGGGATGGAGGAGGGTAGTTCGCTCCTGAACAAAGTGATAAACTGCTGAATAATACTGAATGGACCTTATATAAAGAAGTGATAGGTGTTGTATTCCTATAGGTAGACGTGGACCCGCTAAAAAATCAGATGATGCAAGCTTGAATGACGTGACCTGCCAGATCTAACACTACACTTGTTATTTACTGCTTTGTTTTTTTAATCATTTTAGCGAAAATATGTTTTTGAAAGTCTGTTTTGCTGCTGTTTTTTTTCAAAAACCACATCATCTGCAGCTCCTGTAGTGCTTTACATCTTCAGCGGCGTAGAGAAGCAACACACATGGAGCAGAAATGACTTGAATGAAGCGTGTTTGGCTCCAGATAAATATATTAGGGCACTGATCAGAGAGGGGGTCTGACACAGTTCTAAGAGTGGGAGCTCTTCAGTCACTTTTGACTGAAAAATGTAAAATTTTGAAAATGACCACAATCAAAAATAAATGGGGAAAACAAATGGAAAAAATGCACAACAAACTATCAGAAAAACATCTACAACAATGAAGGGATGAAACTCTAAAACATAAAGAGTGCAAAATACACACACATTCACACACACACTGGCGTTCCAATCATTATAGGGATATTCCGTAGATGTAATGGTTTTTATACTGTAGAAAAATGTATCTTCTATCCCCTTACCCCAACCCTACTCCTACACCAGGGGTTGGCAAGTTCAGTCCTAGAGAGCCACTGTCATTTAGAGTTTAGCTCTAACACTAGTCAAACACACTTGAACAAGCTAATCAATGTCTCTATCACGAGAGAGGTACATGCAGGGTTTTTTTTCAGGGTTGGAGCTAAACTCTGCAGGACAGCGGCTCTCTAGGAACGAACTTGCCTACTCCTGCCCTAAACGAATGTGCAGTTTTAGACTTTCAAAAAATCTTTGTTTTATAGGATTTATAAGCTTTTTTCCAAAAAGAAGTCTCATCAAGGTCATAATTTACTGGTATTGCTATCCTTGTGGGGATATTTGGTCCCCATAACTTAGTGAAAACCAGTGAACACACAGCAAGGAAGTGATTAAACTCTAAAACATCATGAGTGCAAAACAGACTCAAACACTGAACACACACTAACAGTCAGAAGACTCGAATAAGAGGTTGAAATCAGACCCAGATGAATTAAGCTCTGATAAAGAATTCCTGTTCATTTTTCTTCCATTTTTATTGAAATTCTATGTTATGTGTAACAAAAGGCTTTCTCTGTGTTCAGGGTTGACTCTAGTGATAATAATGCAAAAACTGAGAGCTCACATACTCGTTTAAAAAAAAATAAATAAATAAACTTGACAGAAAGTAGTATTTGAGAATGTCTGAATATATATCCAAATCCATAACCTAATAAAAGTAAGCAATTATGTGTAAAAACATCAAGTCTCTCTTGAAGCATCTTTGAGATGTTGCTACAGTTCTTCTGGATTTAGTCTGTCTCAGTTTGTTCTGTTTCTTCATGTCATTCCAGACGGACTGAATGATGATGAGATCAGATCTCTGTGTGGAGCACTGGCTGCTGTCAGACTCCTTGTGCAAACAAAAATCTCACTGGATTATTACAATTAATGGCAAAATGTTTGGAAATGTAAACTGATATTTCCCACTGACACACTATAGCAAAAGATAGAAATAACTGACTTTAAACTGTTTTTTAGCTGGTGAAAATACTAGTGGCCTAAAACGTTTGCAGAGTACTATATAGAACAAAAATATATTACATTGATTTTACTTAAAAGAACAAAAGTTACATTTCAGGTGTTCAGTCTCTTTTGACCATGAAGAGCACAAGTGTACCTCACCAATGAGGAGCATCAGAAGGTTAAAGTTTGAAAGTGACTAAGCTGGAGATACTGCAGTGAATTGATGTCTAACAATTTAAAGCTCTCTTTTTTGTTTGAATCGATATTCAGTTGTCAGATTTTTCTTTAAAGTTTTAGTTCCTTTGTATAAGGAATAAAATAGAATTATGTTAGGGATTTACATTGTTTAGGTCATTTCTAGAATAACTGATTAATCATCTGATTGTGACATTTTCATTCTGGTTCTAGACTTTCAGACTGCAGTATCACTGAAGAAGGTTATAAAGCTCTGGCTTCAGCTCTGAGATCAAACCCTTCACACCTGATAGAGCTGGATCTCACAGGAAATGATCCTGGACCATCAGGAGTGAAGGAGCTCAGTGATTTACTACAGGATCCAAACTGTCAACTCAAGACACTGAGGTAAAACGTGATGAAAAAATGTAAAATAAATGATATATAGGTGAACTTTTTCTTTTTATACTTGTATAATATGTTGAACAACCTGTTGCTGCATCAAACTTAAAGAAAAAAAAAACTACTTTTTTAAGCTTTTAAATAATATTTTATTTGTCCGTTGTATAAAAGGTGAGAACTGAATTGAATCCTGTTTTATCTTCTCTTCTGCAGGTTTTTGGGTCCTGCTGCAGATGAAGCCTGTCAGTATGTGACTGGAATTGTGGGTAAAAACCCGTTACTCCTGAGAGAACTGAATCTGAGTGAACATGAACTAGGAGACACAGGAGTGAATCAGATCACTGCTCTACTGCAGGATAAACACTGTCAACTCAACACACTGAAGTGAGTGTTTGACATGTATTAATACTAACATTACTGAGTGGGAATAAACTAGGAATTTAGGAAAAGTAAATATTTGTTTTCTGTTTTTTTTTTCTTCTTCTTCTTCTTTTGTACAGTATTCATTGTGCTATAGGAGTTAGTGTATCACACAAATGTACAATAAACAACAAATTACTGAGTAACTTTCATACATAAATTTAAATTTTGTAAATAGAGTAAACAGCAGAACTGTTTTTTAAAACTACAACTGCCAGTAGGTGGCAGCAAGTGACTGTCTAAATTAGTGAGTTGAATCCTTAAATTAGCTGATTAGTTTAAAATGCTAATTCATTTAAGTTTGCAAACGACCGTACTTATAGACTGATTGAATTATTTACTGGTCCTTGTATCATTGAGAAACAAAACACTGCTGTTCGGAGATGCGGAGGTTCTGCTGTTTGTTCTATTTACAAAATGGGAATTTGTGTATAAAAACGTTACTCAGTAATTTGTTGTTTATTGTACATTTGTGATTGTGCAGATATTTGGAAAAACAGGATTCTTGTTTGTGTGATACATTAACTAGCAGGGATCCTCAAATCTGGCTTGTGAGATCCACTTTCCTGCAGAGTTTAGCTCTAACTCTAATCAAACACACCTGAGCATGTTAATCAGTGTCTTCAGGATCATTAGAAAATCACAGGTAGGTGAGTTTGATCAGGGTTGGAGCTAAACTCTGCAGGAAAGTGGATCTTGTGAGCCAGATTTGAGGATCCCGGTCCTATAGCATATGTTATAAAAACAGAAACTCATTGAATGGATATTTTTATTTTTTAACATCTTTATCTTTATCTGTATCTTTATCTTTATCTTTATCTAGTCTTTTTCTAATGAAATGATTTTATTTTCTAAAAAATAAAAAACAATTGTAATAAATGCTAATGAAGTCTTTTGTGTGTGTGTTTTGTTTCTTGTCTTTCTATAGACTTTCAGACTGCAGTATCACTGAAGAAGGTTATAAAGCTCTGGCTTCAGCTCTGAGATCAAACCCTTCACACCTGATAGAGCTGGATCTCACAGGAAATTATCCTGGACAATCAGGAGTGAAGGAGCTCAGTGATTTACTACAGGATCCAAACTTTCAACTCAAGACACTGAGGTAAAATGTGATGCTATAATGCAAAATAAATGACATGCAGGCAGTTTATTTATAAAAATTATTTCATTAATACAGTTTGTAAATCCATCACTTTCACAGTGTTTCAGAGACAGATGTTGTTTTTCACCAAGTTTATTTATGAAATGAAGTTTCTTCATCTTCTCTTCTGCAGGTTTTTGGGTCCTGCTGCAGATGAAGCCTGTCAGTATGTGACTAGAATTGTGGGTAAAAACCCGTTACTCCTGAGAGAACTGAATCTGAGTGAACATGAACTAGGAGACACACGAGTGAATCAGATCGCTGCTCTACTGCAGGATAAACACTGTCAACTCAACACACTGATGTACGTTTTTTTTTTTTTGTTGTAAGGACACTTGTGACTTTTGTAATGTGATTGTTATTATCATCATCATCACCAGTATTTGTCAACTGTCAGTTAAAACATACTGGTAAACATTAAGATTAAAACTGAATTGTGTTTTGTCTTTATGCAGTCTGAATAACAACTGTATCACAGAAGGAGGTTGTCATGTTCTGGCTGCAGCTCTAAATTCAAACCCTTCAAATCTGACAGAGCTGGATCTGAGTGAGAATAAACTAGGAAACCCAGGAATGAAGATCATCTTGACTCTGTTTGAAAATGTACAGTGTAGACTGGAAAAGCTGAAGTAAGTATTTTAAAAGTGTTTCCCATTAATGACCCAGACTGTAGTGACCCACCACAGTTTCATGAATTTGAAAATGTATTTTTACACTTGTCATCAGGACTGCACAATTAATCAAAATATACTCAACTGTGATATGACAATCAACATATCAAATCACAAAAGGCTGAAATTTCATTGAATATACAGCCTGCAATTGCACATGCTTAAAAGCTTAAAAGTGCATTTACATGTGAGCAGATAATGAGTTAGTATTAATAAATCTTGTCCTTCAACCAGTACCCTCCAACATTTAGCAAAACAAAGCACACTGGAAAAGAAGTGCCATGTCTTAAAAATTGAAATCTATTGTTTTCTATGTGTGTTCAAACACTGTAGCATCACTCAAAATCTGTCAGTGGCTATTAAAGGATTAGTTCACTTCCAGAACAAAAATCTACAGATAATTTACTCACTCCTTATCGTCCAAGATATGCATGTCTTTCTTTCTTCAGTCATAAAGAATTTTTTTGAGGAAAACATTTACATGTACACAGTACGTACTGCAAAAGTTTATTTTTTTTTTTTAATTTTTAAATTAGACAAAAACGAATAGAATAGAATAGAATAGAATAGAATAGAATAGAATAGAATAGAATAGAAAAGTGCTAGTATCAATTGGTCAGGTGCTGGCGAAAAAGATTCGTCTTTAGACTTTTTTTGAAAATAGCTAAAGACTCAGATGATTGAATTGAGATCACAACATCACATCTCCAAGGTTCCTGGCTGTCCTGGAAGGAGCTATGGTTGATGAACCTATCTGTATAGAGCAGTTGTGATGAAGTGCTGGGTTGGCTGAGATCACGAGCACTTCTGTCTTAACAAGGTTGAGTTGAAGGTGGTGGTCTTTCATCCAGCCAGAAATGTCTGTCAGACAGGCTGCAATGTGAACAGGTACCGTCGGATCATCTGGAATGAGAAGTAGAGTTGAGTGTCATCAACATAGCAGTGATGGGAAAAGTCATGCTTCTGAATGACAGAACCTAACGATGACATGTAGATGGAGAAGAGAAGTGGACCAAGCACTGAGCCTTGAGGAACCCCCGTAGCAAGAAGTTGTGACTTGGAAACCTCATCCCTCCAAGACACCTTGAAGGACCTACAGTACCTGAGAGGTAAGACTTGAACCACTGGAGTGCGGTTCCTGAGACGCCCATCTCCATGAGGGTGGACAGGAGGATCTGGTGATTAACAGTGTCAAAAGCAGCAGACAGATCCAGCAGAATGAGACTGAGGACCTGGAAGCTGCTCTTGTCAGTCTTAGTGCTTCAGTAACTGAGAGCAGCGCAGTCTCAGTTGAGTGGACACTTTTGAAGCCAGATTGGTTGTTGTCTCGGAGGTTGTTCTGTGCAAGAAACATAAAGAGTTGGTTGAACACAACTCACTCAAGTATTTTTTGCCATGAATGTAAGAAGGGATACTGGTCTGTAGTTTTCTAAATGTGCTGGATTTAGAGAGGGTTTCGTAAGCAGTGGTGTTACTCGAGCCTGCTTAAATGCTGTGGGAAATGTGCCAGTGTGGAGCGATGTGCTGATGGTGTGAGTGAGCGCAGATATAACTGAAGAAGAAATGGCTTGAAAAAGGTGAGTAGGGATAGGATCTAGCAGACAGGTTGTAGGATGATTAGAGAGGATAAGTTAGGAAACATCAGCCTCCGAGAGTGGAGAGAAAGAGGAGAGAGACTGTGTATTTGTTGTCATGCAGTTTGTGTCCGTATGTGGTGTGGAGAATTGGCTGCTGATGGATGTTGTTTTATTTATGAAGAATGTTGCAAAGTCAACAGCTGTGAGAGTTGATGAAGGAGGGGGAGGAGGAAGACAAAGAAGAGAAAAGAAGGTTTTGAAAAGTGTGCGAGAGTCAGGACAGTTGTTAATTTTGTTGTTGAAGTTTGTTGTTTTAGCAGTGGAGACATTTGCAGAGAGGGAAGAGAGAAGTGACTGATACACACTAAGGTCAGTAGAGGTTTGTGATTGTGCCACTTCCTCTCTGCAGCCCTGAGTCTAGAGTGATGTTCACGAAGAACATCAGACAGACATTTCAGGAATTTTCTCCATATTGTGGACTTCTATGGTGCCCACGAGTTTGAACTTTAAAAATGGAGTTTAAATGCAGCTTTAAAGGGCTCTAAACGATCTCAGCTGGGGAAGAAGAGTCTTTCTAGCAAAAGGATTTTATTTTCTAAAAAAACTAAAATTACTTGTAATAAATGTTAATGAAGTCTTTTAATGTGTGTGTGTGCATGTGTGTTTTGTCTTTCTGTAGACTTTCAGACTGCAGTATCACTGAAGAAGGTTATAAAGCTCTGGCTTCAGCTCTGAGATCAAACCCTTCACACCTGATAGAGCTGGATCTCACAGGAAATGATCCTGGACAATCAGAAGTGAAGGAGCTCAATGATTTACTACAGGATGGACTCTGTTCATTAAAGACCATCAGGTGAAAAAGACCTTAAAATATTTAAAAACTGATCCACAGATGTGAAATCAGCTGTATGAAAATAGATAGAAGGGTCAAATGCACCATTGTTGAACAGGAATGACATGAGCTGGAATTAAATAGCAGTTCAGAGAAATTCAACAGACACACAACAGAATGTTTGACAAAAATAATGTAAAAATATAAATGATGTGAAATCCTTATCTGCTTCCTGTAGGTTTTTGAAAAGTCCTGCTGCAGAGGAAGCGTGTGAGTATCTCACTGGAGTTCTGGGTAAAAGTCCATTACTACTGAAAGAACTGGATCTGAGTGAAGATAAATTAGGAGATCTGGATGAGGAGAAACTCTCTGCTCTTTTGATGGACTCTCATAGCAAACTGGAGAAAATAATGTGAGTGAACATGATTTAAACAGAAACATCTTTGATTATTCATTATTAAAGACTGTCAGTCACATGTGTAATCAGATATGAAGAGCTGTTGATCTGATGTGTGTTGAATATGTGCTGAATAATAATAATCAAGCGTTGTGTTAGTTCAGGCAGAACACGTCATTCAAGCTCACATCAGCTGATACCACCAACACTAACAGTATGCAATATAACTGTAATAAATATACATGATGAAAGTGGTCCTGACTGAAATGCTGTTTTTGTGTTCAGGCTGAATAATTGTGTGCTGACAGAGAAAAGCTGTTCAGTTCTAGCTACTGTTCTCTCCTCCAAAACCATCCTGAAAGAGATGAACCTGAACAACAGTCGTCTGCTGGACTCAGGAGTCAAAGAGATCTGTGAGGGACTGAAGAATCCTGTGTGTGAGCTGAAGATACTGAAGTGAGTACATTTCACCAACAGCTACACTCAACACCACAGCAATGAGATCAATATTGCATGCTGGCTGATGATGGGAATATTATACATGTAAAAAATATATATTTACATTAGAATTTTGTTTATTTCAACGCAGAATGTCTTTACAAATACATTAAACAGGAGACTTTTCAGACACTCAGCACCAGGTGTTAGTCAGTGGTCTGTATCATTTCATATCAAAGTGTGAAAGAAACTACGAGCATGCAATGTCTAGTTACAGTTGAAGTCAAAAGTTTACATATACCTTGCAGAATCTGCAAATTGTTAATTATTTGGCCAAAAATAAGAGGGATCAATTTTCAAACCGTTGCTTTAACCAATCAGATTTCAAGTTGGCAACACCGGGTCCATCTAGCAGACATACGGTAAAGTCGGCATTTTCACATCCTCTGATTGGATGATGGTCAGAGAGTGTACTAGTAGTCAGAGCTAGCAAACAGTTGTTTTGACAGTATTATTACTGTTTCTAAGGTTTCTTACTGCATGTTATTGTTTTAGTACTGACCTGAATAAGATATTTCACATAAAAGATGTTCACATACAGTCCACAAGAGAAAATAATAGTTAAATAAAAAAGGACCCAATTCAAAAGTTTACATACACTTGATTCATTTCTTTTTTTATGATCAACATTTTTATTCAGATTTAGTTTCACATCAAAAACATATCACGATTGTAACGAGTACGCCGAGGCAGCGTTAGAATCCATGTGCAGAAGTTTATTGAGGATAGTGGCAACAGACAAATACGTGCAAACAGGCGGAGGGTCAGTAACCGTTAAGCAGTCCAATCGGTCAACAATCCAAAGGGCGATCCAAAAGACAATCGTGATAAAACAGGCTCTGGGTCCAAACCTTAACATCAGTCCACACGGGCAAACAATCCAAAAAGGGTAATCCGAGAATTCGTGAGTCAGGAAACAAAGCAGGATCATACACAGATAAACAGGCAGAATAATCAATGGAAAACGCTTGGTAAGGCAGGTAAACTGGCAATACTTCGCAATGAGAGAGCACATGGTCACTGCTTAAATAGTCCCAAACAGTAAGTGAGTGTAGAAGCAGCAGAGGGAGCGTAGGCAGTCAGTATTCGGGTGAGGGCTCCCTCTGCTGGCTTGGCATTACAGCAATTCACAGTTCAAAAGAACTATATACAAACAAATGCCATGAAGCCGTCCACTTGTACGAAAGGAGAGGAAGAAAAATAGAAGAAATAAAAGTCAGATAAGCATAATAGGGATGTCAAATTTTCAGTCTGTCTAGCAACATCACAGCAATATTTGTCTAACTCTGAATAGTGTTGTCTTTTATGCTGTTGAGTCTGGCAGTGGTACCTTCCAGCAAGACAATGTCTCTGAAGTATGATAGACAAGTAAAAGCAGTGGAAGTGGATGGTTTTATCCATAACTTCAAAATAATCTTTTTGGCAGCAGTACTTGCAGCTGATAAGGTCCTTTTTTGATGAGCATTCAACTGGAGAATGGAATCGTCTGACAATAGAAAAAGTAGGGAATCTTGAGGTATATCCAAGTGCAGGAAATCCGAAAGAACAGAACATACAAATTTCCAAAAAAGACCCACCACTGGGAATTCCCAAAACATGTGCAAGTAAGAGCCTACTGTAGATGTATTACATAAATGACAATAAGGATCAGGGCCCGTATGTATAAAACTTCTCAGAAATGCTCTTAAGAATAGTCTTAAACTTTGACTTACGTGTTAAAAAATTCTTCACGAGATCGCCTGACCATCCAGTCCTGATGGGCAATGGTAAACAAACGTGGCTTACTGTCCTTAATGGAGGCTCGAACCCGAGGCTCGGCTTGAGCGCTGAGTTCAACCCCCCATTGCGCTATTACCTAGAGGGAGAATAACAGAAACAGAGGAGGAGAAGAGGAGGTGGAGGGATGCCGGAAGAACTGAGGCTGGGACGGTACAATGAGAGCTGCTTATATAGGCTCGTAAGGATGATTGACAGGACTGAATGATTAGGCTCCTCCCGAACCTATGTTTGGAACTTCATTTCACGAGTTCGCCTGCCCATCCTGTCCTGATAGGCAATGGTAAACAAACTTGCCTTACTGTCCTTAATGGAGGCTTGAACCGGAGGCTCAGCTTGAGCGCAGAGTTCAACCCCCCAAAAAGTGCTTACAAGAGATAGCAAGCTAAGCAAACAACTAAGAGCAGTTTGTGATATGAATAGAGAAGCCTTTACTGATTCTATACCTCTCCCCCAAGAATCTGCAGAATACATTTCCTTGTTGCCACGTTGGGGCAATACAAGGCAGGTGAAGGGCTAACAAACGAGATCACTTCTGTAGGAGAGGGGTAGGAAAGCACTGCTGCAGAAATCTCTGCTCTTGCAAAATTTTAAGAAAATTTATAAATGAAGATTAGTCAGGGCGCTGCAAGAGTGCTGCACAAAATCACTGCTACAGCAGTGAGAAATGGAATTTAGCATGATGTCAGCTGCACGGGAAGTGGGAGAGGTTATTGCTGTGGAGGTGAAAAAGAGTTTTAGTATATCTGCTCTTAGACCACTGAAAGAAATCACTGCTGTGGCAGTGAGAAATGGAGGTTAACATGATGTCTGCTGCAAGAGAGGAGGGGATGTTATTGCTGCGGAGGTGAGAAATTGTTTTTAGTATGGAAACTCCTCTGAGACCATTGAAAGAAATACTGACTACTCTAGACATCTGCTGAGACCGGTGGAAGAATTCACTGCTGCGGCAGTGAGCAATAGAGTTTGGTATGACAACTGCTGATGCCACTGGGAGGAATTACTGCTGCGGCAGTGAGAAATAGGAGTTGGTATGATGTCTGCTGCAAGAAGGTGGGAGACGTCGTTGCTGAGGAGGGGAGTAATAGAGTTTGGTAACGTATCTTCTCTGGGAATGGTGGAAGAAATCACTGCTGCGGCAGTGAGAATTAGAGCTTAGTATGGTGACTGACTGCTGCAAGAGTGGTAAGTGAAATTACTGCAGTAAGAGAAATCACTGCAGTGATTTCAGGTCAAATCAAGTGCCCCCCCTACACTTTAACAGAGCTTTAAATGATAGAAATTGCCTGAAGTGACTTGCGGGGCTGACAGTAAAGCAACAGAAATAATGATGCCAATTTGTCAAGGAGAAGAATTCAAGTTCCGCTGTAATTCAGCTGAAGCAAACAATAATGACTATTCAGTTCAATTCTGATCAGTGATGACTTGACTGCATGTAATAATGTGCAGAGTTTTATCAAGTTTAGTTTAGCTATGGGCAGCTCTACTGAAGACAGTAAAAGCAAGTGCTGTAATTGTTGATGTGTTAGAAATCGCTGCTGTGGGAGAAAATTAGAAATTTTTGCTGCGGCAGTGAAGTAATAAGTGATTTGTTAGGATAAATCACTGCAGTGTCACTGAGAAATAACAGAGCTGATTTGAGAATGGCGGGAAATGTCACTGCTGTGGCAGAGACATAATGAAGATTTGCAAGTGCTGAAGGTCGAAAACAGGTAATCATTCGTGCTCATTCAATCTCTCTTTCCTTCACCGTCTGTTTGGGCTTGTTGAGAATAAATCTACGTAACCTCTGTAGAAATCAGCATGGTACACATTATCATTAACTCATGTATAGGTGTAGAACAAGGATTGCGGTGGTTCCTGCAATCCTCCATGGTTGGTTCGTCAATAGCGCGGTATTGCGATGATTGAAACAGCCCAACGGGAATGCTGCTGTTGCTGAGAAATGGCAAATGAGAATCCAGATGACTTGGTAGAAATTTTTGGATGTATTAAAAGGAGGGAGGTGTATGGTTTATTAATTAATAGCAGGGCACTGCTGACCAAAGGTTAGTTTAAAGAAAGAATTGAAAAATTTACTGCAAAGGCGGATTTAATATGGTCACCTAAATTTCTGAAAAGGGGAACGGCAGAGAAAGCAGTATGAATTTTAACTCCTGTTATAAGTTCTGCTTTAATTATAATGCAGACAGAAGACTAGATTAACCGACTGAGGAACAGTATTAGTTCGTCAGAACTTGATCTGCATTTGTTGAGACAATAGATTACGGTGCACTCCATGGAGTTGTCCCAATGGAAGGAAATGCTTAGGAGGCCATTCTTTCGACCACAGGGTAGTGGACATGAGGAGCCCAGGGAGAAATCTCTGCTGAGGCAGATAAGTAACAAAACTTAATCATAAAGCTGCTATAAAATGGAGTAATGACGAAATGTAATGTGCTAATGAAACAGGTGAGACATCAAGTACTGATGATACAAGCTGTTTAAAGTATCCTACTTTATAAGCCAAAGTATGAAGCATCACAGCACATGGCTGACTTTTAGTTAGCCTGAATTGAACAGATCATCTTTAGAAACATGCAAAAGAAGATGGTTTACACACATGACAGAGAAATGTGGTAGCTCTGATTCTATTTGATTTACTAAGAGATGAAAGCAATTGAGACATCCACGTGCAAATATTCATACGGTGGTTTAGTAAAGCTGTTAAATATCTTGCTGTGGGCTTGACATGAAAATGTAAGTTGTCAACGTACTTTGTAGAAATCTGCCAGGAAAGGCAGCCATGAGGAATAATCACTTTGAACAGAAGCATCTGATGACCCACTAAATTGGATAAAGAACCATACTGATAGCTGAAACTGAATCATACTCAGACCACCTCCAAAATGGGCTTGATTTACAAAGTTCTGCAATATTTTTAGTGATGACATATGGGCAGAATCCAGTGGAACATGTTCAGACTCCTTAAAATAACAAGGTTAGAAAACACCCAGACAGGCAGATGTTCCACAGCAGCAGTATGGGTTGGGGGTGCTATGTGAGAGGCTGTAAAGACGGTGCAAAATGGCCGTTCAGCTGATGTAGGTGGTCGATAGTTAGCAAGGGGGAGAAAGAGGCTGGCATCTTTGCGGAGGCAGCCTCACATTAGGACACCTGTGAAAGAAAGGTTGTAGAAAGAAAGGAAATAGGGATGCAAAGCAGCAGCCAGAGCACTTCCATTTGGGGAGGCAGCAGCACGCTAGGGCACTTCTGGAAGAAAGGTTCTGGGAAGAAAAGAGGGATATAGACCATGCAAATATTATAAATTATAGATTTAGATTATAACTTCACAAGACACGAAATAAGGCATATTAATCGCACTTTTAAAACGGTTCATCTCAAATCAAACGAGCCTATTCTCAACATAAAGCAATGTAAAGATCTTAAGCAAATGTTTATGGAGTGGGTGACATGCTATTTGACTGAAGCTGAGACTTACGGTATCTGGTTAGGCCGCAATGAAGATCCAAAATTAAGAACATAATTTGAAAAACAACAGTGGGTATTATATGTGGAGACCAATCGGACGCTGTTTAACAGCTGGAGCGCGTTGGATTAGATCGTTTGTTCAAATTGAGGTGTCTATCATTACCAAACACTGTAGCGCACGACAGAGAGCTATATACACGCTCACGATTTGTAAGTTATGCAATAAGATTATATATTTAGGAGTACCGCTTAAGAATGAAATCATTATAAACGGTTTCAGGATGTAACGTGAAATTGCTCGGAGCAGTGACTGGGTCGGAAGGAGCGATGGATAAGGTAAACAGAGCTGAATTTCTGATTGTTTTCATGGGAAATGGATGTTTGATGCGGCGAGCGTGCCTCAAGCATTCAACTGTCTGCGTTTCTTATTTTAAGAGTGGTAGATTTTACGGTTATAAAGTTTAGCTATAATTTGGATATCGTTAGGAACTGTAGCGGCTCTAGTGCGTGAATGCCTAACTTACGAAACCCGGGCGGAAGAAGCGCGTTTGATGGAAGCGGCTGGGCAAATCTGTGGGACATCATTGACGAGCTCGATTTCCCTTGTTGAAACTTGAAGTGGATTAAGCATGACTTTGCAGAGCATTGTTAGCTGGAGAAGTGTGGGAGTTCGTCGGGCTGGGAGGCTGTTCACGGGACAGGGCGGGGTCATATGCCGGAAGAACTGAGGCTGGGATGGTGCAATGAGAGCTGCTTATATAGGCTCGTAAGGATGATTGACAGGACTGAATGATTAGGCTCCTCCCGAACCTATGTTTGGAACTTCATTTAGTAAAAAGTAGGACTTTTCTAAGAGTAGGAGACTTTTATAAAGAACCTAAAAGCAACTTTCAGTAAAGTCTAAGACCAATTGTTAAGTGTTGACTGAGGGGACACTTAAGTGTTGAGAACTAAATAACTACAATGATGTCAACCATGGGCGTCGCTAGACCTTATTTACCGGTGAAAATCTGCTGTGCCCCAGTAAAATCTCAAGTTTGAGTTTTAATCTACTTTATTTGTCGGTGTATTGATATCGATTCCTGGAATAAAGAAATGAATCTGTATGCAACAACCGAATCAATGCTAGTAAAAGCAAAGCAGTTTAACCGAAAAAAACTGAAGCATGCGCTAAATCCATGTCCGCACGCATCTGTTTGTTTACTTTATACTGCAGCGAGCAGCATTTCACAGCAAGCAGTTGAGGTGGGCTATGAAAAACGATGAAACCAGTGCTCGAAGTGGGTTGGTATGCACCTGTACGCCGTAGCAACACTTTTATACATTAACCCTTAGTACCATGAGTTTTCTGCCGTTCCAGGCCGCCATTCCTGTGCCCGCCCAATTTCCCCCCAGCCCCTGAACACGATTTCACCAGTTTTGTATTTCCACTTCAAGCACTGGACAAAAATAAAGTATGTTTCTAAATAATACAATGATTATGACTAAAACATCATTGGCTCCTGTAGATGGACATCAGACTTTTTTTGTAAGAACAGGAGAGATGATGAGTCTCACGAATCCTCACATGATAACAAAGACACGATATAAATAAGAGAGTCGCTAATTATAAAGAAACTTTGATCGTGATGATGAGTGACAACTTTTAATGATTATTAAAGAAGAAATCCACTTCCAAAACAATGATTCCCATATAATGTACTCACCCCCAGATGAGCATTTGAGATTAAAAAGTATATACAGTGCCCTCCACTAATATTGGCACCCTTGGTAAATAGGAGCAAAGACGGCTATGAAAATAAATCTGCTTTGTTTATCTTTATGATCTTACATTCAAAAAATTCACAAAATGCTTTCATTGAAGTAAAACAATTAAAAGTGGGGGGAAACGTACGTTATGAAATAAATGTTTTTCTCATATGCATGTTGGGCACAATTATTGGCACCCTTAGAAATTATGAGTAAAATATCTCTGAAGTATATTCCCATTCATATTTGCATTTATTTAGCACACTAGAATGACTAGGAGTATGATATTGTCCAGCAATAACTTCCTGTTTTACAGGATTATAAATATGAGGAGCACAAAGGCCAAATTTCCTTAATCATCCATCACAAGGAATAAAACCAAATAATATAGTTCTGATGTGTAGAACAAGATTGCTGAGGTTCACAAAATAGAAAGTGACTGTAAGAAAAGAGCTAAAGCATTGAAAATTCCAATTTCCATCATTAGAACAATAATTAAGAATTCCAATCAACTAAAGATCCTGGAAAAGGATGTGTGTCTATATTGTCCTAATGCATGGTGAGGAGGAGAGTTTAAGTGTCCAAAGACTCTCCAAGTATCACAGTAGGAGAATTGCAGAGATTAGTTGAGTCTTGGGGTCAAAAGACTAAAAAAAAAAAAATCCAACAGCCCCTACATCACCACATGTTGTTCAGGAGGGTTTTAAGAAAAATCCTCCTTGCTCATCCAAAAACAAACTCCAGCATATTCAGTTGTCAGACACAACTTGAATTTCAAATGGGAATGGCTTCTGTGGTCAGATGAAACAAAAAAAAAAGAGCTTTCTGGTAGGGGTGTGCGATATGACGATTTTTAATCGTGGACGATAAAAATGTTTCCACGATCTGCTTTATGAGAAATATCGTAGTATCGTGCTATTCTCTCAGCTGCAGTTCTGGCGCCTCCGTCTCCGTCTGTCTGTACAACGCGACATACTTCAGTGTTAACTCAGCGGTAGTTACACTCACGGGACACTGCACTTATTCACAATCACAAAAGTACATTATTTGCCGGTTATAAGTTTTGCCGGTTGAACATTTCATTCGCGTGCTGTTCCGACATGCGCTTTTTCCACTGCGCGTACACCTGAAACGCGCGCACATTAAAATACTGTTACATAGCGCCTAATTAGCCTTTTTCACACTTCCGTGTTTCTGGCTTCCGGATTGGCGCTTGCAGGGTAAACGTTTTTCCGGTGACAGCAGCGGCCGTACTGAACAAGAGTAAGTTCGGGAATCAAAGTCTATTTTTACAAAATAGATACTATGATACTATGATATATACCGGTGTTTTACTCTAAAAATAGCAAACATTTATTCAAAAACTTTGTGTCAGCGTCTGGTCATCACAAATACTATGTTTATTTAATTATGAATGTTAGCACTTATAATACAGTACAGTTTTAAGTTTTGCCGTACTGTCTATTTGGTGCTGGCTGTGCATTATGACTCTTCACATCATTTTTTTTCGCGATTAATATTGTTATTATTATTATTATGAAAGTAATATTGTATTTTCTACTTGCTCTCCTTTGCATTATTAACTTTAGGGTGTAAATGTACGTTGCATAATGTGCCCAGGGATATACATAATAAAATAATATAATACTAAATAAGACATGACTCCGATTAATGGCTTTATTCCTTTTGGATCTGGATTACGTTGTTGTATTGAGTTTATGCATCATCCGGACTCAGAATTGTTTCATTTATTCTTGGGGAAATGTGCATTTGGATATAAACGCTGTCATAATTTACCATGATGTAGTGATTCGAGGGAAATGACTGAGTAAATTGAGAAAATACACTTAAATATACCGGAGATGGAGAACAGAAACTATAGCTGGCACTATGTTGCGCATATATTATATTGACGAGTACCGGTCTGAGTGCCCATATAAATTACAAACAAGTAAAATGTTGTTTCTTTGTTGATTATATAACAACTTGGAAAGCAGACAAAAAAGAAAAGGTAAAAGGCATTATTTGAGACAAGAGCATATTAATATAATAGGCACAGACCTGTAGCGGAACTGACTTTACCCTGCGCTGACGTCACTTCCGATTTTTGTGAAAAAGGCTAATTACTGAACTAAGTTATGTATCACGTCTGATTACGCTACTGTTGTCAAAACACACAAGGTTTACATATAAAAACAGTTTGAGAAAGTGAAAGTAAACTATTGAATTGAGAGGAAAAAAAAAACAAAACAAAAACGGATACCTGCCTGTATATTAGATGTGCAGCTCTTAAAGGGGCAGTACTAAACATGCTGCCGCTTGTCATCAAAGGGACAGTTCACCCAAAAATTATAATTCTGTCATTATTTACTCACTTACATGCTATCCCAAACCGGTATTACTTTCTTTCTTGTGCTAAACACTAAATAAGATATTTTGAAGAATGTGGATAACCAAACAGTAGCTGGTTCCCTTTGATTCTAATAATAGAAATGATCAAATAGACAACGTTCAACAGAAAAAAGAAACTCATTCAGGGTTAAAACAACCTGAGAATGAGTAAATGATGGTATTAAAATAAAACACTATGACAGAATGGACAGACAGATGACAGAATTTTTATTTTTGGGTGAACTATTCTTTTAATTGTTATTAACACAAAACACAAAGAGAAAAATCACTCACTGCTCTTGACTGAGAAACTTTAAAACAGTTGCTTTAATAAGAATCAGTGTACAATTGATGTGCATATGTAGTGTATAAGTATATAGTGTTTCACTTTTTATATTTGTTAATTAAATTTTTTGAATGCTTCTTCTAAATACATCTACTGTACCTGAAAAATAATAACAAAGATAAAATAATGACAGATTTTTATCTTCACTCACTTTGGCCTAAATATCTGCTATTCTTTTTTATTCTATACTTTGTTACCTTGAAAGTCTTTGTTTTTAAAATAGGGAAATTAGTTTGGCTGTACTGCTCAGACAATTTGCAAAATAGTAAAACCAACATGACAAAGAATCGTGATAAAATCGTGAATCGTGATATTTCTGAAAAAAATCGTGATATGATATTTTTGCCATATCGCCCACCCCTACTTTCTGGCAACAAACCCATCAGATGGGTTTGGTACAAAAAGTACCCCATGCCCACAGTTAAATATACTGCTGGATCTTTAATGTTGTGGGCTTATTTTCCTGTCAGGGGTCCTGGACATCTTGTTCAGATACATGGCATCATGGATTCTAGCAAATACCAACAGATAAAATATCTAAATCTGACTGCATCTGTTAGAAGTTCTATAATGAGCGGTGGTTGGATCTTCCATCAGGACAGTGATCCAAATCAAACATCAAAATCAACACAAAAATGTGTCACAGAGCATAAAATGAAGCTTCTGCCATGGCCGTCCCAGTTGCCTGACCTGAACCCTATAGAAAATGTGTGAGGTGAACTGAAGAGAAGAAGCACCAGCATGGAGCTGGGAAACTAAAGGATCTGAAGAGATTCTGTATGAGGGAATGGTCTCTGATCGCTTGTCAGGTGTTCTCCAAACTCTTCAGGCATTAAAGAAGAAAACACAGAGCTGTTATCTTGAATAAAGGACATTTCAATAATTGGGTGCCAATAATTGTGGTCAACATGAAGTAGAGAAAAACATTTATTTCATAAAGAGATTTTCCCCCTGCTTTCCATGGTTTTACTTAAATGATAGGTTAGAATTTTGTGAATTTTTTGAATGAAAGATTAAAAGGATAAACAATGCAGATTTATTCTTACAGCCACCTTTGCTCATATTTACCAAGGGTGCCAATATTAGTGGAGGGCACTGTAAATTGTATTATTTTTAGGAAAATAACCGATCATTTCATTAGATAAAACCCTTCAGGAGTTTGCAAATGTGATATTGATTTAATACAACAGGTCAGTAAACAAGAATTTAATACTAAATGACTTACATGGTCTGACTACAACACTATTGCCTGATTTTGCTCTATTTAATCAACGAAAATAGTTTGAAAAAAGTCACAGCTGAGCCGCAGCGAATATCTAAGCAAAACACAGTGGAGTTTCATTTATGAATGAACGTGTTTCGATTCATAAAGACAGTCACTTGCTTCTTCCTGAATGAATCAGTCCTTTGAATGAATCAATTGAATGATTCAGTAATAAAATAAAATGACTTGCCGCCCCCTGCTGGCAGTTTTAGTCTCATTTTCATTTTTAACACCAATGAAATCTGACAACAGTCTCATAAATCTTGTTTCTTTTGTTCAAATAGCATTAAAAATATGCAGTCAAGAGCGTGAGTCTAACGGTGGAGAAAGACAGGAGAGAGACAAACAAAAGACAGGAGAGCCATGCAGAGGAAACTGAGGGAGAGATAAAAACAGTGGCAGCAGAGAACATTAGACAGGGGGCAAAGGGAAAGAAAAACACTGGTCACAATATAGAGGAAAATATTAGTGACTTGGGGGGAAAAGCATTGTGGCCCAAAACAGGTTAAGTTGTCCCAATATCCCCAGCACAACTTTGGGTTAAAAAAGCGATCATTTAATCAGAACTGGTTTGGACATTTTTCCCTGGTTGGAATATTCTGGGAATAACAACCAAGGGAATTTTCTGGAGTGTCTGAATCTCCTAAAGCAGTTTGACCCTTTTTCGCAATCCTATTCAGCCCCTTCACACAGTACTTACGTATCCCCTGCATCTCCAAATGAGTTAATTGAGTGCTGTGCTGAAGAGGTTACAGCAAATATTGTCAGGGAGGTACAAAAGCCAGGGATGTTTTCAGTCATCGCAGATGAAGCCAGAGATGGCAATACTGAACAGTTGGCCATATGTGTTGGCTATTTTGCAGAAGATACAGTGAAGGAGTGCTTGCTTGCAATGACAACACTAAAAGAGTTTGATGCAGAATCCATCACTGCTGTTGTAGAAGAGCAGCTAATGCGTCATGGCATTGATGAGCTTAAGTGTGTAGCACAATCATATGATGGCGCGGCAGTTATGAGTGGGGCCATTTATGTGCATTAATACGCACATCAGCTCAACTTAGTTTTATGTCACACCTGTCAGTCCATACCAGAGACCAGGGATCTTTTTGAGCTGCTACAGAGCATGTACTCATTTTTCACTGTTTCACTTGTACACCATCAGCAATTCAAAGATGTTCAAAAGAGCTGTGTGTGGTGAAATAAATGTTTTTCTCCAATGCATGGTGGGCACAATTATTGACACCCTGAGAAATTATAATGAGTAAAATATCTCTGAAGTATATTCCCATTCATATTTGCATTTATTTAGCACACTAGAATGACTAGGAGTATGATATTGTCCAGCCATGACTTCCTGTTTCACAGGATTATAAATATGAGGAGCACAAAGGCCAAATTCCCTTAACCATCCATCACAAGGAATAAAACCAAATAATATAGTTCTGATGTGCAGAACAAGATTGTTGAACTTCACAAAATAGAAAGTGGCTGTAAGAAAAGAGCTAAAGCATTGAAAATCCCAATTCCATCATTAGAACAATAATTAAGAATTCCAATCAACTAAAGATGTTACAAATCTGCCTGGAAAGGGATGTGTGTCTATATCGTCCTAATGCATGGTGAGGAGGAGAGTTTAAGTGTCCAAAGACTCTCCAAGTATCACAGCAGGAGAACTGCAGAGATTAGTTGAGTCTTGGGGTCAAAAGACTAAAAAAAAAATTCAAACAGCCCCAACATCACCACATGTTGTTCAGGAGGGTTTTAAGAAAAATCCTCCTTGCTCATCCAAAAACAAACTCCAGCATATTCAGTTGTCAGACACGACTTGAAATTTAAAAATGGGACTGGCTTCTGTGGTCAGATGAAACTAAAAAAGAGCTTTCTGGCAGCAAACCCACCAGATGGGTTTGGTACAAAAAGTACCCCATGTTCACAGTTAAATATACTGCTGGATCTCTCATGTTGTGGGCTTATTTTCCTGCCAGAGGTCCTGGACATCTTGTTCAGATACATGGCATCATGGATTCTAGCAAATACCAACAGATAAAATATCTAAATCTGACTGCATCTGTTAGAAGTTCTATATTGAGCTGTGGTTGGATCTTCCATCAGGACAATAATCCAAATCAAACATCAAAATTAACACAAAAATGTGTCACTGAGCATAAAATGAAGCTTCTGCCATGGCCATCCCAGTTGCCTGACCTGAACCCTATAGAAAATGCATGAGGTGAACTGAAGAGATGAAGCACCAGCATGGAGCTGGTAAACTAAAGGATCTGAAGAGATTCTGTATGAGGGAATGGTCTCTGATCGCTTGTCAGGTGTTCTCCAAACTCTTCAGGCATTAAAGAAGAAAACCTAGAGCTGTTATCTTGAATAAAGGACATTTCAATAATTGGGTGCCAATAATTGTGGTCAGCATGAACTAGAGAAAAACATTTATTTCATAATGAGATTTTCCCCCTGCTTTCCATTGTTTTACTTCAATGATAGGTTAGAATTTTGTGAATTTTTTGAATGAAAGATTAAAAGGATAAACAATGCAGATTTATTTTCACAGCCACCTTTACTCATATTTACCAAGGGTGCCAATATTAGTGGAGGGCACTGTACAGTGTGGTTTCAAGGTGCTGGATAAAGTCATGTTTCCAACCTTGACACAGGTTATGCAGATATCTCTGACAATTCCAGTCAATAGCTGTCATTGTGAACGGTCATTCAGTGCTGAGATGGCTCCACACTTGGCTGAGGTACACGATGGGTCAAGAAAGGCTTCACCATCTGGCTGTCTTATCAGTTGATAGAGAAGAACTTTGAGTCAGAGTCAAGTGATTGACCATTTTGCGAAAAAGAAGAATAGGCAGTGTAAATGTCAGAGACAGAGTTTTGCACATTTATGTTTCTGTTAAATGTAAATCAATTAAAGTTTATTCACTGTTTAAAAATACTTGATTACAAAGTGTATGAAAGAAATATTCAAGGTCATAAGCAGAGAATGTGCACCCTTTAAATGTTTAAAGTTAAGGTCTCTTTAAGAAAGAGTCACTATTTAAGTGTAAAAGATCACGTTTATGTTAAGTGGAGCGCAGGACCATTGCATTATGGGTCAAACTAACATGGAGGCAAAGAGATGTCACAGCCTGAAACAGAGTTCATTAATCTGCATGGTCTAAGAGGGCGCACACGTTTTCACGGTGTCTGCTGAAAAGAGAGAGCGAGAGAAAAGAAAGAGAGTGACAAATAAACAGCAAAAGACATCAGTACGAAGCGTGGCTATAATTTCTTTAGACCAGTGCAGCTACAGTGAAAACGTAACGCCAGCAAAGCTGACAGCTTCAAGAGTGGAACGTTACCGGTTGGATAAGAAGATCGCGGGTGCATCGCGTGCAGAAAAGCCGACAGATCAGCAGAGACAGCGAGATCGCGGGAGCATATCGCGTGCAATAAAGACGTCGGATCAACAGAGAAAGCGAGATCGCGGGAGCATCGCGTGCAGCAGAGACAGTGAGATCGCGGGTGCATCGCGTGGGAAAAGACGTCGGAGAAAGAGGAAGCACGATCGCCGTAACATCGCGTAGGCGGAGAAGGCGTCAGAGAAGAGGTTTGCCGTTTCACAGCTGTCACAGCCGAGGAAAGTACCGCGACCTGAACAGTAGAGGGCGACATTTATCCGCGTAAACTACAGCCTTGCAAGTATCCTTTCTACAGGCTTCAGAGTAAAGTGTTTATTCCATCGTAGAGTTCTGAAGAGTTCTGCTCCGCAAATAACTGCAGTTTTGACTGTGTTATCTCTACATCTCTATGGACTTTTGTAAAAAAAGAAAGGAAAGTGTCTATAATATACTGCTTTAATTGGTTTATCATTACAACCTAATTGTTTATGCTTTACCAGTGACATTGTTGTGAATGGTTGTAAGGGTATTTTTGATCTGAGAGTAACAGTAAAGTAACCATGTCCTAAAGTGTTTTGCTAAAATACTTACAATGTCAGTCCATGGAGAAAAATCACAATGTGGTGAATCAAGTGAACAAATTGAGATCATTCAAGCAGAGTTGACTAGGTTAACTGAACAGTTAAAATCTCAAACTAATGATGCAGAAAGAGAAAGATTAGAGTCACTCATAGGTGATATTCACTCTAAGATACAGTCACTTCAAACAGCAATGATAGAACCTACTGCTGCCACTTCAAGAACAGATGAACCCAGGAAATCCTCACGCGAGAGAAAGTTAACTTCAAAAATGCAGGAGCTGAAGCAGCAAGAAATTTCTCAAAAGGAGAGTAAATTCACTAAGTCGTACGAAAGTTGGAAAGAGCAAGTTAAAGCTACACGAACCAAACTTAAGGGTGAGTGCTCTGACCAAGACTTAAGTGACCTGATGGATAGTGTAGAAGACATGGAAACTCAAGTCAAAAATGTGTATGAGCTTATAAGATCTTAATCAGTTCCTTCTACTGAAATTAGAAGAAAAATGGATTCCTGTACAGCAGTAACGGCGGATATAATGAGGCTGATGAAAGTGCGTATGAGTGAAGTAGGACAAGAGGAATTTGATGCTAATGCAGAAAATGCAAGAATTCATATGGTGCTTGACAAAGAATATGCTCAGTCAATATTCTCAACTACAAGCTCAAAGTCTATTCGTAGTCACCACTCAACCTGCCCATCAGAACAGCAGAGCATCATTACAAAAAGAGTAGAGTGTGCTGCACAGTTGGCTGCAAAGCAAGCAGAGATGGAGATGGAGGAGGCTATTGCTACTCAAAGGCTAGAACTCAAAAGACTGGAGAATCAAAGAGATCTTCAAGTAATAGCTGCAAGGCTCAAGGTATACTCTGAAGTTGACTCAGATGAGTCCTGTAATGATAGTAGAGCTGCAAGCATTAAGGTAGCTAGTTGTCCTTTAGCATCTTCTAAAGAAATTAAGAAGGAACAAGCATGTAAGACAGATAACGAAAAACAGACAAACCATACTAATGGTGAAGCATCAATAGTACAAGCCTTGCATGACACAATGGTTCTCAGCAGACTTCCTGCACCTGAGTCCTCTGTTTTCTCAGTGGACCCACTGAAGTTCTTAGAGTGGAGAACAACTTTCAAGGCATTAATAGAACGGCGATGCACAAATCCAGCTGATAAGTTGTTCTACCTACAGAAATACGTCAGTGGTGAAGCACAGTCTGTATTAGAAGGAAGCTTCTACAGAAAGGATGATGAAGCCTATGATCAAGCATGGGAAGCACTGAATTCTCGATATGGCCATCCATTTGTAATCCAGCATGCGTTTAGAGAAAAACTGAGTAACTGGCCAAAGATTGGTTCGAGAGAGTCAGTTAAATTGAGACAATTCAGTGATTTTCTGACAGCCTGCAGCAATGCCATGCCACACATTAAAGGGCTTCAGGTGTTAAACGACTGTGAGGAAAATCAGAAAATGCTTCAAAAGCTTCCCGATTGGCTGACGTCTCGTTGGAATCGGCATGTAACAATGCAGATGAGACAACTCATGAGAACAAAACAAATCTTATCTTCCTGTTGCGTAGACAGTGGTGATGGTGGGAGTACGTCAATGATAGTGCCTGTATGGATTTCTTCAGCTTCTGCTCCTGAAAGAGAGACCTTAGTTTATGCCCTTCTGGATACACAGAGCAGCAACACCTTCGTGGATCAAGAGGTTTGTGAGAGGTTGGGGGCAAGTTCAGAGCCAGTAAAGTTAAAGCTTACCACAATGATGGGAAAGGATTCCATTGTTCAGAGTGAAAGAGTCAGTGGGCTCAGAGTCCCATGGCTTAATCATTTTGCCACCTGCCTATACCAGAGACTTCATTCCTCTTGAACGTTCCCACATTCCTACTCCTGAAACTGATAGAAGGTGGAGTCATCTGAAAGAAATTGCTCGAGAAATTCCAATGCTGCTGGATTGTAAAGTCGGACTCCTGATAGGTTACGATTGCTCAAGAGCTTTGGCTCCACGTCAAGTAATCACAGCAGGTGATGACGAACCATATGCCATCAGGACAGACTTGGGTTGGAGCATAGTTGGCTGTTCACCACGTATCACAAAGTCAACTGAAGTTACAGGCCTGTGCCATCGTGTATCTGTTAAAGAACTCCCAATATTGACACCTACCTCTGTCATCAGAGCGCTTGAATTAGACTTTAGAGATACAAGCCCAAGAGAAAGGAGCATATCACAAGATGATATACAGTTCACGCAACTCCTGAATGAGAAAATTCACCAGAACTCTGAGGGACACCTTGAGATGCCCCTCCCCTTTAAGACACGCCCACTGTTACCTGAAAATAAGCAGCTTGCTCTGGTGCGATTGAAGCGTTTGAAAGCGAAATTTGAGAAAGACCCCAAATTCAAGGATGATTATGTCAAATTCATGGAAGGTGTCTTCAAGGATGGTGATGCAGAGAGAGCAGAACACCAACCCAAAGCAGGAAACGTCTGGTATATTCCCCACCAGGGGGTATATCACCCTAGAAAGCCAGAGAAAATTAGCGTTGTGTTTGATTTGCTCTGCCAAATACGATGGTACTGCACTGAATGATCACTTGCTAACTGGACCTGATCTAACTAATGGGCTAACAGGAGTACTCTGCAGGTTCCGCAAATATCCAATCACCATTATCTGTGATGTAGAAAGAATGTTCCACAGGTTCCACGTAAGCCAGGAAGACAGAGATTACTTACGGTTCCTGTGGTGGGAAAATGGTGATACAAACTCAGAGCCAAAGGAGTATCGCATGAAAGTCCACCTTTTCGGAGCAGCATCCTCTCCTGGCTGTGCGAATTATGGAATGAAGTATCTTGCATGTCAGAAAGAAAGAGAGTATTCGCAGCAGCCAGTTTCATCAAAGGTAATTTCTATGTTGATGATGGGCTCATTAGTGTGGAAAATGTGGACGCAGCTATCAAACTTGTCCAAGAAGCCAGAAATGTGTGTGCAAAGGGGAAATTGCGTCTACATAAGTTTATCTCAAACAACCAAAAGGTCATGGAGTCTATCCCTGTCAGTGAACGAGCCAGTGGAGTTCGAGATGTGGAGCTTGGTTCTGATGAACTCCCAGTCCAGACTGTGTTGGGAGTAAAATGGAGTGTAAATAGTGACACCTTTTCATTTAAAGTTGCTCTGGATGAGAAGCCAGCAACGCGGCGAGGAATCCTCTCTACTGTTGCCTCCATGTTCGATCCATTAGGCTTCCTGGCTCCCTTCCTTTTATTAGGAAAGAAAGTACTACAGGAAATGTGCCAAAGGGGCATTGAATGGGATGACCCACTCCCCACAGAGTTAATGCCGCAATGGAGTAGCTGGTTAAACGAACTGAAGAGCCTGCACAAGCTCCAGATCACAAGATGTTTTGCTCCTGAACATCTGGGGACTGTTCAGAGGATCGAACTCATTATACTCATTATAGTGGCATTATATAGACACTGAACAAAATCCTGCAGATCACACTTCCAGGGGCCTCAAGGTGTCAGAGTTGATCAGTTCAAATTGGCTCACTGGACCCAAGTTTCTCTGGCAAAGAGAAATTGTCACATCAAAGACAACTCCAGAGCTTCTTGTTGGCGATCCTGAAATCAGGATAATGCAAGTGCTACAAACGAACGTAGAAAACGATGATCATTTTCTGGAGAGGTTTAGTCGATTTTCGAAATGGCACACTGCATTGAAAGTTGTTGCTCGTATCCAGCAACTTGCGAGAGACAAAACGGTTAAACCCATAAATGTTGAAGACTTGAGAAATGCGAGCATCAGACTTGTAAAATTGGCACAAAGAGATGCCTTTAAAGATGAAATACAAATACTGAGACGTGGCAAGTTACCACATAGTCATCCATTGTTCCAACTTGACCCAGTACTGCAAGATGGTGTTCTCAGGGTGGGAGGGCGATTGAAGAAAGCTTCCTTACCTCTTGACTCAAAGCACCCAGCAGTTCTACCAAGAGATAGCGTGGTCACCCGTCTCATCATTGATTACTGCCATAAAAAGACTCAGCACCAAGGCAGAGGACAGACCCTTAATGAATTGAGAGCAAGTGGTTACTGGGTTGTCGGTGGCAGCAAAGTAGTGGCAAACCACATAAAGCAATGTGTCACATGTAGAAGAGCTCGCAGGCCA
Source organism: Labeo catla (assembly GCA_012976165.1). Classification (NCBI taxonomy): domain Eukaryota; kingdom Metazoa; phylum Chordata; class Actinopteri; order Cypriniformes; family Cyprinidae; genus Labeo; species Labeo catla. Next base: position 613,903 of record VONZ01000394.1, on the reverse strand, counting down.
ACAGAGACACAGATGATGGCAGATCTTCCTGCTAACCGCCTTGACCCCTCTCCACCTTTCTCATACTGTGGAATGGATTGCTTCGGGCCGTTTCTCTGTAAGCAAGGACGGAAAGAGCATAAGAGATATGGTCTCATATTCACCTGTTTCTCCTCAAGAGCAATCCACATAGAGATGCTGGAAGATCTCACCACTGATGCCTTCATAAATGCCTTGCGATGTTTCATAGCAATCCGAGGAGCTGTAAGAGAGATCAGATCGGATCAAAGGACAAATTTTGTTGGGGTGAAAAAAGAGTTGACAAAGGCTCTGGAAGAATTAGACAAAGAGAGATTAGCTGCTTACCTATCCCAGAAGCAATGTGACTTCACTTTGAATGTACCTGATGCCAGTCACATGGGAGGGGTTTGGGAAAGGCAGATCAGAACAATTAGAAGCGTTCTAAGCTGGGCCCTTTCTCAGAGCGCAGGAAGACTGGATAATGCTTCCTTGAGAACTTTCTTCTATGAAGCCATGTCAATCATAAACAGCCGCCCACTCACCACAGATACCATCAATGATCCCAAGGGGTTAGAGCCGCTTACCCCAAATCATTTACTCACCATGAAATCCTCTGTCCCTCTGCCGCCACCAGGGAAATTTGAACAAGAAGATCTGTATGCGAGGAAAAGGTGACGAAGAGTGCAATATCTGACACAGCAATTTTGGAGTAGATGGAGGAAGGAATACCTGGCAAACATTTCCCTCAGACAACGGTGGCACTCTCCAAGACGGAACGTAAAGATTGGAGATGTTGTCATTGTCAAGGAAGAAGAGCTTCCCCGCAATGAATGGAGACTTGGACGAGTGCTTGATGTTTGTGCAGATGAAGACGGACTGGTGCGAAAGGCCAAAGTACAAATAGGAAGTAGGAAGTTCGGGAAAAAGGGTCAACGACTGATTAATCCATCAATTCTTGAACGTCCTATTCATAAATTAGTGGTGCTTGTAGAGCAGTGTTTCCCAACCTCGTTCCTGGAGGCACACCAACACTACACATTTTCCAACTTTTCCTGATCAAACACACCTGAATCAACTCATCATCTCGTTAGTAGAGACTCGAGGACCAGAAATATATTGGTCAGATAAGGGAGACATCCAAAATGTGCACTGTTGGTGTGCCTCCAGGAACAGGGTTGGGAAACACTGTTGTAGAGAACAAGTAAATCCGATGTAATGTCTAATCTTGAGAGTTTTAAGAGAGAGAGTCTTGAACCAAGAGTCAGAGATATGTGGTTCTAATTTTTGGTTTGTGAAATTACTAAATTTATTCAAATATTTACATAAAGTTCATCATAAATTATAGTAATTTGGTGGGAGTGTAAATGTCAGAGACAGAGTTTTGCACATTTATGTTTCTGTTAAATGTAAATCAATTAAAGTTTATTCATTGTTTAAAAATACTTGATTACAAAGTGTATGAAAGTAATATTCAAGGTCATAAGCAGAGAATGTGCACCCTTGAAATGTTTAAAGTTAAGGTCTCTTTAAGAAAGAGTCACTATTGAAGTGTAACAGATCACGTTTATGTTAAGTGGAGCGCAGGACCATTGCATTATGGGTCAAACTAACATGGAGGCAAAGAGAAACGCAGATGTCACAGCCTGAAACAGAGTTCATTAATCTGCATGGTCTAAGAGGGCGCACACGTTTTCACGGTGTCTGCTGAAAAGAGAGAGCGAGAGAAAAGAAAGAGAGTGACAAATAAACAGCAAAAGACATCAGTACGAAGCATGGCTATAATTTCTTTAGACCAGTGCAGCTACAGGCAGTTTAATGCTCAAATGAACCGACATCATTTGGACTTGGCTGAGGAACTGGGGAATACTTTTTCTTATCTTTTTTTTCTTTTCTTTTTTTTATTACAAATGCTCATATTGTAATTATACATTGTTGAAAAAAGGTGAAATTATTCATTATTATTATTATTGTATAATGTAGAAGACTGAAAATGTACAAGTTCTCTTCAGTTTTATTTCCATATACATTGATTGCCTTAAAACATGCTGGGAATGTTTATGTGAAGTATGATGAAGTCAAATAAATAAGTTCATAAATCGTTAATGTATACATTTACTTTCCCTAGTGCTTATTGCAGTGTAAGAACAGTGGGTTACATAATTTGTATATTTCATTGTGTTGTACACTAATTGCACGTAACTGGCTTTCAAGAAAGAATAGTGATATGAGTAATGGGGGCCTGTGCCCCAGTAGAGCTTTTTGTCTAGCAACGCCCCTGATGTGAACCCAAAATGGCTGCCCTTGACCTCTGAAACAGCCTATAGTGAGCCTCCTCATGCAAAGTCACAGCAGCACAACACCAATCATTTGATTGAGACACTATTTAATATTTCAGTGTATTTTTTAAAAATGTGCAAAATTATCACAAGTTATTATTGATGCTTTAAAATCCTTTTCTATTGGTATGCTTACTCATTTACAGTTGGAGCAATGATGTGAACATGAGTTCCATCAACAGCTCCAGTAACTCCAAGAAAGCCCACAATCCTCATAAATGTTTTTGCAGCATGGTTTGATCAACAGTTGGAAAGTCAATGAACTGCGTTTATTAGTGGCCAAGAGAAAAAAAAATGTGTTACAGATTTTGTAAGCTTATTGCATATTTGCTTAGAGTCAGTTGTTTTATTTGATAATAATGCAGTGAAAGATGCCAAATTGTGCGGTCATAATTTTTGTCCATGCTGTCATACAAAGAAATGATGAACAAAAACTAGAGTGGGTCAACGCAATATTAATAACTGATTATGTTGTAGTCAATGTCAGTGGTACTAATTTAATGATTTTATCACTAGATTTAGTGACTTCCTGTAATGTGGAGAGGGAGACGAGAGGCGAGGGGATCCATACGCGAGCTTTTATCAATTGGACGAGACAAATACATGGTCAAACAGGCAGGGTCAGAATAACAACAAACAGGTATGTTGGGACGAGACACAAGAGTAGTCCGTGAGGCTTGCGTGGGTCGATCAGCGGCGAACATAATCCATGACGTGAGGCAGAGGGGTAATCCATAGAATGAGCGAGAGTCAGGAAGGCAGGCGGCGAGACAGACGAAAACGAGAAGGCCGGGCGAGAATACGAAACTAAGGAACTCAGGAACTAGGGAACTTGGAAACTAGGGAACACGGGAACAAAGAAAATAGGAACTAGGAAACTCAGGGAAACTAAGGAACAACACTGATAAGGTGCTAGCACTAGGGGAGCACTAAACGCAACCGACACAGTTCTCCACAAAACACTCCACAATACTCGGTGACTAGCATGGGGAAAGACCGGGGCTTTTATAGCACGCCTGACTGGTCACAGGTGCAGACCCAATCAGTGCGCTGGATGACGGGAGATGTAGTCCGGGGTGTAGTGCAACAGTCAGTGTGTAAAGACAGAGCGAGAGCAACATCTGGTGGTGAGCGGACTGCAGGTCACCGACCAGATTCATGACATAGCCCCCCCCAAAGAGCGGCTTCCAGACGCTCCAACCGAACAACAGTCCTGGGGAGCGGTGGGGCGGGAGCAAGACAGGGCGAGGGTTGGAGAACCAGGTCCATGCGGAGGACCAGGTGACTGAGCCAGGACCGGCAGGGCTGGAGCCCACCAGGGTGGAGCAGGTGGAGCTGGAGCCCTCCAGGGCGGAGCAGGAGGCGCCGGAGCCCTTCAGGGCGGAGCAGGAGGCGCAGGAGCCCTCCAGGGCGGAGCAGGAGGTGGAGCAAGAGGTGCAGGAGCCCTCCAGGGCGGAGCAGGAGGCGCAGGGGCCCTCCAGGGCAGAGCAGGAGGCGCAGGGGCCCTCCAGGGCAGAGCAGGAACCCGCGTCATGGACTGGGACCTGGGGAGAGCAGGGACAGAGGAGCCAGACAGACTAAGGAGAGAAGCAGAGAGTTTGTGGGTGAACGCCGCCTCCCTAGGAGGTTCTACAGCAGCAGCTGACACCTCAGGAGGCATTGGCGCAGCTTCTCTGACAGGAGAGGCCTCTGGAGCAGACTCGTGGTCAGACGAGACCTCTGGAACAGACTCGTGATCAGAGCCCGGGACCTCTGGAGCAGACTTCGAGAGATCAGACGGGACCTCTGGAGCAGACTCCAGATCAGGAGGACCTCTGGGCACCCTGGTGAGACTTGAGAACAGAGATCTCTGGAGCAGACTTGGTGACAGACGACCTGGGGTGTAGTGTGCGGCCCACATACTGAGAATGGTGATGCCATCACACTGGCAGAACTGTGGCGTGATGGGGCTCTGGGAGATCAGACGAGACCTCTGGTGCAGACTTGATAACAGACAGGACCTCTGGAGCGGACAAGACCTCTGGAGCATAGTGTGCGGCCAACATACTGAGAATGGTGACCGCCATCACACTTGCAGACGTGTTGTGACGAGACTCTGGACAGACAGAGGAGACGTGACCCGCTCTAGGAAGTCAGACGAGACGTGACTTGGCTCTGGGCCGTCGGACGGGACGTGACTTGACTCTGGGCCATCGGACGGAACGTGACCTGACTCTGGAACAGCAGCAATAACTTGACCTGGCTCATGAAGATCAGCTGTGACTTGACCAGGCTCGTGGAGATCAGCTGTGGCTTGACTTGGTTCGTGGAGATCGGCTGTGACTTGACTTGGAGACCAGCTGAGGCCTGAGGACTTGGCTCATGGAGACCAGCTTGACCTGGCTTGTGAAGATCTGTAGTGACTTGACCTGACACACCAGAAGATCTGCAGTGACTTGACTTGGCTTATGAAGATCAGTAGTGGCTTGACCTGACACGTGAAGACCAGCGGTGACTTGACTTGGCTTGTGAAGATCAACAATGACTTTACTTGACTCAGGAACGACAGCTCTGACTTGGCTTGACTCAGGAACCACGGCTGTGACTTTGCTTGACTCAGGAATGACAGCTTTGCCTCTGCTTGACTCAGGAGGTACAACTGTGACTCGACTTGACAGAGGAAATACAGCTATAGCTTGACTTGACATAGGAAGAGCAGCTCTGACTTGCCTTGACACAGGAGAAACAGCTTTAACTTGACTTGACCTTGGAAACACGGCTGTAACTTGACTTGACACTGGAAACACAGCTGTAACTTGACGACACAGGAACAACTGCTGTAATTCTGCTTGACTCTGGAGTGGCAGCCGTATCTTGACTTGACTCTGGAACAGCAGCTGTAGCTTGACTTGACTCGGAAGCTTCACTTGACCTGGGAACAACAGCTGCAACTTGACTGGACTCGGAAACTTGACTTGACTCGGGAAACACAGCTGCAACTTGACTAGAACTAGGAAACTCAGGGAAACTAAGGAACAACACTGATAAGGTGCTAGCACTAGGGGAGTGCTACACGCAACCGACACAGTTCTCCACAAAACACTCCACAATACTCGGTGACTAGCATGGGGAAAGACCGGGGCTTTTATAGCACGCCTGACTGGTCACAGGTGCAGACCCAATCAGCGCGCTGGATGACGGGAGATGTAGTCTGGGGTGTAGTGCAACAGTCAGTGTGTAAAGACAGAGCGAGAGCAACATCTGGTGGTGAGCGGACCGCAGGTCACCGACCAGATTCATGACACTTCCTCACCCTTTTTGAGACTTTATTCAAAAGCCTAGCAACTAAATTATTTACTTATTTAGATTACAACACTCTCCCACTGATATATTTATATTTCTATAGATCAGTGAACTCAACATTATGACTCATACATTTAGTGACTGTTTTAGTTACTTTCAATTGAAACCAGTTAGCAACACTGATTAGTGTTTTTCCCTTTCGTATTTTGATAGTTTAAGTGAAATGTGAGGTCGTTAAAACCCTCCACACATCACTTTTGGCCACGGTTGTGTTTGATGGGGTTAGTGTCACAATATTAAAGACCCTGCTTACTGTGTCATCACCGGTGCATTGCTGCATTTTTCGTACTTTTGTTTCTGCAGTTAGAGCATTAATTTGTAGAGTGGAATAAGTTATGTTTCTTACTTGGTCAGTTACAAAAAAAAATTGCTTGATGATCAAGTTTGTATCGTTTTATCAATTCCATATCATCATATATCTCCAATATGTCATATGTTCATTGGAAAGTGTGTGTCTCCTCCTCTTTGCTGCCATCTTGTTACTCCTAACTAGGTTAGGAGACGTCTCCGGCTCTCTTAAATAATTTAGGAGCTGAGACCTAGTCTTAACACTTAGGAACCTTTATGAATCACTCTTATTCTTAAGTCTTATTCTTAAGTTTTGTAAGTGACCAAGTAAGAAACTTAATAACGTATTCCACTCTACAAATCAATGCTCTAACTGCAGAAATAAAAGTAGTAATTATGTTTTTTTTTATGAAAAATTGGAAAAATGCAGCAATGATGACACAGTAAGCAGGGTCTTAAATATTGTGACACAAACCCCACCAAACACAATTGTGGCCAAAAGTAATGTGTGGAGGTCTCTTATTCTTAAGTCTAGGAATAAGAGTAAAATTACGTCATTCTTAGAATTTTGACACACAAGACTAAAATTTTACTCTGAGCAGCTTCATAAATACGGCCCCTGGTCCATACCACGTCCCAGTCAGGTTGAGCAAGACCTTCCCTTTCCCAGGAGTGGATAGCTGGAATATAAGTATACTGCAGTGAAAGGACTAAATTATAAATCTTACAAACTAAACTACTAGAAGGAGTATTAATGTTCAACAATTCCCACAGAGGATGTGAGACACATTGGTGGCCCAAGGAACATCATAGGCCTTTAAAGCCTCAGTCTTATATATAAAAAGAAAGAAAATCCAGGTAAAGAAAACTCTGGCAGAAATTAATTCATGGGGAATTCTGTCACTACCTGGAGCTTTGTTTGTTGTCATGGAGTCTAGAGCCAGTTTCTGTTCATCTAGTGACAGTGGGACATTTAGCATCTCTAATTAGTGATGTTCATCAAAGAGTACGGAATACTGCTTTTAAATTTGGTGACACTATAGCATATAAAGAGGCACGATCACGATTGAAGAAGGGCATAAAAAAGGCCAAAGTCATCTATAGACGAAAGGTTAAAAAAAATCGTTTCATCAATGCTGATACTCGGAGTATGTGGCAAGGTATAAAGAGTATTACTGATTATAAGAGCAACTCTGAATGTCCTAATGACGATGTAGCCTTAATACCTTTTTTGCTCAATTTGATGTGGGCAACACTACAACAAGTACAACAATTACAGTAGCAGAGGATGATCAGGCACTTGTATTAGGTACACATGAGGTTCAGTGCGCACTGAGGAGGTTGAATCCACAGGAAGCCACAGGTTCAGATGGAGTTTCAGGACGGGTACTCAAAGAATGTGCTGGAGAGTTAGCGGGGGTATTTACAAGCATTTTTAACCTGTCTTTATCACAGGCAAGAGTTCCTAAGTGCTTGAAGTTCCAGTACAGAAGAAAACAAACATATGCACCTTGAATGATTATCGTCCAGTTGCATTAACTCCAGTAATAATGAAGTGCTTTAAAAAGACTGATTCTCTCACACATTAAGACTGCTATCCCTGCTTCTCTGGACCCATATCAATGCGCATATAGAGTCAACAGATCTACAGAGGATGCCATCGCATTGACTGTTAACTCTATCTTGTCCCATTTGGACAGACATGGCACATATGTGAGAATGTTATTTGTTGATTTTAGCTCTGCTTTTAATTCTGTCATTCCCAGCATGCTTATTCTTAAACTTCATGATTTAGGACTCAGTTCTTTATTATGTAATTGGATCCTGAACTTCTTCTCGGAACGCCTTCAAGTGGTGAGACTGGGCACACAATTGTCTTCAAGTGTTACATTGAGCACTGGCATGTCGCAAGGATGTGTACTGAGTCTCATCCTCTTTTCCCTCTTTACACATGATTGTGCACCTATATCCTCTGACAACATTATTGTTAAATTTGCGGATGACACAACAGTGATTGGCTTGATTACTAACAACAATGAATCTGCCTTGTCAGTGAATCTGACTGTCATTTGTCAGTGCCTCACTCCTCAAAGTTTAATGAGTGTGTAGATGACACAAAGCTGCTGACGTTAGCTGCATTAAAAACAGATGGGCGCTATTTGAATGGGTTCCTATGGAGGCCGGAACAGAAGAGCATCCGTTCAGACGTTAGAATTCGTAATGACGGCACTCATCGTTTAGTCAGGAAAAAGGTCTATATAAGATCTGTAAAGATGCAAAGTTTAAAGTCTCAAACCCAAAGAGATATTTATTATGCAGGTTAAGACTCAGCCACGCCTTCCTAAAACAGCTCGTTAAAACACGCCCCCACATGTATATGCAAAGAAAGAAGGCGTAACTTTTCATACCGGCTGTAGTATTGTTGCAGCCGCCACTGCCATGTTGTGGAGACGCTGGGCCCTATCATGCCTTATGACGCAACTGATTTTTGCTAGTTTCAGCCCGACGCAGTTATCATTTTCATGTCCTGCACCCCTTTGTTTAAATAGCAAATGCATTTGCACCCATTTGTGCGTCTGTGGGCGTGCTGGTCTGAAAACGAGGTGTGTTCAGGTGCATTGTTGGTGCGTTGCTATTTTGAGGCAACTGAAATAGACTGCGTTATTGACCAACTAAAACCTGGTCTGAAGTCAATGATGCAATATTTTTCTTGTTATTCAGAGAGTGTGTTAGTAATATGTGCCTATAGGCACAACGTGCATACACTCACAATTATTACACACAAATATTAAAAATAAAAGGATTACAATGTAAAAGATTATTATTGTGTACATAAATAGAAAAATGCCTACATGTTTAATGGATCTCGGATGCACATCCACAAGTCGTTCTTGAACAATTTGTTCATTTTGAATGAATCTTTAATGTGACTTGCAAAGAACGAGTCATCTCTGGGAGTGATTCGTTCAGTCGCACATGCGCAGCATCCTATTAGGTTCTGTACTGGAATTAGTTCACCTGTTTTGAGTCTTCGGGTTTTTCGAGTCATTCGTTCATCTTATGGGGCTGTCATGTGATGCTGATTTTGCTAAAATTAATGAAATGACTCGAAAAAAGAGTTATTCATTTTGCTGAACGAGACTCAAAGATCCAAGTCAGTAAAATGATCCAAACTTCCCATCACTACTACGAATCACGTCTAAGTTCATTGTCTGTGTACTCCAGCTCAAAAAGGTAGAGTATCTCCTACAACTTCAGAATCGTCCGACACGTTGTACCTTTTTGTTTGTAAACAGCGTTTGACTTACTTGCACTTTCTTAGTTTTTGCGCGTTCACTTTGTAAATACTGGGTCTGTAGTTCCACCTATGTTCGGCATGACCTTTCAACGTGATTCAATAGTACGTAGCGTCGTGAACGCGCATACCAGAGCCTGTGCTACACCAGCTTTTGTGCTTGAAAAGTATACACATTTTTATTTTCCAAAAAAACCGACAGATCATTTCGCTAGATAAGACCCTTCTTCCTCGGCTGGGATTGTTTAGAGCCTTTGAAGCTGCATTTAAAACTACATTTTGGAAGTTTAAAATCGGGGGCTAAATTGAAGTCCATTATATGAAGAAAAATCCTGAAATGCTTTCCTCAAAAACCATAATTTCTTTACGACTGAAGACAGAAAGACATGAACATCTTGGAGGACAAAGGGGTGAGTAAATTATTTGTGAATTTGTTGTTCTGGAAGTGGACTTCTCGTTAAGGGAATGGGAGATGAGACTCTGATTGGTTTAATGCATGTTACGTCCAAAACACACCCATGACTCATTAAGAGATTAGGGACAACCCTATTAGACCATGCGCCGGGCACGCAGATTGTTTTTCTTGTCGTGAAACTAGCAAAAGTGCATTCGGACATGCGCCGTGCACTTTAGACCCTACGCTTAGATCGTTAAAATAGAGGCCGCTGTGTGTTTCGTTGCAAAAGCACTTTGTTGAAATCAGTGGTTAAGTTATATTTACAACACTGTTCTGGAACAGTACAACGCAAATATTCGAGTGGGTGCTGTGCATTTTACAGAGGACTGTTTCCTGAACCTGGAAGAGTAGCCTACAAGATAGAAAAGATCAAATAATGACAAAGATTTTGTTTTTTCGCCCACTTTGGCCTAAATGTGTGCCACTATTTTCAATTTTAAATTTTGTTACCTTGTAAGGCTTTGTTTTTGACATAGGGATATTAGTTTGACTGTACTGCTTAGACAACTTGCAAAATAGTAAAACCAACATGGCAAAGAATCGTGATAAAATCGTGATATTCCTAAAAAAAAATCGTGACATTATGTTTTTGTCATATTGTTGCCAGGTGTCTGTTAGGAAAAAGAATGCAGTAGCAGAGACTATAAATTGTTTTTAACATGCACATGAACTGAAATTTAAAACTGTTAAAAGAAAAGGCTTAATAAACTGTTGCACAGATATAATACACCACACATCAATATCTCTTCCCTTTGTGATTTGAGCTTTTTAATGCAAAGAGTTGTGTGTTGTGAGACTTTGTTGCATGATTTTGCACACCGGATGTGAATACTGTAAATGTTTTGTTCTGCATTTGTTTTGTCCTATCTATCATATGTTGATGCCTCATTAAAAATAAAAGTATTTTAATTTTAGAGTTTATATTTATGTAGAAATATATTGTTTTTCATAAATGCATTTTATAGCCACAGTGCAGATAGCAATGTTTGGATTTATGAAATTATTAATATTGTGCACTGATTTTCCTAGAATAACTTTTGCTGCTGAATTATCCACTAACCTAGTTTCTAATATATTTTTCCCCCAGATTATGAATATACATATATAATTTTTCATTTTTAAAATTTTCTTTTTCTTTTTAATGGAGCAGTCTGTATTTAGTAGATTGTAAAAAAATGATCATTAGTTCCACACACAGAGATTTGGAAATTCTACATTGATTTAAAAGAGAAAACTACACTTTCACAGTTTAATTCTGTGTGAATTAAATATAAAATCTGACAAAGTCAGATAAACATATGACTGCTGAATGTAATCATGTTTACTGATTGCTGCTTCTTTTTTGTTTGTTTGTTTTTGTTTCTAGAAATGAACTACCTTTTCAAAACTTGTTTGAATGTCTTCAGTTTAAGGAAATATGTTTATTTTTTAAATGAAAACATGCAAAGTATAATATTTTTTATAACCAAACTGTCTTTGTTGTTGACTTGTAATTGTTTAGTCTACAGTATGTTTGAACACTGATCTGTGAGACTAAAGTGATTTATGACAGTAATAGACAGTAACAATTTTATTTGTTAACATTAGTTAAATATTTTGACAGCGTTTATTAATTTGTTAATGTTAGTTTTAGTTTTTCATTGTTCATGTCAGTTCACAGTGTATTAACTAATAACTAATAATAACACAAAACTATTGAATTGAAAACTATAAGTAAATGTGAAACGTTAAGGTTATTAAATCCTGTACTAGTTGTTCATCATCAGTTCATGTTAACTAATGTAGTTAATGTTATCAAGTGAAACCTTGTAACGTGGATAAATAGTTCACATCTTAATGGGTAATTTTGCTGATTTTCAACCTTTGCATACATTTGTAACTTTTGTGTAGTTTGTAGTATATTTAAATGAACTATGTGTAGTCTTTCTCCATGTTACCTGCACACAGATATCACTGTTTATTTGTCAGCAAATGTCTGCTGGAAGATGCAAAACACATTAGTAAGTTGATCATCATAGATCTGATTTATTGTCTTTTCTCTTTCTGTTTTCAGTCTGTGTAGATGCAGAATTACAAAGAAACAGTGTCTCATCCTGACTTCAGCTCTGAAATCAAACCCATCACACCTGAGAGAACTGAACCTGAGTGAGAATAAACTAGGAGACTCTGGAGTGAAAAACCTCAGTGATCTACTGGTGAACACACAATTCAAGCTGGAGAAACTAGAGTTAGTACAGTTAAACTTTATTTATTTTAAGACAACAGGTCTGAAGTTATATTGTTTAAAGCAGTGCACTGGTTTTGCCATATTGGGTCACATTTTGTGAGTTTCTTTTTGTGTTTTTTAATAAAAAAATAATTGTTTAATTTGCAGCATTTGATACAATATCTTAATTGTGTAAATGCAGAAATCAGCCTTTTATCATAGAATAAAGAATAGAGGCATTAAATAAATAGACAAAGTAAACTAAAAAGTAAGTAGAAGTACCTGCATACAAAACTAACATGTGTCACGCTGGCACAGAAGGGCAGAAGCAGAGATAGCGTTTGAAATGTTTATTGGTACAGATGTGCACAACAAGGTGATACGGTGGAAACAGGTAAGTAGTTCAGTCTCTTTAAGCAGGTGATTCACAACAGTTCCGGTAAACACAGGTAAGTATCCAATACGTAAACAAATCATTCCAAAAGAACAGTTCAGTCACTTCCCTTGAATGTCTTTAAATGTCCATCCTTCACAGATACATTCCAGTCAAAATCCTCTTGGAGTACTCAGATGGAGAAGCGTGCACCCACAGGTACAAGGAACCATGTATGTTTGATACCAGCCAGTGAGTGACACAAACAGGTAAGTATTTATACTGCGGTGTGATTGGGTGCACAGGTGCTCGTGATCAGTAGTCAGGTGACAGTTCACGTGTGTTCTGGCTTTGGGATCTTGATGATGACACTACGGCCTCTGGCACCCCAAATCGCCTCTGGGTGCTGGTAGTTCTTCCGGAAGCCAGGGTGGTGCTGTGTCTTCAGGAGGGCGTCCTGGAGGATAGGACACTGGAAGGTGTTCAGGAGGAGCGGGCTCCGGAGGTGTAGACACTGGCGAGTACTCTGGAGGCGCAGGTTTTAATGAATGGTCAGGAAGAGCGGCCTCTGGAAGGCGCTCAAGAGGAACAGGCTCTGGAGGACGCTCTTGAGGAGCGGTCACTGGAGGGCGCCCTGGAAGCGAAGGAGGAATCACAGGCTCTGGAGGGCGCTCGGGCGGCGCAGGAGGGATCACAGGTTCTGAAGGGTGCTTGGGCGGCGCAGGAGGAATCACAGGTTCTGGAGGGGCACTCTGGAGGCGCCGGAGGAGGCACAGGCTCTCGAGGGCGCGTTGGAGAGAGCTCCGCCTCTAGAGGGCGCGCTGGAGAGAACTCCACCTCAGGTGGGTGCACTGGAGGTAGCTCGGCCTCTGGAGGATGCGCTGGAGAGAGCTCCGCCTCTAGAGAGCGCGCTGGAGAGAACTCCGTCTCAGGAGGGCGCGCTGGAGGCAGCTCGGCCTCTGGAGGATGCGCTGGAGAGAGCTCCGCCTCTAGAGAGTGCGTTGGAGAGAACTCCGTCTCAGGATGGCGCACTGGAGGCAGCTCGGCCTCTGGAGGGCGCACTGGAATAACGGCCATATCTTGACTTGACTTTGGTTCATGGAGATCAGCAGTGACCTGACTAGGCTCATGAAGATCGGCCGTGACTTGACTTGGCTCTGGAAGTTCCGCTGTGACTTGACTTGGTTTGTGGCGACCAGTAGTGATTTGACTTGGCTTGTGAAGATTGATGGTGACTTGATTTGCATCATGGCAACTGGCTGTGATTTTACTTGGTTCATGGAGATCAGCAGTGACCTGACTAGGCTCACTGAGCTCTACAGTGACTTGACTTAGTTCAAGGAGATGGGCCGCGATTTGACTTGACCCAGGAATTTCGGCCATGATTTGACTTGGCTCTGGAAGTTCAGCCGTGACTTGACTTGGCTCTGGAAGTTCAGTCGTGACTTGTCCTGGCTCTGGAGGATTCCGTGGGTGAAGCTTGGCTCTGGAAGTTCCGGCCATTGACTTATGTAGCTCTGGAAGTTCCAGCCGTGATTTGACAGCTCTGGAAGTTCAACCCGTGAGCTTGACCCTGGCTCACAGAGTTCAGCGTGGCTTGACAGCTCTGGAAGTTTAGCCCGTGACTTGATTTATGAATCTGGAAGTTCAGCTGTGACATGACATCTGGAAGTTCCAGCGTGATTTGACTTAGCTCTGGAAGTTCAACCCGTGACTTGACCTGGCTCTAGAGTTCAGCCGTGACTTGGCTTGGCTCTGGAAGTTTAGCCGGTGACTTACGTTTGATCTGGAAGTTCAGCTGTGACATGACTTGGCTCTGGAAGTTCAGCCGTGACATGACTTGATTCATAGAGATCAGCAGTGATTTGACTAGATTCCTGAAGCTCTACAGTGACATGACTTGGTTCATAGAGATCAGCAGGGATTTGATTTGATTCGTAGAAACCAGCTGGGACTTTACTAGACTCAGAAACAACAGCTCCGACTTGGCTTGACCCAGGAACGACGGCTCTGACCTTGCTTAACTCAAGATCCCCGGCTGTGACCTTGCTTGCCTTAGGGGATTCAACTGTAGTTTTGTTTGACTCAGGAAACACAGCTGTAGTTTGACTGGATTTGGAAACTTGACTTGATTCAGGAAATGCAGCTGCAACTTGACTTGGGAATTTGATTTGATTCAGGAAACGTAGAGCTGCAACTTGACTAGACTTGGAAACTTGATCGAGTTCAGGAAATGCAGCTGCAACTTGACTAGACTTGGAAACTCTTGACTGATTCAGGAAATGCAGCCGTAACTTTGACTTGGGGAATTTGATTTTGATCTAGGAAACGCAGCTGCAACTCTTGACTAGACTTGGAAACGACTTGGCTCCAGGGAAATGCAGCTGCAACTTGACTAGACTTGGAAACTTGACTTGATTCAGGAATGCAGCTGCAACTTGACTTGGGAATTTGATTTGATTCAGGAAACGGCAGCTGCAACTCTTGATCTAGACTGAAACTTGACTTGCCTTAGGAAGAGCAGCTCTGACTTGACGACGCAGGAAACACAGCTCCAGCTTGATTCGACACAGGAACAGCAGCTGTAGTTTGACTTGACTTGGAAACTTGACTTGACGCAGGAAACACCGCTGCAACTTGACTTGACTCGGGAAACGCAGCTGCAACTTGGCTTGACTTGGAAACTTGACTTGACTCAGGAAATGCAGCTGTACCTTGACTTGACTTGGAAACTCGACTTGACTCAGGAAATGCAGCTGTAACTGACTTGACTCTGGAAATACAGTTGCAGCTTGACTGGACTCAGGAACGGCACTCCTGGCCGTGAAGAGGGAACTGGATTCGTCAACACATGGAACGGCACTCTTGGCCGTGACGAGGGGACTGGATTTGTTAGCGCATGGAACGGCACTCTTGGCCATGACGAGGGAACTAGATTCAGGAGGGACAGCCTTCCTGGCCGGAGGCTCTGGCTGGGCGGCCATCTCAGTCGAGTACTTTGGCTGGGCGGCCATCTTGGCCGGGTGCTCTGGCTGGGCGGACATCTTGTGAACTGGTTCTGCAGTGGCAGACTTGACATGAGCAAGGCTTAGAATGGCAGACGTGATGTGAATGGTCTTTGGCTTGGCAGACTTGACGTGGGAGGATTTCAAAGGACGACCAGCTGATTTTAGTGCCGATCGGACTGACGTAAATGCTGGGTCCGCCAGCTTTGTCCCCAGGTTAGTGGTCCAGCATGTGAAGGATCTCAGCATCAGGTGAGCTGACAAGGTGACGTGAGTTTCAGAAGGGACAGGACGAGACTGGAATTCATTCTTTCTTTCCTCTTCGATTACAATGTTAGAGTCATTCAAATATAGTATGAGATTGAATAATTCTGTTAAAGAGAAATCACATACGGGAAAACTGCAGCGAATAGTGTTCTCGTCCAGTCCCATCTGAAAAACCGCACACAACGACGCGTCGGGCCAGCCCACCTGATGGGATAGCTCGAGGAATTCCGCTGCGTACTTCTTCAGACGGCGACCACCCTGACGTAGATTGAGCAGCCGATCCTCAGCCCACTGCCGCTTAGCAAAGACTCCAGTCATATTGAACTTAAATCTGTGGTTCTAAAAGCCTCCTTTGTTTAGGGCTGGTATCCTGTCACGCTGGCACAGAAGGGCAGAAGCAGAGATAGCGTTTGAATTGTTTATTGGTACAGATGTGCACAACAAGGTGATACGGTGGAAACAGGTAAGTAGTTCAGTCTCTTTAAGCAGGTGATTCACAACAGTTCCGGTAAACACAGGTAAGTATCCAATACGTAAACAAATAATTCCAAAAGAACAGTTCAGTCACTTCCTTTGAATGTCTTTAAATGTCCATCCTTCACAGATACATTCCAGTCAAAATCCTCTTGGAGTACTCAGATGGAGAAGCGTGCACCCACAGGTACAAGGAACCATGTATGTTTGATACCAGCCGGTGAGTGACACAAACAGGTAAGTATTTATACTGCGGTGTGATTGGGTGCACAGGTGCTCGTGATCAGTAGTCAGGTGATGGTTCACGTGTGTTCTGGCTTTGGGATCGTGAAGATGACGTGACAACGTGACTCAAAACAAACTATTAGAAACTAAATGCCTCTTCAATATTATGATCATCATAAATCCTAAACCTCAGTTTGAATCAAATTAAAAACACAGAAGGATTCACACTGTAAACTGGAGAGATTGAGCTCAGTAACATTCACATACAAGAATCAGGAAACATGATAATAATGATAATATTTTCTTTTCTTATTTTATGCTGTTTTTTCCATTGCAGGTTAAGCAACTGTGAAATGACAGATAAAGGTTGTTCTGCTGTGACTTCGGCTCTGAAATCAAACCCATCGCACCTGAGAGAACTGGACCTGAGTGAGAATAAACTAAGATACTCTGGAGTGAAAAACCTCAGTGATCTACTGATGAACACACAATTCAAGCTGGAGAAACTAGAGTTAGTATCATTATATTGTACAGTAGTTACAGTGAGTTTAAAGTTCACTGTTTAGTTTAAGACCGCTGGGCTCTTGTCACATCATTTCCAGTGCTGCACTTTCTGGCATTTCTCCATCTGAAGAAAGATTCAGGAATACAATGTTTTTATGTGCATCTGTTGAAGCAGCATGAAACTTGTTGAAATGTGACATTTTTGCTATGAAATAAAACAGAAGTGACAACAAAAAACAGTCTAACAAATGACAGTAGATGTTTCTGACAGTTAGATTTATACTGGACTAATAGTATATTTCACTATTTTTTTTTATTAAGGGGAATGCATATTTAGTATATTTGTATAGTTAGAAATTGTAAACTACACTCTAAAATGGCTTGAAAAATCAACATTTGTTTTATTTGACTGATTTGTTGATTTTCTTCCATTAGAAATGTGGAAATAGACCTTTTCATTAATTTAACTTTACTATTGTTTCTATATTGATTCTACATATTAATTTCCATTGGTAACATTGACTTATTTGTTGACTGAGGGTCCAGACTTGGATTGTAACTAGTCTCCTCAAATACTCCTCTCTTGGTTTGTTCATTCATATATTAGAAGTTTCCATGATTTTGCTGGTTTATTAGTGAATGTATGGCATTTGTTCATGATGCATCATAAATCTGATTCATTGTCCTTTCTCTTTCTGTTTTCAGTCTGTGTTTATGCAGTATTACAGAAAAACAGTGTCTCATCCTGACTTCAGCTCTGAAATCAAACCCATCACACCTGAGAGAACTGAACCTGAGTGAGAATCAAATAAAACACACAGGAGTGAATCACTTATGTGATGTACTGAAGGATTCACACTGTAAACTGGAGAGATTGAGGTCAGTAACATTCACATACAAGAATCAAATTGATTAAAATCACTTCAACAGTTTAAACCAAAACACTTTATAGTATCTAACGATGCCTACAGACAGCTTCTTAAATGAGCTCATCCAGTAAGTAAAACTGTTAAAGTGTGGAATAAAGAGTCTTCAACATGTTTTACACTAAACAATACTTTTGGATTGAACTATTTTTAGAGTTTACCGCAAAAAAATGCAGTTTTATAAGAGAAGTCCCTGACTTTTTGCGACAGGTGGGATTCAGTTTACAGCACTTCTCATTCATTCCTATGGTATCCGTAAACGCCGATTGAGTGTCGCACAATTCTGAAGTCAGTGATGTCAGTGCTGTAATGTGATTGGTTATTAAGGGACACGTGATCCAAGTTAGCCGTTACGCTTTTTCCAGTAGTAACTAATACAGACCCTCTCATCTCCCTATACTAAGAAAATCTCTGACAAGGGATAATTAGGAACACAGGTGCTAAAAAAAATAACAGAACAATACAAAATGGAGTCTTCAAGCATGATTTTGTTGTCCTCTTTCTTCTTAAAAAAAGAAAAAGAAAAGAAATATTGGTCCATCCAATCCTGAGATTGTGTAGAGATTAAGTAGAGTTCCACCTCCTTATCAAGGAGCTGGGGGATTGTCCCGAGTGAGGTGTGATCCCCAACTGTGAGGTGCAGGCCGTGTTACACGTTTACTCCACCCTGTTTGATCAGGTGACTTTGAGGAAAACAAAAAGGCCAGATTCAAACTATGCAAAATGCTGATTGAGTCCTGTACGCTCAGTTTGAGGCACCAATCATCAGCCAAAAGCATAGGATTCTGGACTCAGAGGGTGTTTTGGTGACGTCACTCCCGGTATCTGTGTAATCAAGTCGACGATATCACTGGAAATTAAGTGTCCCCATGTGACGAGGCTACAGAGGGGTCATGAGACGTTGGATCCATTTGCAACAGTTTATTTAAGTCTGACAGTTTAAACAGGCTGTGGTCAACAACGGTAAACAATCGTGGTGAAGGCAAAACCAAAAGAGTAGTATAAGTCCATGCAAAGGGTCGGGGCAGGCGGCGATCAAAGGTAATAATCCGTGGGAATAGCGTGGGTCGATAAAGGGCAGGCAGCAAGAGTTCACACACGATAAAGACAGTCCGGTTGGCAACAGTAAAGCAGTCCGATAGAAAAACGCTCAGAGTTGGGGACATAGCCGACAAAACTTCGCGACGAGCGAGCCGGCGAGGCACGCTGAAATGGCCACCAAGGGGGAAGTGAACAGAGAGACCCGGAACTGGAAGCGTGAGTCCCCAGGCACGGGATTGTGGGTAATGTAGTCAGAATTCGGGCGAAGGCGCCCGCTGGCAGCGGGACAGAGAGACCCACAGAGACCAGAGCCCCCCCTCCTGGCACGAGGGAGGCAACGACGCCCTACCCCCTCGGCCTGGTCGATCTGGGTGGGTAGGTGGAACTCAAGCGTGAGCGACGGATCCAGGATGTCCTCTGCGGCACCCATGACCTCTCCCGAGACCGTAACCCTCCCAGTCAACCAGGTACCGTAGGATGACCGCCCGCGGGGAGTCCAGGATGAGATTGACTCGTACGCCTCACCGTCGATAATCAGGGGGCAGGCCTTCATGCGGCTTCCTAGGACCCTCTGTCCCTCCTGGGCGACCAGCGGGCTTTAACAGAGACACATGAAAAGTTGGTGAGACACGGTATTGGCTGGGTAAATCAAGTCTAAAGGATACTGGTGTGATCTGACGAGTTATTTGAAAAGGACCCACGTACCTGGGGCTCAACTTCTTGCAGGGCAGACGGAGACGCAAGTCCCGGGTCGATAGCCAGACCCACTGTCCTGGCTCATAGGGGGGGTTTGGTCGGCGGTGACGGTTGGCCTGGGTCTGGGTGCGCCGGACGGCTCTCTGGAGGTGGACGTGCGCTCGGTTCCAGGTGGCTTCACTTTGTCAGAACCATGAGTCAACAGCGGGCAGATCAGAGGGTTCTCCGGACCAGGGGAACAAGGGCGGCTGAAAGCCCAGCACACATTGAAAGGGCGTCATGTTCGTGGATGGTTTCTGGATGGAGTTTTGAGCATATTCGGCCCAGAGGAGAAAACGACTCCAATCTCCCTGGTGGTCCTGACAGTACGAGCGCAGGAAACGGGTCAGTTCTTGATTTAATCTTTCCACCTGTCCATTGGCTTCTGGATGATAGCCTGATGTGAGACTGACGTTAACGCCCAGCAACCGGAAGAAATTGGACCAGAGGCGGGAGGTAAATTGGGGTCCGCGATCAGAGACAATGTCCTCAGGGAGCCCGTAGAACCGGAACACAGTGTTGCATAAGACCTCTGCGGTCTCCATCGCAGAGGGTAACTTAGGAAGAGGTACGAAACGGCAGCCCTTGGAGAACCTGTCGATAACAGAGAGGATAGTGGTATGTCCCTGGGACGGGGGAAGATCTGTTACAAAGTCGAGTGCTATGTGAGACCAGGGGCGTTTGGGGATTGGCAGAGGTTGCAGTAAGCCAGCAGGGACTTGATGGGAGGTCTTTGAGGTGTTACATGTTACACACTGCTTGATGAACACGATGGTATCAGAACGCAGTGAAGGCCACCAGAAGCGGTTTCGGAGGAGGTGAACAGTGGCCTCTATTCCAGGGTGACCGGAGCTGGGGACAGAATGAACCTCGGAGAGAACTCTTTTGCGGAGGACCGCCGGCACATAGGTGAGGCCCTCGGGGCAGTCGACAGGAGGAGGATCTTGGGCCTGGGCCTCCGTGACCTCGGTCATGAGATCCCATGCCACAGGAGCAACAACTACGGAGGAGGGCAGCACAGTTTCAGTCAGTTGGGAGACCTGCTCAGGCTCGTGTACCCGAGACAGGGCGTCGGCTTTAGTATTCTGGGAGCCGGGGCGGTAGTTAATGATGAAATTGAACCTGGTGAAGAACAGAGACCATCTGGCCTGACGGTGATTAAGGACCCTGGCGGTGCAAAGATATTCCAGGTTCTTATGATCTGTTAGGATAATGAAGGGATGCCGTGCCCCCTCCAGCCAATGCCTCCATTCCTCCAAGGCGAGTTTGATGGCGAGCAACTCCCGATTTCCCACATCATAGTTTCTCTCTGCCGGACTGAGTTTATGGGAGTAAAAGGCACAGGGGAAGGTCTTAGAAGGTTGCCCCTGGCGCTGTGAGAGGACAGCTCCCACCCCGGTGCTGGAGGCGTCGACCTCAACAACAAAAGGTACCTGAGGATCTGGGTGACGGAGGATGGGCGCTGTGGTAAAACGTTGACATAAGTCCTGGAAGGCCTGCAGAGCATCTGGTGACCAGCTTAATCGGGTACTCCCCCTCTTTATCATGGAGGTCAGTGGTGCGGCTATGGAGCTAAAGTTACGTATGAACCTCCGATAAAAATTAGTAAAGCCCAAGAACCTTTGTAACTCCTTTAGGGTCTTGGGACGGGGCCAGTTGCGTACAGCGTTTACCTTAGAATCGTCCATAGCAAAGCCCTCTGGACTGATTACGTATCCCAAAAAGGCAATTCTTTCTTGGTGGAACAGGCACTTCTCCTCCTTAGCGTACAGCCTGTGCTGGATGAGCCGCTGGAGCACCGCCCTTACGTGCTGGATGTGATCAGAACGTGTGTTAGAAAATATGAGAATGTCATCCATGTAGACAATCACCCAGCGATTCAGCATGTCGCGGAAGACCTCGTTGACAAAAGCCTGAAAATATGATGGACTATTCGCCAGGCCGAAGGGCATCACCCGGTATTCGTAGTGCCCAGATGTCGTAGAGAAGGCAGTCTTCCACTCGTCCCCTTCATGAATGCGAATCAAATTGTAGGCCGAGCGTAAATCCAGTTTGGTGTAGAAACGTGCCGACCGCAGCTGCTCTAAGGCCGGAGGTACAAGTGGTAGGGGGTATCGGTACTTGACAGTCACTTCATTGAGGGCACGGTAATCAATGCAAGGTCGCAGCCCTCCGTCCTTCTTTTTTACGAAAAAGAATCCAGCTGAAGCGGGAGAGGTGGAGGGTCGGATGAAACCCTTAGCGAGCTCCTCCTCGATGTAGCGCTCCATTGCTTCCGACTCGGGCTGTGAGAGTGCGAAGACACGGCCTCGAGGTGGAAGAGCTCCGGGCATGAGGTCAATAGCACAGTCCCCTGGTCGATGGGGTGGTAACTCAGTTGCTTTTGCAGTGCTGAAGGCCTCAAGCAGATCTTGGTATTCGGTTGGTATGGTTTGGTTTAGGCTTGAAGTGGTGGCACCGGGCGGCGCCACGGGGGGGCTGAGTGAAGACAAGACCGGAGACAGCGTGAGGACCAGCGGGGTGATGATGCCACTAGCCCAGGAGATGGTGGGTTTGTGGCGATCCAGCCATGGGAATCCCAGGATGAGAGGTGACTGAGGAGAGGTTATTGTGAAGAACCGGATGGTTTCCTGGTGACCAGGTTCAAGTCGGAGGGTGAGGTCGGCAGTGATGTACTCAATGCGTCCAGATCCTAGCGGTCTGCCATCGAGGGCGGCCACTGCCACGGGGGAAACACAGGAAGGAGAGGCAACTGATTAGCTTTGGCAAAGTCTTTGTCTATAAAGTTACCGGCTGCGCCGGAATCAATTAAAGCTGTGGTCCTTATAGATTTCTCTCCACAGACGAGCAGCGCAGATAACTCACACTTATTTAACGAGGGACTACAGACACTCACCGAGGTGGGAGAGCGAGGTGGTCGAGTGGGGCAGGTAGCCCGGATATGTCCCGCCTCACCGCAGTACAGACAGAGATGATTGCGAATCCGCCGTTGCCTCTCCTCGATGGTGAGCCTGGTTGTGCCGATCTGCATTGGTTCGGAGCCTGAAGCCGCGGGGGGTGGAGACGGCAGCGGCATGGTGAAGGGACGTGCTGGTCTGCGAGCGCGCATCACGTTGTCAACGCGGATGGACAAATCGATATATTGACTGAGGCTCAGACTTTCATCGCGGCACGCCAACTCCACTTGCAGGTCAGGATTAAGTCCCTTACGGTAGTGGAGCTTCAGGGGAGCATCGTTCCATCCGCTTTGAGCGGCCAGCGTACAGAATTCCAACGCGTAATCCGCGGCTGGGCGACGGCCCTGGCGTAACGAAACAATTTGCTCCTCCGCCTCGCTGCTGTCAGGAGTCGGTTGAAAAACCTCCTTAAAGCTCCGAAGGAACGTGGCAAACGTGGGGTAAGTAGAGTGGCCCAGATCCCAGACCGCGGTAGCCCATTCTAAAGCCTTCCCCGTGAGGAGGGAGCAGACAAAAGCGATCTTACTCTCGTCGGAGGCATACAAGTTAGGCTGCTGATTCACAAAAAGAGTGCATTGTAAAAGAAACCCCTTACACTTAGCAGCGGTGCCGTCGAATTTTTCCGGGAAGGCGAGCTTCAGGCTGGCTGTAACTGGTTGAGCCGCCGGGAGTGGTGCAGGTGGAGGCACTGGGACGGGAGGCGGGGCGGTCCGCATTCCTTGGATGGCTTGAACCAGCTGCTCCGTGAGGGTGGTTAGACGATCGAGTTGCTGTTGATGTTGGGTCAGCATCGACGCCTGGGCTGACATAGCGGTCGCGATCTGGGAGACTGTCGCTGGATCCGTGTTAGGCGAAGTTTTCTGTGACGAGGCTACAGAGGGGTCATGAGACGTTGGATCCATTTGCAACAGTTTATTTAAGTCGGACAGTTTAAACAGGCTGTGGTCAACAACGGTAAACAATCGTGGTGAAGGCAAAACCAAAAGAGTAGTGTAAGTCCATGCAAAGGGTCGGGGCAGGCGGCGATCAAAGGTAATAATCCGTGGGAATAGCGTGGGTCGATAAAGGGCAGGCAGCAAGAGTTCACACACGATAAAGACAGTCCGGTTGGCAACAGTAAAGCAGTCCGATAGAAAAACGCTCAGAGTTGGGGACATAGCCGACAAAACTTCGCGACGAGCGAGCCGGCGAGGCACGCTGAAATGGCCGCCAAGGGGGAAGTGAACAGAGAGACCCGGAACTGGAAGCGTGAGTCCCCAGGCACGGGATTGTGGGTAATGTAGTCAGAATTCGGGCGAAGGTTCCCACTGGCGCGGGACAGAGGGAGCCACAGAGACCGCGTTCGTGACACCCCAACTAAGCAAATCAGAAAGATTCTTCAGATGTTAAAGGTTCTTTATGGAACCATTTAGACAAAAAATGTTCTTCTATGGCATCGTGAAGCACCTTTATTTTTAAGAGTGTTGGTCTTGCGACACTCAGCAGCTTGTAAGGAAGTCCCAGCAGTGACTGTATTTCTTAAGAAGGCTGAGGTAATTTGGCATGGGAAGCGAAATCCTCAGCGACTTTTACAGATGTACAGGTGAAAGTGGTGTGGAAGTTGCACAGTCCAGTACAGGAAAGCTCTCCAGCACGTGATTAAAAAGCAGTGTTGGGCTACTAGTTTAACTACATTTTCAACAGCATGGTGTTAGCGTCAATGTTTTCTGAATCAAAAAGCTTTTCAGTAGCAAAGCTCTTTTTTTTGATCAAGTAACGCAGTAGCGTCAATAAAAGCTACATTTTCCAAAGCATTTCTGAGTCTCAAGCTCAAATTGAAAAAAATAACTGCTAAGGATCACTGATCCTGGATCAGTAAGTGACGCCACTAAACCTCGTAACTCCATTGGCTCCTCAAAGTGTCAGTCAAACCTCATTATTCCTCCCACCTCTCAGTTTGGAGCATCTCAGCTTGTTTGCAGTCTGAAGGTAAATAAAGAACTGTTGACTGAATAAATACAGCATTTTCTTTACTCAAGAAACACTATATTTATAAAGGCTATATTTATAAATATATTATAAGTTATAATTTATAAGTTGTCAAGTCACAGTCAAATAGCTTGTGTGAAGCACTGCATCTTTTATAATATGATATTTTGGCAAAATAACAGAAAACACTGAGCTCCCACATTGTGACAGAAAACTGTACCATTATAACCTGCAAGTTCATGAAAACATGAATTCAATGCAAGAACTGCCTCTGATGTGGTGGTAATGATGGAAAAAAAATTTGCTGCTCAAAAACTTGGTATTTGAACTTGATTTTGGAGAAATGTTAATAATATAATAACACATGCAATGATGTAAATAAATCTGTAGGCCTATACATTTATATGATAACACTATATAATAAGATTTCATTAGTTCATGTTAGCTAATGTAACATGAGTGAACAATGAACAATACATTTATTACAGTATTTATTAATCTTTGTTAATGTACTGTAAATTAACGAAAATGTAGTCGTTCATTGGTAGTTCATGTTAATTCACAGTGCATTAATGTTAACAAACAACTTTTGATTTTAATAACGTGTTAGTAAATGTTGAAATTTACGTTAAGATTAATAAATTCTGTTGAAGTATTGATCATTCTTAGTTCATGTTAACTATACTAGTTAACTAATGTTAACTAATGAACCTTATTATGAAGTGTTACCATTTACATTAATGTATCTGTATACAATAAAGTCACAATACCAACATACACAGTTTTTATTTTTAATTTCTGAAAAAGTATCAGTTTAGGTCATAGGAGGTTTGTGTCACAGTATGAGGTAAATCCAGCCCTGTACATGATACTGATACTGAGAGCATTGACTTGAAATGAAGTTGGTTCAGTATAAAAATTACATTTTAAAAACAGCTTGGTTGTAGTACTATTTTTGCCATGTTACTGTAGCTTGGCTTGCTACATTTCCCAGGAGGATCTTCAGTGTAGTGAAGCTTCATTTAATGAAGAGTAACTGTTAGCTTAGCTCACTACATTTTCCAAGTAGCTTGACCAACACTGTTAAAAAGTGCACAGTTCATTTGTGGAGTAACCTTCCTATCACTTCAGGATATTTACAGCACTAGGGTCATCATGAGGACCCACAACATCATCAGGGACAAAACACATCCACAACACAGCCTCTTCACACTTCTGCTGTCTGGGAGATGTACAGGAGTATGAAATCAAGGACAGAAATAGCTTTTCTAATAACTTTTATAACTTATTTTGTGGCGTTTAGAAGCCTTTTGATGGGTTGCATCAAGGAGCTGTGAAACCAGTTTCACTCACTGAATGAATTTGTACCAAACTCTTACAAAGCAAAAAGAAACATTCTCCTTCGATCCATGAATGATTCTCACAGTTAATGTACACAATCTCACAGTCTGTCACACATGCTGTTGTGAATAATTAAACAATGCTCATTGGATAAGAACACACAGTCTCATGAATAATTATGAGACACAGACGTGTCATTGAAGTACTATAGTCTTTGCCACGTCACAAACTATGACGATCACAACTGTGACGTCAACACGATGTAGATTTTAAACCTGGAAGACAAAAATTGTGCAAAAAGCTCAAAATGAACCGCTTTTCTCCAACAATTAAAATGAACAGATGCTAACATTGTCTTCTATGATGTGAAACACAAACAGCTCTACTAAAATCTCAGAAAAAAATGTAGTCTGGGGTTTCATGACCCTTTAAAAACTAACTTCCCATTACCCTCACTGACTGTTACCTTGTTTGTTACACAATATACACCGACCAAAATTATAAACGCAACACTGAACAACTGTCAGAAACCGTCTCAGGGTAGCTCATCTGCATGCTCGTCGTCCTCATCGGGGATGCTCTGGATCGGCGTGTACGACAGCGTGTTCCAGTTCCTGCCAATATCCAGCAACTTCGCACTGCTATTGAAGAGGAGTGGACCAACATTCCACAGGCCACAATCAACAACCTGATCAACTCTATGCAAAGGAGATGTGTTGCATTGCATGTGGCAAATGGTGGTCACACCAGATACTGACTGGTTTTCGGACCCCCCAATACAGTAAAACTGCACATTTTAGAGTGGTCTTTTATTGTGGCCAGTCTAAGGCACACCTGTGCAATAATCATGCTGTCTAATCAGCATCTTGATATGCCACACCTGTGAGGTGGATGGATTATCTCAGCAAAGGAGAAGTGCTCACTAACACAGATTTAGACAGATTTGTGAACAGTATTTGAGAGAAATAGGCCTTTTGTGGGGGCAAAAACAAAAGTGTTGCGTTTATAATTTTGGTCAGTGTATATTTCGATGTAAAAAAAAAAACAAAAACAAAAAAACCCTGGACTGGAGTTACATGCTATATGTTGGACAGAT
Source organism: Labeo catla (assembly GCA_012976165.1). Lineage (NCBI taxonomy): Eukaryota > Metazoa > Chordata > Actinopteri > Cypriniformes > Cyprinidae > Labeo > Labeo catla. The sequence continues at coordinate 587,067 of VONZ01000394.1, read as the reverse complement.
AAAACTATTATATAATTATTTCTGTCAGGGCCATGATCATCAAACATTATTGACAATTAGGGCTGTGATGGTGGCAGATATATATAACACACCGTGCTGTGTTATATATAATTCTATTATATATATATATATATATATATATATATATATATATATATATATATACACACAGTGGGTACGGAAAGTATTCAGACCCACTTAAATTTTTCACTGTTTGTTATATTGCAGCCATTTGCTAAAATCATTTAAGTTCATTTTTTTCCCTCATTAATGTACACACAGCACCCCATATTGACAGAAAAACACAGAATTGTTGACATTTTTGCAGATTTATTAAAAAAGAAAAACTGAAATATCACATGGTCCTAAGTATTCAGACGCTTTGCTCAGTATTTAGTAGAAGCACCCTTTTGATCTAATGCAGCCATGAGTCTTTTTGGGAAAGATGCAACAAGTTTTTCACCCCTGGATTTGGGGATCCTCTGCCATTCTTCCTTGCAGATCCTCTCCAGTTCTGTCAGGTTGGATGGTAAACGTTGGTGGACAGCCATTTTTAGGTCTCTCCAGAGATGCTCAATTGGGTTTAAGTCAGGGCTCCGGCTGGGCCATTCAAGAACAGTCACGGAGTTGTTGTGAAGCCACTCCTTCGTTATTTTAGCTGTGTGCTTAGGGTCTTTGTCTTGTTGGAAGGTAAACCTTCAGATCAGTCTTAGGTCCTGAGCACTCTGGAGAAGGTTTTCATCCAGGATATCCCTGTACTTGGCCGCATTCATCTTTCCCTCGATTGCAACCAGTCGTCCTGTCCCTGCAGCTGAAAAACACCCCCACAGCATGATGCTGCCACCACCATGCTTCACTGTTGGGACTGTATTGGACAGGTGATGAGCAGTGCCTGGTTTTCTCCACACATACCGCTTAGAATTAAGTCCAAAAAGCTCTATCTTGGTCTCATCAGACCAGAGAATCTTATTTCTCACCATCGTGGAGTCCATGCGGGCTTTCATGTGTCTTGCACTGAGGAGAGGCTTCCGTCGGGCCACTCTGCCATAAAGCCCCGACTGGTGGAGGGCTGCAGTGATGGTTGACTTTCTACAACTTTCTCCCATCTCCCGGCTGCATCTCTGGAGCTCAGCCACAGTGATCTTTGGGTTCTTCTTTACCTCTCTTACCAAGGCTCTTCTCCCCTGATAGCTCAGTTTGGCCGGACGGCCAGCTCTAGGAAGGGTTCTGGTCGTCCCAAACGTCTTCCATTTAAGGATTATGGAGGCCACTGTGCTCTTAGGAACCTTAAGTGCAGCAGAAATTTTTTGTAACCTTGGCCAGATCTGTGCCTTGCCACAATTCTGTCTCTGAGCTCTTCAGGCAGTTCCTTTGACCTCATGATTCTCATTTGCTCTGACATGCACTGTGAGCTGTAAGGTCTTATATAGACAGGTGTGTGGCTTTCCTAATCAAGTCCAATCAGTATAATCAAACACAGCTGGACTCAGATGAAGGTGTAGAACCATCTCAAGGATGATCAGAAGAAATGGACAGCACTTGAGTTAAATATATGAGTGTCACAGCAAAGGGTCTGAATACTTAGGACCATGTGATATTTCAGTTTTTCTTTTTTAATAAATCTGCAAAAATGTCAACAATTCTGTGTTTTTCTGTCAATATGGGGTGTTGTGTGTACATTAATGAGGAAAAAAGAAATTAACAAATGATTTTAGCAAATGGCTGCAATATAACAAAGAGTGAAAAATTTAAGGGGGTCTGAATACTTTACGTACCTACTGTATATATATATAAAAATTATATTTTAAGTAAATATATATAAATTATATAATTATATATAATGTGTGTGTGTACATCTATATGAAGAGTTCAGATGCAAAAGCCTCTAAATCCATCTGACGTTTTTCTTTAAAATTAACGTTTCTTTCTGGCTACTTTGTATAGGATTTCTATGCAAGTACTGGCACTTCTGATTGGGCTGACACTGGAATTTAGCGAGTTTGAAGTAAAAGTATTTGATGGACGTATAATATGTGTCAGGAGCATTTACTCAGTATCATTATCTAATTTTTGACCGAGATGGCTTTTAGCTGGTTTTGCATCTGAACTCTTCATATATAACATATTTATGTATAAAACACACAAAATAACAAAATAAATGAGGCTCAAATTTTTTTTTTCAAGCTTATTTGTATAGCACTTTTCACGATACAAATCGTTGCAAAGCAGCTTTACAGAAAATTAAAGTTTCTACAATATATTTAGTAGTGGCTTGTGTGTGGCACTAGTGGTGACTGTCAAGTTGACGTACATATGGCAGAGATGAATGGTAAAAATCAGTTAATGACATAATCAAAAAGACAATGAACACTATTAACAGTAATGAATTATATGTTGCAATCAACTTATAGCTAAATCTGGTAGTGCTGTATGTTGTTTCAGGGTTGGCATCATCTGAGATCCTCTGAGGGGTTGGCATCATCTCTTCTTAGGTGTTCTGAATCCAGACCGAAGCTTGCGTAATTCCTAGCTACTACGGGATGTCAACAGAGAAACAGAGGAACAAATAGGGACATAATTTGCATAGCCACTGTTCAACCAAGCCAAACCATTATTTGTTTAACCCAAGCTAAAGAATAAAAATATGCATATGATCAGATATAACTGCAGTACAAGATTATGAGATGCACTATTTGAATGCTTGGCTAAAGAGTCTTTAATCTAGATTTAAACAGAGAGAGTTTGTCAGAACTCCGAAAGTTATCAGGAAGTCTATTCCAGAGTTTGAGAGCCAAATGTAAAAAAGCTCTCCCTCCTTTAGTGGACTTTGCTATCCTAGGTGCTACCAAAAGTCGAGTTGTGCGACCTTAGGGATTGTGATGGATTGTAGCATGGTAGAAGACTAGTTAGGTACGCAGGAGCTAAACTATTAAGGGCCTTATAGGTAAGAAGTACTATATTACTAACCTAATAGGTAGCCAGAGACTTTAAAATTGTGGTAATATGATCATATTTTCTTGTCCTAGTAAGGACTCTATCAGCTGCATTTTGGACAACCTGTAGCTTGTTAATTGAAGATGCAGGACAACCACCTATTAGTGCATTACAATAGTCCAGTCTAGAGGTCATGAATGCATGAACTAGCTTTTCTGCATCAGTGAGTGGGCAATTTAAATGCGGCTTCAAACGATCCCAAATGCGGTTGTAAACGATCCCTGCTGAGGAAGAAGGGTCTTATCTAGCGAAACGATTGGTTATTTTTATTTAAAAAATACAATTTAAATACTTTTTAATCTCAAAGGCTTGTCTTGCCTTGCTCTCCCTGAATTCTGTGTATTCTGCCTCAAGACAGTTAGGGTATGTCAAAAAACTCTGATCGTATTTTCTCCCTCAACTTCAAAAATCATTTCAAAATCATCCTACATGGCTGCAGAAGCACTGACCCAGTCTTTGCAAAGTGAACATGCAAAGAAGATCAAACACCCTTAACAAAAAAGATTAAGGATGATTTTGAAGTTAAGGGAGAACATGGGATGGGAGTTTTTCGACATACTCTTAACTGTTATGAACTGGAAAAAAAACAGTTCAGGCAGAGTAAGATAAGACAAACGTTTGACATTAAAAAGTATAAAAATTGTATTATTTTTATGAAAATAACCAATCGTTTCGCTAGATAAGACCCTTTGTCCTCTGCTGGGATCATTTGCAACTGCATTTGGGAATCGTTTGAAGCCGCATTTAAACTGCATTTTGGAAGTTCAAAATCTGGGCACCATATCAGTCCATTATATGGAGGAAAATGCTGAAATGTTTCCTCAAAAAAGATAATTTCTTTACGACTGAAGAAATAAAGACATGAACATCTTGGATGACAAGGGGGTGACTACATTATATGTGAATCTTGTTTTGGAAGTGGACTTCTCCTTTAAGCAGAAGTATTTCAAATTAATTAAACCTGTATCCTGTTTTCTAAATAACACTGAGAATATCACTGTATATTGCTGCAACACCACCGCCACAACCAATCTGACGGGCTCATGCTTATAATAGTAGCTTGATGCAGTAGATTCATTTAGACCAGTATAATCATTAGGTTTTAGCCAGGTTTCATTCAAGCAGAGTACATCAAAACTATTATCTGTGATCATTTCATTTACAATAAGTGCTTTGGGTGTGAGTGATTTAATGTTTAGGAGCCCTAGCTTTAAAAATTGTTTTTGTTCATTTATTTTGCATTTTTCCAGTTTAATCACGATCAGATTTTTTTCTACATCCTGCATTAAATTTATGTTTTGACCTCATTATGTATAGATTGGACAGTGCAAGTTCTATCATTTAAATGTTCAGAACAAAAGCCATCATAGCAACCATTTGAGAATTGGCTTACTAGTCATATTATTAACAAACGTGCGTGTTTATTTTAGCAGTTTCGTCAGTGAACAAGAATACAATATGTGCAGGGCAGGGGTGCTTCCAGGACCCGTTTGAAAACCACTGGTTTAAATGTTTAACCTAGAAAAATGTGTGCTATTAGGTGTATATCCAATCGTTTGTGTGGAGAGTGAAAGCTGAAGTGCGCTTTGCAGGACATGGAGGCTTCACCGCGATGTAAAAAACAACTTAAAATATACGCCGTCATTTTTACTCATTAAGGTAAGAGTAATATATCATCCGGAACTGTAAAGGGTCTACCTTAGCTTGTGTGTACTCACAGTATCAACAAAACATGTTTTTGTAAAATAAAGAAAACACACAGGATTCTGATTTCTGATGTCTTGGTGTTGAACAGGAGGTCTTCACAAAATGAACCTAAACCCAGCGAATTACCTCACAGACATGATAAAAACTTATAGAAAGCTTTAAATTATTAGCCTACTTTGCTACTTTAAAACGAAATAATTCAAATTGAAAACAAAACTCTTTCATTATGTAATTCATAAAGATGCATTTCTCTCTAAAGGCGTGTTCAATGACCAGATGGCAAGTCAGGAGCATCAACTTCATCTTTGCGACACTGACTCAGAAAATGCTAGTTTATTAATAAACTAATTGAATATCTCCTTACTCTTTCCCCTGACACATTCATGGTAATTACTTTTGCCGGTGTTTAGCGGCAAACTTTAGTCTATTGCGTGTGCTTGAACACAGAACTCTTCCAGCTGTGCAGAAGGCATATGTGCTCACTGCTGCTTCTGTTGGCGGGGACACTAAACACCGCCATGGCAGAATGAATGTAGCAGAAACACTATTTCCCTTTCTGTCGTACACTCCACGTTGTGTAGAGTGTACGACACTGGGGGTCATTCTTGGGAGCCCAAACACCTCTGAAAACTTTGAGAAAAGGCCAGTGAAATTGGGAGTGCAGATTTTGCATAGCTGGCCACGGCCCGGGCATCCGGGTATAAATAGGGCGATGGCGATAGACAGCGATCTTGAAAAGCAATCTTCCTCCTAAAAGAGTGATTTCTCTAAAAGAGTTGGGATTGTGTGTTGTTAAACATGCCTTTCCCTCCGTGTCATTCTGGTTGCGGCTTACCACCCCAAACGATCGACACAATTGTTGTGTTCAGTGTTGGGATATGCTCACTCTGATGCAGCGCTTGTTGTTGATTCATGTTTTGCATGGGCGCGCTTTGAGCCGTGTGCTTTTACGTGAAGCCACGGCTCACCTCGACTGCTTCCCGTTCCGGTCCTCTCACTTCCGGGTACGAGGCCGCTGCGATGTGCGTCGATGGGGAGCAATAGGAAGCAAAGAAGGTTCCGCCAGGTGAAAACCCCGCAAACCTCTCGCTCCTCACATCCCTAGATTGAGTTTCCAGATGAGTTGGTTAGTCTGTCTCAGTACGGCTGACTTTCTTATTCTGAGCTCCTAAACCGGCGGAATGGTCAGCGGCAGCATCGCTAGGAGGGCGTGAGCCGTTTGAAGCTGATGCTTCAGCTGAGCAAGCCTCTGCAGGGGGCTGATTCTCAGTTTGAGGCCAATGCTAAAATTGCTGCTGTGCTTGAAATGGGCAGCCAAGGAGGGGCTGATTAATAGACATCTGGGTAACAACCTTTACGCTCGTTTCCAGTGTCTGTTCCCCGGAAGTGCACGAGAAGTTGATGAAATCAACCAACTCCTCCTCCTTCACCACCCTCGATGGGGGTCCAGCGAGGGGGCTTCGGAGGTTCCCCAGGCGGAGAGGGTGATTCAAACGCCGCCAAACACCACCGCTTGGCGGGATCCTCCTAAGGCTCCCATCCAGGGCCTGTAAGTTCTCTTCGGGCAAGGCTTACACGGCTTCTGGACAAGCTGCGTCCACCCTGCACGCCATGGCCATCCTGTGAGCATTCAGGCCAAGACGTTATGAGATCTGTACGAGGGTGGTTCCAACCTAGAGCTACAGGAACTGCGTATAACGACCGATTATGCTCTCTGAGCTGTGAAAGTTGCGGCGCAGGCTCTGGGAAGGGCGATGTCCGCTTTGTTGGTCCAAGAGCGCCACCTGTGGCTTAACCTGTCAGAAATGCAGGAAGTTAGAAGTCCGCTTCTTGAACCCCCATTTCCCAGGTCGATCATTTCGGCGACACCGTGATAGAATTTGCATGCCAGTTCATCACGGTAATATAAAAAATAAAAAAAAATAAAAAAGCAGACAGTGGCCATCATGTATCCGGCCTCAGCCTTGGGTCCGGCCCTATATCCCCACAACCCCCGTCTGCTCGTCGCCACAGATGGCCCCCTGCAGAACTCCACGGGCATGCAGCCTTGGGGTCCGGTTAGGCCCTCGGCTGCTTTGGCATTCAATTGCCTGGAGTTGTTGACAATGCTTTGGGCCCTGAAGAGGTTTCGGCCTTTGTTCAGGGCAAGCATGTGTTGGTCTGCATAGACAACACAGCGACTGTAGCGTACATCGACCACCAGGATGGTGTACGCTCCTTTCGCATGTCACAACTGACCCGCCATCTCCTGCTCTGGAGCCAGCACAGACTCAAGCTTCTATGTGCCACTCACATTCCGGGCGACAAGTTCACTCCGAGGTGAGTGGAGGATCCACCCTCAGAAGGTCTGGCTGTTTTGGAGTCGATTCGGCCAGGCACAGGGAGATCTGTTGCCTCACCAGAATCCACTCATTGCTAGTGGTGGTACGGCCTGACCGAGGCTCTCCTCGGTTCAGATGGATTGGCACTCAGCTGACCGAGAGGCTTATCCCCCCGTGAGCCTTACTGCACAGACATGGTGCAGTGTCGGGAAGGACTCAGAACAGATTTTCCTGGTAGCCCTGTTCGGCCCAACAGAACTTGGTTCTTGGAGCTCGTGCTCCTACCATCGTTTCCTTCCTGGCACATCCCTCTGAGAAAGAATCTCCTTCCTCGGAGGAAGGGCACAATCTGGCACCCGTGCCCAGATCTCGGGAACTCCCTTCTATGGTCCCTGGACACAACCAGGAAGTCCCCAGAAACCTTCTACCCGCAGTGGTAAGCACCTTATGCAGGACGGAGCCCCCTCCACTAGGCGGTGGTACGTCCTGGTAATGGCGCAGGTGTTCTTCCTAAGGGAAGAACCCACGGAGTTGAGGCATCAAATCTGTGCTATCCCTCCTCCAAGGAGGCCTGGATAGGCACCTTTTTGCTTCTACACCCAAGGTCCATGTACAGCTACCGTGACTTGGTGGAAGGCAGATCGGTGGGGCACGATTTGTTATCAGATTCCTTAGAGGTGCCCAGAAGTTGAACCTTCCATGGTTGCACCGCATCCCCTCTTGAGCTGTCTGTGGTCCTTCAGGCCTACAGTAAGATCCGTTGAGCCCCTTCAGTCGGTTGGTTCTGTGCCCTCTCCATGGAGACGGCTTCCCTGACTGCGCTCACCTCTGTTAAGAGCAGGAAATCTTCAAGCCCTCTCCGTCAACATTCGTGCCTGGAATTCGGGCCGGTAAATTATCACGTTGTTCTGAGAACCCAGCCTAAATACGTGCCCAAAGTACCCACCACTCCCTTCAGAGATCAGGTGGTGACCCTGCAAGCTATTTCTTCCCAGGAAGATGACCCCAACTTTTTTACGCATTTACCTGGAACTTTCTTAGCACTAAAGACGTTTCGATCAGCTCTTTGTCTGTTACGGAGGACAGCAGAAGGGGAAGGCTGTCTCCAAGCAAAGGATCTCCCACTGGCATGTGGATGCAATTTGTACGGCCTACCAGGCCAGAGGCTTACCCTGCCCGCTGGGAGTGAGAGCCCACTCGACCGGGGGTATCGCTGCTTCGGCAGCTCTTGTGAATGGGGTCTCTTTCACAGACATCTACAGAGCAGGTTGGTCTACAGGTCTACAGGTTGGGCTACACCTACACTTTCGCCAGGTTACAACCTGCGCATGGAACCAGTGTCTGCTAGAGTCTTGAGCGGAAGCTCTTCGACTTAGCACTCTGGTTAGGTGTAGAGCTTGCCATAGCGCTTCCCCTCACTGTGATTACGCTTCTATAGATTCAGTAGGTTTCCTGACGTGAACCCTGAACAACCCCTCCATCACTTGGCACTTCTGGATGTAGCTGAACAAGGGTTACCATACGTAACCGAGACGATTTTATGCTTGTTATAGAGTGTGTGCCATCACATGCACTACTGTTGGTGGCAACAGACGGCTACCACGGTGGTGCGGTTGACGTTGCAACCATCACAGATTGGCAGTATGGTTCTGTTCTGGGCAAAAACTCCCTGCCCATCCATGCAGCCTAGCATATAAATAAGAGAAGGGGGAGTAGCTATTACCCCCTTAGTGTAAACAGAACAGCTGCTTTCAAACATTTCTGTGCATATTTCAAGTGAGCACTCTGTAAAGAGCATTGTGTTTTTATAATATGTTTTACAGCATTGTACATTGAATCCAATGTTGAGCACATGATTGCAATGGTTAAGTTGTTTAATCCGAATTTACTCAGTAATGCTTTTCCTTGAAACCATGGAACTAGCACTTTCAAATGTATAATTCATTGTAATTAAAGCTATAGATGAAATAATATATTTATTATTTGTATTTAGAAAATGTATTCTGTATGTATTATGTTGTGTAATGTAATATTATTTCCCTGGTAGGCTAAATGCTTGTGGCTTAACAGACAAAAGCTGTTCAGCTTTGGCTACAGTTCTTGGATCAGATACCAGTCTGAAAGAGCTGAACATGAGCAATAATAATCTACAGGATTCAAGAGTGAAGCTGCTCTGCACTGGACTGGAAAATATGAAGTGTCATTTGGAGATACTGAGGTAAGTTGTGTGACAACAGACAAAAATTGAGCTCAACAAAAACATAAGGTGAAAACCAGAGTTAAATAATGAACAAGTTTGTATGTTTTGCATAGAGATACTTTTATATTTATTGGTCTGTCATTGACACTGACACTTATATTTATTGGTCTGTCATTGACAATGTCCTAAGCTGACGCATTGTGCTATACCGTTTACAGAATGTATTAGGTTATGTTCAAGGTAGGGATAGTATATTTAATTGGATATCAAAAGCTAAGATAAGGGGTCCTATCATGCACCCAGTGCAATGTGGCACCAGGTGCGACGCAAGTGTTTATTGCTAGTTTCATCCCGGCACAGTTATCACTTTCACGTCCTGTGCCACGTTGTTTAAATAGCAAATTCATTTGCGCCCATTTGTGCATCCATGGGCGTGCTGGTGTGAAAATAAGGTGTGTTCAGGCACATTGTTGGCACGTTGCTATTTTGAGGCAACTGAAATAGACTGCGCCATTGACTTTAGACCAGGTTTCAGTTAGTAAATGGTACAGTTCATTGGCACAGTCAGTATTTTTTTCTCTTAAAGGGAATGGGAGACTCTGATTGGTTTAATGCACGTTAGGCCCAAAACACACCCATGACTCATTAAGAGATTAGGGACAACCCTATTAGACCATGCGGCAGGGGCGCCGACCGTTTTCCCCATCCTTAAAACCGCCCTAAGTACACCGGCGCCTTCTGCTTTAGACCATGTGCCTAGATTGTTTAAATAGGAGATGTTTTCAGGCTATTATTACATTTTTGCATCACATTTACTGCTAAAATATACTGTTTGGGAGTTCAGGGTTTTCGTCTTGAAGTCTGGACCATTTTTATATTTTGCTTAAATAAAATAAGTTTCTTCTAAAACAAACAACATGCATAAGAAAATGCTCTCTCATGATGAAGAGAAAAAAGTTAACTAGTAAAGTTAAGACACGTTTAGTTATATAGCACTTTATACAATACAGATAGTTTCAAAGCAGCTTTACAGGTATAAACAAGAAAACAGTGAATCAGTGATGCAAACAGAATTCAATTCTGCTGTAAAGCAGCTCTTAAAAGACGATAGAATTATTCAGTTAAAATCAGTTTAATGTTGATTCAGTTTGGTTCAAGTAAATGTGTAAAGTCCATCAATTTAAGATTGAGTTTAATTCATTTATTTACATTGTGGAGTAAACAGTGATGTCATCACTGCATAACAAAATAATATAGCATAAAGTCTGTGAAGGGGTGAAACTCTACAACATCAAGAGTGAAAAATACACACACATTCACACTCACACACACACACTGGCATTCCAATCATTATAGGGATATTCCATAGATGTAATTGTTTTTATACTGTAAAAAATCTTCTATCCCCTTACCCCAACCCTACTCCTAAACCAGGGGTTGGCAAGTTCAGTCCTAGAGAGCCACTGTCATTTAGAGTTTGCCTACCCCTGCCCTAAACGTACCCCTCACACAAGACTTTCTGCAGTTTTAGACTTTCTTTGTTTTGTAGGATTTATAAGCTTCTTTCCAAAAAGAAGTCTCATCAAGGTCATAATTTACCGGTATTGCTATCCTTCTGGGGATATTTGGTCCCCATAACTTAGTGAAAACCAGTGAACACACAGCAAGGAAGTGGTTAAACTCTAAAACATCATGAGTGTAAAACTGTAACGTGGGGAGGGAGACGGGAGGCGAGCGGATCCATTCGCAAGCTTTTATTAGTGTCAGACAAAAACATGGTGAAAACAGGCAGGGTCGAAACAATAGCAAACAGGTATGTTGGGGCGAGGCACAAGAATAGTCCGTGAAGCAAGCTTGGGTCGTAGATCGGCGAACGTAATCCGGGGGGAGAAGTGAAGGGGAGATCCGTGAAACAAGCGAGTTGTCCAAAGGCAGGCGGCGAGACAGACGAAACGAGAAGGCCAGGCGAGAAAACTAAACAAAGGGAACTCGGGAACTAGGAAACACAGAAAATACGTGAAACAGCAATAGAAAATCACAATACTCCGTCAGTAACAGGGGGAAAGTCCGAGGCTTATATAGCGCGTCTGATTGGCCACAGGTACACAGACATAGTCCGGGGTGTAGTGCAACAGTCTGTGTGATGTGAAAGTGCGAGAGCGACATCTGGTGGTGAGCGGACCGAAGGTCACCGGCCAGATTCATGACATAGCCCCCCCCCTCAAAGAGCAGCTTCCAGACGCTCCAAATGACCAACAGTCCAGGGGAGCGGTGGGGCGGGGGCGAGACAGGGCAAGGGCAGAGCAGGAGCCCACCAGGGTGGAGCAGGCGGAGGAGATGCCCTCCCGGGCGGAGCAGATGCCCTCCAGGGAAGAGCAGGCCCCCCCCCCGGGGCAGAGCAGGTGGAGCACGAGCCCTCCGGGGCGGAGCAGGCGGAGCTGGAGCCCTCCAGGGCGGAGCAGGCACCCGCATCATGGACTGGGACCTGGGGAGAGCAGGGACAGAGGAGGCAGACAGAACAACAAGGAGAGAGGCAGAGAGTTCGTTGGCGGCTTTCATGGCCGTGACAGGGGGAGCAGAGAGCCGGAACAGGACAGGGTGAGAGTTCATAAATGACCTCCGTGGCCGGTTCAAGACCAGGCATGAGTACACTGGCCAAGTTAGGGTTATTGGGCGCTACCACCGTGCAAGGAGCTAGAACAGACGTCCCCGTTTCATGAGGTTCCGCAGCCTCAGCTGCCACCTCCGGGGAAACTGCGGCAGGCATCACAGCCACTGGGGAACAGTCTGTGTGACGTCAAAGTGCGAGAGTGACATCTGGTGGTGAGCGGACTGATGGTCACCGGCCAGATTCATGACAAAAACAGACTCAAACACTATACACACACTAACAGTCAGAAGACTCAAATAAGAGGTTGAAATCAGATCAGACCCAGATAAATTAAGCTCTGATAAAGAATTGCTGTTAATTTTTCTTCCATTTTTATTGAAATTCTATGTTATGTGTAACAAAAGACTTTCTCTGTGTTCAGGTTTGACTCTAGTAATAATAATGCATAAACTGAGAGCTCACATACTCGTTTAAAAAAACACAATAATAATAAACTTGACCAAAAGTAGTATTTGAGAATGTCTGAATATATATCCAAATCCATAACCTAATAAAAGTAAGCAATTATGTCTAAAAACATCAAGCCTCTCTTGAAGTATCTTTGAGACGTTGCTACAGTTCCTCTAGATTTAGCCTGTCTCAGTTTGTTCTGTTTCTTCATGTCATTCCGGACTAGGGATGTAACGGTATGAAAATTTCTTATCACGTTTATAGTGACCAAAATAATCACGGTTATCAGTATTATCACGGTATTGTTAAAATGTACTGGAAATGTTCAAAAAGCACTGACACACAAATCACTTCAAGTTTTACATTTAAAATTAACAAACAACAAATAAAATGATTTTTGTTTGCATAATCATTAATTTAAATGACAACAGGACTGCTCTAATAGCATGCTCAAATATCTAATGTAAATTTTCAAATAAAGCTGTGGAAAAAGTTTCATAAAAAAAAAAGATAAACCTCACATTTCAGCCTTAAAATAAAGAAAAGGGTTAAGTCAAAATGATAACTGATTTAATAAATTATTATATGTATCTTATCTGTTCCATAGATAATCTAGATAACTGGCCTGAATTAAGCTTGTTTTTCATCAGCCGGTCAAAATTTTGGCTACAGCAGGGCATGCAAATTCGGTCCCTTTTTTGGCCCGACAAAAACTGCACACAAGCTGAATGTAAATGTAAGTCTCTGTAAATCCACTGTATGACACTAGATGGCGCTAATGGAAAAGAGGAATTATATCTCCCGTGAACTCCGTGGATAAAATAGCATTGCAATTAAGAACACTGCTTTAGATATTACATGGAGCGAAGGTGAAACAAAATGCCATCGCATCTTTTCTAAAGAAAGTCAGAACCTTAGAGATAGATTCATATAATTAATTCATTTGAATATTATAATTCATTATAATTCCCGATAATATCAATATTCCCGATTTATGTTTCTGCTGGTGGGTGCCCAACCCCCAATTGCAAAGTGAAACGTACGGACTGCAAATACATTAGTTACCAAATAATACACACATTCTTTCTATGAGGGTTGCACTTCACTAAATAAAATTACTTAATAAATAACAGTTTACAATAAGCACTTATTCGCGCGTATACAGGACAATGTTAGAGGGCGCATACGTAATATCTGATCATATGCGAGAGGAAGCCAGCTGCAAGCCGAGAGGATTCATGCTGGCACCCTGTAATACAATAATGACATTTACCATTAAAATAACGCTCAAAATGGCTTCAAATTAACTATGAAAACGAGAACAAAGTCGTAAAAGCTGCAATGCATTTCTTTTTGGTTAAAATGAACGGAGACTATCTCGTGTTTTTCCGTGGGTGCTCGATTATTTCCATGGGGATTGGCGCCTATGCCATTAGCACCCTTTTAAAACATCCGCAGTCTTTTCACACAAAACGAAACTACTCTGCGTGCCGTGCGCAAATGAGACTGCTACTTAAAAGTGTTTTATGCTGTATTGTATTTATCACCAGTTGTTCAAATCGCGGTAATCAAATACGGTTTTAATGATAATTAAAATATGAAATGGTAATACTAACCGTGGGGAACTTTCTCATGATTTATCGTCAAACCGGGAATCGTTACATCCCTATTCCAGACGGACTGAATGATGATGAGATCAGATCTCTGTGTGGAGCACTGGCTGTTGTCAGACTCCTTGTGCAAACAAAAATCTCACTGGATTATTACAATTAATGGCAAAATGTTTGGAAATGTAAACTGATATTTCCCACTGACACACTACAGCAAAAGATAGAAATAACTGACTTTAAACTGTTTTTTAGCTGGTGAAAATACTAGTGGCCTAAAACGTTTGCAGAGTACTATATAGAACAAAAATATATTACATTGATTTTACTTAAAAGAACAAAAGTTACATTTCAGGTGTTCAGTCTCTTTTGACCATGAAGAGCACAAGTGTACCTCACAAATGAGGAGCATCAAAAGGTTAAAGCTTGAAAGTGACTGTAAGATGGAGATACTGCAGTGAATTGATGTCTAACAGTTTAATGTTCTCTTTTTTGTTTGAATCGATATTCAGTTGTCAGATTTTGCTTTACAGTTGTAGTTCATTTGTATAAGGAATAAAATAGAATTCTGTTTAGGGATTTATGTTGTTTTGGTCATTTCTAGAATAACTGATTAATCATCTGATTGTGACATTTTCATTCTGGTTCTAGACTTTCAGACTGCAGTATCACTGAAGAAGGTTATAAAGCTCTGGCTTCAGCTCTGAGATCAAACCCTTCACACCTGATAGAGCTGGATCTCACAGGAAATGATCCTGGACAATCAGGAGTGAAGGAGCTCAATGATTTACTACAGGATCCAAACTGTCAACTCAAGATACTGAGGTGAAATGTGATGAAATAATGTAAAATAAATGATATGTAGGTGAACTTTTTCTTTTTATACTTGTATAATATGTTGAACAACCTGTTGCTGCATAAACTTAAAGAAAAAAAAAACAACTTTTTTAAGCTTTTAAATAATATTTTATATGTTGTCTGTTGTATAAAAGGTGAGAACTGAATTGATTCCGGTTTTATCTTCTCTTCTGCAGGTTTTTGGGTCCTGCTGCAGATGAAGCCTGTCAGTATGTGACTGGAATTGTGGGTAAAAACCCGTTACTCCTAAGAGGGCTGAATCTGAGTGAACATGAACTAGGAGACACACGAGTGAATCAGATCGCTGCTCTACTGCAGGATAAACACTGTCAACTCAACACACTGATGTACTTTTTTTTTTTATTGTTGCAAGGACACTTGTGACTTTTGTAATGTGATTGTCATCATCATCATCACCAGTATTTGTCAACTGTCAGCTAAAACATACTGGTAAATATTAAGATTAAAACTGAACTGTGTTTTCTCTTTATGCAGTCTGAATAACAACTGTATCACAGAAGGAGGTTGTCATGTTCTGGCTGCAGCTCTAAATTCAACCCCTTCAAATCTGACAGAGCTGGATCTGAGTGAGAATAAACTAGGAAACCCAGGAATGAAGATCATCTTGACTCTGTTTGAAAATGTACAGTGTAGACTGGAAAAGCTGAAGTAAGTATTTTAAAAGTGTATCCCATTAATTACCCAGACTGTAGTGACCCACCACAGTTTCATGAATTTGAAAATATTTTACACTTGTCATCAGGACTGTACAATTAATCAAAATGAAGTTGAAAATTGTGATATGACTTGTGCAGTTATCAAATCACAAAAGGCTGTATATTGAATATATAGTCTGCAGTGTCACATGCTTAAAAGCGAAGTGCATTTACATGTGAGCAGATAATGAGCTAGTATTAATAAATCTTGTCCTTAAACCAGTACCCTCCAACATTTAGCAAAACAAAGCACACTGGAAAAGAAGTGCCATGTCTTTAAAATTGAAATCTATTGTTTTCTATGCGTGTTCAAACACTGGTGGCATCACTCAAAAGCTGTCAGTGGCTATTACCTACAACACAACTCATGTAGTTTCCCATTAAATTGCATTAACAATAATTTGGGTCAAATATTAGTGTGTACTGACTTCACTCTAAGCTGGAGGATTGACAGCTTAGTTTTTTGTGTCAACTTAATTCAAAGCAAAATTGATGCCACTTTGTTCATTCTTTAAGTGAACTTTTGTCTGTGCATTAGTGACTAGATTCACTGTTTTGAACATCAGAATAGAGTACAGGATGACACATCTGGTCTGTAACTCAGCACTTGTCACTGGAGCTGCCGGAGACAAGACCTCGATTTGGCTTTTTTAAAGGATGACAGTGGAGTTCAGTATCACAGATTTTTATGAGGAAACAGATAATCAGTTTATCAACTCACAGCCTCTCTGTTAATCTTTAACATGTTTAACACTAAACATTCATTTTGTACTGAGCTATTTTTAGAAATACATGCAGTTTAATAATATGAGTTATAGAGAATTGTTTTATTTTGATTTTGTTTATTTGTATCTCCAAACAGAATTTGACTGTTGCAAAACTGAAAGCATTCAATGATTCATAATCAGATTTAGGTAACACTTTACAGTAAGGGTACATGAATTACCATAAATTCATGCATAAATTCATGCATTGATTATGCATTACTTCATGCATTAATAATAACCCCTTAATTAAGACATTAACTAAGATGGGTACATGATCATGATTTATGATTTATTACACATGATCATGATGTTTTCTTTGTTCACAAAAAAAATAAATAGGTGAATGGACAGACCCCAACAATGGCCAATCACAGCACATAACATGTGAATTCTGTTGACATCCAAATACAGTCATCATAAACTGAGCATTAGTTTCTCATGACTTCATCGTGTTTGTGGCCCCTCAACTAAAGTGGTGACTTGGTCTAGAGCCCTGCATTTTAGCCTGAGCCTGATGGGCCCCAACCTTTTTATGCCCCTAGGGCTGGGCTTCGGCCCAATTTTCATGTCATATTTCAGACGGGGGCCGGGCTTCAGGCCTGCAGGCGTCTCCTTATTTTTATATTTTAGACATCCACCAATTATAGTGATGAAAAGAGACTTTCAAGACCAGCTCAGAAGGCGTTTAGTGTCTCAGTCAGCAGCAGCGATTGCCTTCAGTGCAGCTGGATCAGTTCTGTGTTCAAGCGCATGTAATAGACTAAAGCTTGACGCAAAACACCGGCAAAATTATTACCATGAATGTGTCGGGGGGAAAAAAGTAAGGAGATTTTTGAATGATCTATTAATAAACTAGTGTCTGTGAGGAATGTATTCGCTGAGCAAACAGACTATGATCAATCTTCCGCTAACCAGTTGTTACTTTAAAAAAAAATAAATAAATAAAAAAAAAAAATATATATATATATATATATGTATATATATATATATATATATATATATATATATTTAACGAAAAAAAAATGCTTCAAGTGTTTTTTTTAAAAATTAACTTAGGCTAATAAAAAAACAATTAGAAATATATTCACTTTCCTTTACATATAAAACTGAACTATTTTAATAGCTGAAACAGTAGTATAAGCCATTTTGTGAAAAGGGGGAAAAAAGACGGACTCGGGCTGAGAATTCTGATAAGCTGTTGGACAAGGTTAATTATTTAATTTTTTGTAAACAAAGAAAACATCATGATCATGTGTAATAAATCATAAATCATGATCATGTACCCGTCTTAGTTAATGTCTTAATTAAGGTGTTGCTCATCCATGAAGTCATGAATCAAAGACTTTGAATTCATGTTAGTTCCTGATAATTCATGACATATTAATGCATAATTAATGCATGAATTTATAAATGAATTCATGGTAATTCATGTACCCTTACCATAAAGTGTTACCCAGATTTAATATAAAATATATTTTAATCTAAAATGTGATTTTGGTAATCGTTATTTTTTTTGTTTTGTTTTGTTTTCTGATATGTTTGTTTTGGCTAGTAGAAGTTCTGAATGGCTGTTAAATGTAAAAAATAAAATAAAAAATAAAAGTTATTTTGCGCTTATAACATGAATTTGGAAGGTTCACTTAATGTTCATGTAATTTCCAACATTTTTTGGCGGATGATATTAACAGATTTCACTGGATTTGTGCAATAAAGTGTTTATAAACCTGTTGTGAACTAAACACAGAAACGTAAAGGTCACTGTGTAGTTTTCAATTTTATAGTATGATTATCATGAAAATCTCATATTGCTGGATAAAAGAAGTAGCTAAAGCTGCTGTTTGTGTAATTGTATGTATGGCTTAATTTTTGTTTTCTCTTCTACAGGTTAAAGTGCATCAGTATTACAGATGAAGGTTGTGCTGCTCTGGCATCAGCGTTTCATTCAAACCTCAGAGAGCTGGATCTGAGCAGGAATCAAATAGGAGACTCTGGAGTGACAGAAATCTCCAGTCTGCTGAGAAATTCACAGTGTACACTACAGATACTCAGGTCTGAATTTGGTTAATCTAAACATGAATCAATGTAAAGCTCCAGCTGGTCTGTAAACTGCTGCTGTGTCACAATCAGTAATGTGAAACTGGTGTGTTGGTGTAGATACATTTATAAAATAATGACAAACAGATGCTTTTTTGAGATGATGGAAAATGTTAATATTCTAATAGTGTAATAAATGCGAATAAATTCTTGTGTTAATGTGAATGTGTGTGTGTGTGTGTTTTGTTTCTTGTCTTTCTGTAGACTTTCAGACTGCAGTATCACTGAAGAAGGTTATAAAGCTCTGGCTTCAGCTCTGAGATCAAACCCTTCACACCTGATAGAGCTGGATCTCACAGGAAATGATCCTGGACAATCAGGAGTGAAGGAGCTCAGTGATTTACTACAGGATGGACTCTGTTCATTAAAGACCATCAGGTGAAAAAAAAAACTTAAAATATTTAAAAATGATCCACAGATGTGAAATCAACTGTATGAAAATACAGTTGCAATCAAAATTATTCAACCCCCTTGACCTGCAAGACATTTTGCTGCAGAGAACAAAATTTTCTGAAAACAATTTAACAAAGGCATCAGTGCACTTTTGGAGAAAGTTTATTAATACACATTTGAGTAATTCTCAGAACGTAAGTTGATGAATAATGAAAAAAAATCGAATTGGCTCTAAACGTTCATGTTCAAAATGATTCAACCCCCAAAAGTAACATTTGTTGCAGAGCCTTTTGTTCTATATAACCTCCAATAAATGCTGCTCAGAAGTGCTTAGAAGCTTCTGTCACCTCTCTACTGCAATCTTGGCCCATTCCTCGCCTGAAAAAGCTTTCAGATCACTGATAATCTTTGGTTTTGACATTGCCACTGCTTTCTTCAAATTCAACCAAATATTTTCAATGAGAATTAAATCTGGAGACTGAACAGGCCACTTCCAGCTACAGTAAAACAACCCCATAACAGGACTGGCCCACCTCCACGTTTGACGATAGAGATGGTGTTCTTCTGCTTAATAAGCTTTGCCTTTTTTGCTCCAGACATACCGCTGATCCATAGGTCCAAAAAGTTCCAGTTTGGTCACATCACTCCATAAAACATTCTTCCAGAACTCCACAGGTCTATCCAAATGAATTTTAGCATGTTCAAGTTGGCCTTTTTGTTCTTCTTTGTCAAGAGTGGTATTCAGCAACACATTTTACACTAAGGAATAAGGCTGCCAGCTCTGTCTCTAGGGAATATTAATGTCTTGAAAGTCTTCATGTAGCCTTGTACTTTCCTAAGTAATAAAATTATTTCTTCTCTATATCTTCTCTATAGAGCTCTGTTGACTTTGCCATATTTGTTACTCAACTTGAGCACATGCATGGGCTAAATGTATGTATGTGTAACAGCCCAAGCTAATTCTGTTTTTAAAAGAGTTTCTAAAGGTTTAATTGTGTTTTAAGATAATTTTGTTCCCTACCATAAAAATAAGTGACTTAAAAACAACAATGTTGAATAGGGGTTGAATAATTATGACATAGCTGTAAAAAAAAAATCCTATAACTCAAAAACATTACATTAGATATTGACATTATCACTTGTAATATTTCAGTAAACTGTTTAGATGCAATTTTTATAAAGTCCTGGATCTTCAGAAAAGCTTGTATTTGTAAAGTACTGCAGTCTCTGGGGGGTTGAATAATTTTGATTGCAACTGTAGATAGAAGGGTCAAATGCACCATTGTTGAATAGGAATGACATGAACTGGAATTAAATAGCAGTTCAGAGAAATTCAACACACACAACAGAATTTGTGGTAAAAATAATCCAAAAATATAAATGATCTGAAATCCTTATCTGCTTCCTGTAGGTTTTTGAAAAGTCCTGCTGCAGAGGAAGCGTGTGAGTATCTCACTGGAGTTCTGGGTAAAAGTCCATTACTACTGAAAGAACTGGATCTGAGTGGAGATAAATTAGGAGATCTGGATGGGGAGAAACTCTCTGCTCTTTTGATGGACTCTCATAACAAACTGGAGAAAATAATGTGAGTGAACATGATCTATACATTGAAACCTCTTTGATTATTCATTATTAAAGACTGTCAGTCACATGTGTAATCAGATATGAAGAGCTGTTGATCTGATGTGTGTTGAATATGTGCTGAATAATAATAATCAAGTGTTGCGTTAGTTCAGGCAGAACACGTCAGTCAAGCTCACATCAGCTGATAGTCAGCTGTTCCTGACGTGTACCAATCCAGTCTAGACACTTATCACAGCAGTCCATTTAATTCCATTCTTTCAGCATCTCTTCTATCACATCACTGCTCACAATCAAACTCCCTCCTCCAACCCCAACTCAACCTGTAATCTAATCTGACTTTTCTTTCTTTCTGTATCAGTTTACTACATTGCAAGTATTCTCTACCATGTATTTGTATTTTCTACAACTCATGTAAATTATGAATTGTAATTATGTAGGTATTTACTGGATCTGTTCTGTACCCCAGGGGGGTTTGACTTGCTGCTCTCCCCGCTCTGTCCAAGCATGTTTATCAAGCATGGCTGCATGGACAGGCGTTTAGAGTTTTGCCCAGAACAGAATCATACTGCCAACACTAACAATATGCAATATAATTGTAATAAATATACATGATGAAAGTGGTCCTGACTGAAATGCTGTTTTTGTGTTCAGGCTGAATAATTGTGATCTGACAGAGAAAAGCTGTTCAGTTCTAGCTACTGTTCTCTCCTCCAAAACCATCCTGAAAGAGATGAACCTGAACGACAGTCGTCTGCTGGACTCAGGAGTCAAAGAGATCTGTGAGGGACTGAAGAATCCTGTGTGTGAGCTGAAGATACTGAAGTGAGTACATTTCACCAACAGCTACACTCAACACCACAGCAATGAGATCAATATTGCACATTAGTTGATGATGGGAATATTATATAGGTGAAAAATACATATTTATTTTAGAATTTTGTTTATTTCGACACAGAATGTCTTTACAAATACATTAAACAGGAGACTTTTCAGACACTCAGCACCAGGTGTTAGTCAGTGGTCTGTATCATTTCATATCAAAGTGTGAAAGAAACTACGAGCATGCAATGTCTAGTTACAGTTGAAGTCAAAAGTTTACATATACCTTGCAGAATCTGCAAATTGTTAATTATTTGGCCAAAAATAAGAGGGATCAATTTTCAAACCGTTGCTTTAACCAATCAGATTTCAAGTTGGCAACACCGGGTCCATCTAGCAGACATACGGTAAAGTCGGCATTTTCACATCCTCTGATTGGATGATGGTCAGAGAGTGTACTAGTAGTCAGAGCTAGCAAACAGTTGTTTTGACAGTATTTTTACTGTTTGTAAGGTTTCTTACTGCATGTTATTGTTTTAGTACTGACCTGAATAAGATATTTCACATAAAAGATGTTTACATACAGTCCAAAACAGAAAATAATAGTTGAATAAAAAAGGACCCCATTCAAAAGTTTACATACACTTGATTCATTTCTTTTTTTTATGATCAACATTTTTATTCAGATTTAGTTTCACATCAGAAACATATATCACAATTCACAGTTCAAAAGAACTATATACAAACAAATGCCATGAAGCCGTCCACTTGTACAAAAGGAGAGGAAAAATAATAGAAGAAAAAAAAATAATAGAAAAAAAAATAGAAGAAATAAAAGTCATAATAAGCATAATAGGGATGTCAAATTTTCAGTCTGTCTAGCAACATCACACCAATATTTGTTCAACTCCAAATAGTGTTGTCCTTTATGCTGTTGAGTCTGGCAGTGGTACCTTCCAGCAAGACAATGTCTCTGAAGTATGATAGACAAGTAAAAGTCGTGGAAGTGGATGGTTTTATCCATAACTTCAAAATAGTCTTTTTGGCAGCAGTACTTGCAGCTGATAAGGTCCTTTTTTGATGAGCATTCAACTGGAGAATGGAATCGTCTAACAATAGAAAAAGTAGGGGATCTCGAGGTATATCCAAGTGCAGGAAATCTGAAAGAACAGAACATACAAATTTCTAAAAACACCCACCACTGGGCATTCCCAAAACATGTGCAAGTAAGAGCCTACTGTAGATGTATTACATAAATGACAATAAGGATCAGGGCCTGTATGTATAAAACTTATGTATAAAACAGAAATGCTCTTAAGAATAGTCTGGTGTCAAAAAATTCTTAGGACTTTTCTAGTAGTAGGAGACTTTTATAAAGAACCTAAAAGCAACGTTCAGTAAAGTCTGAGACCAATTCTTAAGTGTCAACCCAGTCTCACGGTAGTTCGTCACATAGTCAAGAAATTTTAATCCATTGATTCGTGTTCACGGACACGAATTTCCCCTTTTTTTTGTGTCACTCAGCACGATTTTCAATCTAATGTATTTTAATAGGGATCGGTGCAGGGTACCCCTTCCATGTTTAAATTTTCACAATTGCAAAACTAGAAGTGATTTTATAAATATTTATTATTTTGGAGCACCTAACACCACTCCTACCCTAAATCTAAACCTACCCACTTCTCAACTACATAAAACACATGAAAAATGTAAGTACAAGCACATGTATTTATTGCAAAAATTGACCACAAACAGTATGAAGGTATTACAACCATCTCGTGGCGCATTCCAAATCTTCCGAAGCCATGCGATATTGTTGTATGAACAGACTGAGTGAAATTTAAAGTTTTATCGCTGAAATAATCTTGCTCTGTGGATGCACGCAATCACGTCTCGTTCAAAAATACACATGATGCAATCTTCAGAATTTAAGCTGACGTAATGACGCAATCAGTCATAAGACACAGGAGAGCCAATGCCATTTCACAATCAAAGCTGATGTAACGCTTACTTCCTCGGGCGCAAATTTTGAATGTGCACAGTAAACAGACAGTTTAACGGCAGATTGTAGATGAAGACGTGATCGTTTTTGATGCATTCTTCACACAAATCAATCGGTTTACCTCAGAACACTTGGTATTATTTTACTTTTAAATAAACAGCATTTGACACATCTTGGTCAAAACAGGCAGGGTCGGACACCAGCAAACAGCAACATCCAAGGGCAAGACAAAAATGTAATCCAAAACACTGGCGAGGGTCGAGGCAGGCAGCGATACAATCCTAAAACAGGGAAAACAGTCCAAGGTCAATATCCAAGAGAGCAGTCCAAAGTAACAAAATAAACAAGGCAACAAAACAAGGCAAAAACTATGACAATGAAACAAAATAATGACCATGAAGAATAACTGCAATGAAACAAGGAAAATACTTGGTAGAGTCCGCATCAGCAAAACAATACTTTGCCAAGTTCTATTTGGCATGGCCCTCCTTATATGGCTGCCAAACAGGAAGTTACTATAGAGGTAGCAGAGGGAGCAGTAACAGTCAGTACTAGGGCAAGGGCTCTCTTTGCTGGCGTGGCGTTACATGCAGGCACGAAAATTACTCCCTATTGAAATACATTATTTTGAAAATCATGCTGAGTGACAAGAAAATCATGCATGTGCCCCAGTAAAAATCTGCTGTGCCCCAGTAAAATCTCAAGTTTGAGTTTTAATTTACTTTATTTGTCTGTGTATTGATATCGATTCCTGGAATAAAGAAATGAATCTATATGCAACAACTGAATCAACGCTAGTAAAGGCAAAGCAGTTTAACCGAAAACAACATGACGTATGCACGAAATCCATGCCCGCACACATCTGTTTGTTTACTTTCTACTGCAGTGCGCAGCATTTCACGGTTGATGTGGGCTATGAAAAAACGATGAAACCAGTGCTCGAAGTGGGTTGGTACGCACATGTACGCCGTAGCAACACTTTTATACATTAACCCTTAGTACCATGAGTTTTCTGCCATTCCAGGCAAGAAGGGTATAACTGCAGCCCTGAGATCTCCAAATGGGGGTGAAAATTCCAAAACAGGGTGGGAGCTCCAAAATGGCGTGGCTTCCTCCCACTGACAGACAGGCACATGACACACATGCGCAAATTTTTCCCCAATCCACTTTCTAAAGGCTGATTCTAAAGGTTTTATTGGTTGTGTCAGTCACAGAGTTGATTTCCTACACTATGCTACAAACAATGCTAACCCTTAAACCTACCCCACACCTGACCCTAAAATTAACCAGTGAAACTGACTGCACGGTGGGATTGCCGCTGAATAGCGTGGTGGATAAACAGTTAATAAAATTATGCGATATAAGGCCATTCCGTAACTCCCCAACCGGACCTCACCGGACAATGGGACCTTTTTAGTTACACTCAGCATCACTACACCCTCCTACCCTGCGAATTTCAAGTCCCGGGAGGCCCCTGTTTTCTAAAACAAAGCGATAGAGTAAAACCTTTCCCCTGCACTGTGCTGTGACAGCTAGAGGGGGTTTCCCGTTTATATCATTAAGCAGAGGTTCTAACTCCACACAGTACTTATGTATCCCCTGCATCTAAGTTAATTGAGTGCTGTGCTGAAGAGGTTACAGCAAATATTGTCAGAGAGGTACAAAAGGCAGGGATGTTTTCAGTCATGGCAGATGAAGCCAGAGATGGCAATACTGAACAGTTGGCCATATGTGTTGGCTGTGTTGCAGAAGATACAGTGAAGGAGTGCTTGCTTGCAATGACAACACTAAAAGAGTTTGATGCAGAATCCATCACTGCTGCTGTAGAAGAGCAGCTAATGCGTCATGGCATTGATGAGCTTAAGTGTGTAGCACAGTCATATGATGGCACGGCAGTTATGAGTGGGGCTGTAGGTGGTGTACAAGCCAGATTTAAAACAAAGCATCCAGAGGCCATTTATGTGCATTAATATGCACATCAGCTCAACTTAGTTTTATGTCACACCTGTCAGGTAGATTTCAAAGACCCGCTGGTCAAGCTAGTTGTCTGTAAATGCCGTCTTAGAAAATCTGCCAGCAATTCTTCAGTGTCTCTCTGGCATCAACAACTCCATGGCAGTAGGCCTCCATGCCAAACTCAGCAGATTTTCCACAGTATATCTACTGTTAATGTTCAAGACGTTTCTGTCTGTAACTGAGAACCTGCACAAATATCTGCAAAGTGAAACAATAGACATTGCTAAGGCTGCTGAGTACAAGTTGTGTGTGACACTTTTAAGCAGATGTGCACAGATGAGAAAGCTACTATGCTTTATGATACTGTCAGGACCATTTGTGCAGCAAATGAGATCCCAGAACCATGCACTGCTGCTAGACAAAGGCAGAAGCAGAAGCGCATGGAGGTTTATGTAGTGGACTCTAGTTGTGGAGCAGTGAGTGACCTCAGTGATGGAACAACGTTTTTCATCTCTTAATGGCCAAATATTGAGGGGTGTTCAGGCATGTAATCCTGAATCTGATAGCTTTCTATGTGAGGAGCACCTCCGAGGTCTGTCAGATCATTACAGTGTAGATCTAAAATTGGAGGAGGTTTTAGTGGCTAAAAACTATCTGGCTCACAAAAAGGAAAGCCTTTCTATTAAGGATATACAGTGTGTTTTTAACTTGCTGGATAAAGTCATGTTCCCAACCTTGACACAGGTTATGCAGATATCTCTGACAATCCCAGTCAATAGCTGTCTTTGTGAACGGTCATTCAGTGCTGAGATGGCTCCACACTTGGCTGAGGTACACGATGGGTCAAGAAAGGCTTCACCATCTTGCTGTCTTATCAGTTGAGAGAGAAGAACTTTGAGTCAGAGTCAAGTGATTGACCATTTTGTGAAAAAGAAGAATAGGTGGTACAGTTTAATGCTCAAATGAACCAATGTCATTTGGACTTGGCTGAGGAACTGGGGAATACTTTTTCTCATCTTTTTTTTTAATACAAATGCTCATTATTATAGTTGTTGTCATAAAATGATGATGATGAAGTCAAATAAATAAGTTCATTAATCGTTAATGTATACATTTACTTTCCCTAGTACTTATTGCAGTGTAAGAACAGTGGGCTACACAATTTGTATATTTCATTGTGTTGTACACTATTTGCACGCAACTGGCTTTCAAGAAAGTAAAGTGATATGAGTAATGGGGGGCCTGTGCCCCAGTAGAGCTTTTTGTCTAGCAACGCCCCTGATGTGAACCCAAAATGGCTGCCCTTGACATCTGAAACAGCCTATAGTGAGCCTCCTCATGGAAAGTCACAGCAGCACAACACCAATCATTTGACTGAGACACTATTTAATATTTCAGTGTATTTTTTAAAAATGTGCAAAATTATCACAAATTATTATTGATGCTTTAAAATCCTTTTCTATTGGTATGCTTACTCATTTACAGTTGGAGCAATGATGTGAACATGAGTTCCATCAACAGCTCCAGTAACTCCAAGAAAGCCCACAATCCTCATAAATGTTTTTGCAGCATGGTTTGATCAACAGTTGGGAAGTCAATGAACTGCGTTTATTAGTGGCCAAGAGAAAAAAAAATGTGTTAGTGATTTTGTAAGCTTATTGCATATTTGCTTGATGTCAATTGTTTTATTTCTGATAATAATGCAATGAAACATGCCAAATTGTGCGGTCATAATTTTTGTCCATGCTGTCATACAAAGCAATTATGAACAAATAGTAGAGAGGGTCAACGCAATATTAATAACTGATTATGTTGTAGTCAATGTCAATGTTGCTAATTTAGTGATTTTGTCACTTCCTCGCCCTTTTTGAAACTTTAGTCAAAAGAACCTCATTTAGATTACAACACTCACCCACTGATATATTTATATTTCTATAGATCAGTGAACTCAACATTATGACTCATCCTCATCAGATACATTTAGTGACTGTTTCAGCTACTTTCAATTGAAACCAGTTAGCAACACTGATCAGTGTTTTTTTTTTCTTTCGTATTTTGATGGTTTAAGTGAAATGCGAGGTCATTAAAACCCTCCACACATCACTTTTGGTCACGGTTGTGTTTGATGGGGTTAGTGTCACAATATTTAAGACCCTGCTTACTGTGTCATCACCGGTGCATTGCTGCATTTTTCCTACTTTTATTTCTGCAATTAGAGCATTAATTTGTAGAGTGGAATAAGTTATGTTTCTTACTTGGTCAGTTACAAAAAAAAATTGCTTGATGATCAAGTTTGTATCATTTTATCAATTCCATATCATCATATATCTCCAATATGTCATATGTTCATTGGAAAGTGTGTGTCTCCTCCTCTTTGCTGCCATCTTGTTACTCCTAACTAGGTTAGGAGACGTCTCCGGCTCTCTTAAATAATTTAGGAGCTGAGACCTAGTCTTAACACTTAGGAACCTTTATGAATCACTCTTATTCTTAAGTCTTTACTCTTAGGAATAAGAGTAAAATTATATGATTCTTAGTTAGAATTGATGGAATGATAAAATGATACAAACTTGATCATCAAACCATTTTTTTGTAAGTGACCAAGTAAGAAACTTAATAACGTATTCCACTCTACAAATCAATGCTCTAACTGTAGAAATAAAAGTAGTAATTATGTTTTTTTTTATGAAAAATTGGAAAAATGCAGCAATGATGACACAGTAAGCAGGGTCTTAAATATTGTGACACAAACCCCACCAAACACAATTGTGGCCAAAAGTAATGTGTGGAGGTCTCTTATTCTTAAGTCTAGGAATAAGAGTAAAATTATATCATTCTTAGAATTTTGACACACAAGACTAAAATTTTACTCTGAGCAGCTTCATAAATACGGCCCCTGGTCCATACCACGTCCCAGTCAGGTTGAGCAAGACCTTCCCTTTCCCAGGAGTGGATAGCTGGAATATAAGTATACTGCAGTGAAAGGACTAAATTATAAATCTTACAAACTAAACTACTAGAAGGAGTATTAATGTTCAACCACTCCCACAGAGGATGTGAGACACATTGGTGGCCCAAGGAACATCATAGGCCTTTAAAGCCTCAGTCTTATATATAAAAAGAAAGAAAATAAAGAAAACTCTGCACTTAAGTCCTGAAATGATCACGAAATTAAAAGAGTTAAAAATAAGTGACTATATCCCAGATGACAGACATCAATTCAGGGGGAATTCTGTCACTACCTGGAGCTTTGTTCTTTGTCATTTTGTTGATAACTAGAGGAAGAATTAGAAGTATATAGTTCATAGTAAGATTTAAAGAATGTGAGAAATGAAATTATGAAATTATTAATATTGTGCACTGATTTTCTGAGAATAACTTTTGCTGCTGAATTATCCACTAACCTAGTTTCTAATATATCCCCCAGATTATGAATATACATATATATTTTTCATTTTTTTTTATTTTATTTTTCTTTTTAATGGAGCAGTCTGTATTTAGTAGATTGTAAAAGAATGATTATTAGTTCCACACACAGAGATCTAATGTAGTTAATGTTATCAAGTAAAACCTTGTAATGTGGATAAATAGTTCACATCTTAATGGGTAATTTTGCTGATTTTCAACCTTTGCATACATTTGTAACTTTTGTGTAGTTTGTAGTATATTTAAATGAACTATGTGTAGTCTTTCTTCATGTTACCTACACACAGATATCACTGTTTATTTGTCAGCAAACGTTAGTAAGTTGATCATCATAGATCTGATTCATTGTCTTTTCTCTTTCTGTCTTCAGTCTGTGTAGATGCAGAATTACAGAGAAACAGTGTCTCATCCTGACTTCAGCTCTGAAATCAAACCCATCACACCTGAGAGAACTGAACCTGAGCTGGAATAAACTAGGAGACTCTGGAGTGAAAAACCTCAGTGATCTACTGATGAACACACAATTCAAGCTGGAGAAACTAGAGTTAGTACAGTTAAAGTTTATTTATTTTAAGACAACAGGTCTGAAGTTATAATGTTTAAAGCAGTGCACTGGTTTTGCCATATTGGTCACATTTTGTAAGTTTTTTTATCGTAAAATAGTAAGTAAGTGTGTAAATCCAGACCTTTCATTAGAGAATAAAGAATGGAGGCATTAAATAAATAAAATAAAGTAAAAGAAGTAAGTAGAAGCAGTGTCTGCCCTCATACAAAACTAACATGACTCAAACAAACTATTAGAAACTAAATGACTCTTCAATATTATGATCATCATAGATCCTAAACCTTAGTTTGAATCAAATAAAAACACAGAAGGATTCACACTGTAAACTGGAGAGATTGAGCTCAGTAACATTCACATACAAGAATCAGGAAACATGATAATAATGATCATATTTTCTTTTCTTATTTTATGCTGTTTTTTCCATTGCAGGTTAAGCTACTGTGAAATGACAGATGAAGGTTGTTCTGCTGTGACTTCAGCTCTGAAATCAAACCCATCACACCTGAGAGAACTGAACCTGAGTGAGAATAAACTAGGAGACTCTGGAGTGAAAAACCTCAGTGATCTACTGATGAACACACAATTCAAGCTGGAGAAACTACAGTTAGTATCATTATATTGTACAGCAGTGACAGTGAGATTAAAGTTCACTGTTTAGTTTAAGACCACTGGGCTCTTGTCACATCATTTCCAGTGCTGCACTTTCTGGCATTTCTCCATCTGAAGATTCAGGAATACAATGTTTTTATGTGTATCTGTAAAAAACAGCATGAAAATTCCTGAAATGTGACATCTTTGCTGTGAAATAAATCAGAAGTGACAACAAATAACAGTCTAACAAATGACAGTAGATGATTCTGACAGTTAGACCTGCTCTCTCAGTTTGTTCATTCATATATTAGAAGTTTCCATGATTTTGCTGGTTTATTAGTGAATGTATGGCATTTGTTCATGATGCATCATAGATCTGATTCATTGTCTTTTCTCTTTCTGTCTTCAGTCTGTGTAGATGCAGAATTACAGAGAAACAGTGTCTCATCCTGACTTCAGCTCTGAAATTAAACCCATCACACCTGAGAGAACTGAACCTGAGTCTGAATCAAATAAAAAACACAGGAGTGAATCACTTATGTGACGTACTGAAGGATTCACACTGTAAACTGGAGAGATTGAGGTCAGTAACATTCACATACAAGAATCAAAATGATTAAAATCACCTCAACAGTTTAAACCAAAACACTTTATAGTATCTAACGATGTCTACAGAAGCTTCTTAAATGAGCTCATCCAGTAAGTAAAACTGTTAAAGTGTGGAATAAAGAGTCTTCAACATGTTTTACACTAAACAATACTTTTGGATTGAACTATTTTTAGAGTTTACCACAAAAAAAATGCAGTTTTATAAGAGAAGTCCCTGACTTTTTGCGACAGGTGGGATTCAGCTTACAGCACTTCTCATTCATTCTTATGGTATCCGTAAACGACGATTGAGTGTTGCACAATTCTGACTGAAATTCAGTGATGTCAGTGCTGTAATGTGATTGGTTATTAAGGGACACGTGATCCAAGTTAGTCATTACGCTTTGTCCAATAGTAACTAATACAGACCCTCTCATCTCCCTATACTAAGAAAATCTCTGACGAGGGGTAATTAGGAACAGGTGCATAGGATAAAGCAATCAAACTAAACAAGAACAGGAAAATGACCAAATAAGGAAACTCAGGAACAAAGACCGGGGTAAAACAAGGAAAAACATGTCCAAAAGTCTGACACTTGAGCACTGAGTCTGTTATTTTTAATATGTTATTTATTTATTTATTTATTTTGTATTTGTTATCCTAAAAATTCATCATGCACAGAAACCTTACACACTGAGTCTGATGTGTATTAAAAAAAAAATCTGAGAACAATACAAAATGGAGTCTTCAAGCATGATTTTGTTGTCTTCTTTCTTCTTAAAAAGAGAAAAAGAAAGGAAATATTGGTCCATCCAATCCTGAGATTGTGTAGAGATTAAGTAGAGTTGCACCTCCTTATCAAGGAGCTGGGGGATTGTCCCGAGTGAGGTGTGATCCCCAACTGTGAGGTGAAGGCTGTGCTACACGCTTACTCCACCGTGTTTGATCAGGTGACTTTAAGGAAAACAAAAAGACCAGATTCAAACTATGCAAATCAATCAGGAAGACCAAGAGACATTATAGTCTGATTCTGGGGTGATATTACATCACTGCAGATTCCCAGTGCATGTGACAAATCCTGCAGCTCATCACAGAGAACCAGCAGAAAAACCAGGGAGCCATGAGTACAAAGACCACACTCCCAGATGAGCTGATTGAGTTCAACGCTCAGTTTGAGGCACCAATCATCAGCCAAAAGCATAGGATTCTGGACTCAGAGGGTATTTTGGACACGTCACTCACGGTGTCATTGGCAGAGGTGTGCATGGCTCTGAAACCTATGGAAGGCAGCCCAGATGACATCCCGGATGGACAGTCAGGGTTTGCTAGTCAAGTCCTATGTAAAAAGGACCATTCCAGCCACCTTAGACTAAACTTTGCATATCGACAAAATGGGTCCACTGATGATGCTGTCAACACTGCCATCCACACAGCACTCACACATTTGGAGGGAAACGACACGCATGTGCGAATGCTTTTTATTGATCACAACTCAGTAATAACAGAGACTCTCTTCACCCTCAGACCGACACTCTCCCTCAGAAACTGGTGCTGAACTTCCTGTTGGACAGACCTCAGTCAGTCAGAGTAGAAAATTGGATATGCCCCTGTGTCAACAAGCTTGGCCCCCCTAAATTTGGAATCATGTCACACCAAACAATTTTGAGTGCAATGTGCAGTTTGTCCTGAAAACTAAAAGTAAAGAAAAACATCATCAGCTGCTAAACTCAAATCCACGTTCACTAGCTGGTTCTGAGCCAGAGACATGCGTGTTTTTACAGCACTGTGTATTATAACCAATCACACACGATTCTGTTGAGTTTATGAATGCAGTGGCCAATCAGAGGCGTTCAGGTGAGTCATCGCTGAAAGTGTTATAGGCTAATTAGTAACTTATAATGTTTTATTAAATTCACATTACATATAAAGTCAGTCGTATTAAACATATTTTATGGCATGACACCTATATCTGGTACTTAAGTAAAAAGACAGGTTTTTATGCATAGTTAATAGATTTCACTATTAGGCTACTGTAACGAGACTCTTGAGAAGCGTGTTAGATCCAGATGCGAGCTTTATTGAACACAAAGTAGTCAAGACAGGCAGGGTCGATCTCCAAACAAACAGTAATACGAAGGCAGGGCAAAAGCGTAATCCAGTAAAACAGGCAATAGGTCAGAATACCGGTGAGCAGTCCAAAGTAACAAATGAACAAGGCTATGAAACCAGACAAAAACTATGGCAATGAAACAAGACAAAACTATGGCAAAAAACAAGGTAAAACTATGACAAGAAACAAAACCGTGGAAATAACAAAAACAAGGCAATGAAACAGGAAAAACGCTTGGTAGAGTCCACACAGGCAAAACAATACTTTGCAAGGTCCTGTTTAGCATGGCCCTCCTTATGTGGCTGCCAAACAGGAAGTAACCAGAGAAGCAGCAGAGGGAGCGGTAACAGTCAGTACTAGGGCAGGGGCTCCCTCTGCTGGCGTGGCATTAAAGCTACTTTGCTGATCGCTCATTATAGATCAACTAACATGATCTATAAAGGTGCAAAATTATTTGTCAAATAAACGAAACATGATGAAACATTCATTTGAGTTTAAATTGTTATAGCTTATTCTAGAGATTGAGTGATGCATGACATGGTGAAAAATGACTGAATGAATAATACTGTATTAAAGTAGCTTAAGATTCATTTTAAAAGTGTGTCCCCTAAAAGCACAAGGGGCCCCAGCCTGTTCCCCCCAGTTACTGTGGTCTAGAACTGACACTGCAGGGTCAAAGTTTCTTTAAAGAACAATCTCTTTCTTACCTTTTCATAATCTGAAGAACCTTCTTTCACCACAAAGAATCTCTTGTGAAACAGTCAAGTCACATTTATTTCTATAGCGCTTTTAACAATACAGATTGTGTCAAAGCAGCTTTTCAGCAAAATAATAGAAAAAACTGAGCGACAGAAAACTGTACCATTATAACCTGCAAGTTCATGAAAACATTAATTTAATGCAAGTACTGCCTCTGATGTGGTGGTAATGATGGAAAAAAACATTTGCTGATCAAAAACGTGGTATTTGAACTTGATTTTGGAGAAATATTAATAATATAATAACACATGCAATGATGTAAATAAATCTGTAGGCCTATACATTTATATGGTAACACTATATAATAAGATTTCATTAGTTCATGTTAGCTAATGTAACATGAGTGAACAATGAACAATACATTTATTACAGTATTTATTAATCTTTGTTAATGTACTGTAAATTAACGAAAATGTAGTCGTTCATTGGTAGTTCATGTTAATTCACAGTGCATTAATGTAAACAAACAACTTTTGATTTTAATAATGCGTTAGTAAATGTTGAAATTTACGTTAAGATTAATAAATTCTGTTGAAGTATTGATCATTCTTAGTTCATGTTAACTATACTAGTTAACTAATGTTAACTAATGAACCTTATTATGAAGTGTTACCATTTACATTAATGTATCTGTATACAATAAAGTCACAATACCAACATACACAGTTTTTATTTTTAATTTCTGAAAAAGTACCAGTTTAGGTCATAGGAGGTTTGTGTCACAGTATGAGGTAAATCCAGCCCTGTACATGATACTGATACTGAGAGCACTGACTTGAAATGAAGTTGGTTCAGTATAAAAATTACATTTCAAAAACAGCTTGGTTGTAGTACAATTTTTGCCATGTTACTGTAGCTTGGCTTGCTACATTTCCCAAGAGGATCTTCAGTGTAGTGAAGCTTCATTTAATGAAGAGTAACTGTTAGCTTAGCTCACTACATTTTCCAAGTAGCTTGACCAACACTGTTAAAAAGTGCACAGTTCATTTGTGGAGTAACCTTCCTATCACTTCAGGATATTTACAGCACTAGGGTCATCATGAGACCCACAACATCATCAATGACAATACACATCCACAACACAGCCTCTTCACACTTCTGCTGTCTGGGAGATGTACAGGAGTATGAAATCAAGGACAGAAATAGCTTTTCTAATAACTTCTATAATTTATTAATTATGTTTAGAAGTCTTTTGATGGGTTGCATCAAGGAGCTGTGAAACCGGTTACACTCACTGAATGAATCACATTTGTACCAAACTCTTACAAAGCAAAAACAAACATTCTCCTTCAATCCATGAACGTTTCTCACAGTTAATGTACACAATCTCACAGTCTGAAGCGTCTGTCACACATGCTGTTGTGAATAATTAAGCAAAGCGTCTTCTGATTGGATAAGAACACACAGTCTCATGAATAATTATGAGACGCCGACGCATCATTAAAGTACTATAGTCCTTTACCACGTCACAAACTATGATGATCACAACTGTGTCACAAACTGTGACGTCAACATGATGTAGATTTTAAACCTGGAAGACAAAAATTGTGCAAAAAGCTCAAAATGAACCATTTTTCTCCAACAATTAAAATGAACAGATGCTAACATTGTCTTCTATGATGTGAAACACAAACAGCTCTACTAAAATCTCAGAAAAAAAAGTAGTCTGGGGTTTCATGACCCTTTAAAAACTAACTTTCCATTACCCTCACTGACTGTTACCTTGTTTGTTACACAATATATATTTGATTATTTTTGTGTATATTCATATATTTTTGTATAGTTAATCTGTCTATATTCTATACTGTATATTTTTGTGTAATGGAGAGTAAGTTGTTGTGTGGTCTAAACATCTGAAAGTTGTATTAAGTGTTTCTGTCCACTTCACTTATTGTCCATACAGCAGGTCAAATACCCAACACAATATCCAATAATTTCACTTAATAATACCAAAAATACACAAACGTTTAATGTTTGGGAATTAAAATTTCTTTGTATTTTTATGAAGAATCAGGACAAATTGTACATAAACCATAAGAAGTGTAAATTATTTTATTAAATTAACAACTTATTATTATTTTATTTTATTTTATTTTATTTACGTTTGTTTTGAAGACCAAATTGTGAAAAATGATCCAAAGGTATTCAGACACTCTTCCTCTGTTTCATTTTATGAAGACATTTTCACTTTATGAAACTGTTTTCTTTTCTCTTTCTCTCAATGCAGGTTAATCTACTGTGAAATGACAGATGAAGGTTGTTCTGCTGTGACTTCAGCTCTGAAATCAAACCCATCACACCTGAGAGAACTGGACCTGAGCTTCAGTGAACTAGGAGACTCTGGAGTGAAAAACCTCAGTGATCTACTGATGAACACACAATGCAAGCTGGAGAAACTAGAGTTAGTATCATTATACTGTACAGCAGTTACAGTGAGATTAAAGTTCACTGTTTACTTTCATGAACTCACCATGAAATTAAAGCTGACAGTCATTATTTTTTATGAAATATTGCAGTGCTTAAATGATTAATCCTTGCACATAATGTATTTCTAATTTATGTGCTCTTCTGATCTAAATAACTTATATAACTAAATTACTTAAATGACAGCAATCCAATTATTTGTTAATGGACCAAATTAAATCCTGCCATACATTTTTTTTTTTTCGTTTTTTCATTCACTCAGACATTCTGTACAATAAAGAATGACACTTGCAAAAAAAAAAAAAAAGTGTTTACTGATAATAAATTACTTTTAAAATGTCTTTAGGTGAATTGAAATTCAAAAACAACATTTTCTTGACTCAAATTTGAACTAAATTGACATTTTAATGTCATTTTTAAGTAGTTCTATAGTTGATCCTAGATCTTAATCTACTTTGTTAATCTTTTTTTTTCTGTTCTTGTTTATGGTCATATAATGTTTTTGGCAATGTTTTAATTATTGTACTGTATGGTGTTAACACATGATGAATTTACTCACATGAACTTGACACTTGTCTGATTCATTGTCTTTTCTCTTTCTGTTTTCAGTCTGTGTGATTGCAGTATTACAGAGGAACAGTGTCTCATCCTGACTCTGAAATCAAACCCATCACACCTGAGAGAACTGAACCTGAGCAGGAATAAACTAGGAGACTCTGGAGTGAAAAACCTCAGTGATCTACTGATGAACACACAATGCAAGCTGGAGAAACTACAGTTAGTATCATTATACTGTACAGCAGTGACAGTGAGATTAAAGTTCACTGTTTAGTTTAAGACCGCTGGGCTCTTGTCACATCATTTCCAGTGCTGCACTTTCTGGCATTTCTCCATCTGAAGAAAGATTCAGGAATACAAAGTTTTTATGTGTATCTGTAAAAAACAGCATTAAACTTGCTGAAATGTGACATTTTTCTGTGGAACAAAATAGATTTATACTGGACTAATAGTATATTTCACAATTTTTTTTATTAAGGGAAATGTAGATTTAGTATATTTGTATAGTTAGAAATTGAAACTACACTGTAAAATGGCTTAAAAAATGTAAAAAAAAAAAATTAATTTGATTGTTTTGATTAGTTTCTTCCAATTGAAATGTGAAAATAGACCTTTTAATGTTGTTAATTTTACTATTGTTTCTATATTGATTCTACATATTAATTTCCATTGGTAAAATTGACTCATTTGTTGACTGAGGGTCCAGACTTGGATTGTAACTAGTCTCCTCAAATACTCCTCTCTTGGTTTGTTCATTCATATATTAGAAGTTTCCATGATTTTGCTGGTTTATTAGTGAATGTATGGCATTTGTTCATGATGCACCATAGAACTGATTCATTGTCTTTTCTCTTTCTGTTTTCAGTCTGTATGATTGCAGTATTACAGAGAAACAGTGTCTCATCCTGACTTCAGCTCTGAAATCAAACCCATCACACCTGAGAGAACTGAACCTGAGCTGGAATAAACTAGGAGACTCTGGAGTGAAAAACCTCAGTGATCTACTGATGAACACACAATTCAAGCTGGAGAAACTAGAGTTAGTATCATTATACTGTACAGCAGTGACAGTGAGATTAAAGTTCACTGTTTAGTTTAAGATCGCTGGGCTCTTGTCACATCATTTCCAGTGCTGCACTTTCTGGCATTTCTCCATCTGAAGAAAGATTCAGGAATACAATGTTTTTATGTGCATCTGTAAAAAACAGCATGAAACTTGTTGAAATTTGACACCTTTGCTGTAAAATAATACAGAAGTGACAACAAAAAACAGTCTAACAAATGACAGTAGATGATTATGACAGTTAGACCTGCTCTCTCAGTTTGTTCATTCATATATTAGAAGTGTCCATGATTTTGCTGGTTTATTAGTGAATGTATGACATTTGTTCATGACGCATCATAGATCTGATTCATTGTCTTTTCTCTTTCTGTTTTCAGTCTGTGTAGATGCAGAATTACAGGGAAACAGTGTCTCATTCTGACTTCAGCTCTGAAATCAAACCCATCACACCTGAGAGAACTGGACCTGAGTGAGAATCAAATAAAAAACACAGGAGTGAATCACTTATGTGACGTACTGAAGGATTCACATTGTAAACTGGAGAGATTGAGGTCAGTAACATTCACATACAAAAATCAAAATGATTAAAATCACTTCAACAGTTTAAACCAAAACACTTTATAGTATCTAACGATGTCTACAGAAGCTTCTTAAACGAGCTCATCCAATGAGTAAAACTGTTGAAGTGTGGAGTAAAGAGTCTTCAACATGTTTTAGACTAAACAATACTTTTGGATTGAACTATTTTTAGAGTTTACCACAAAAAAATGCAGTTTTATAAGAGAAGTCCCTGACTTTTTGCGACAGGTGGGATTCAGTTTACGGCACTTCTCATTCATTCTTATGGTATCCGTAAACGCCGATTGAGTGTTGCACAATTCTGACTGAAATTCAGTGACGTCAGTGCTGTAATGTGATTGGTTATTAAGGGACACGTGATCCAAGTTAGCTGTTACGCTTTGTCCAGTAGTAACTAATACAGACCCTCTCATCTCCCTATACTAAGAAAATCTCTGACAAGGGGTAATTAGGAACACAGGTGCTAAAAAAAAAAAATCACATAACAATACCAAATGGAGTCTTCAAGCATGATTTTGTTTTCCTCTTTCTTCTTAAAAAGAGAAAAAGAAAGGAAATATTGGTCCATCCAATCCTGAGATTGTGTAGAGATTAAGTAGAGTTGCACCTCCTTATCAAGGAGCTGGGGGATTGTCCCGAGTGAGGTGTGATCCCCAACTGTGAGGTGCAGGTCGTGCTACACGCTTACTCCACCGTGTTTGATCAGGTGACTTTGAGGAATACAAAAAGGCCAGATTCAAACTATGCAAATCAATCAGGAAGACCAAGAGACATTAGCTGCATCCCAATTCAAAGACTGCAGCCTTCAGAGGACGGATCCTTTGAAGGACGCGGCCAACTTGGCCTACGAAAGACGCTCCCAGTCTAGCCTTCACAGGATTTCCTAATTGTGCCACCAGGTGTTCCCGATTAATGCTCCTGTCGCTTAGCAGCGATGTGAGAAGAGATCCGCAATAGATGATATTTGTTTATGAAAATGAAAATAACTGGAGCCTGAATTGTTAGTTTTTGACTTTTAATATAAATTGTTGACTTATATCTTACTAAAATGTGATTTTATGTTGTTTATTGCATTATTGATTATTATGGACCATGGTGACAGACAGGTTTTCAATAAATTCAACAAGTTTTATGCAGTTGAATATAAAAGTTTACCTACAAACGTTAATGCTGCTCATCAATAGCGGCTGTCACAGTTGTTCGGCAACAAGAACAGTCCTCCGTAGGCTGGACTGGTTCGAGTCCTTCAGAAGCAGCCTTCGATATCACACGCAGTTGTATTTGGCAACTATCTGTTAATATTCCAGCAATGAACTTCGTTCATGTAATTCGCAAAATAACAGCGTGGTGGAGTGTAACACATTCCTTAAGTATTCACATAGAAATGAGAAGTACTGAGTTTTTTTTTTCATTTCCTCACAGGACAGCAACACTAACACATGGCCTTTTACAATATGATGCACTGTTGTACATTAAACTTCCCAGCAGTAAATGAAGTATTTTAAATGTAACAACCATGGACATATTCAGAAGTAAATGTAACATACTGTAACGCGTCCACAGACGGAGTCGGAGGCGTGGGATCCATGTGCGACAAACTTTATTTAAGAGCGTAGTCAAACAGGCAGAGGTCAACACACCAGCAGACGGGAACAAGCAGACAATCCAAAACGTAAACGATAATCCAGGCGAGACGTCGGTAGGCAGGCAGCGATACAATCAATAAGAGAAAGAACAGTCCGGTTGGCAACAAGAGGTAAGTAAACAAGGAAAAACGCTCAGGATTGTTAGTAAACTAGACAAAACTTCGCGAGGAAGCTGCCGACGCGGCGGCCTAAAATGGCCGACCGAGGGGAAGTGACCCGAGCGACCCGGAACCGGAAGGCGGGGTCCCAGGTACGGGGTGATGGGTAATGTGAGTTAAAAGTCCGGGGAAGGTTCCCGCTGGCGGCGGTCGGAGGGAGCCACAGAGACCGCGTTTGTGACACATACAGTATACAGCAGTGCAGCAGAAAATATTAATGCAAGACCATCATATATAAAAAGTTTTTCATCAGAATACATACATTAAGTATATTACAGTATGAAGGATAATACTTTTAC
Organism: Labeo catla; assembly: GCA_012976165.1. Classification (NCBI taxonomy): domain Eukaryota; kingdom Metazoa; phylum Chordata; class Actinopteri; order Cypriniformes; family Cyprinidae; genus Labeo; species Labeo catla. The sequence continues at coordinate 547,222 of VONZ01000394.1, read as the reverse complement.
TTAAGATTTTAATGCATGGATTAAATGTACATTTAATGTAATGCATACATTACATTTGTATGTTTTTAATTTTCAAATGTTATATATAGAAGAATTTCTGTCATTTTATAAATTACAACTTGCTTTGCAAAAATAAACAATTTGCAGAAATTACTTTGCATTACATTTACAAATAACTTGTCAGTGTCAAAAGTGATGTATAGAACAACCCAGCAGCTCCATTTTCTTCAGAACTGTTCTAAAAGAAGAGACAAATAAAGACAAATTAAGATTGGGCTGCAATATTGGTTAGAAAACATGACACAGCAAGACTTGCATACAAAATACTCCACAGATCATATTTCTGGATCATCAGGTTTGCCTATTTAAAAATAAAATAAAATAGAAATACAAGTGAAAAACTTATCCACTTACTTTTAACATTTGTTTCACTAGTTATTTGAGTACATTAAAACACAGTACAGTAAGTGTATTCGTCGGCCGCCACAGAAACATCACCTGCTATTTTCTTTGAAGTCCCGTCATCACCGACGTGCCTTGAATTCTGGAATAGGGTAGGCTACGAAGGATCTATCTGGTGTATCCTTCATTTGCCGGCAAAATGGAGGGCGCATTTGAAGTCACGTTTGAATTGCGGCAGCATTTGTCACGCCGCAGTGACGCAATCGGCCTTCGAATGCAGCCTTCAGAGGATGCATTGTGAATTGGAACGGTCTTCATTGTGCCGTCATGATGCAATCAGCCTTCAAATGCTGCCTTTGTAGGACCCGGCCTCTAAATTGGGACAGCCTTCGTCGCCGTGATGCAGTTGGCCTTCAAATACACACTTCCAAGGATGTAGCATATGAATTGGGATGCAGCTATTATAGTCTGATTCTGGGGAGATATTATATCACTGCAGATTCCCAGTGCATGTGACAAATCCTGCAGCTCATCACAGAGAACCAGCAGAAAAACCAGGGAGCCTTGAGTATCAAGACCACACTCCCAGATGAGCTGATTGAGTTCAACGCTCAGTTTGAGGCACCAATCATCAGCCAAAAGCATAGGATTCTGGACTCAGAGGGTATTTTGGTCACGTCACTCACGGTGTCATTGGCGGAGGTGTGCATGACTCTGAAACCCATGGAAGGCAGCCCAGATGACATCCCCGATGGGCAGTCAGGGTTTGCTAGTCAAGTCCTATGTAAAAAGGACCATTCCAGCCACCTTAGACTCAATAAAATTTGCATATTGACAAAATCGGTCCACTGATGATGCTGTCAACACTGCCATCCACACAGCACTCACACATTTGGAGGGTAACGGCACACATGTGCGAATACTTTTTATTGATTACAACTCAGCAATAACAGAGACTCTCTTCACCCTCAGACCGACACTCTCCCTCAGAAACTGGTGCTGAACTTCCTGTTGGACAGACCTCAGTCAGTCAGAGTAGAAAATTGGATATGCCCCTGTGTCAACAAGCTTGACCCCCCTAAATTTGGAATCATGTCACACCAAACAATTTTGAGTGCAATGTGCAATTTGTCCTGAAAACTATATAAAAAAAAAAAAAAAGAAAAACATCAACAATTTCAACATCAATTTCATATACCAAAAATACAAAACATTTGATGTTTCGGAATTAAAATTTCTTTGTATTTCTATCAAGAATCAGGACAAATTGTACATAAACCATGAGAAGTGTAAATTATTTTATTAAATTAACAACTTATTATTATTTTATTTTATTTTATTTTATTTTTGTTTTGAAGACCAAATTGTGAAAAATAATCCAAAGGTATTCAGACACTCTTCCTCTGTTTCATTTTATGAAGACATTTTGACTTTTTTAAACTGTTTTCTTCTATCGTTTCTCTTTATCTTAATGTAGATTAAGCCGCTGTGAAATGACAGATGAAGGTTGTTCTGCTGTGACTTCAGCTCTGAAATCAAACCCATCACACCTGAGAGAACTGAACCTGAGAGGGAATAAACTAGGAGACTCTGGAGTGAAAAACCTCAGTGATCTACTGATGAACACACAATTCAAGCTGGAGAAACTAGAGTTAGTATCATTATGCTGTTCAGCAGTGACAGTGTTATTAGTTTACTGTTCAGTTTAAGTGTTTTGTGTGTGTTTGTGACTGTACACTCAAAAATTATTTTTGCCTCTTTTTCATTTTAATTAAAATGAGCTAAAGTAACATGTTTTTGAGCATTCTGTAACAATTTCATTGTGTTCACTCTACCTAATATATTTAAAATTGAAACTGATTTAATTTATTTGTGTTGAAACTACATTATTATTGTTTTTGTTGATGTAACTAACTGAGCAGTGGATTTGTAGTTCACAGCATGATTTGCAAGGAACTGCATGATTGTAAATTTAGGGATGAAGTGTTATTTTATGTGTTTTTCTGTAAAGGGAAATACATGTTAGTGTTTAATATTCAGTTATGCTGGACAGTTTCTGTAATGTTGTTGAATTTTGTGGTTCCCATTATGCAGAAGAGTGACGTTTGTGTTTAGACTGTGACTCTTGAGTAATAGATATTCAAATATCAGTACTGACACCAGTTTTTCATATTCATTATTGTGTATAATTATGAGTGAAACTGCTTGTTTAATATAATAATAATAATTAAGAATAAATAAATAAATATATAGTTATTTGTTCCCACAAGATTATGTTTGACATATGTAGTTGAGCTGAACCCAAACTAGTGTAGATTAATTTAATGTAAACCAGCTAAATTGTGTTGACCCAACTAAGCAATTTTCATTTGAATGAAATAAATTAAATTGTAAAAACATTCTTTAGTAAAATTAAATAAGCATAACTAATTTATTTTTTGACTGTATGACATTTACTTATGATGTATTTATTCACACATAAACTTTACATGGATCTGATTCATTGTCTTTTCTCTTTCTGTCTTCAGTCTGCATGAATGCAGTATTACAGAGAAACAGTGTCTCATCCTGACTTCAGCTCTGAAATCAAACCCATCACACCTGAGAGAACTGTACCTGAGCTGGAATCAAATAAAAAACACAGGAGTGAATCACTTATGTGACGTACTGAAGGATTCACACTGTAAACTGGAGATATTGAGGTCAGTAACATTCACATACAAGAATCAAAATGATGAAAATAACCTCAACAGTTTAAACCAAAACACTTTATACTCAAAATTTCATGATGAGTCTGAGTTCACATTATATTTGTGAAAAATTATTCACTTTAATGATTTGTTTGTAAGATGATCTTCTTCTGTTTGTCTCTTTCTAGGCTTTTTTACTGTGGAATTACAGATGTTTCTTCTTTAACTCAGTGTTTGACAAACACAAAAGCACTGCAGTTTCTAAAAATACTTGATCTGAGAGACAGTAAGATTGGAGACTCAAAGCAGCAGCTCATTGATGTGGTACGAGACTCAAACTGTAAACTGATGTGAGTAAACTTCACTTTCTGATATTAGATTCATTTACCTCTAATATGTGAACAAATATATACTTTGAAATATTTGTGAAAAGAGTTGATCAAATTATCATCAAGCTTTATTTCAAAGGGTTTGTGTCAGAATGAAATGTAAAGTTGATAAAAATGTTGAACACAAAGGAGGAAAGAGAACAAAAGCACACTGTCAGAGCTTTATACAACAACACCTGCTTTATTAATGACATCAGTAATAGTGAATCATTACAGTTTGAAATAGATTTGGTCAGATTGTAGGAAAACGCTGGTAAAATCAGTGCAGATTCCAGCTTCAGCTCACAGTCGTCCAGCATCACATGATCAATGTCTCTGTCTCTTGTGTTTTTAACTTTGACAAGCAACATGTCACATTACTTATGTGAGGTATAATCAGGGTGCAAATTCCCTCCACCTCTACCTCTGCTGAATTTTACACCCTGCAAAGTCTGCAAAAAAATTAAATGACAAAATAAGTAAACATGCAAAGTGCCAGTCCCATGTGAAATGCATAGATATTTTGCAGAGTAGACAAGAGATGGCAATTGAAAAAGCAGTGCAGCGCTGTGGAGAAAACATAATGAGAAGAGTTTAAAAGCAACTGAGAATTTGATGTGAACAGTTTATATGATCCACCAAAACAACCTCTCATTTAAAATCCAGCCACGGCTGATAGAACTGCAACAACTCAATGGTGTAAACCTGGGAAACATGCTTCATTCTGACAAGACTTGTCGTAATATGCTCATGTTTATTGGAGAAACAATGACAGCTCAGTTAGTGGACTTCATCAAAAAGTCATGTGATAAATTCAGTTTTCTCATTGATGAGAGCACAACTGTGTCAAATAAAACATGCCTGATCATCCATATTAGAATTTCCTATGAAGGTGAAATCTGCAATGACTTCTTTCAACTTGTTGAACTGCAGTCATGCACTGGGGCAGCCATCTGTGACCTCCTGTTAAAAAGTCTTGATGTGCAGGGCGTCTCTGAAGACATGGTGCTGCTTCTATGATGGGCCGATACAGAGGAGCGGTCATGCTCCCGCGTGAAAAGATAAACCCCAACCTCCCCGTCATTCACTGTATGAATCACAAGTTAGAACTTGCCGTCCATGATGCTGTAAAACATACTACAGATGCAAGTCATTTTCAGATGTTCGTTGCCTCTCTGTACTCATTTTTCTCTCAAAGCCCCACAAATATGAGAGAGCTTGAGTCTTAGGGATACACACTCGCAGGAGATGTCGTTGGTAAAAGATGCTCCAGAGACCCTGCAGGTTTTATCCCTGTTTCTTCAGATAAGAGATGTCACAGCGGTCAGTGCTGATTTTGAGGTGGGCATTGCACTGAGAACACTGTGCTCTGAGACAAGCCGACGGTGTGAACGCAAAATGCGTGAATGACGAATTTGAACATTTCCACACATTCAAGGGTGTAAAAGTGACAGAGATCATCAAAAGGCAGAGGTATTTCATAAATGATTTTTCGTTTCCCTGGTCAACACTTTTGAGCTCAGGCTGGATGACGACAGAATTATTTCTGCTGCAGCTGCTTTAACTCGCATACTATTTGGTGATGACAAACTTCTCACGATACACAAGACTCTTGCTGTTGAGGCCACATCAAGTCCCAAACGACTCAAGGAATTCCACCAATTTAAATGTCATGGTGTCATCAGAGAGAATCTGCACAAAGTGCTCACTACTGTCCACACTTCCAGTTTTAACAGCCAAGTGTAAACGAGGATTCAGTGCAATGAACCATATTTATACACCATATATATGCATAGATGGTAGAAACAGAATAAACGTCTCCATGCTGAACAGCCTACTGTTCATTTCAGTAACGGAGCAGGGGTTTCATTCCCTGCGCAAAGATTTGTAGAGATGTGGGTGAAAGAGGAGCGGCAGACCGCATATGATCCTTGCACCGGAAAGCAAAAAAAACAAAAAACAGAAGTGCGTCATCAAAGCAGACTGTTTTCTTAGTCTGACAAACAGGCATAACCTATTTATATTTTATGTTCACAGCACTGTACAGCACAGCTATACACAGCTATATATCGCTCTATTTGAGTAATTAAAAAATGATTTTTTTTTTTTTTTTTGCATACGCAGTGTTCAAAAAAAATGTAAAAGTTGAAAAAATATTCTTATAAATGTTCAAAATTACTGCAAAATAGCTGCAAGATGTAATTTTATATATATAATGATATAAAGGTCTGCTGTGCTTTGTGATCTGTTCATGAATGCATCCTGAAGGGGTTTATTCTGTGATAACAACCGGCTGGATGTGCATTATCTCACTTATTAAATTAGACACTTAGAAATTAGACACTTAGAAATTATGAACTGAAATATTGTTTAGCTCTTTAAACGCAAAGCTTCCGCAAAGAAAAACAGTTCCTAACAAACTACTGTGAACCTGGAAGTTCAGACAAGACGGACATTGAAGACATAATGTACAGTCGCTGTATGAATGTATATAAAACTGTTTGTACACAGCAGATGTTTTCCAGATGAAGTGATCTTTAACAGAAAGTTAAACAGAAAGGGACTGTGTCCTGTCAGAAGATGTCAAGGTTTGGCAAGAGAGGACCCAGATGCAGAATGAACAGGGAAACAATTTATTGACAGAACTGGAGACACAGAGGGATGAGGCAGTAAGACAGTCCACACAATAGGCCAGGTCACACAACAGGGGTAACAGGCTGGTCGAGGATTGGAGAACTCCAGACTCTGTGGCAAAGGGTACTAGGTAGGAGCCCAAGGAACCACAGGCTTGGTGCTGGGGTAGTAACTCTGGAAGCACCAGAATGACTGTCAGGCCAGAAGCAGCAGCAACCAGGGAGGGCTCAGGAAACAGGGCAGGAACCAACTTGACAAACCCACTCAAAGACAAGACAACAAGAGAGACAAGAGATAACACAGACCAAAAGCAAACTTGCAAAAACTACAACTAGGGAGAAAAAGAAATGAAACTGAAAAGGCAGAACAACAGTAATTTTGAGTTCTAGAAATAATTACTTATTAAACTTACAAAAAACAAAAAGATAAGAATAGAGAAAGCTAGAAGCAAATGACTAGAACTAAAAACAAAATAAATAAAAAGCAAGACAACAGCCTTGCTGAAAACTAAATGAAAATAAAAATCAAAAGGGTTAAAGAACTAAACCAAAAAGACTGGAACTAGACTATAGACAAAACACAAGAACAAAATAAAAACTAGAATCTAGCAAGACAGAAGGGGGACAGCAAAACAGGACAAAATATACTGACTAGAAAGCTTTAACTAGACTAAAGAGACTAGCAAGGAGAACGCACACAAGGCACATACAAAACGAACCAGCAAAGACAAGAGGGAAAGAGCACAATATAAGGGGATCAGAGCACACAAGGATCAGGTGAACACAATTAGACAAACAAGGACTAAGCAAGGGGGCGTGGTATCTGAAAACGAGGAGGCAGGACAAGGGGAGCACATGGCCAACACAAACAAAGGCATAGCCATGTGTTCAGCCACAAGACGAACAGAGAGATATTAAACAAAGACAAGACTGACAAGGCTGTCAGGGCAGGACCCTGACAGTAACCTCCCCCGAACGGACGCCTCCAGGTGTCCTCACCAGGCAAAGACCAAGGGGGTACCAACTGGGAGGGCGGGTGTGGAGCTAAACTTGGAAATCCAGAGTAGGCAGGAAACCCTGGGGGCGGGCCTGGGAGGGTAGGAAACCGTCCAGGGAAGTTGTTTTGGGCTGACAAGGCAGGCGCCCGCTTTTGAAACCCACTAAACCCATGTAGCACAGAGAGTGGGTTGGGTGGGCTGGGAATTTTACTAGGTGCCCTTTTAGACATATAGGTGCCCTTAACTTGTGGAGACTTGGGACTAGGTCTTGTGTCTTGGTGACATTTAGGCATACCCTCCAAGGCTGCAGGTACGGTCTCAGGAGCTGAATCTGTAATGCCCCCTAGAATTGCAGTAACTGGCACAGGGGCTGAATCTGAAATGCCCACCAAGGCTACAGGAACTGGCTTGGGGGCTGAGTCTGAAACGCCCTCCAGGGCTACAGGAACTGGCTCAGGGGCTGAATCAGAAACGCCCTCCAGGGCTACACGAACTGGTTCAGGGAGTCCCAAACGCCCAGGGCTACAGGAACTGCACAGGGGGCTGAATCAAAATGCCCTCCAGGGCTGGGAACTGGCACAGGCTGAATCCGTACGCCTAGGGCTACAGAAACTGGCACAGGGCTGAATCAGAAACGCCCACAGGAACTGGCAGCTGAAACGCCCAGGGCAGGAACTGAATCAGAAACGCCCTCCAGGCACAGGCTGAACGGCCTCCAGGGCTGGCAAACTGGCCAGGGGCTGAATCTGTAATGCCCTCCAGGGCTACAGGAACTGGCACAGCGGCTGAATCTGTAATGCCCTCCAGGGCTACAGAAACTGGCACAGGGGCTGAATCAGAAGCGCCCTCAGGGGCAGCTGAAATGCAGGAATAGACTCGGGAGCTGATTCTGGAGCACTCTCGTGGGCAGCCGAAATGCCCTCCGGGGCTGCGGGAATAGACTCGGGAGCTGATTCTGGAGCACTCTCGTGGGCAGCTGAAATGCCCTCCGGGGCTGCAGGAATAGACTCGGGAGCTGATTCTGGAGCAGGAGTTTGGAGAGACTCTGGAACGGACTTGGGACTGGGCTCCTGGGCTGGAGTCGACTCTGTGCTAGTGGGAACTGGTGGCTTGAGAATGGCCTCCAGAAGTCTGACAGCGACGGCAGATGGCTCAGGAGTTGTCTCCGTGGTCGTGACAGGAGTGGAATGCTCAGGATTGACATGTGTGACTGTGACAGAAAAAGCGGACTGCTCAAAACTGGATTCTATGACACTGACAGCGGGTTGCTCAGAACTGGCCTCTTTGACCGTGACACGAAGATCAGACTGCTCAAAACTTGCTTCCATGGCTGTGACAGGGGAAGTGTGCTGATCAGGACTACTCTCCATAACCCTGACAGGGGGAGCGATCTCCTCAAGATCGGACTCCATGGTCATGACAGGAAGGCCAGGCTGTTCAGGGTTGACTTCCATAACATTGAAAAGAGGCTGCTCAGAACTGGTCTCCATGGCCATGACAGGAAGTGTAGGCAACTTAAGATCCTCCAGGATAAATGCATGAGGGGTCTCTGAACAAAGGGTTCTAACCCTCCTGGCATGGGCTCTCCTACCCCTACGTCTCCTGGGGAAGGAGGTCGTTGGATCTCCCATTCCTTGGGTGATGTGGTCCAACATAAACACAGAATTATCAAGACTGGACATGACTGACTCTGACTTTACTGGGACAGACTTGACAGACACAGGAACAGAGGTTGACTGGGAAACTTCTCTCAGGGATACCTTAAGCTCGACCATTTCAGAGGTCTTGGTTGACTCAGGGGTGGCCAAGGTGGGTTCAGTTGACTCATAGGCTGGAGCCAGTACTGAACTGCTCTCAGAAGCCAGAGCAGGCTCTGAACTGCTCTCAGTGGCTGGAGCCAGCACTGAGGACTCACTGGCAGATGCAGCAACTTGGGCTGCCCTCTTTCTTCTGTCCCTTCTCTTCCTAGTGGGAGTCAGAAGATGATCGTGGACTTGACTCGAAGGAGGAAGGAGGGCAGGGTGGTCACTGCTGATATCCTCAGGGGGGTTAAGGATCTGCCAGTCTTTGCGATGATGCACATAAGTGGAGAAGTCCCAGAAATTCAAAACATGCAGTTGCTCCATCTTCCATCGTGGCAGGGGGTCATCTAGAGTGAGGTTGAAGGCCTCCTTAAGGGCTGCATCATCATATTCAAGGCCCCTAGCCATAGTCCAAAAGAATTGTGCAAAGGACCGTGGTTCCTGGCCCTGCTGACAGAGCGATGCCACTGCCCGTCGGAGCGCCAATCTCCCTTCCGCAGTGGCAGGTGGAACAATTTTAAGGCTCATTCTGCTGGGTCCTTGTGTGGCTGGTTCGTTCTGTCAAGGTTTGGCAAGAGAGAACCCAGATGCAGAATGAACAGAGAAAAAATTTATTGACAGAACTGGAGACACAGAGGGATGAGGCAGTAAGACAGTCCACACAATAGGCCAGGTCACACAACAGGGGTAACGGGCTGGTCGAGGATGGAGAACTCCAGACTCTGTGGCAAAGGGTACTAGGTAGGAGCCCAAGGAACCACAGGCTTGGTGCTGGGGTAGTAACTCTGGAAGCACCAGAATGACTGTCAGGCCAGAAGCAGCAGCGACCAGGGAGGGCTCAGGAAACAGGGCAGGAACCAACTTGACAAACACACTCAAAGACAAGACAACAAGAGAGACAAGAGATAACACAGACCAAAAGCAAACTTGCAAAAACCATGACTAGGGAGAAAAAGAAATGAAACTGAAAAGGCAGAACAAAAGTAATTTTGAGTTCTAGAACTAATTACTTATTAAACTTACAAAAAACAAAAAGATAAGAACTGAAGAACTAAAACTAAGAACTAAACCAAAAAGACTGGAACTAGACTATAGACAAAACACAAGAACAAAATAAAAACTAGAATCTAGCAAGACAGAAGGGGGACAGCAAAACAGGACAAAATATACTGACTAGAAAGCTTTAACTAGACTAAAGAGACTAGCAAGGAGAACGCACACAAGGCACATGCAAAACGAAACAGCAAAGACAAGAGGGAAAGAGCACAATATAAGGGGATCAGAGCACACAAGGATCAGGTGAACACAATTAGACAAACAAGGACTAAACAAGGGGGCATGGTATCTGAAAACGAAGAGGCAGGACAAGGGGAGCACATGGCCAACACAAACAAAGGCATAGCCATGTGTTCAGGCACAAGACGAACAGAGAGATAGCCTCGGTGGCTGCTAGCTTCCCAGTACCAGAACCAATGCAAGTCGACACCACTCATCTCTCACATGCAGAACAGAATCGCCACATCACGTTGGGCTTATGCCTATACTGTGGACAACAAGGACATCTCATCCGTACCTGCCCCATCAGACCCCCACGCCCGGTGGTGAGTACTATTCAATCCAAGGTTGAAACTACCAGTCTTACGCTGTTGCCAGTAACTCTGCATACTTCTGATCACTCTCTATCTGTTTCCGCTCTGGTTGACTCAGGCTCCTCCAGCAACTTCATCTCCCAAAAATGCTTAAACCAACTCCAACTCTCCCGTCGTCGCCATTTTCAAGTCTGTTCTGTCAAGACAATACAAGGAAAACCACTTGGGCATGGGAAAGCACGTCATTCTTCACCCTACATCACCCTGCAAGTCGGATTATTTCACAAGGAGGAATTTCGGTTTCTGGTACTGTAAAAGTCCACCGTAAGCATCATCCTGGGACGCCCATGGCTTCGATGACATCGTCCAGAGCTCCACTGGGACCCCTGTGATGTCACTCCTTGGAATGAACAGTGTTATACTCAATGTCTCACCAACTTACCTCACCCTCGACCCGTTCCAGTTTATTTGGCATATACCCACGTAGCGAACCAACCTTCACTCCAGAAATCCCAGCGGAGTACGCGGGATAGTAAGCACCCACCCATCTTCCACCTCATCGGCCATGGGACTGTGCCATCGAGTTGCTGCCTGGAGCCCAACTACCCAAGACATTTGTCTATCCTCTGTCCATCCCGGAGCGCCAGGCGATGGAGGAATACATCGCGGAGGCTCTAAGTCAAGGATTCATTCAACCATCCACCTCGCCAGCCGCTTCGAGTTTCTTCTTCATGGGCAAGAAGGATGGAGGTTTACGTCCCTGCATAGACTACAGGCAACTCAACTCCCAAATCATCCAACAACCCTATCCTCTCCCCTTGGTCCCTGCCGCCCTCGAAGAGCTTCGTGGAGCCAGGGTCTTCACTAAGCTGGACTTGCGGAGTGCCTATAACTTGTTCGCATAACTTGTTCGAGACTGCAGAACATCTCGTTTCGTCACTTCGGTCTCCCGGAGGAGATTGTGTCGGACCGGGGTCCTCAATTCATCTCTCAAGTCTGGAAAGCTTTCTTTAAGCTACTTAGTATTTCAGTTAACCTCTCTTCCGGTTACCACCCACAGACCAATGGCCAGACAGAGAGAAAGATCCAACAGCCGACGCCAGAAGAAGGACTGCACCCACTTACCAACCAGGGGAGCCGCCCCTGGAGGAGGGGGTAGTGTCAGGCATTCACCACAGCCACCTCCAACTGCCACATCACCAGTAGCACCGCCCACTCGTTCATCATCACCTGAGTTCTAATCACGTTCACCTGATTCTCATTGAGCCACGCCCTATATAAGACACTCTTCTCCAGTTCCCCTTTGTCTGGTCTACCATTCACATCGCTGACGCTAGTTCCTGACCCCATGCATTTCCCCTCGTCAAACTCTCCGGTGCTTTCTGGTTCCCACGTGGCTTTCTCATCTGGACTATCATCTACTCCTCAACTCAAGGACAGTCAGCTAAGATTATCTTAACTACCGTTCCATCTTGCTATCTGTCATTTACATATCTGTTAATAAAACTCTGGTTTGGTTTGCTACTCACCTCCTGTCTCCTCCGTGTGTGTGTGTGTGTGTGTGTGTGACATTTGACTCAATAGAGACATGGATTGGAATTCATGTTCTAAATGTATTATATTTAAAACACAAATGCTGTTTTATAAATATGTATTCAAATCAGGCGGAGTCAGTAATTAATCTGATTACAGGATTTTAATCTAACTTTTTACTCAAAAAAAAAATTGTGATTGAAATATAGTAACTAATTTGTAGTTTGTTCCACTGAACTCTGATTATCTTCTCTTCTGTTCCACCTTACAGTTTAGATTGAGATCCATCACGAAAAGTCCCTGGTAGTTCAATCGCAAGAAATAGCTGGAGTTCAATCACCAAAAGATGATAAATGCTGTATATCAGGGGTTCTCAACCCTGTTCCTAGAGATCTACCTTCCTGCAGGGTTCAGCTCCAACCCTAATAAAACACACATGAACCAACTAATTAAGATCTGAAGGAGCACTTGATAATTACAGACAGGTGTGTTTGATCAGGGTCGGAACTAAACTCTGCAGGAAGGTAGATCTCCAGGAACAGGGTTGGGCACCCCTGCTGTATATCATAATTTGAAGTCGTCTTGAGAGGAGCAGTAAACATCGGCTGAGGATCCACAGAAGAGCTTCACTACTGTGTCTATGAGGAGAAAGAAATGTGTGATAAATGTGTGAATGTGATCCATACAGGTGAAGAGACTCAGACTTTACAATGAAATAATGCAGTTTAATAATTAATAATATTTGTATTAAAATTATCCATAATGATTCAAATGTTTCTAATCATAAATTCAGCACTCAAATGTATGAACAGAAATGATAAAACAATTTCCATGTTACTTAAAACATTATCTCATATTTTCTACACATTGTTATTCTATTTTATTTTATATTAGGTTAGTTATGTGTGTGTCTGTTGTTAATGTACAGATATCCAGTATATTGTGTTTGTTCTGTGGATGGAGTTTGTCCTTCATCAGTTCAGACCAACTAAACGTTCACCAGTTCACAGCATTTGTGTCTTTCAGTCTCCTCTAGATAGTCAAATACATTTGTCTTTTTCACCACGTTTACGTTTGCATGCAAATAAAATGCTACATATACAGATAAAGACAACTACTTTGTTTGGAAAGTTCACTTGCCTGTTTTAAGTATTAAATATTTTGAGAAAGGTCTCAGTGTCTTTGATTGGTTTCCAACATTCTTCAAAAATATTTCATGTTCTACAGACAAGTGAAAGAAAACAAGAAACATACAGGTTCTTATTTAGCACTTATATCTTATAAAACTATCAAACAATGGATATTTTGACTTTAAATACTTTTAATTAAATAAATTACTTACAAATACCAGAAACTAAATAAAATCACATAAGTATTAAAGTGTTTGTGAACAGGAAGAACAAAGGTAGTGAGGATCTCAAAATAGTCTTCTGTATCAGACTTTAAATAGAATAAGATTTACTGCTGTATGATCAGCTCTGGTTATATTTCTAACAGTAATTCATAAATGAAAACACTTTAAAACCAACAGCTTTTATGAATTCAGTGTGTTTATACACGTGATAGTAAATGTAAGCAGCTTAGCATTGTTTAACAAATGTAAAGTTTTATTATCCGAAATCTTGTGTTTTACAGTTTAAAATGATTTCTAATGCATACAGGTGAAACAAATGAAATAATGCAGCATTAATATAAACATACATGTACACATGGGCGATATATCAAATAACATTTCAGTCATAGTACAGATCAGCTCTTTTGAGGGTTTCGTCAGTTTGTTCTTTCAGATTCGGTGAATCTGCTGCGTTCGTTTCATCACATCTGGTTCGGAGGACCTGAAACTGGAAGTTGTTCAGCAGTTAACTGTCACACCCCTGTAGACTGTTTCTGTGGTTTTTCCTATGTATGCCCTTATTTGGTCTTTCCTGTTCCGTCTTCAATTATTACATCATTGTTTAATCGTTCACACCTGTCCTCATCTGAGTCTGTGTATATAAGTCTGGTTCTGTTCTCCTTTGGTTTGTCGGTTATTGTGTATGTCACTCCATGTATTTTAATGTCTTTGTAAGTTGTTTGCGTGTGGATTCCCTTCTGTTCCTGTTCGTTCCTGCTCCGTTGTATGGATTATAAAAATAAACTGTGTTTCCTGATTTCCTCATCCCTACTCCTCATTCCCGCAAATGACACTGTGACATAAACACGGTCAGTGCCTTCAGCTTTGTTTTGTAAATTGGGTGATATTCACTTTCTTCTCAGATGTGACTTTGATTTACCCAAACTTCCTGTGAAGTTATCAGCATTCCACCAACAAGTCTTATTATGTTGGAAATTTGCACACACACAATTTTACACCTCACAATACTCCTGTCTGGAATAACAAATCCCTATTTTATGAAAACTGGGTAATTAGAAATATTTGTATATGTTTAAGAGTTCATATAAAAAGATTCTGATTTCCTGGATTTATAACGTGATACAGTAACCTAAGTGAAATAACTTGTGTTAAGTCTGTAATCTGATTTCTGTTGTCTATTTTGTTACAGTTTGACCACACACATACACAGATACAAAACACGTCTACAATGATGTATAACAAAGCGACTTCAATATAAAGTCTGTAAATTGTGAGTTCTGCACAAAGGAATTAAAAGGAAAGAAACAACAGCTATTCTAATGTTATCTTTGTCGGTAACATTCACTATCCTCCAAAAGGTAAATGAAATAGACTTTAAAATATTAAATGATATATATTCTTCCAATAAATTTTTACATTTAAAATTCAATAAAGAAAAACATGTATCAGAAACCGTACATTTGCTAATGTATCGGTCCTCACGGCTCCTGCGATCAGTAGAGACTTCAGTGCGACTTTACTGACATGTTGTGCTGAAATTATGTGAATGGAAATGCAATTTTGTAAAAGAATAGAGAAAAGGGTGACAAACACAGTTTTAGTCTTATCAAGGAAAATGAGCTTAATGAGCTTACATCTTTCTTTCTTTCTTTTCTTTTTACATGCTGAACACAAGAATATTTCGCCATGAGCTTCTACATGAAGAGAAATGCACATAATAACTTCATGAATGTACAATTAAAATTAGTACTAGTATGTCTACTAGTATTGTTATGTATGTGATATTGCCATTCTCCTCAGTGCCTGTAGGTGGCACCATCACGTTATTAATTATTAGTAGTTGTGTTCCTTGAAATAAATCAAGTGAAGAAGTTAAGTACCCCTGTTGTGGCTGTGTTATTTATCGTAGTGCATTCAAGAGTATATTCTGTTGTCTACATGTTGTGATAGTGAGAACATAACATATTTGGCGACGAGGTGGATTAATTTTCCATGGAGCTACCACAGTGAATCGTGAGTAGTTAGGCGCACCTGAACTTTATTTTCCCTGCGTAGCTAAAGTGAGCTAGGTTAGCTAGAATGGCTGCTACTATAGGCCTTATGGAAGCTTTTGATGAAAGCGTTGAACCATGGACCACCTATATTGAACGATTTGAGCACTTTGTAGAAGCTAACAGCATTGATGCTGACAAGAAAGTGCCTGTGCTACTCAGCGTGATCGGAGGGAAAACATACGGATTGCTCCGAAGTCTGATAGCGCCGGACAAGCTGAGAGAGAAGAGTTTCAAGCAGATCACAGACACGCTACAGCAGCATTTTTCTCCGAAGCCCCTGATCATCGCGGAGCGTTTTCGTTTCCACCGGCGGAGTCAGGAGGAGAGCGAGTCGGTGACACAGTATGTTGCAGTGCTTAGAGGATTGTCAGAGCACTGTGAATTCGGGGGACATTTGGATGATGCACTTCGCGATAGGTTCGTGTGTGGTTTGAAGAGTGAGGCAACACAAAAGCGCTTGTTGACTGAAACTACACTGACGTTTCAAAGAGCGGTGGAACTGGCGGTGTCCATGGAAACAGCGTCACGCGAAGCGCATCAACTCAGCGGAACACTGACGGTAAAAGCACTGTCTTTATCAAAGACTAAGACTGCAAACAAATGTAAACGATGTGGAAAGGATAACCATAGTGATGAAGACTGTTGGTTTAAGGACAAAAATTGTAATACATGTGGAAAAAAAGGCCATATCAGTCGCGTTTGCAGGAAGAGTAACAATGATAGAAAAACTAAGAGTGGAAACAGAGCAAAAGCTGCGCGGCCAACAAAAGAAACTAAGCAGAAAGGCTATGTAAAAAAAGGAAGTGTACACCACCTTGATGCTGATGCAGTATCCAGTGGTGATGAAACTGACTCTGATTTAGCTCTGTATAAACTGTCACAGCCAGGAGAAAAGTCCAGTATCATGGTGAAACCAGAAGTTGAAGGGTTGCCACTTGAAATGGAACTGGACACAGGCGCAGCAGTCTCTTTGATTTCAACAGAGACTTATGGTAGAATACTGAAACATCTGCCCTTATGCTCAACTGACATTGTTCTTCGAACATATACAGGACAAGCATTACGCCCTGAAGGTGTAATTGATGTTCATGTAAAAATGGGTAAACAGACGGCTGTTCTTCCATTGTATGTTGTGCAGGGGGATTATCCACCACTCTATGGCAGGGAATGGCTGCGTCAGATTAAACTCAACTGGAAAGAAATAAAAACAGTCAAACTGAAGACACTAGAAGCTGTTCTGCGAAAACATACTGCTGTTTTCTCTAAACAATTAGGGGAAATGAAGAGTATAAAAGCTAAAATAACGCTGAAACCTGAACATAAACCCAAGTTTTGTCAGCCCAGAGTAGTCCCATATGCTCTGCGTCCAAAAGTTGATGCGGAGCTGAACCGTCTCACTGAAATGGGAGTTTTGACACCGGTGCAGTACAGCGAATGGGCTACCCCAATAGTCCCTGTTGTAAAGAAAAATGGAGCAGTGCGCATCTGTGGGGACTTTAAGGTGACAATAAACCCCGTCCTTCATACTGAACACTATCCGTTACCACGCATTGAGGACCTTTTCGCTTCGTTAGCGGGAGGACAATGTTTCAGTAAACTGGACTTGTCCCATGCTTACCTCCAAATGAGGGTTGAGGAGGAGTCCACAAAGTTCCTCACAATTTCCACACAAAAAGGGCTATTCCAGTATACTCGTCTTCCATTTGGGATCGCCTCCGCCCCAGCGATATTCCAGAGAGCTATGGACCAAGTATTACTAGGTCTTCCTAATGTCCATTGCTATCTGGATGACATTCTTGTTACTGGGCGGACTGAAGCTGAACACTTGGAAAACTTGGATGCAGTCCTTGGACGCCTGGAGGAGTTTGGCTTGCATGTTGAAAGAGGGAAATGTGACTTCTTCAAGGTCTCACTGGAATATTTGGGTCACATAATTGACGCTGAAGGTTTGCACAAGTCGCCTGAAAAAGTAAGTGCAATTGTCAATGCCCCAACCCCATCAAACATCACACAGCTGAGATCGTTCCTTGGCCTGTTAAACTATTATGGGAGATTCATACCTAATTTGGCGACTATAGCGAATCCTTTGAATACTCTGCTGTGTAAAGGGAAGCGCTGGCAGTGGTCTGCAGAGTGCAATGCTGCATTCAAAGAGGCAAAGGAACAACTAGTGTCGCAAAACGTCTTGACACACTACAACCCACAGAACCCAATTCGGCTTGCGTGTGATGCATCACCTTATGGCATTGGTGCCGTCATTTCACACGTTACCCAGTGGTGAAGAAAAGCCAATAGCTTTTGCATCGCGCACACTTAGCAAGGCAGAACAGAATTATGCACAAATTGAGCGTGAGGCTCTGGCAATTGTGTTCGGAGTCAGGAAATTCCATCAGTATCTCTACGGACGTAAATTCACGCTCTTCACAGATCACCGCCCCCTTACTACGATCTTTGGACCACAAAATGGAATTCCATCAATGGCGGCGGCACGTATGCAAAGGTGGGCATTACTTTTGTCTGCGCACAACTACACCATAGAGTACAAAAGAGCTGAACATCACGCAAATGCTGATGGTCTTTCCCGTCTGCCATTGCAAGTAGAACATCGAGAGAAACAGGATGCTGTAGAGCTATTCTACCTCGGACAAGTGGGGAAGCTCCCTGTCAGTGCCACTGATATTCGACGAGAGACTATGAGTGACTCTATCCTGGCTACAGTTGTCGAAATGGTTCTGAAAGGGACTCAAACTATCAGCCTGACTGATAATAATGAACTCTCACCTTTCATCTCCAAACGCAGTGAGCTGTCTGTCCAACATGGGTGCTTAATGAGGGGTATGAGAGTTGTTGTTCCCCACAAGCTACGGAAAAGAGTGCTGGAGGAACTGCACACTGGCCACCCAGGAATTGTCCGAATGAAAGCCATTGCTCGTAGTTATGTGTGGTGGCCAGGTCTTGATGCTGACATTGAGCTACAAGTGAAAATGTGTCAGTCCTGTCAACAAATACAGAAAATGCCATCCCAAGCACCCCTCCATCCATGGGAGTGGCCAAGCAAACCATGGGAGCGCATACATGTAGATTTTGCTGGGCCATGTGAGGGTCACATGTACCTAGTCGTGGTCGATGCGCATTCAAAGTGGCCTGAGGTGCAAGTGATGACATCAACAACAGCAGAAAAAACAATTGAAGTTTTGAGGAACCTTTTCAGTCATTATGGTCTGCCCGAAGTCCTCGTGAGTGACAATGGACCACAATTTGTCTCTCAGGAGTTTGCAAATTTCCTGAAGGCCAACCATGTGAAACATATTCGTTCCGCTCCATATCATCCGGCAACGAACGGGCAGGCTGAGAGATTTGTTCAGTCACTAAAACAAGCACTGAAGGCTTCTAAGGGCTCTTCTACTCTTCAAAAAAGGCTGGAAACATTCTTGCTAACATACCGCAACACACCACATCCAACGACAAAAGAGTCCCCTTCCTTGTTGTTTTTGGGACGCCAGTTGCGCACACGTCTTGATGCCTTAAAACCCAGTGTGACAGCTGCCGTGCGACTCTCCCAGGCCTCTCAGGTTCTCCGCCGAGCTGGTCGTTTGAAGCCAAGACAGTTCAGAGTAGGCGATGCTGTGCTGGCTCGTGATTACAGGGGAAGAAAGAGATGGACATCAGGAGTGGTGACGGCTCAAAGTGGTCCAGTATCTTATACTGTGGATGTAGGTACTTCTGAGGAATGGAGGCGTCATGCTGATCAACTTTTGTCCATTCCAAAACAAACAGCTGAAACTCATTCAACAGAATTACCTGATAACAAGAATGTGTCTGTTCCTGTGCAGACCTCTGTAGATGCCACTTCTTCTACACCACCAACAAAGGAACAAGATGTTAACAGTGAAATATCAGAAGAGTGTCAGACAAAGCATGACAAGCATGACATCACACCAACACCGGTCAGACGTTATCCAGCAAGAGTGATTAAACCACCCAACCGTTTGACATTATAGGATGATGGAAACTGCTGGATTGAACTATAATTAGTTATGTTTAGTGAGCCTGTTCTGATATGGGGCAGAATAATCCCCAAACTGGCTTGAGGCAAGAGGCAGTCTACCCTCTACCTCTAGAGTAGAATAATTAAAAGCATTATAGTTGTGGTTTTGAAAATGTTTTGGAGTTGTTTCTGATTAAGAAGGGAGGAGATGTTATGTATGTGATATTGCCATTCTCCTCAGTGCCTGTAGGTGGCACCATCACGTTATTAATTATTAGTAGTTGTGTTCCTTGAAATAAATCAAGTGAAGAAGTTAAGTACCCCTGTTGTGGCTGTGTTATTTATCGTAGTGCATTCAAGAGTATATTCTGTTGTCTACATGTTGTGATAGTGAGAACATAACAAGTATGTCTATGTAGACCGAGTTTACTCCATCTATTATCCTTATGTTTAGCTGCTACTGTCTTTGTCATTTATACACATTATGTCTTAAGCTTGAACTTTTGCCTGCATTTGTTGTCAAACCCAACAGACAGAAACAGGTTAGTTTCCTTTGTAAAATGAACAAAATGAACATTTTAGCAACATGGAAAGAAATGTCTACATGATGGAATCACAAAATACAGGCATCATATACTGTTTATGTTTGTTATATGAAACTTAATTGTGACGTGCAACATTAAATAATGACTTTAGTTCATTTATGAATGTAATAGCTGTATGAGCAGCAGTAACACCAGTTTCACTTTCATCTTCTGTCACAGAGCTGAATCAACTCTCTGTAAAACAAGCAGAAACATTGTCTCTTGTGAAGTGTTTTTGGTTTATGTTCACTTGACTTGGAAAATATGCCGGAGCAGAAACATACAGAACATGTTTCATGATCTACTATTTAAGATTGAAGCTACTGTAGTTAAACAGAAAACTGAATGACAAACAACAGGCACAAAAGCTACAGAACAGTGATTGATGAATGAACAGAGACTGTGTTACTGTTTGAAAATCACTAACATCTCTTATGGGATGATGAACAGACAGATGATCAGCTGAAGACTGAAGAAAGAACAAGAACAGAATATCAATATGTCAACCTCTGACACAGGTAAAAATCACAGTCACATCACTGTTTAAAATGATAAAAGAATATTTTCCTTTAATTGTCAAAAGAATGTTATTTTTATTTTTTATTTTTTGTAAGCACTTTATTTACATCCAGAGGCAATATGCGTACTAAGGATATCCATTTCTTTTTGTATATTTAGTGAAAATAATCAAAATAATTTTCACAGTAATAACGATAAAACAATAATCTCCAGAACACACTTCAAACATATTTATTCTAATGTGACTTCTTCTAAGCATCTTAGACTTTCACTTAGACCAGTTTTGCGGTTTTAATAATTTGTTCTGTTGGGTGATGAAGGTCAAATCTAATATAAGACTTTTGTTTCATACAGTGATTGTCGTCCACAATCCTCCTCACAGGAGAAGATGGAGCAAAGAACAACCTCCTCAGAGTAAGTCTTTATCTACATAAATTAGGTTATGTGTGGTAAATGTATCTCCTGCTGGTGGATTCTGGTTGTTTTGATCTGTGATGTTAATTAAGATCAAGATCTTGTAATCATAACATGTTACACATCACATGTGCTGTGTGTTATTGTGTGATGTGAGGATTGTGGACACTGAATGTCTGATTTGACTGTTTGCAGTGAGGATTGTTCTTCTGGGTTGGAGCGTGTCAGAAAACAGTCTGGTGGGAAACTTCATATTAGGACGAGCAGCGTTTGACAGTGAAGCTCCTCCAGATGTTGTAGAGAGAGTCGCAGGAAGACTGAAGGACAGACACATGATCATCATCAACAGTCCTCAGCTGCTCCAGACCAACATCTCAGATCATCAGATCACACAGACAGTGAGAGAGTGTGTCCATCTGTCTGATCCAGGACCTCATGTGATCGTTCTGCTCCTCAAACATGAGCCGTGTTCAGCAGAAGATCAAGAGTGTGTGGAGAAGGTGCTCGAGGCGGGATTCAAACTCGGGACACCCTAAGCACAACTGCACCATATGACAAGGCTATCGTTGCTGACTGCAATAGTCAGTCTTATAATTTTGGCCAACCACTGAACTACTACAATGCTCTGGAGCAGTGTTTTCTTTAAAATATTTGCACTAAAATGCTAACTTTAAACTGTGCAGGTAATTCAAATTTGACAGAGATCAACTGCTTAATGAAAAGACAGAAAAGCACACCAATGTTGTTTCTGAACTGTGTGAATTGTAGAGTGGCTTGTTGATATCATCACAATGCATTTCCAGGCAGACAAAACTACATAAAAAGAGGTCTGCTCTCTGCTTGTTTAGTATTTATGTTACAGAATCAGATTTTGACAGGAAAATGCTTTAAGCTGTAAAACTGATGCATTTCTTCTCTTACAGGTTCAACAGAGAGTGAAGATGATCAGAGGATTGTGCTGCTGGGAAAAACTGGAGTCGGGAAAAGTGCAACTGGAAACACCATCTTAGGAAGAAAGAAGTTTACAGCAGAAACATCTCAAGAGTCTGTTACTAAAGAGTGTCAGAGAGAAACAGCTGAAATCAACAGCAGACACAGTACTGTGATCGACACTCCAGGACTGTTTGATACTGAACTGACTAATGAGGAGATCCAGAGAGAAATCACCAGCTGCATCTCCATGATCCTGCCTGGACCACATGTGTTCATCATTGTGCTCAATTTAGGACAAAGATTCACCAAAGAAGAACAAACAGCTGTGGAGATCATCCAGGAGACGTTTGGAGAGAAATCATTAACGTTCACCATGGTGCTCTTCACCAGAGGAGATGATCTGAATGACAAAACCATTGAACAGTGTTTGGGAAAACCTGGATCTGCTCTGAATCAGCTGATTGAATCGTGTGGAAACAGATTCCATGTGTTCAATAATAAAGAGACTGGAGACCAAACACAGGTGACTGATCTACTGCAGAAGATAGACAACATGGTGAAAGCAAACGGAGGGACTTACTACTTACGAAGAACGACAGAATCATGAGAAAGAGAAGAGAAGAGGAACAATATAAAAGAGAAATGAAGGAACAGGGGCAGATGAGAGACGAAATGAGAAGAGAACAATGGCTGTTTAAAGATGAAATGAGGCAAGAAAAAGATTAAAGAAAGAAAGAAAATTTACAGATAGAAATAGACAGACTGATGAAGAGAATAGAGAATGAAAGACAACATCATGACAAAGAGAGAAAGAGAAGAGAAGAAGAGTTTAATGAGAGAGAAGAACGATATAAAACACTCCTGGAAGAGAAAGAAAAGAGTGAGAGAAAGATGCGTGAGGACATGAAGAGGGAACGAGAGCAATGGGAAAAACAGAGACTAGACGAAAATAAGAGAAGAGAAGAAGAGGAGGAGAAAAGAGAGAGAGAACAACAGATTTCAGATGAACAGATTTAGAGACTGAAGAGTGAAATGGAGGGAATAATCAGAGAGAAAGAGAATAGAAGGAGAGAGACGAGAACAGCTAGAGGAATTAGAGAAGAGACTAAAAGAAGAAAGAAACATGAGAGAAGATCAACATAAGACTTTTGAAGACAAACTGATACTCCTTGAAGAACAGCATGAAGATGAACTGATGAGAAGATGAGTGGAGTGGAGAGAGGAATATAAACGAGAGAAAGAGAAAATGAGGAAGAAGAAAAAGATCTGATCATTCACTACAGGTGAGAAACATGAAGAGAAGATGTATAAATGAATGTTCATTTATGCCATTTTAACCCTTTAAACACCTCAACTTCAATATCTCCAGTTCACAATTAATTTCTTTCAATCCAAGCTTGTTAAATAAAAAAAAAAATAAAAAAACTATTTCTGCAGACAGTAATGCAGAAATGAACTGAACAACTACCTAATGACTGAGCTCAAAAGAAGAGACAGTTTGTCTTTATTATATTAGTGATTATATTTATATATCATTATTGCATTAATAAATTCAGATAATTATTATATTATATTCATGATTGAATATAATATTCATTGATTAAAATGTAAGAAAGGTCGGGTGATATGACAAGTCTGTTTAAATCTGTATTGATCACTGAATGACAGAAATGAATTATTGCTTGTAATGATTATCATAATAACTGTATTAATGTTTTAGCTTACTGAATTATTGTTTTTTTACACAGGGAGGAAACAAGGACATTGAACCAGCAGGAGTCAGAGCAGAAAAAATACAAAATTTATTTCACAGACTTCATCTTGAAGACAAACACCTCAACAAACTGAGAGCTGCAGATGTTCTTCAGAGAACTGAACATTCATTACAGTCTCATGAGTCTTGTGCTGAAGAACATCTGATTCAGACTTGCATATAGAAACTACTGATGATGAACTACAGAGCAAGATACATTAAAACCAATCAGCTTATGAACACTGTTCACCCGATGGATGTCCAGATGTGCGTGTTTCATTGTGCTGATGTTTTCCTGAAGCAGCTGATGGTCACTAAACTGTCCCAGTGTCAGTTCGCTCTGCCTCTGCTTCCTGATCCATTCACACAACAGATTGAGTTTCCTCTCTGGACATTCAGACAAATCAACAAGAGCTGGAAGATCAGAAACACCTACAATGAAATCATCAGTCAAACCCAGCCGATCTACAAGACACAAACTCCAGTGGTGTTTTTTTTCAGGTTTGGCTCTGTGTCTTCATCCAAGTCTCATCTGATGAACAGTCTGATCAATAAGAAACACGACACGTTCTTCCACAGGAACTGCCCAGACAGCAGCAGAACCAGAGTCCTGATGGATGGAGTGGTGGAGATCGCCTGGTTCTGCCCCTCTGGAACAAACACAGATAAATTCACTGAGTGTGTTGTGTTCTGTAATCTACACGGTGATGCAGGAGACCATGAGAAACAGCTGCAGATCCTCACTGAAATGAGCTCAGTCAGTGTTGTTCTTCTGCCATGGACATGATTGACAGACATGCAGCAAAGATACAAAACCTGTTCAGAAACAAAAAGCCACTCATTTGTCTCTTTACTGAGGATAAATCAGCTGTGATTGAGATCAAGAAAGGAAAACACAAAATTGGTCTGAAAGACAGAAATCAGTCATATGTATCTGAAGAACTCAGAAGAGCCATAAATGATTGTCTCTCAGAATCATCTTCCACTTTCAGACTTGAAGATGTGTCCAAACACTCAGACATCAGAGTAGATGAGGAAGATGATGATGATGACTGCAGGAGAGGAAGAGCAGCAGCACAGCAGATGATGAGTTTACTGGAGAAGAAACATCTGACAGAAATCAAAGAATCATTTCTGCCTCATCAGGGGAAACTGTGGCATCATTGGAGTCAGAAGAACAGAGAAATACATCGACCTCAAGGAGATGAGACAGAAATGGACACCAGTAGAAAACAAATGGAAATGAAGAAAATACGTCACCAGCAGCATGAATCTGACATCAGTGGGTTTATGAATTTCTATATTAAACAAAATAACTCACATACTGAACATGAGATGATGTTTTTCCGTAAATGGGTCACACTCCTACTGGATGAACATACATCAGCTGATCTACATCACAAATATGATGAAACATGTTCAACAGTCTTACCATTGAAAAAGAAACATGCTAAATATGAACCACTCAGAGCTGAACAAACTGAACTTGAGAGAATATCTGAGGATCTTCAAGCTGCATCCTTTGGTTTGGAGCACATCATGAGGGAGATCGGTCAGATCTATGAATCATGTTCATCTGAGAAGAAGAACAAGAAAGACCTGCAGATTCATTTCTCTTCTCTCCCGAGTCTCGCAGCAGAGATGATGATCTGTGGATTTCCACTGGAGCTGATGGATGGAGATGCTGCTCATGTTCCTGTGATCTGGATCTCTGCTGTTCTAGATCAACTCATCCACAAACTGGGAGACCAGAGAGTCTTTGTGCTGTCAGTTTTAGGGATTCGAGGCTCTGGGAAATCCACCATGCTGAATGCCATGTTTGGACTCCAGTTTGCTGTCAGTGCTGACAGAACAACCAGAGGAGCTTTCATGCAGCTGATCAGAGTCTCAGACGAGATGAAAACACAGATCAACTTTGACTATATTCTGGTTGTTGATACTGAGGGTCTTTGTGCTCTAGAATTGGCTGGAAGATCAACGAGACATCATGACAATGAATTGGCCACATTTGTCGTTGGTCTTGCTAATCTGATATTGATCAACATCTTTGGAGAAAACCCATCTGAGATGCAGGACATTCTTCAGATTGTTGTTCAGGCCTTCATGAGGATGAAGAAGGTCAGACTGAATCCCAGCTGTGTGTTTGTGCATCAGAACGTTTCAGACGTCACAGATGGAGAGAAAAACATGGAGGGAAGGAGACGACTGCAGAAACTGGATGAGATGACAAAACTCGCTGCTGAAGAGGAAGTTTATGATGCAGAATGTTTCAGTGATGTCATTAGATTTGATGTTCAGAATGATGTGAAATATTTTGATCAGCTCTGGGAGGGAAACCCACCGATGGCACCACCAAACCCAAACTACTGTGAGAAAATTCAAGAACTGAAGAAAACTATTATGACTCATGCAGCAAAATCACATGGAATGAGGCTGATAGATTTAAAATGTCATATTATAGATCTCTGGGAGGCTTTACTGAATGAACGATTCGTCTTCAGCTTCAGAAATTCTCTGGAGATTTCAGTCTACAGGAAACTGGAGACTGAATACAGGAAGTGGTCCTGGAGTCTTTGCAGTGCCATAATAGAAACCGAGAACAAACTACACAACCAAATAGAAAATGAAGCGATTCATGAGGTTGATGAAACTGATCTTCAAAAAGAACTGAAGACGACAAGTGAAGAAGTGAAAAAAAATCAATGTCAGAATTCTTTGAGAAAGACAGAGATGCAGATATACTGATTCAGTGAAAAACATCATTTGAAATCAAAATCAAAGAGCTTCAGGAAAACATTGTGAGACAAACAAAGATGAAATTAAATGAGATTCTTCAGCAGCAAAACCTGAAGAAAATGATTGATGCTCAGAGGACACATCATGAAAACACTCTCTATGAAAAGAGTAAAGAACTTGCAATAAAACTTAAGGAAAAAGCAACTGATGAAGAAACACTGAAGAAAGAGTTTGATTTGTTTTGGGAACAGAGTGTGAAGATCATCAGAGACAATCCTGCAATCAAAGTCATTGACATAATGAGAGATGTGAGAGAGATCCTCAGTGACGTCTATTATAGTGCGCCTGTATATCACTGGAGGGACAGCAGGGATATTTTCACTGTGCTGAATTATTCAGATTATGTTGTTTTCAGAAAGTCCATAAAAAGTTGGCTTAAATGGACTCTAAAGGATGTTTACAGAACAGCTAAAGAAACATTTGGATTTGATCAATCTCTGTCTCCAGAGGATGAAGCCCACATAAGATCATTTGTCACAGATGTTGCTCAGAAAACAAACAAAATGATTCAGTCATTTAACATCTCAAAGATGGGCTACAACATCAGATACATTCAACAACTCACAGATTACATCAGAGCAAGATTAACTGAACATGAAGAAGGACCAGTGAAATATGTGTTCAAGAATGAATTCTTCATGGATTTGGTTCTTTCCATCTGTAAGAGAGCAAACAAGATGATCACTGACCAACAAAGACTGTTCAGTGAAGCCAATGATCCTGTAATGTATTTTGAAAAGAAGAGAGAAGAGTACTATAGTATTTTCCAGAAATACTGTCATGGATCAACATCAGCTGTTATTTTTGGTGAGATCATCTGTCAGAAACTGAAAGAGCCCATTGAGCAGAGCGTCTACAAGAAGACTGCCAGAGATCTGACAGATGAAATGAGATCAAACTGTGAATTACTGAATGGAAACAGGTCAAATCTGGAGAAACACATCCTGAAGACACTGGCAGAACAGGAGGATTTTGACAAATACATGAACTACATTCATAATCCCAGAGATCACTTCAAGAGTTTCATTAGAGATGAAGTCAGTCGGTTCATCACTGATCAGTTCAGTGTCAGTGTTTTACCCAAGATGAAGAGGAACATTGATCTTCTGCTGCAGGAGTTCATGAAAGCAGCTCATGAATCTACTGAACATGTTCAAGTGAACAGAGGAGATGTTGGTTTGTGGTTGAAGAGATTCACACAGCAGATCTCAGATGAGCTGATCTTCTCTGAAAAAGACCTCAGTGGAGTCGAACATGATGATGTTGATGATTTCAACCTCCTAGAAGATGTGATGAGACGAGAACTTACTGATATAATGTCTGAGATCAGCAAGAGATTCAACACAAAGACATTTCTGGTAAATCTGGACTATAAAGACATACCAGATGAGATTCTGATTGATCTCTTCTGTCAGTGTTGTTGGGTTCAGTGTCCGTTCTGTAAAGTCGTCTGCACAAACTCCATAGAAAACCATCCTGGAGATCACAGTGCTCCTATCCACAGATTTAGAGGAATTAATGGCACATGTTACAGTTCAACACAGAATCTCTGTACTGATATTTGCACTAATTTAGTGGCAAGTGATCAGTGTTTTAATACACCAGAGGGAAGGTTTCCATATAGAGATTACAGAAGAGCAGGAGGAGTTTATGTGAACTGGAGCATCAGCCCTGATCTCTCTGATCTGACCTACTGGAAGTGGTTTGTGCAGGTTCCAGAAAGATTTGGAAAAATACTACAATAAAACATTTGAGGGTTATGGTAAAATACCAGATGAATGGAGAAGATACTCAAAACGGGACGCTATTGAGAGTTTGAGTCAATACATGTAATGGAGAAGATGAAGAATGAGACTCTTCTGTCTCATCTCAGATTCAGGCTCATCTACACCTCAAGAAGATCAGATCTCATCAAATACAGACGAGGATTGAAGACAAGATTCAGTCCCACATATGATCAAAACAACATATTCTGCAGACAAAGCTAAGAATGTTTGCTGTATATTACAGTTTAAACAGTTTAATCTCTATGATAAATCATAAAACTGGTGGTATATGATGTGTATAAATAAATAAATAAATAAATAAATAATCAATCAATCTGTCAATATGGTTTATATCCAAATGTGCAAACATACTTTATACAAATAATGTAACATCATTGTGAGGACAATAAACTCCTAGTAAAATCAGTCTTGTCCAGTGGCCTTTTACAGTGATTTGATGTCATTTAAAATTTGCTGACTAAGACACACAAAGTGTAATAAATTTACTCCTTAAGAGAACACATAGAATGAATACAGAGATTAAGTTTTCACTGCAGGATTTTATATAACTTTGTATAGTTTCCATGTACTTGTCTAGAAAAGAGAGATTTAGAAGCAGTTAATTTGTTTATTATGTGAAATTTTGTTATATATAATTTACGTTTTTTCATATATTCAGTTTTCTGTATTCTTTAAAACTAGTTGAATCAATGTACAGTTTTAATTAATGTAATTTCAGAGCTGACTTAAAATAGAAAAAAATGTGTAATTATGTGGAAAGGTTTGCGAAGTGGTCACCATGGCAACATTTCCAAAAACTTTCCACTTTTTTTTGTAAGTGAACAGTGTCGTTTATCGTCCACAAGAGGGCGGGTTTTATTCTGGCGCTCTTCATGAATTCACTCAAAAACTTGTTGAGAAACTAGAGGAGCAGAACTTGTTGAGATGATCAGACTGGAGCTCCCGCTCATCCGCAGCACATCATATCATCATCCAGATCCGTTCAGCAGAGCCTCACGATGATGCTGAGCGTTTTACTCGCTCTGATTGTGTTTGCCGGCTCAGTTCAGGCGGATAAACGTGCGGTGGAGATGAAGGTGAGCCTGATGGAGTTATCATCATCATCATCATCATCATCATCACCCTCCTCATCGCTGGAGCTGAACGCCTCCGCAGCGCATCGCGGTGATGAAGATGATGATGAAGATGCGCGCTCGCCGAGAGTTCCGCGCGGCTCCAAACACAAGCAGCGCGGACACCCGCAGCACCGACACCCGCGACCTCATCCTGATCCCGACGCGTTCTTCACCACTCCGCGAACCTTCAATGGCTCGCTACGCGTTCACAACCCGCTGTACCCGCTCACGGACGAGTCTTACAGCGCCTACGCCGTCATGCTGCTGGCACTCATCGTGTTCTCCGTGGGCATTGTGGGTAACCTGGCGCTCATGTGTATCGTGTGGCACAATTATTACCTGAAGAGCACGTGGAACTGCGCGCTGGCCAGTCTGGCGTTCTGGGACTTCATGGTTCTGTTCTTTTGCCTGCCGGTGGTGATCTTCAACGAGCTGACCAAGAGGAGGCTGATGGGAGATCTGTCCTGCAGAATAGTGCCATATGTGGAGGTGAGCAATCAGTCAATTAATTAGGCAACAAATCAGGAGGTCAGTTCATTTATCTAATATACACACCTGTCTGTCTACCCACCTAACAAGAATATATTCTAAGGAAGTTTTGCTAATATTCTGGTAAATAAAGAAAAAAACTTTTTCTAAATGTTGTATGAAAGTTCAAAATGTCTGTATTTTTAAATGTTTTAAAAAAAATCTTGGTTATTCATAATGGGATGTTACATTTTAGTGTTCTCCGAACGTTCTTAAACAAATAGTAACATTTAAAAATGTTATAGGAACGTCCAACCAAAACATTTAAGAAAAAAACATAACTGGTATGTTTTTTAAATGTTACAACTTGTTTTAGAACATTCAGGGAACATTCAAATGTGACATTCTCATAATGTTTGCAAAATGTTAAAATGGAATGTTTGAATAACCAAGAAAAAAAAAAAACTTCTCAAAAACACTTTAAGACAGTTTGACAATTTTGAGAACATTATCAAAACATTCTTAGAATATGTTTTTATAAGCTAGGTAGACTGTTCTAACATTATGGGAACAGTATTAAAGACATTCTCTCTGAACGTTTGTTAATAAGTTTGAGAGAACCTTGCCAGAACATTCTAAGAAAAAAAAAGTTTCATATATCCATCTGTTCAATAAAGTAATAAAGTGTCTATCAAAAACCAGTTTAGTATGGTAGCATGTTTAAGAAACATGCCAATACCACAATATTTATTTATCAGTGAACAGACAAAAAAATTCACCCTTAATATAAAAAGTGCATGAAAACCAGCCATCTTAATCCACCAGTCTGGATGTGTGTGTCACAGTGGGTAGTTTCTTGAGTTCATTTTCCAGCCTCCTCTTTACAGCACCAGCTTTCCTGATTGTCATGTAAATGAGATCTCCGGGTAATTAGCGGCACTAATTGGGCTCATTAGCTTGTTGAATGAGTGTTTAGAGTGTGTGTTAAGGACAGGATTGTCTGTGGAGAGTGTTTGCGTGTCTGTTGACCCACTTCTGTGGCCTTAAAACATTTTATTATATGCTAATAAATTAGATGCAAATCAAACATTCTGTGTAGAAACAGTCACTTGGGAACATCAACCCTTATTTATATCACACCTACTGACTAGTGATGGCATAAGATGGTAAAATTGTTTAATTTAATAGTACCATCTTACATGTCCAAAAACATATCACCAGAGTAGACGTCCAAAAAACATGGTATGACCACTGTACATGCCCAAAAGACATGGTATGACTATAGTACTGTAGATGTAGTAGATTTCCAAAAAACATGGTATAACCATGGTAAATGTCACCAAAAATGTGGTTTTACCTTTGTACATGTTCAAAAACATGGAATCACCATGGTAGACAAAAAAAGACTGGTAAATGTCTAAAAAAACATGTATGCATAGCACAAAAACCACAAGGTATCATCATCATACCATTAAAAAAAAGTTTTAACACCTTTTAACATATAAATGTCCACAAATATGTCTATGTCCCCTTTTATGTGGTTTTACCATTGTACATGTTCAAAAACATGGCATCACTATGGTAGATTTTCAAAAAAATATGGTATCACCACAGTAAATGTCCCCAAAAATATGGTTTGAATAGGTTTAAAAACATGGCATTACCATAGTGAACATGCAAAAAGGAGTGGTATTACCATGATAAATGTCTAAAAAAAACATGTCATCTTAGTAGAGAAAAAGGTTTTACTATTTTCTTACATGTCCAAAAACAAAGTATCACCAAAGTAGATGTCCATACAATATGGTTTAACCATTGTGCATGTTCAAAAACATGGTATGACCATAGTACTGTAAATGTAGTAGATTTAAAAAAACAAAAACAAACAAAAAAAAAACATGGTAAATATACCAAAAATGTGGTTTTACCATTGTATACATTCCAAAACATGGCATCACCATGGTGGATATCCAAAAAAAAAGTGGTATCACCATGGTAAATGTCTTAAAAAAAGGTTAGCATAGTAGATCTACCAAAAACAAATGTCCCCAACAATGTAGTTTTACCTTTGTACATGGCATCGCCATGGTAGACATACAAAAAATAGTGCTATCACCATGATAAAAGTCTAAAAAAAATGTCATCATAGTAGAAAAAAAGGTTTTACTATTTTCTTACATCTCCAAAAGCAAGGTGTCTAAAAAACATAGTATGACCATTGTACATTTACAAAATTGTACGAAATATGGTATAACCATTGTGCATGTTCAAAAAAAATGTTGTATGATCTAGATATAGTAGATGTCCAAAAAAACATAGTATAACCATGGTAAATGTCCCCCAAAATGTGGTTTTACCACTGTACATGTTCAAAAACACATTTTTACTATAGTACATGTCCAAAAACCTGGTATCTCCAGAGTAGATGTCAAAAAAACACAGTATGACCATTGTATATGTTAAAAAAATGGATTTGCCAGGGTACATGTCCAAAATGTCCAAAATATGGTATAACCATTGTGCATGCTCAAAAACATTGTTTAGATTAAAAAAAAGAAAATGGTATAACCATGTTAAATGTCACAAAAATGTGGTTTTACCACTGTATACATTCCAAAACATGGCATCACCATGGTAGACTTTAAAAAAAGAGTGGTATTGCCATGGTAAATGTCCTCTGTACATGTTCAAAAACATGGTATGACCATAATATTGTAGATGTAGTAGAAAAAAGATGTAGTAGAAAAAACATGGTATAATCATGGTAAATGTCCCCAAAAATGTGGTTTTACCATTGTACATGTTCAAAAACATGGCATCACCATGGTAGACATCCAGAAAAGAGTGGTATCTCCATGGTGAATGTTTAAAAAACATATCATTGTAGTAGAAAAAAGGTTTTATAATCTTACACGTCCAAAAACATGGTATCACCAGAGTAGATGTCCAAAAAACATGGTATGTCCATTGTATATGTCTAAAAAAACATGGCTTGGCCATGGTACATTTCAAAATATCGTATGTTCAAAAAATATGCTGTATGACCATAGTACAGTAGATATAATAAATTAAAGAAAAACATGGTATAACCATGGTAAATATCCCCCAAAATTTAGTTTTACCATTGTACATTTTCAAAAACATGTCATCAGCTCGGTAGACATCAAAAAAAAAATAAAAAAAGAGTGGTATCACCATGCTAAATGCCTAAAACAATCAGCTTTGTAGATATCCAAAAAACATAGTTTTCCATTGTATATGTCCATAAAACATGGTATCATCATGGAAGATGACCAAAAATATATTGTTTTACAATAGTACATGTGGGAAAAAAAACTATTTTACCATACTATTGTTCCAAAAATGTACTGCAGGTCATGTGATTTCATGTCAGTCTGACAAGTGTTTGTTGACATGTCTTTCAGGTGACATCTCTCGGAGTGACCACGTTCACTCTGTGTGCGCTCAGCATTGACCGCTTCCATGCAGTGACCAGCGTTCCGCCACGGCCGCAGCAGGTCGAGTCCTGTCAGTCCATCCTGGCCAAGCTGTCGGTGATCTGGGTGGGATCTCTGCTTCTGGCCACCCCGGAGCTGCTGATGTGGCAGCTGGAGCAGGCTGTGTCTCCACGGACGGGTCTGCCAGTGGACTCATGCAGCCAGCAGCCATCCGTGGCGCTTCCGGAGACACTGTACTCACTCGTGCTGACGTACCAACAGGCCAGAATGTGGTGGACCTTCGGATGTTTCTTCTGCCTCCCGCTGTTGTTCACCTGCGCGTGTCAGCTGCTTACGAGACATGTCACGGACGAGAACACTAAGAGCAAAGCTGCACGGCCATCCTCCACGTCGTCTTCGTCGTCCTCCGCATCCTCATCTCCAAAGAAACAGCGGCGGGAGCGTCAGCTGACCCGTACGGTGGTGGCATTGGCGTCCATTTACGCAATTTGCAGTTTGCCAGAAAATGCCTGGAATATTGTTTTGGCCTACGCGGGCGTGGAGGTGGGCGTGGCCACACGAGCCCTGCTCGCTCTGATTGGCCAATTCCTGTTGTTTGTGCGGGCAGGAGCGACACCTGTTGTGTTGTTGTGCATCTGTCGCTCTCTAGGCCAGGCATTTATGGATTGCTGCTGCTGCTGTTGCGACGAGTGTCTGCCGGATCCTTCGTTTTCGTCCACGTCCTCGTCTTCTTCCACCAACGCCACAGCCGTGTCCTCGTCCCTGTCTTCGCCTGTCTCCGTCCAAGAAGAGAAGTTGAAGATTGTGTCGGGAACATCACCCGCGGTGTTCTTCGATAAAGTGAAGGACGGTCCAGCCGAGCTAATCATCGGAACGCCATGTTGATTAGCATCCATAAAAACTGTGAATGAAATATCGTCCATCACTAACACTCTTAAAGGGACAGTTCACACAAAAAAGATTATCCTGTTGCCATTTAAATGTTTCAAATCTGTATGACTTTGTGTAAACACAAAAAATGTTATTAAATTAAAAATGATATAAAATAAATACTATATTATGCCGTCACTCACCGCTGGATGAGGAGAGTTAAACGCAGAAATGCAATTTCCTGTTTCTTTGTCTATGTCCAATCATGTTTAGAGATTTAAAATCCTTGATTAGTTGCTGTATTTCAGTCATAAATCTATTTTCGGTATAGATCCATCACTTCTACACTACAGAAATATAAACAAATTGTGCACTTCATTGGAATTAATAACTAATATTTTGTTTATCCATAAACATTGTACTGCTGGATGGACAGTTGTGGCAAACTTGAAAACATTGTATTTTTATGCACTTAATTTTTATTTTCAAATTGTTAGTGTTTAAAACTGAAAGCATGGTTTGGAAAAACATAAATCGTCTTGTCAGATAAACCTTTATAAGTTTTGAAGATGTAATATTATGTTTTATTGAGTCTGTTTCACATATCAAAGACTGACTCTCTGCTGGAAAAAAACGATTTGTGCCCGTTTACAAACTCTCAGCAGAGACAAACGACTCTATGAACTATGAGAAAATAATGAACTTTAACACGTTAGATAGTAAAGTGAACTGATGTAGCTGAACAGATTGTTAGCATTGAATCTTTTGTATTTCTTTTTTCTACTTGGTTGCAGCCAATAAAAGAGTTTGAATATGTCGCATAAACTTTTTAACTTCTCTGTTTTACACAGAAAAGCTTAACGAACTTGTACTTATGTGACCTGTCTGTTTGGAAGAATTGCACACACAGTTGAACCGCTGTCTCTTGGCCGTTCTCAAGTGATTTTCCTCCTACAGTAGATTCTCAGGAGGAGTCGTGGGGGCCCATAAGGGCCGTATTGTTCCCGAGCCGCGGCCCCCGCACTGAATATCAATAGCGGCCCCTGAGCGGTTGCTACGCGACTGTCACACGCCGGCTTTCGGCATTCAGACTCCAAACAGCGGCAGACCAGAAACAGACGCGACATTCTCTCGGATCGCCGGTTGTCGTGGAGACGGGACCCTCGCGTTGATGTGGGTAACACGGAGGGGCAGTTCAGCTGTTCTGCGGGAAGAATGGGGTAACAAGTAATCTGGGGTGGATTAAACGCTCTGGCGCTGTCATGAACCCTACAGAATGAGGTCAAGTGTGTGTTTTACACTCTCAGAGAGTTTTTTAAAAGATGTTTCTGTAGCTGATTTTTGGGAATGGCCTTTTGAAGTTTGTCATGTGCTCCCTCAGTCCTCAAGGTGTAGTGACATTCAAGTAGCTACATATAAACATGACAATAGTTTATGAAAGTTTACATCAATTGTTTAGAAAGATTCTCTGAGATGAAAGCTCAAAACTAGCCAAAGAAGGATTTTCCACAACAGCGCCCCTTGTGGCCAAATTGCGCAAAAACGTCAGACCCAAATATATATAAAATTATATATATAACTAATCCTTCATATATATAATAAAATTATATATATTTTGGTTAATAAACAATTTTGATATGTTTGCACTAGATTAGCCTACAGTTCACTAACGACCTCCTCAGGCATATGCAACTTATTTTTTCTATGTCTATTATGGGTGAAAATACACAGTTTGATAAACTTGTAATCAGACTTAGAGGATTACATCATATTTAGCTCACTTCTGTTGACAGTTTTGCCTCTAAAACATAACCCCAAACGATGGCTTCAGTAATATTAAGGAAAGCGCGCGAGCAGCATACTGTTGCTATGGTGATCCCCTCAGGCGAACGCGACTTTCGCGCCAAGTGAACTTTTAGTGAACCTGGTGCGTTCACACCAGACGCGAATGAAGCGTTAAGCGCGAGTGATTTACATGTTAAGTCAATGCAAAGACGCGAATAGACATCCTGCGGCGCGATTCGCGCGAATGGCGCGGCGCGAATGACGCGATTCGCGCGAATGGCGCGGCGCGAATGGAGCGTTTTGGGCGTTTGACGCGTGAACGCGTGATTCGCGCGAGTTGAAAAATCTGAACTTTGGCGAAAATTCGCGCCGCGTTAACCAATCAGGAGGGAGAAACCCGAAACAACAATGGAGGACAAAATCATATAGTCGCTGTATATGGATACCCGGAGCTGTACGATACATCTTCGTATTTTTATAGAAACAGGAATAAACAGAATCTTGCTTGGAAGAAAGTGAGTGAGGAGGTTAGACAATCTGGTAAGTTGTAAAAAAACGCTCTTTACTCAGTTTGAGCTATATACATATTGACGGACTGATCTGACGGACCCAGACACGGCGCCGAACGAGTCTATGCCGTTTTTCAGCCTTCCATAGCACATAAAGCACAGCTACCGTCTTAACAAAATCCATGTCAGCCATTTCGCAACGAGACTGGAGCCGCCTGGCAGAAGCCCCTCCCATGACGTGAATTCGCGTCTGTTGTGAAGTGAATTTCACGCGCGAATGAAGCGAATTTCACGCGCGAATGAAGCGAGTAAACTCAAAATGTTCAAGCGTCCAACTACGCGCGAATAGCGCGATTTATTCGCGCAAGTCGCGTATTGAAAATACAGCGGAGTAACATGTAATCTACATCATAGCTAAATAATTATGTAAACTACGACTACAAACCAACTCAAACACTACATATTTTAAAACAACAACAAAACATTATTTATGAATCGGTCTTCCAAATAAAGCCGTTCCCAGAAGTCCACAAAAGGTGGTTTTGTTACATTTACCTCACTGGACAGTTTTGTTCCTCAACTATAAACCCACACAGTGTTTTTCACAGAGGCTTATTTTGTCACAGATGTGAATTCATGAATGAGAATCAGCCCCACACATTGTCAAATATGATTTAACACATATAACACATACAATACAGTACTGTGGTGTTAGTGAATGCCAAACATATTCATATAAAAACGTACGTATTATTAATAGTTTAAGCGAAAACCACAGTACTGTTAAGTTTGGATAAATAACTTGTGTGAAAGTGTCCTCAGCGCCAGTGTGTGTTCATTATATATTCATTTAAGAGTTGTGTGTGTGTTTTGTGTGGGTTGACAGCTCTCTGACACTGTTTGTTTTGTTCCACCGAACGAGATTGAAGCTCCGCGTGAGATCGCCGTGGAAACCCTCTCAGAGCCGGTCCAGATCACCGCGGGCTCGGCGGAACCGACCGTCAGCAGCGCCGCGGGTCTCGACGTCCGTCTGCGGGAGCAGGAAGATCGCGGGTTCCGCTGGCATGAGTCAGATCAGACCGGGTCACCGCGTCCCGCTGGACATCCGGCTCGTCAGCGCGCGCTGTCACCGTCTCCATGACAACACTGACCTCTGGCCTTCTCACATCCTACCAGCTGAATAAGGGAGCCAGAGACTAAAACCGGTCCAAAATCAACAGCAGCGAGGGGTCTGACGGGATGAATGTGCGCAAACAAACCGCACATGAACCCCGTTAACTGGCTTAAACCAACAGAACGCGGGAGCGTTTAAATAAAAAGAGCGCGAAAGTCGCTGAAATGCCGTTAGTTTCCTGCGTGGTTGCTATGCAGTTGCTGGGGCTTCTGATATTGTGTCATTTAAGTATGAAATCAATTAATATAATTATTTATTTACGGACAAATTGACACCTTTCTTAATTTAACATGTATATTAATGTTTAGTAAGTGTTTTATTTTTATTATTTTTTTCATGTCACATCAGTAAACATTAAGTAAATCTTAGTAGGAAGAAAAACTCTGCACTGCACAGATTTCATCCTATAGTTAATAACATAAATATTTGTATTTCTCTACTGACCTCTGCTGGAGAAGCTGAACACTTGCATACTGCTCACTGGTTAGTGCACAGTATGTACACTGCATACTATTTTTTTAAAGGTAGGTTGAGCACATTGCATTGTGGGATATGGTATACTAAGTACTCCATAAGTACAAAAAATTAAACATGATGCACATACTACATACTGTAGAAACATAGTATTTGACTTTTCTCATCACATTTATGTCAAAACCACCAAATTGCTTTCCTAATAAAGTTCCTAGAAAAGTAGTTTTATCTTTTGATCTGATTTAAAGATAGAAGAAACAGTAGTTCTGAGAGGGAAATCATTTAATTTCATTTTTAAATAATCTGTAAATAACAAGAACAACATGTACAGTTATCACCGCGAGTACGAGAGAATAGAAAGATCCCAAATGAACAACTCAACTGATCGAGTCTTGTACAGAAACACTTGTTATGTGACTGCTTTAAAAAGTTACTGTCTGATCCATATAAAGGTGGGGGGGAGAACATCATCGAGCTCGGTCCAATCACACTCTGATTATACAGTAACTATGGCAACCAGCTCCATCCCATAATGAGTCATGCAAGGGGAGGAAAAAAAAAAAAAAACACATGATTCCCCAGCAAACGAAAAAGCTACACTGCCACAAACAATAAAATATTAAAAAAAAAAAAAACACACATTATGGCCATATGTAATTAGACATAAAAAATCAACACACATATATAACATAACGAGAGCCAAGATGAGCTCATGTCCATGATGAACTGATGACAGGAGTGAATATGAGCTCCAACAAGAGAAGCAGAAAATCAAACGTTCTGCGATCAGCGTCAAATCAAGTAATGCAACACAACAAAGCGACAATCAGACCATCATAATTAATAAAGTGCTCCACACTGCACACTTCATTATCATCAACAACATTGAGGATGACTTCATATGCGACGAAGTAGACTTTTACAAAGGCATTTACGAACCTAACAAAGTCACATAACTGTTAGAATTGCTAACAAAGTTAATTATGAAAGCAACTGTATTTGTAAATGATGTCGTTATAATCAACAAAGTTGACTGTCAGATTGACTTCAAGACTTCTACGAAACTTATACGAAGTTAACTTCGACAAAGTCATTTACAAACGCAACAGTCGTCAAATCAACCACTGTGTTTGCAAAGAAAATTATTTTGGATGACTTTGTAAGTGTCAACAACAAACAGTCATTTATGAACTTGACGTTATGCAACTAATTTGTGTGCAAATAGTATAATCAACGAAGTCGACTTCATAAATGACTTTTACAAAGTTGACGCTGATAAAGCCTAAAAAAAAATAACGTAACAAAGAAATAGTGCAACAAAGTCAAATACTTCACAAATTACGTTGTTGAAATCAACGATGTTGACTTCGTTAGACCAACTTTATGCAAAGTCCACTTCAATTGCATTAACGAATTTGATGTTACGCAACTAAAATGTGCAACTGAAAATACACAACTTTTTTACATAACTAAAAGCCGACTTCGTAAATGACTGCTATTGTCGTCAAAGCTGTTTACGTCAGTTTTTGTTTTTCAATTCTGACAGCTGTACTGTAGTAAAAATAACTTTTGTAACTACGGTTATCATTTTAACCAGAGTCGTAACACGAACTTCGTAACGTCAAAGTCGTCTTTGTAACATGACTACGTAACCAGTGCAGCAGGGTCGATTATCGCCCATTTTGTCGCATTGCGTCATTCGCTCTTGTGTAAGCGACGAACTCATGACAAATTAAACATTAGTGAAGATGAATATAAAGTGATTAGCAGTTGCGAAAAATCAACAGAATAAACCTTCGGCATTCATAAAGTAAATATTATTCTAGTCTATATGACAGCATCCGTGTGCAAAAACACCATCGTTCACACACACACTCTCTCTTTCACACACACACAATCCATTTGTTCAGATTGCTGCGATATGAGTGGGGTCTTCATTATTATTATTATCATTATTATTATTGTTGTTATTATTATCATAGGACGCTAATCACAATAAGACAAACACCATAACGCTCAGGAGGGAGATCTCATTTGGTTTAAGTTGCTATTTACATAATCCAGTTGAAAAACACTGTGAAAAAACATGAGTAAAAACATGCCAAAAACAACCAAAAAATGTGTCAATTTACATATGTATAATCTACCGACGCGTTTATAAACCGTTATGATTTAGGCTAAAAACGTCCACATGTGCGACAAAAACGAAACAGGCTGTAAACGAAATAATCAAAGCGAGAAAAATCACAAGAACTTCGTCTCTCATCGATACGAACAGCGTTCTGAAACAACACTGGATTTCAGCAGGAGATTCGTGCAACTTTGCCACATCTCCGCTGTTTTTATTAGCGCAACGGTCTGCGGGTCCGACAGAGACAGATCAATGTTTGTCGTCTGATACTGTATTGCATCCCGTCGAGAAACAATTAAAACACTGATGTCGCTCCACACATGCTCACAGACTGACGTTCCTAAAAAACGACGCGATGGAAACGGTTGCCATGACAACCCCATAACGATACAACGCTGTAGTCACGGCGACTCGAAAAAAACGTATAAAACCTTCGTTTGGACGCGGTAACCTCTTCAGAATGATTCATGTGCTTTCAGATAAAAAGATTTCGTAATGCTACAAGATTAACGCAAACCATGTGACCTTTGATGATGTCATCTTCGTCGGGTCACGCTAACAGGCTAACGATACTAAGATTTAACATCTTGTTAAACGCAAAATAACTGTGTAAATCTGCAACGTGGAACGTTCTTGCAACGTTGGAAAAACGTTAAAACAAGATGACGGTGTAAACGCCCGGAATCACGTGACCATAAAGCGCTGGTTCTGTCAGATGCTGTGGGCGTCGAGTCGAGGTTCGATCTCTGAGCAAACACGCAGAACGACGCGCACAAGCGAAAGCGTCATGTGACTTCATGACGAGCTGTGAAAAAAGCACATTCAAGTCAAAGTAAAAATCAACGTTCAAACGATGTAAATGATGTGGATTAGTTTATAAGAACAGAGGAAGGGGCGGATGCTTGTTTGTTTAGAACGAAATCAAGAGCGCCTAAAATACAGTTGATCACATGATGCGGTTCCTCCAATCAGACGCCGGCTCCACCTCCTCAGCTCCGCCGGGTCCGCGAGTGCTGGATCAGCCACTGTAGTGTGATGTCTGGAACACATGACCATGTGCTCATTAACATATGACCCACCCAAATATGCATTTATTCAGCAACCACAGGCAGCCAATCATAGAGCTCAGACATTTTTAGAGACGTCTTAAAGGTACAGTAGCACAAACAGCCTATCTTAAGGCAGGCTCATTCTGCTCATTCTAAGAGTTTTCAACAAACTTTA
Source organism: Labeo catla (assembly GCA_012976165.1). Taxonomy (NCBI): domain Eukaryota; kingdom Metazoa; phylum Chordata; class Actinopteri; order Cypriniformes; family Cyprinidae; genus Labeo; species Labeo catla. The sequence continues at coordinate 505,817 of VONZ01000394.1, read as the reverse complement.
CAGTCATTTGCGATTAAAGGATCTGTGATTAACAGAAGAGAATCTCACTTCTTCATTCCTAGAAATCCCCATTTCAAAATTCCCTGATATTTAAAGGTCAGAAAGGGGAAAATTCTGAAGAACGAGCATAGTAAGGAGCATGTAAACAATAATTCAGTGGTTTGATCTGATTGATATATAAGGTGTAAAGCTGTATTTTTATTATTAATGTCTTACCAATGTTGTCCTTCTCCTTACAGGAGATGGAGTAACAGCAGATCTCTCTGTCCTGGATGGCCGACAGGTTCCTGAAGATCAGACAATTTAACTTAATATCATAATTAAAACTTCATATATTCAGATATTAAATGTTAGGGATGAACTCACATTCTCTCGATGAGCTCCTTCTCATCCAGAGCTCCGGGAAGATCTCGCTTATTGCCCAAAACCAGAACCTGAGTAAATACGGACACTTTAACGAACAAATAGCCACATGGAGGCAATACAAATCTACAAAATATGATCTTAATACTTGAAATGATATGAGATGGTGCAGTAAAGACTCACTGGGATTCCCTGCAGCTGTGGTTTGTCTAACAAGTTGTGCAGTTCGTTCTTCGACGCCTCTATCTTTTCCGGATCGGCCGCATCAACCATGTACCTGAACGACACACAGGTTCTGTTACGAATGCATGACATGATAACGGTACATAATGTACCTGAGATTACTGATATACTCACACAATAGCGCTGACACCACGACAGTATCGCTCCCACATGCTCCTGAAGCGCGGCTGACCACCAATGTCCCACAACTATAACAAAAACACACACTCAAACATTAAAATAATACAGTGTAAAACACACTCACGAGAAATAAAAGCCATTAAGAATTAAATATATATATATATATATATATATATTACTACACAATTATATTTTTGCCATTTTTGCAAAATTTGAAACTAATTACAATTTAAAACACTGGTGTGACTACAAAACAAACATGAAAACTAAATTAAACTTAATTTAAATATTTTCTAAAGATTACTTGTATTTTTAAAATACATTAAAAAAAATAAATGTATTTTTTTTATTTAATGCATTATGAAACATATAAAAAAAAAATATTTTAATTCTGTTTTTACCTTTATTGAGTAAGCTGCAGATAAACCAATATTTTATTCTACATTTATGTAATATAATGGGGATTTTTTTGGTAATATTATTGTATATAAAATATAAATATTTTAAAATGATTTCTGTTCAGAGATGCTCTGAAACACACTGTGATCTCCTGACCTTGATGGTGACGTTTCCCTTGGTGATCTTGCGCATGTTGAAGCCGACCGTAGGGATCATGTCCTCGCTGAACTGACCTGACTGCAGACACACACACAAAAAAAGCAGAGTTTTACACATCAGAATCCACTGAAATCTGCTTCATCACAGCCTCTACATCCCTGCAGCTCCACAGCAGGTGCTGATGTGATTTACTGCCACTAAATGCCTGAATTTATGCACCAACGACCTTCCTGAGCGAGCAAGCGTGCGTGTGTGTGTGTGGTGGCTGTTGAATACTCAAACACCGTTCAGGCAGATCACATGATTGGACGGAATGCCAGATGCTGATTGGTTGACAAACCGGGTCAGCTGATCAGCTCTTGCTTTTGATTGACAGCTGTCAAGGACAGGATCTCCACAACAATTTATCTGATACACTGTCAAATCTGATGATACTGTGTCTGATACAAAGTGTCTGATCAGATGATACTGTATATGATACATTGTGTCTAATAATACAACACATTAGCTAAATGATTAAATATAATAATGCCATCTATAATGCTTTGTGTCTGATAGTGTTGTATCTGATCTAATAATGTTAAAGTTGATACACTGTGTCCGATATGATGATACTGTATAATATGTGCATCGGCTAAGCGAAAAAATGTAATAACACTGTGTGTCTGATGATGCTTTCTGATCCCTTGTGTCTGATCTGATGTTGTTGTGTCTGAAACACTGTATCTAATTACATTAATATGATACATTGTATCTGATTTGAGCTGATGATGCTGCATGTGACACATATCGAACAAAGTTGTATCTGATCTAATAATGCTTAAGCTGAGACATTATGATGTAATGATGCTGAATCAGACACATGATGTTAAACCTTCTATATTGTGTCTGATTTATTGTTTTTAATCTGACAATGCATTATGAAACAATGTATCGGATAGACTGCAAGTGATACACTGTATCTAATAATGTACTTTATGTGACCTAATGGTGCTATATTCCGCTTGATGCTGTATCTGATTTGTTGTTTCTGAAAATCTGATACACTGTGTCTGATCTAAATATTCTGTTTGATACATAGTGATGCTAAATTTGACATATAGCGTCTTCTATACTGTGTCTGATGTGATGATTCTCTATATGAAACATTGTATCTAATGAAGCTGAAACTATACTGTATCTGATCTAATGATGCACACAATGTATCTGATAATACTGTATCTGATACACTGTATCTAATGATGTTGTATCATATTTTATCTGACCTAATGATGCTGAAATTGACATACTACATCTGTTGTTTTTGTATCTTCTATATTAAGTCTGATGCTGTTTTTTATCTTATACACTGTGTCTGGTCTAAATATTCAGTTTGATACATAGTGATGCTGAATTTGACATTTAGTGTCTGTTCTGATGATACTGTATCTGAAACACTGTATATAATGATAATAAATGATACATTGTATCAGATTTGATCTGATGATGATATATATGATACATTATATATAATAATGTTGCATCTGATCTAATGATGCTGAATCGGACACATTGTGTCATTGTGTCTTCTACACTGTGTCCGATGTGATGATTCTACATCTGAAACACTGTATCTGATAAAGTTAAATGTTCTATATTGTATCTGATCTAATGAAGCACACTGTCTGATACACTGTATCTAATGATTTTGAAACTCACACATCGTGTCTGATCTAATAAATCTGTACGTAACAGAATGATCTGATTATACTGTAATCCTGACATATTATATATGACCCAATGATGCTAAATTAGACACATTGTGTCAGATCCATCTGATTTGACACACTGGATCTCATGATGCTGCATCTGTTACACTAATGATTTGTATCGGACACCTTATATTAGACTTAATCCTAAATCTGACACAATGTGTCTGATGTTTCTATATCTACTATATTGTGTCTGATCTACTCTATCTGATCTTATAACGCACACAATTTTCCTGTATACACTGTATCTGATACACTGATGCTGAATCTGACACACTGTATCTAATAATACTTCATCTGACACACTGTGTCTGATCTGTTTTTCCGTATGTGATACATTGTACCTAAAGACGTTTAACTGATCTGTTGTATCTGATGTAAAGGTGCTGAATCGGACACACTGTATCTTCTATGTTGTATCTGACCTATTGTTTGTGATCTGACACACTGTATCTGATGATGCTGCATCCGCTACACTGATGATTCCGTCTCTGACACCTCTTATCGGACCTAATGCCGCCAAATCGTACACATCGCGCTGTTTCTGACGGTGCCGTCTTGTCCGACATCTCTATAATGATTAGCGCGGCGTCAATCGCGCGACCCGTTACTCGAGCGAGGCCTGCAATAAAGCGAGAGGCAGGAAAGGCTTGATTACCGCAATCACGTTGACGAACGTGGTTTTTCCCGAGTACTGCAGGCCGACCAGCGTCAGCTCCATCTCCTCCTTCCAGAAGAGGGCCTTGAACCAGTCCAGCAGCTTGTTGAATAGCGCGATCATGGTGCGGGCTCGGGCTCGGGCTCGGGTTCGAGTTCGGCGTCGGCTGCTGTCGCGGTCCGGATCTGCTGCTGCTGCTACTGCTCACGGCTCGTCCTTCCTCATTGGGTGGGGTTTCACATCCACGCACAGCTGATCCAAACAATGCGGGACACGGGCATGCGCGCTCCCGCCTCTCGCCGCGCGGAGCGCCCCCTGCCGGCCACACGCCGGTGACGTCATCGCTTGTTTTCACCCTGTTAGCTCATATATATATATATATATATATATATATACAGGTCCTTTTCAAAAAATTAGCATATTGTGATAAAGTTCATTATTTTCTGTAATGTACTGATAAACATTAGACTTTCATATATTTTAGATTCATTACACACAACTGAAGTAGTTTCAAGCCTTTTATTGTTTTAATATTGATGATTTTGGCATACAGCTCATGAAAACCCAAAATTCCTATCTCAAAAAATTAGCATATCATGAAAAGGTTCTCTAAACGAGCAATTAACCTAATCATCTGAATCAACTAATTAACTCTAAACACCTGCAAAAGATTCCTGAGGCTTTTAAAAACTCCCAGCCTGGTTCATTACTCAAAACCGCAATCATGGGTAAGACTGCCGACCTGACTGCTGTCCAGAAGGCCATCATTGACACCCTCAAGCAAGAGGGTAAGACACAGAAAGAAATTTCTGAACGAATAGGCTGTTCCCAGAGTGCTGTATCAAGGCACCTCAGTGGGAAGTCTGTGGGAAGGAAAAAGTGTGGCAGAAAACGCTGCACAACGAGAAGAGGTGACCGGACCCTGAGGAAGATTGTGGAGAAGGACCGATTCCAGACCTTGGGGGACCTGCGGAAGCAGTGGACTGAGTCTGGAGTAGAAACATCCAGAGCCACCGTGTACAGGCGTGTGCAGGAAATGGGCTACAGGTGCCGCATTCCCCAGGTCAAGCCACTTTTGAACCAGAAACAGCGGCAGAAGCGCCTGACCTGGGCTACAGAGAAGCAGCACTGGACTGTTGCTCAGTGGTCCAAAGTACTTTTTTCGGATGAAAGCAAATTTTGCATGTCATTCGGAAATCAAGGTGCCAGAGTCTGGAGGAAGACTGGGGAGAGGGAAATGCCAAAATGCCTGAAGTCCAGTGTCAAGTACCCACAGTCAGTGATGGTCTGGGGTGCCATGTCAGCTGCGGTCAATGCAGCTAGCTATCAGGAGATTTTGGAGCACTTCATGCTTCCATCTGCTGAAAAGCTTTATGGAGATGAAGATTTCATTTTTCAGCACGACCTGGCACCTGCTCACAGTGCCAAAACCACTGGTAAATGGTTTACTGACCATGGTATTACTGTGCTCAATTGGCCTGCCAACTCTCCTGACCTGAACCCCATAGAGAATCTGTGGAATATTGTGAAGAGAAAGTTGAGAGACGCAAGACCCAACACTCTGGATGAGCTTAAGGCCGCTATCGAAGCATCCTGGGCCTCCATAACACCTCAGCAGTGCCACAGGCTGATTGCCTCCATTCCACGCCGCATTGAAGCTGTCATTTCTGCAAAAGGATTCCCGACCAAGTATTGAGTGCATAACTGAACATAATTATTTGAAGGTTGAATTTTTTTGTATTAAAAACACTTTTCTTTTATTGGTCGGATGAAATATGCTAATTTTTTGAGATAGGAATTTTAGGTTTTCATGAGCTGTATGCCAAAATCATCAATATTAAAACAATAAAAGGCTTGAAACTACTTCAGTTGTGTGTAATGAATCTAAAATATATGAAAGTCTAATGTTTATCAGTACATTACAGAAAATAATGAACTTTATCACAATATGCTAATTTTTTGAAAAGGACCTGTATATATAATTTATAAATAATTTGAAAATATATCAAATGCCTTCCAGTAACTAAATTAAATTATAAAATAAATGGTATGAAAAAAATGTTAACCATGCATGTTTTAAAAAAAATTGCAGTATTTTTTTTTAAACAAATACAATTTTATTCATGAAAATCTCTCACAAAATAAAGAAAACAGTGTTTTATTGTTTGTATAATGCCACAAAATATATTCAGTAATTATACTAATTGCATTTTTGCTAAAATTTTAAAAATGAAAATTACATTCAGCTTTATAAAAATTATTTATCCGCCTTTTTTTACAAAACAGCTTGATATTGCAAATTGGTGTGTCTTACAATATTATTTTAACATATTAGCTTAATTATGAACACGCCACATTTGCTGCATTCCAGAAAAGCGCATAAAATGTATTGTTGAACAAGACAAATAGTGTAATAAAATACATTTGTTGTTGCAAAAAACAGACAACTTTTAACAATTTTCAAAAATCATGTTTTTTCATTGTGCATTTCAATTAATCAAAATGCAGTTATTTTGATTAAGTAAAAATAACTTAAAAATACAGCTAACACAGTTTTTACATGTTTTTGTCAATATTAATGGTCAAACAGAAAATAATCTAAAGTAATATTATAAAAATATTTATATTACATATATATTTAAAAATATTCAGTGTACTTTTTTATGTAACATAAATATAATTAAACGAAAAAAATTATCTTTATTTACAAGTATTATTACAATAATTATTAATTATTACAATAAATGATAAATAATGACTCATATCATAATCAAATGCATTGAATCATTTTATACTAACATTTTTTATAGGTTATTGTCATTATTTTCGATTTACATTTTTCACGCTTTTATATATTATAAAAAGCGAAAACGATCTTTATATATATATATATATATATATGTATATTGTAATTAGTTATTTACATTGTTTTGACAATTTCACAAAAATATTAGATGTAAATAAATTATAATAAAAATAAACAATGAATAATAAATGAATAATAAATTAGTAAATTAGATGTTTGTGTGTGTGTGTGTGTGTATATATATATATATATATATATATACAGCTAACTAACACAATAAAAACATAATAAAAGACAGGATTTTTGAAATTTGTGTAAAAAAAACAGTATATATGTATATGTGTGTGTGTGTGTGATTTGTGTACAAATAAAAGATATGCTATGAATTTAAGCCAAAATAAATTATATAATAACTCGTGCCGTGCTGTAACCTACGTGCACGTTTAACATGAAATCTGACATTTCGAGTTAATATTTAGTCAGGTCAAGGTTTACGGAGTTTAAACCTCCATTTGATCATTTACAACAGCACTTTCGCTTATTATTATCCACAAACTACAAGTCACATATTTCAGCGAACAAACTACAGAAAACTCTAAATAATTATTTAATCAATCATCTAATCATAACGAACGAAAACATCGCTGAAAAATGTTTTGTTATCGCGACGATCGTGTCGAATCCGTGCTTGTGAACGCGCAGATGAGTGACGCGCGCGGCTCAGGCAGGTTGAGCAGTGCTAACGTGATCGAGTGAGTGAAATAACTCACTAAACTGCCGGAAATCACCGTCAAATCATCGTCAAACCGCCCGGACGCGACGGTAAGACGATTATTCGTGTTTGTAGAGCAGTGTTGGTGTGGGAAGCGGCTGATAGAGTCTGTATTTGAGAGTGTTTTGGCGACAGAGCTAGTCAGCTGATGAATGTGTCGATACTGTCGTGTGTTTAATCAGTGATGTGACGTGATTGTGAACTCTGATGTGTTCCAGAGCTCGTCAGTCATGAAGGCAAACGCGTTCTCCCGGGATTTAGGATAGAAACACGGAATAACATACAAATCAGATACAAACAGCACTCACACACACATCATAACACACACAGTCACCTGACTAAATACACACCTGCAGCTCTTTCCACACTCTTCTTCTTCCTCCTGCTGATGATGAAGATGATGATGGTGCTGGTGATGAAGATGAGGCCCTGACTCTCTCTCTCTCACACACACACACACACACACTCTGATATATCATGGGCTCCTCTCTTAGTGAACCCTGCATCTATGATAAGCTGTCGGAGAGCATCGACATCCTGCGGCAGTCCGGATACCGCTATGGGATGTCCGAGAGAGAGATTGAGAAGTTCATCAAGCAGGTGTTGGAGACCAACGAGCCCCGTAGGGACCCGCCGCAGTTCCCCATCCTGAGGGCCACCATCAAGGTGCGAGAAACAAGATGATCACACTCACAGAAGAAAAACATGAGGAATCATGTATAGTGAAGAGACGGAATACAGGCTGAGCAAATGAAGACAGCTCTCAAAAAAAAAAATTGTAAAATGTGCTCGCATGAAATTGAAAACAAATTTATATAAACAAAATTAATATAAAAAATACAAAATACATATTTTTACACAGAATATTAAATACTTGTAAAATATGATTAATTTTATATTAGTTTTTATACATTATTATATACATTATACACATAATGAATATAAATTTTTTATAATATAATATAAAAACATATAATGTATTATTTTATGTTTTTAGCATTTGTTAATTTTGGATCTGACACAACACTTCTGCTATTTTTGTTCATATTAATGCAAGCATGTTTTTGACAATATTGATAGTAAAACTGAAAATAATCTTTAAAGTAATATTTGTACTTTTTTATGTTATAGAAATATAATGAAACAGAAAATGATCTTTATATAAAACAAGTAGATCGTAGAAAAAAGTAGATCGAATGTCTTCCAGTAACTAATTAAATTAAATTATAAAATGGACGGTATGAAAAAACATTTAGGTAATTATTTTTTAAACATGTTTTATATTAATATATTTTTAAACAAATTATAAGGCACATTTTTATTCATGCAAATCTCTCCCAAAAAAAAAAAACTGCATTAGTGTTTGTTTGATCCCACAAAATATTTTCAGTAACTGTACTAATTGCGTTATTACTGAAATTTGTACATGTTTTTGTCAATATTGGTGGTAAAATAGAAAAAATCTTTAAAGTAATATTATAAAAATATTTATATCACATATATATTTAAAAATATTCAGTTTACTTTCTTGTATTATAGAAATATAATAAAACAAAATTATCTTTGTGGCCACATAAGTTAATTACATAATTAAATGTAATTACATTAATTATGAATAATAAAAAAAATGCAGGTGCACTGAATCATTTTATATTAACATTTTTTTTTAAAAGATGGTCATTTTCTGTTTACATTTGTTATTATAAAAATACAATGAAACAGAAAATGATCTTTATATATTGTCACGTTAGGTAATTACATTATTATGACAATTTCACAAAAAGATTATACATTTAAAAATGTAAAATAAAAATGTGTGTATCATTTTATATTTACATCTTTATAATTTTTTGTTGTATGCACAGTTACTTGTGGAAATGTTGTCATTATATAAATATTGTGTTATATATTAATTTATATTTACATTTTTAAAATATATTTTGAATATGTAATATCTTATAAATGTGTCAGTCATACTCCTAAGTATCTCTTAGATATTATAATCAAATGCATGCAATAATTTTACATTAGCTTTTTTAATAGTTTGTCACTATTTTCTGTTTAGTTTTAATTTTTTAATTGTTCAAAAATGTAATTTAAATAAATTATTATAATGTTATTATTTATAATATATAATTCTATATTATTATTTATATAGTTTTATTTTATTTTATTTTATTTTTTTTCGTTTTGCTTGTGTATTGTGTCACAGATGTGTATTTATCTGTTGTGTGTTCAGTTGGTGTTGGCCGTGGGTGTTCTGCTGATCGCGGTGCTGGTGTTCACGTATCCTCACAGCGCGCCGCTGCTGGACTCCATGAGCGCAGCAGGACTCAACAGCTCGTCTCCTCTCAGTCACGCGCGCCTGCTAGAGCTGCCCATCGCCAGGAAACACAACCTGCACAGTAAGACACCTTCAGACATGCAACACTCTTTACACACTTTCCACATGTCCATCTCAACACGTGTACGTGTGTGTGCAGGTTTTCACGAGTGGTGGGCGTCCGGCGCGCTGCAGATGCCGCATGTGTACTGCTCGGCCTGCGCAGGCGTGACGGCAGCGCTGGAGCTGAGAACATCTGTGGGGATCAACAGACAGACACAGACGCAGCCGCTTCTGCTCAAGGTACGAACACACACTTACGCACACAAACACAAAGAGTGTGTGATGATGGAGGTTAATATGATTGTGCATGTGTGTGTCTCAGGGTGGAGAGTCTCTGTCTCGGCGTGTGTCTCATCTGGAGCAGTTCTCACGGCCGCAGACGCTCACACCGACACCTGCCAACTTCACCCTGCTCTGGTAACAGCAGCATTCTCATTATGATGATAGTTATTGTATCCGTTGGCGTTCTTCTAATTCTTCTTCCGCTCTTGAGTCTATGGTAGCCCATAGAACCACTTGCGGGAAACTTGTGTAATTTGGCACACTGATAGAGGACAGTCTCAACATTAACCACAGCAAATTTGGAGTCCCTAACTCAAACTCTCCAGCGCCACCACTTGTCCAGAGTTTCACTCATGTTTATGCTAATAACTTTTGAACTGTAAGGTCTAAAAGGAATTTTTTTCCCCTTTTTCCTCTGAACCCTTGGCTCATGCCAAGTCGAATGAACACCAAAATTTAAAAATCATAAAGTTTAACTATTTTTAATAGTTTGTAAAAACTGCTTTTCTAACTCGTCCTAGACAGTTTGTTTGATTTTCACCAAAATTGGCTCAGATCATGTTCTGACCATGCTGGCAAAAAGTTATGGAATTCAAGTTGTTTAGTCAAACCGTTCTTGAATAACACACAAACGAATTTGATGAATAGCACCCAAAAATGGATGTGAGGCTATATCTCTGCAACGGTTTGGCGTTTTGAGACCAAACTTGGTGTGTGTTATAACGGGATATGAAAAATGGCTATTTTTGCTCATGACTTCTAAATGCTTTGGCCAGAATTCGCAAAACTAACAACTTTTGCAACTTAACATCTACAATGCTTGGCTCATTCCGAGTCAAATGAATACCAAAACTTAAAAATATTTTTTCACTATTTTTAATATTTTATAAAACCTACTTTTCCAAACTTGTCCTAGACAGTTTGTCTGATTTTCACCAAAACTGGTTCAGATCATCTTCAGACCATTTTGGAAAAAAAATTATGGAATTCAAATTGATTAGTCAAACCGTTCTCAAATAACACGAGAACGAATTCTACAAAAAGCATGCAAAAATGGATATGAGGCTATATCTCTGCAACAGTTTGGCGTATTGAGACCAAACTTGGTGTGTGTTATAACAAGCATGATCTGAGGGTACCTGCAGTGTTTCGGAGCAGTGCCACATAGTGGTCAAGAGATATGAAAAATTTTAGCTTATAATTTATGAATGCTTTGGACAAAAATCACAAATCTAAAAACTGGTGAACTGTAGGGTCTAGAAGAAAAATTCTTTTTCCTATGATTCCTTGGCTCATGCCGAGTCAAATGACTTTTTTGATTTTTCAATTTTGATTTTTCACCAAAATTGGCTCAAATCATCTTCAGACCATTCTTGCCAAATGTTATGGAATTTAAGTTGATTTGTCAAACCATTCTCGAATAATATGCAAATTCTATGGAAAGCATGCAAAAATGGATGTGAGGCTATATATGGAATATATTTTTTCCTTTAAACCTATGGATCATGCCGAGTCGAATTAACACCAAAATGAAAAATCAGGTTTAGTTTTTTCGCTATTTTTAGTAGTTCATAAAACATACTTTTTCAATCTAGTCCTAGACAGCTTGTCTGATTTTCACCAAAATTAGCTCAGATCGTCTTCAGACCATGCTGGCAAAAAGTTATGGAATTCAAGTTGTTTAGTCAAACCGTTCTTGAATAACGCACAAACAAATAAGAGCACACAAAAATGGATGTGAGGTTATATTTCCACAGTGGTGTGTATTATATCAACCATGACCTGAGGCTACCTGCACAATTTCGACACAGAGCCACCTAGTGGTCAGGAAAATTCCTGTTTTTGCTTAACTTCTTAATGCTTTGGCCAAAAATCACAAAACCAATAACTTTTGAACCATAAGGTCTAGAAGAAAAATTATTTTCTCTGAATCCTTGGCTCATGCCGAGTCGAATAAACACCAAAATTTACAAATCGTAAAGTTTATTATTATTATTATTATTTTTTTTAATAGCTTAAAAAAACTACTTTTTCTAACTCATCCTGGACGGTTTGTCTGATTTTCACCAAAATTGGCTCAAATCATCTTCAGACCATGCTGGCAAAAAGTTATGGAATTCAAGTTGATTAGTCAAAATGTTCCCAAATAACACGCAAACGAATTCTACAAAAAGCACACAAAAATGGATGTGAGGCTAGATCTCTGCAACATTTGGCATTTTGAGACAAAATTTAGTGTGTGTTTTATCAAGCATGACCTCAGGCGACCTGCACAGTTTTGGCCCAGTGCCACCTAGTGGTCAGGAGATAATGAAAATATATATTTTTGCTTATAGCTTGGCTTAGCATCTATATCTGTGTGTTTGATCCTCGTGTGTGTGTGTGTGACAGGAGTTTCTCGTCCAGTCCCAGAGAGACGGTTCTCCAGTGGTTGTTTCCGGACACTGAGCTCTGCCCTCTGCTGGAGAACACGGGAACAACACTACAGCGCTGCCAGATCACCGACAGCACGAGTGCACAACACACGGTCAGGATGCACTATGTGGGTTATGTGTGTGTATACACACATTCACATGTATATGTCTCATACTGATCTCATGTTGTTGTTGTTGTAGCGCGTACAAGTGTTGGGTTGGCTGGTGGTGGCCGAAGGTTCTCCATCGGTTCGTGTTCTTCCCGTCCAGCGATGCCAAAACTACTGCAGCTCCTTCAGCCTGCGGCTGGAGCCAGGAGACATGGGTAAGACACCACACAAACAGTCTCGTGATCTCTGTGAGTTCCACATCTCATGCGTGTTTGTTCTTTTGTGTGCAGTTTACGCCGACCCGCGCTACTGGCTGATGGAGCTCTTCCCGTCCGGAGGTCAGAGCGTGTTGTGTGACGGCCCCGTGCTCTGAGACACACCTCTGTGTGCCGTGACTGATATGGACACATTCAGCTCTCACCAGAGCTTATAACGTCACACACGTCCACCCTGAGGAGAACGGCAGCACATGAAGATGATAGTTATATCAGGACGCTGCTGCCCCTCAGATGTGTTCAGGAAGTGAAGTCGGCTCTTCGTTTCTCTTTCTTCAGACTTGATTGATTCTGATGGTCTTTCTGCTGAGCTTCTGTGATCTTCAGTTCTGGTGATGTTTTCGGGATCTTCACGCGAGACGCTCAGGAACACGCTCGCTCACGTTTCACCACAAGAAATAACAGAAATTGTATTTTGTTTAAAGAAAATCAAAACTATTTTATTACATTTTGAGATTATTTTCATGACGATTAAGCACGTTTTGTTGAAAAATTGCAAAAAATGCAAAAAGTTCTCATTACTGTAATGCTATTAAATAATATATAGATTAAATTGTAAATTATTTCTACGTTGCGGTAGTATTTGTTGAAGACAGTTTAATTTTAGTAGATGCTATTATTTCTGTGATGAGAACAATATTATTTTTTTGGTGAAAATGTTTTTCTCTCTTGGTATACAAAAAACTGTAACGGTAATGACACTAAGTAAATATTTTTCATTATGGTAATGAGAACTAGAAGTTTCCTGTTCAAAATAATCTTCCATATTATGTATAATTTTATGTATAATGTTAATAAGAATTACAATATATTTTGCATTATAGTAATGAGAAATTGAATTTTTTTTGTTCAAAGTAATGTTCCATATGGTAAATGTTTTTTTTTGTTTTTTTTTTAAACGATGGTAATGAGAATATATTTCTCATTATGGTAATGAACAAGGTTTTTTTCTGTATTACGGTAATGAGAACTAGAATTTTTTTTTGTTCAAAATCATTTTCCACATGGTAAGTGTTTATTTTATGATGGTAATGAGAATGAGAATATATTTTTTCATTATGATAATGAAAAAGATTTTTTTTCCTGTATTATGGTAATGAGAACAAGATTTTTTCTGTATTATGTTAATGAGAGCTAGAATTGTTTTTGTTTAGAATATTCTCCCATATTATGGTAAATCTGTTTTTTGTTTTTTTTTTTTTGTTAATGAGACGTAGTATAAATTTTTCATTACGGTAATGAGAATGAGGATTTCTTCTGTAATTACGGTTCTTTTTTTTTGTTCAAAATCATTTTCCATATAGTAAATACGTTTTTTTTTTATATGACGGGAATGAGAATGAGAATATATTTCTCATTATGGTAATCAGCGAGATTTTTTTTTTTTACAGTAATGAGCAAGAAATGTTTGTGTTTAACACGATAATGACATTGAGAATGTTTTTGTGTATTAAGGTAACAAGACATTTTCTTTTGTATTACACTAATAAGGAGAATATTTTTTTTCCATTGTGGTAATGATGATGATGAATAATAACGTGAATGTGTGGGGAAACGTGTTTTATTGTTATGAATATAATCTCAGTTCCGAAACGTGAGCCGCACGTGTTCCGCGTGTGATTCGCCCACCTGCGGATCAGCCAATCAGAGCACTTTAAATGTTGGTCATCAGCCGATGATGTCATATCCTGATGTAGCGCCACGCTGCTGTCATTGGATGAACTCTCCACCAATCAGAGTCGAGCAACGTAGCGCCGTCAGATCGTGCCGACGGTTTAATATAGCCAATGTTTTTTTTGTTCTCTGGAGTCTAATCATTGTAAATAATGAGAGTAAGATGCAGATTATGTGATTTACTAATATGATTCAGAGATTTATGTCGATTGTGATTTTACTGCAGGATTTACACAGTAAACAAAAGCTGCTGTTCATAACCTGTGTTTGTTATGTGGTTTATGTGATTGTTCATCACATTTGGAGTGAAAACAGATGTTATAAGGCCAAAAAATTAAGTTTACATTCAAATGTGCTTACTTTTGAGATACAGGTGAGAGGAAAATTACATTAAGTCTCAGTTTTTACCCCCTTTTCACATTTTATAGCCAAAGAAATAAAAAGTATAAATAAGAATAATTACATATATGTATTTGTAAATTATTAATAGTTTTCGTATGCGCATAGTACTTAAAGATAACTTAAATAATAGACACAAAATTACTATAAATATTTGTCAGAAACAACTTTTAAACAATAGTATTGATATTTTAAAAAATAACTTGTTGAGATATAACAATAAAGGTAAGTTTTTGCTATTTACATTTCCTCAGTGAGTGTATGTGACTGACATTTCCTCCACGTGAGCTACATTCATCCGGTTCCGGGTTATTAAGAGCAGAAACGCAAAGAAGCCGACAGAATGGGGCACAGAGTAACTGAATGTGAAGCATCGGATGCGAGTCTCTCTGAGGACAGCAGGGGGCGCTCTGTGGATCAAACACACGGAAATCATCTTATTTCATCAGTTTTAAAGCGAATTATCTATTAAATACTTTGAACTGAATATTTACTATACAACAACATTTATTTACTATGTCAACCATTTAATATCGTTTGTATTATAATACATTTTTAGTATTTATTGGAATAATCCATTCTTTAACAGAATTGGGGGGGTGGTACTATATCTAACATCTATAATTACAAAACACAATTTATGTGTTATATTGAGATTCTACAATACATCCGTGGAATATTTAAAGCTCATTCTCATACTTAAAAACACAACACATCTAAACAATATTGCTTGTCTATACTATCTTACGGTTTTGATGAATAGCGCCGCCTGCTGGAGGGCTGAGGCGCTGCGGTTGCCGCCGGTGATTGCGCCGCTCCGCGCTGCTGTGTGTCGCGGTGCATGTCGGGCCGCTGGCGGTGGTGAGTATCCCAGCCTGCGCTGCTGCTGCTCCAGAGAGAATGATGGGATAGTGGCGGACACACAGCAGCGCTGCAGACACACGCACACTGACATTATTCGCGTTATTCCCGCGCTCTGTTCGTCTATGTGTGTGTTTGTGCGTGTGTGAGTGCGCGTGAGTGTGTGTCACACGAGGCCTGCGGCGTGCGCGTGTCCGTGTTCATCTGCAGTGTGCAGACACTTACAAAAGTACTGTGGTGGTACCATGGTAGAGTGTATCATGGTACTGAATTGACCATAATCATGTTCCAAGTGATTTACATGGTGCTCTGGGGTTCCTCAAACAAACCACGGTATTACCATGGTACATGTCAAAAAAACGTGGTAGTACCATGGTACTTTTATAGTGTTTTGTGCAGCAGCACAAATGTGGTGCTTTTAAGTTATTTTGACACTCAACTTGACAGTATGTTGCTTAGCAACAGCAACAGTGTCTGCTAGAGTTATTGTAGTCAACTTCTGTTGCTAAGCAACGGCAAAAAAATGCGCGGTTCGAGATCGTGATTAGTTTTTCGTGGCAAAATGTCCACTGTACATGAAGCCCATCAAACACAGAATCACTTTCAAACCAAACAGATTTATGTTGGTCAACATGCCAAATTCACGTGACCATTTTGTTCTGTTTTTATGCTGAAACCCCCATTGTGGGTATTTTGCCTGCAAAAATTCGATTAACAACGGTGTGAGTGAATAATCTAAATTCTTTGCAGTAATTTTGTTAGGTGCTTTTGTCATTTTTTTTTTTTTTTTTTAAATTTTTATTAAGCTTTAATTTATATTTATTACAACACAACAAATACTAAAATGATTGAAAAAATGTAAAAAATAAATAAATAATAAATGTTTTTTTTTTGCATTGTGATAATGAGAATTTGGAAGAAAAAAGATTCACTATCATTCAAAATAATGGCACAATTATTGGTTTTATTTATTGCTTTGTTTAGACAGATAGCTAGACCATTGATTTTATTTAATTTATTATTAAAATTTTTTAAAATTAAAATCAGGAAAAATTAAAGACAGCTAACACCATCATGGATAAAATAAAATTTAAACAATAATTGATTTTAGGCAACGCTATTACAAGGAGGAAAATCAGCTTTTTGTGGTTAGTTCATTAGACGGTGTGGATGTAATTTTGGGGTTAGTTCATTAGTTGGTGCGATCATAATTTTACAGTTAGTTTGTTGGATGGTGCGGCTGTAATTTTGCGGTCAGTTCGGTTGTTGGTGTGGCTGTAATTTAGCAGTTAATTTATTTTTCGGTGCGGCCGTAATTTTGCGGTTAGTTCATTAGTCGGTGCAACTGTGGCTGTAATTTTGTGGTTAGTTCTTTAGTCTGGCCGTAATTTTGCGGTAAGTTCATTAGTTGGTGCGGTTGGAATTTGGCAGTTGGTTTGTTAACACGGTGCAGGCACAATTTTGCAGCTAATTCGTTACACTGTGTGACCGTAATTTTGCGGTTCGCTGTTAGTCAATGCAGGTAGTTTGTTAGACAGTGCTGCTGTAATTTTGCAGCAAAATAGTTGTGTGATACTGGTGTGATTAAGGTATAATGTGTGTGTTCAGAACTGCGGTGTGATGATGGAGAGTTTGGGGCTTCAGGCCGTGGCTCTGAGCGATGGATCCACTGCTTACATACAGCAGAGCATCAGCGGTGAGACAATATGCACATATTATTAGTATTATAACATAGTTGTCCTGTTATAAATATGTACGTTCAAAAAAAAATGTTCAATGATCATCTGACAGTGTTTTGATGTTCAGATGGGAGTCTGTTGGAGGGAAACACGGTTCAGCTGGAGGATGGGACCACGGCATTTATCCAGCACGTCAGCGTCCAGCAGAAAGGTGTGTGAATGTGTGTGACACCACCGAGCGCTGTGGTGGATCAGATAGAGCGTGTTACTGACAAGTGTGTATGTGTTTAGAGTCGTTAGCGTTTGAAGACGGTCAGGCCGTGCAGCTGGAGGACGGGACGACGGCATTCATCCACCACACGCCTAAAGGTGCCCACATTTGCAAACTCTCTCAAATACACCAAGTCTCAGACTGCACTTGACCTCTCTGTATGACAGATGGCTTCGACCCCAGCGCCGTGGAGGCCGTTCAGCTGGAGGACGGCAGTACGGCATACATCCATCACCAGACGGGTGGTGCTGTGGAGCTGAACGCCAACGCCGAGGCCATCGCCACGCTGGAGAGCTACGCCAGCAAGGTCTAACAACATATATGTGACACATAAAACTCTAAACGTGAGTTTATACGTTAATAACTGTTGTTTAACGTGATGATTCACAGCTGACGGGGTCAGAGGTCGAGGTCGATGAAAACATTGAAAACACAAATGGAGCGGAGCAGACCAGCATACAGGTGTGACAGATAGATAGATTATTTCAGTATTTTAAATAGATGGATGCATTGTGTATAATGTATATAATATGTGTGTGTGTTTCTCAGCTGATGTTTGAGGGGAAGGTCTGGAGCTCTGGTAAAGTCCAGCAGATCGGAGAGAAGAGTTTCCGCTGTGGACACACGGGTTGCGGCCGATACTACACCACAGCACACCATCTGAAGGTACAGAGTTTCCCACAATGCACCGGGGCAGAGCAGGCCTCCAGAGACTAACATCTGTGTGTGTTTCACACAGGTGCATGAGCGTTCGCACACGGGTGACCGTCCGTACAGGTGCGAGGTGCTATCCTGCGGTAAAGCCTTCGCCACAGGATATGGGCTCAAGAGTCACTTGCGCACGCACACTGGAGAAAAACCCTACAAATGTCCTGAGGACATGTGCTACAAAGCCTTCAAAACCTCCGGAGACTTGCAGAAACACGTGCGCACGCACACCGGTATGAATGCGCTCAGTTCAGTTGTGTAATGGTGAGTTTAAACGCAGAATTCAGCTGAGCTGTGGCTCTTTCTTTTGCAGGCGAGAAGCCGTTCAAGTGTCCGTTCGAGGGCTGCGGACGCTCCTTCACCACATCCAACATTCGCAAGGTTCACACGCGGACGCACACGGGCGAGCGGCCGTACCTGTGCCCGGAGCCGTCCTGCGGGAGAGCCTTCGCCAGCGCAACCAACTACAAGAATCACATGAGGATACACACTGGTAATTTAATTTTATATATATATATTTTTTAACGATTTATGGCGTTTTCACCTTTTATTGTGATAGGACCGTATTTAGACAGGAAACAAAGTGGAAATGAGAGGAGGGATGAGATCGGAAAAGGTCCACAAGCCGGAATTCGAACTCGGGACGCCTGAAGGCTATATACAAAGCTACTGGCGCCAACCACAGTGCTCAAATTCCGTGGGCAAAATCTACTAATTCCAATACTAATCCATCTAATTGGGAATCTTGCGCAAATGACGAAAAGGTTCCTAGTGCAGAATTATGTGAATTTGAGGAGTTGACGACCAGAAAACTGATTGTTTTGAAAGTGAGTAACACTGTTGACAATAGAGCGGCAAATTTTGCTAATGTGAAGTTAATGTAGGACGATAGCTATAACCATAACGATAAAGGTTAAAAAAGTTATAATTCTCAAAAAATAGAGAATTTCACACAACAGTTATAACAATACAAAGGAACTGTATCATTGGAATCACTTTCAGAAAGACTTTTTTTTTACATTTTTAAACTAAATTAAAATATCTTTTTAGTTTTCGTTTTAGGTTTACTTTAAGTTTTAGTAAATGTATGTGCTTGTGTCATTTTTATTATTTAATTTATATATTTCTGTTTAGCTTTCATTTGTATTTATTTTAGTTTTAACAATTTTATTGCTTCAACTTAAAGTTTTTTTCAGTTAATTGTTTTTTTTTTTTTCGACTGATGAACGTTAAAAACATTCAAAGCCAGTCAGAATCCTTACAACTTTAAAAGAGCTCCAGCATTTAAAGTGGCAGATCACAAAACTGCAGCTCACTTATAAACTAACCCTAACATTATCATGCATTGGTGTAGACGACAATATAGTTATGGTTATATTTATATAATTATCTGCTTCATATATTTGCATTCACATTTATCGTTCCTATGTGAAAAGGTAGACAAAATCCAATCATTCGAAATGGATGCACAAGGACGAAAAAGTCCACCATGTAGATTTTGCACGTAAATTTTGTTCACGTAAATTTGCCATGTTGACCAACAAAAAGTTGCAAGGTTTGAAAGTGACTTTATTCATCGCTACACTGTAGACAGTGGACCTTTTTTGCATACGAAATTTCACTGTGAACGTAACGTTATTGTTAAGGCCAGATCACACCAAAAATGATAACTGTAACAATAATGATAAAGTTTTAAAAATCTTTTTAATTTTTTAAGAATGGTGAACTTCACACCACAACTACAATACAAAGGAACAACGCCGTTGGAATCACTTTCAGAATTACTGTATTTAATTCCTTTTTTTAACTTTATATTTTCAGTTTAATTTTACTATTAAAAAGTTTTGGTAACTTTTAAAAAAAAAAAAAATTTATAATCAGTTTTAGTTTTACCAATTTTAGTACTTATTTTAGTTAGTTGCGAATTTTCAAGCTGACATACAACTTTTAAAAGCATTTAAAGTGACAGGCAACAAAACTGCAACATGCACTTATACTAAACAGAACATTATCGTGCGTGGGTGTGAATGGTCTTTATAGTCTGTTTCATAATTCTGGTTCATTTTTCAGGCGAGAAACCATATCTTTGTACGGTTCCCGGCTGTGGGAAGAGTTTCACAGAGTATTCCAGTCTTTACAAGCATCATGTGGTTCATACACACTGTAAGCCGTACACCTGCAGCCACTGCGGGAAGACCTACAGACAGACGTCCACGCTTGCCATGCACAAGCGCACCGCGCACGGAGACTTCGACACTGTGGAGGACGGCGGTACGTCTCTTTCTCATTTCACATGACTTGGTTTCACCTTTAGCAAATTTGAAGGCACTTACGAAAAAACATTTTTGTGCGCAGATGCAGAGGTTTTCGAGGCGTCGCCACAAGACACCGAGCAGAACGAACATAATGCTGACGATGACATCATCAGCTCACACCTGCAGGTGCTTGGCACGGCCGTCACCATGGTGACCCAGGACGGAACCACCATCGCCGTCCCCGGCCAAACGGCCGGTGGCGGGCAGCAGGTCACCATGGTTACAGATGGCAAAGAGCTGCAGCCGGTGGGTATAAGGGAATGGATGGTATTGTGTGGTCATCAAGCTCAAATCACTAACAGTGTTTGCCCTGCAGGTTGCCATAGTAACGTCAGATGGCATCATGACTGAAATTAACTCGTCGCCCTACCAGCAGGTGGCGCTGCTAGCAACAGAGAACGGCACACAGATAGCAGTACAGGTATGAAACATGGTTAAAACTACAATACTACGCACTAAACGTATGTCAGTGGTGATGTCAAATTTATTTTATTCAAGAAAAACTATATTAATAGTATTATTGTCATAGTGAGAATATCTTTTTTACTGTTTGTGTATGTGCAGTTAGAAGATCAACAGACGTTAGAGGAGGCGATCACCATGGCAACAGCAGCGATTCAGCACAGTGGACTGACCTCAGATCAGTGACAGCTGAAACTCAAATAGGCGTCAGTTTTATAACGTTTAGCGTGTATGAGAAAGAGTTTCTCCAGTCTTAAAGTTTTTTTACGTTCTTTGAGCCAGTAGAACTGAAACAAGATGGAAATAAAAATGTATATTTGTTAATTAACAAACTTTATGCAGTGTGTCTTTGTGAAATGTGTTTTTTAGAAATTGTTAAACATTTATGAACTTAAAACGAGAGACGGGACGAAAACCAGAACGCAGAAAAACCCCGAATCTGTTAGCCAATCAAACCTTATTCCCTAATCCAAACTGAGGCATTTGCTTGTCATTAAATCGTATTTTGCAAAATATTTTTTACTAAAAACATATTTTGTACTTATGATACTGGAATTATGTTTGTTTTGTAAGTATTTGTGAAAAAAGGATTAGATGACGTGCACCTGTCACAAAAATTAAAGCATCCAAGTTGATTTTGGTCGTCATATTTCATTTTGGAGGTTTAATGTGAGGAATATTACATATCCATGTCCCTACATGGAGTCCTAGAACAACTTCAATAATACTGAAAACATGTCTGATGCTTTTTCTCCACTGAGGTAAAAGTCGTTAGAAGACGCGCGCTATTTTTCATTTGAATGTCCCGCTCATCTAAGTCAGTAAGGGCAGGACATGCGTTATTTAACCACGGCGGTTCTTCAATAAAACTTACAATAATAATTGTATTTACTCACCTAAGCACATTTTTTCGAATTTGTCGCTTGCTAATTTCAAAGCCTGGCTGCAGTACTGTAATGTGTCCAGCAGAGGTCAGCAGCTTTACTCTCTATGTGATCGGAGCTCAAACTAGAGTGTGCTCATCTGATGATCACTGAACTAAGTGTACCGAAACTTTAGAATGTGTTTACGCTGGCAGAACCACAAAGAAGAACATACACGTAGCACACATACTTACAGAACTAACTAGGACCTACTATGGAGTTTTAGTCATTAAGATAATAATAATTACAAACTACCCAAACACTGACCGTATTTATTTATTTAATTATTTATTTAACTCATAAAAATTATGTTTTAGTTGAGGTGATAATTATGAACCAACACTGAGATATATTTGCAGGCAAAAATAAGATGTTTTTTCCAGTACATTTCCTGTCTGTATAGATACAGAATGTGAATTTGTGCTGAATTGTATGTATTTCCGTGTCCTATAGCAGTACACACACACACACTAGTTCTCAGTTCTTCCTCGACAACAGTCTCTGATTGGCTGAGCTGCTGTGATGTCAGCCAGTGACGAGAGCGGGGAGAAAATGCAGTGGTTTTGGGGTTTCCTCCTCAACAAGGACTGGCAAATATCTGTGTGTGTGTGTGTAGTACATGAGAGGAAGTTAAACCAAAGACACACCCTGACTAAGATCATACCAGAGCGCACACACCCGTGTGCTGGTGTCGAGTTCTCTTATCTGAGCTGATGAGGGTGGAGTGCGTTTAGGTGACACACTGACAATACAAATAAACTCTTGAATTACTGCCAAAGTCTGTTCTCTGGAACAGTGTGTGCTGGAATAACACTAGTGTGTGTGTGTTATCTGTAAGCCACTGTAGTTAGTCAGGGCTGTGTGGAGCGCTAAGTAAAGTACCTCTAAATCTGTGTGAGTTTAGTCGTTTGGCTTTTTTAGCCCTTTTTGTGTTTGAAATAACAAGCGGCAGAAACAGGAAATACTCTGAATTCTGGGCTGATCTCTTCCTGTCACAACCAGTGATCAGGTACATGGGCCAACTGAATCAAGAAACTTCACTTTAGAGTCTCAAATGTTGCTTTTTTGCAGCTCAGGAGACTTAGTTGAGTTCTCAGTTGTTTCACTGAAATTTCAGTTTCACAGATGTGACACTAGTCACCAGTCATACAGTAAAACAAAATGTAACTTTGTTTTTATTTCAGCTAACTGAAATAAGTTAAAGAGCTAAAATATTAATAGTTACTAAAACTGGAATAAAAACAAATGAAAGCTAAAAAGATTATTATTAATTATTAAAAATGACAAAAGCACATAGAATAAGTAAAACTTAAGCTAAAACTCTAAATGTTGTCTTAGCAAGTTACTGAAAAAAGTTGAATTATTAAAGCATCAATAATTACAAAAACTACGGTGAAATAAACTAAAGCTAAACAGAAATATAAAAAACTAAGCAACAAATAAAATTACTAAAACAAAAAAAAGAAATGTAGCATTGGCAACTCACTGAAATAAAGTAAGCTGAAACTTAAGCACTGAAACTTCTAGCTAACAATGATATGATATGGGGAGCAGCTTAAAACATCTAATGAGAAATTAGTTCATGATGAGATCTCTGACTTCTGATGTTTTAGTACTTCTGATATTTCTAAAGTAAATATGATCTCTTCTGAAACTAGAAGAGACATCTGAGATTACTATGGTCTTTTTCTGGACTTTTTCTTCATTATTTGCTCTGCATTTGGTCTCATTGCTGTGTAGGAGAAACTACTTAGATCTCATGTGTGATATGTCTCATAAATATATATACTTTGTGTGTGTGTATACGAAGGGTTAACGAGTCCTGGCTTGCCGTGGTGAGCCCCGGCTGAGGGATTGTTTGGATTGTGATGGGGGTTTGTTTTGGTTGTTTGAGGATATGGGGGCAGGGTGTGTGTGTGTGTGCGTGTGTGTGGAACGACAGCTGCTGGTTTAGTTTCCCGGGAACTTTAGGACAATGAGACACTGTGAGACTTCGGCAAACAGCTGCCAAACACGTCAACACGACTAAATCACTTTACAAACTCTCACAAAACTAAATCTGCTCACACCACTTCACTTTTCTCAGCATGGTTTGTTTTGTTTCCGTGATTCTATCAGCAGCAGATCCTGCTGGAGACTCAACAGTGAATCAACAGGTTGAAAAGAAGGATTTTGTAAAACAAAGTCTCCATACCTTCAGCTTTCTTTAGTTATGAATTTTACTCAGATTAAAAATGTCATGGTTTATAACATAGTGGTAGAAATATGTCTTAGGTTAGGGCTCACAAACAACATCAAAACATCTATAAAAATAGGCACACATGAAAGTACTAAAAACTTGGAAACTAAGATGGTAAACTTAGAAATAAAAAAACAGGAACTCAGTATTTAAAAAATCTTAGTACTAAAACTAGAAAATGTACAAAAAACTCCCACAGAAATAAAACTTAGTACTAAAATTAAGAAAAAACTTAAAACTTAGTAGTAATTTTTTTTTGTGTAATTTAGTACTAAAAAAATCTAAAAATCTAACTGACGTAGTACTAAAACTTAGAAAAGTAAGAAAAAACATAGGAACTTACTAGAATTTAGAAAAAACTCAGAAACTTAATATTAAAATTGATAAAAATCTTAGAAACTTAGTAGTAAAACTTTAAAAATGCAGAAATAAAAACAAAGGAACTTAGTACTAAAACGAAAGAAAAAAACTTAGTGGTAGAAAACTTAAAAATTAAGAAAAAAAACTCAGAAACTTAGTACTGCAACTTAAACATTTAGAAAAAAACACAAGAAATGGAACTTAGTACTACAGTTGGGAAAATCTTAGAAACTTAGTAGTAAAACCTAAAAAATGTAGAAATAAAAACAAAGGAACTTAGTACTAAAACGTAAGAAAAAACTCAGAAACTTAGTGGTAAAAAATTTTAAAATTGAGAAAAAAAGCAGGAACTTAGTACTCAAATGTAGAAAAAGCTTAGAAACTTAGTGGTAAAACTTAAAAAAACTCAGAAACTTAGTACTACAACTTAAACATTTAGAAAAAAACACAAGAAATGGAACTTAGTACTACAGTTGGGAAAATCTTAGAAACTTAAGTAAAACCTAAAAAATGTAGAAATAAAAACAAAGGAACTTAGTACTAAAACGTAAGAAAAAACTCAGAAACTTAGTGGTAAAAAATTTTAAAATTGAGAAAAAAAGCAGGAACTTAGTACTCAAATGTAGAAAAAGCTTAGAAACTTAGTGGTAAAACTTAAAAAAACTCAGAAACTTAGTACTACAACTTAAACATTTAGAAAAAAACACAAGAAATGGAACTTAGTACTACAGTTGGGAAAATCTTAGAAACTTAAAACTTAAAAAATTTGAAAAAAAAAGTAATTTAGTACTAAAGCTTAGAAAAATTGTAGAAACATAGTACTAAAACTTAGAAAATTTAGGAAAAAACTAAGGAACTTAGTACTACAACTTAGAAAAAACTTAGAAACTTACCACTAAAACTTGAAAATGTAGAAGAAAAAAAAACACAGGAGCTTAGTACTTAAACTTAGAAAATTTAGGTAAAAAAAGGAACTTAGTACTAAAACTTGGGAAAAACTCAGAAATTCAGTAGTTAAATTTAGAAAGTTTAGAAAAAAACCCATAGGAACTTAATACTAAAACTTAGAACAAAAACTGAAAAAATGTAAAAGATACACACACACACACACACACACACACAAAATGTACTTTAAACACATTAGCAGATGTTAAATGTATTCATACAGTACAATGACTGGTGACTTATTTTGGTCTGTTTTATTTCTCCTGATGGATTTTAAGAGAAACATCTGAGATCTAGCAGACAGTTTCACCAGTTCCTGTGTGATACGGCAGCATGACACCCTTCCTCCACCCGTCTGAGACTCTTTTGTGATGCATTAAACACACACACTGAATGGCCATCGTTCACATGCCTGCAGGACGGTGGGGCTTCATGAATGATGTTTGTGAAACTCCAGGAGCATTCAACTGAACAGGTTTGATTTGCAAATCATTTGTGTGCTAGTCTCTGATCCAGAAACACTGGTGTGTGGGGGGAAATGCCACACGCAAATCTCATCAAACTCATTCACAAACACACATCCAAATCCCCAGCAGACCTGATCACCACTCAAATACCACGAATATACGAATATACATCAATAAAACATTCCTAGCAAATCTGCTATGCTGTTAATTTACTTCTTTATTTACAGTATTGTTCAGTCTATTTATATTTTTGGATTTATCTCTGTTCTTGCAATTTTGGTTTGCAACTAAATGGGTTTTTACTGAGAAGAAAATAAACACAAAGCAGTATCATTTGTGAAATGCGGGTGTTAATTTTTCTAAAATTAAAATATTTGTCTTTGTTCCTCATTCTGCTGTGATGTTTTCCCTCTTTCACTATATTTAAGGAAGTGACATCATAAAGGTCTTTTTTAACCACATGGCCAAACCAACGGGAGTTTCTTTCACAGTTTTGTATGATCAGCATTTCATGTTTAAATTTTAATGACTTCATCAAGCTTAAGTTCAACTTAAAAAAAAAAAAATCACAAGATCCTTTTTAGATAAAAATATTATACGCAAGGTACAAGATTACTGCAAATAATATAATTTGTTGATATTTATTTGTTAAGACCATTATGAAAATTTAGCTTTCTCTTTGATCAAAGCTGAATTTTCAACATCATTACTCCAGTCTTCACTGTCGCATGATTCTTCAGAAATCATTCAAATATGCTGATTTGCTGCTCAAGAAACACTTTTGATTATTATTAATGTTGAAAACACAAATATTATTAATGTTGTCCACTATTTTTGTGGAAACTGTCATACATTTTGTTTATCAGGATTCACAGATGAATAGAAAGTTCATAAGAACAGCATTTATTTAAAAATAAAAATATTTTGTAACATTAAAATTGCCTCTTTTGACAAATTTAACATGTTCTTAATTATTTAAAGTAATAATTCTTTCAAATAATACTACTAACCACAAATTTTTAAATATATATTGAGATTTTTAAGTAGAAATATCCAAATGGCACCAGTTACCAGTTCCTGAGAACGACCCTTCAAGGGCCATTGCAGTTTTACAACAGACCAAATCACGTCTATATCACACCTGTTGTGTCCATAAAAAAACGTGCAAAGTTGATTAGTGTGTGCGTGTGTGTGCCTGTGTGTTTTTAATGCAGACTAACTCCTGATCAGATTAACAATCAGCTTTAGAATTACTAGCAAAATAATCAGAGAACAGCTCACTGTGTGCGTGTTTTCTTTGTCTCGTGTCTGCAAAAGAGGGTCACAGTGTTTCAGGGATTAACCAACTAACCAAACGGCCCTAAAACCCCCGCCTTCACACCAGCCGCCACCCTACCATGTGATTATGAGATTTCTCATCAGATTTCATCAGAAACAGTGCGTAAAAACTCAGGAATTGACCTCAGATCTGCCCAGATACGGTTGTCAGCCAATCACACGGCAAGAAAACACCGCAGCTGAAGGTTTAGAGGTCACACAGGAAGCTCAACAGGTTTGACCCCCGTCACGACACCGGACTCCATCTGAACATAACAAATGATAACAGCTGAAGCAAATGAGACACTATAAAAGTCTGAATGTCATAAAACATATAAAAAATATATCAAATCAAATGTCTTTTTCAAATTAAAAAGCATTTGATAGAAATAACTAGAAAAAAAAACTTAAAAACTTAGTAATAAAATTTAGACACTTCCTGGTGCGAAATTGACACACATGAAATAGTACCAAAAACTTCAAAAAAGTAGAAATTTTGTATTAAAACTTGGAAAAAGTAGAAACTTAATACTTAAATGTAGAAAACTTAAACTTAGTACTAAAACTTGGGGACAACTTAGAAACCTAGTATTAAAACTTAGACACTTTCTGGTGAGACTATTGAGACTGGTGTTCAGATTAAAAACGTATAGTGACAGAAATGTGTCTTGGGTTAGTAGATTAGGCCTCACAACCCTCATCAAAACATCTATAAAAATAGACACACATAACATAGTACCAAAAACTTATATAAAACTTATGAACCTTGTACTAAAACTTAGAAAAAACTAAAAAAAAAAAAAAAAAATGGTATATTACATGGTGATATTAATTTGTCTTAGGTAACATAGTACCAAAAACTTAGGAACTTAGTACTAAAACTTGGACAAAAAACTTCCTGGTGAGAACATTTTGTGTTCTTTAAAATGGATATTGCACTAGGTAATAAAAAATACATACACACAAAAAATACAATTAAAATATGTAAAATTCGGAGCGGTTTTCAGCCTCAATCTGAACAGAATAAATGACAACAACTAAAGCTAATGAGACACTTAAAACACTAAAACTTAGAAAAGAGAAAATACTTAGAAACTTTCTTCTAAAACTTAGAAAATTTTAAAAATATTTAGAAACTTTATACTAAAACCTAGAAAAAAAACCTAGAAACTTCGTACTTAGAAACTTAGACACTTCCTGGTGAGACTATTTTGCCTTGTTTAAAATGGATATTGCACTAGGGATAAAAATAGATACATGTGAAAAAATACAATTAAAACATAGTGTATGTCAGCCAATAACACTACAGAAAAATTCTAGAAAGGGTTTTCAGCCTCCATCTGAACAAAACAAATGACAATGAAACACTTAAAGTAATGAAAACTTCACTTTCAATCACATAGTGAAATTTGTCTAAGGTTAAGACTCACAAACAACATCAAATCAGCCATAAAACAGCCACATAGTACTACATAGAATACTTAGAAAAAACGTATAAACTTTGTGCTAAAACTTAGAATATTTTGAAAAAACATATAAACTTTATTGTACTAAAACTTATAGAAAAGCTTAGAAACTTAGTACTTATACTTAGAAAAAATGTTAGAAACTGAGACACTCCCTGGTAAGACTATTTTGCCTTGTTTAAATGAATATTGTATTAGGAATAGAAGATGCACACACACAAAAATATTATTTAAACATGTTAAGATATTCAGTGAAAGGTTGATGCTTTTGAAAATAGAGCCTAGTAATCTAATACATACACGTCTCCTTGTGCCTTTCACATGAGATTTCAATAATGTCTCAAACTGTACTCAGATTTGTCTGCCATCAAAAGTCAGAGATCTTAATATGAGCTCAAACTTTTGTTGAGATTATTAAGCTTTGTTTAAAACGGATACTGCACTAGGGATAAAAGACAAACACAGACACACACACACACCAAATATAATTAAAACATATTAGTGGATGTCAGCCAATCAGATGGCAAGAAAAACCCCACAGCTGAAGGGTCAGAGGTCACACAGGAAACTCAACAGGTCTGACCCATGAAAACAGACTCCAACTAAACAGAATGAATGACAACAGCTGAAGCAAATGAGACACTTAAAACATCTGAATATCTTTGAACATGTAATAAAATCTTGACAAATTTCTTATAAGTAAAGAGTGTGTCTCTCTCTCTTTGCATATCTGGCCCTCCTCCACTGAGCCGACAGTGTGTGTGTGCTTTCAAGCGTCAGCAGCGTCTCTGAACAATAGTGTGGATCTCCATATGTGGGCAGCCTCGCGTTCAACAGGCCATCTGCCCGTGTGTGTTTGTGTCTGACTCGCACACACACTCGCTCACAAAACGGCCTCAATTAAAGCAGCGATTGTGCTTTTATGACGTCAGGACAGAAGCCCTCCCAAATCCTCGGCTGACCGTAATCACTCACAAACAGAACAAAACAACCAGAGGGACACAATAGCGCGGCTCCAGAACTTGGAGCCCGTTGCCTTGCCTACTGCCTAAATAGACAACTAACCTTTCAGATAGCTAGTGCGCTAACCCAAATGGCACCTCATAAGTGAATTATGTGAAACACTTCATGCAGGCAACAACTCATGCAAAAGACATTTACAATGAAGTTTGATGTTGAACTTAACAACTGATTCCAATAGTTCAATATTAGTTTGTAGATAAAATTTCATTCATTCTGATAATTTGAGATTAGCATGTGGCCAACAGATTACAATAAAGTTTGCTGTTAGCATGTTGCTAAAAGCACAACTTAAATATTGATTCCATATCTTCCAATACTTTGTTTGTAACTAAAATTTCATTTGTCAATAATTTTACAATAATGTTTTTTACTGTTGATTTCAGTAAAGTTTGATGTTAGCGAGTTTAATATAAGCTTGTAACTAAAATTGTTTTCAATAGTTTGATGTTAGCATGTTCTAACATGACAGTTCTATTACTTATTTCAATACTTTAAACGTTTGTAGCTAAAACTTGATTTATTCCAATAATTTGACAATAACTTGCTTATAATTGTATGATGAACAGAGTTTGATGTTAGCATGTTGGTAAATATCTTTTGCAACTGATTCAAATAGTTTAATATTAATTCAGCTACAACATTTTCATTCATTCCAGTAATTTTACATTAGCATTTTTGATAAGCAAACAACTGGACTCAAAGACGATCTCAGTTTGATCTTAGCTGATTCACTAAAAAGCACAAAAACAAACGGCAAATACAGATATTGGGTAACATGCTAATTTAAACTATTGTAATGTTTGTTTGTTTTTTAAAGAAAGCAACATTTTGGATGATTTACACTAGCCGTCAAAAGTTTTTGAACAGTAAGATTTTTAATGCTTTTTAAAGAAGAAATTATAGAAATTAATACTTTTATTCAGCAAGGATGCTATAAATTTATCAAAAGAGAAGATTTCTTTTATCATATTTATGCTGTTTTTCTTAACTTTTTATTTATAAAAGAAACCTGAAAAAAATTCTACTCAGCTGTTTTTAACATCATAATAATAATAATGAATGTTTTGGAGCAGCAAGTCATAATATACAATGATTTCTAAAGGATCATGTGGCTGGAATAATGATGCTAAGAATTCAGCTTTGAAATCACACGAATAAATTACATATTAAAATATATTCAAATAGAAAGTAGTTATTTGAAATAGGAAACATATTTTAGAATTTTTCTGATTTTGCTGTACTTTGCATCAAATAAATGCAGGCTTGGTGAGCAGAAGAGACTTCTTTAAAAAAAAACAAAAAACATTACAAATCTTACTGTTCAAAAACTTCTGACTAGTAGTGTACATTTTCCTAGTCAGCATCTCTTTGTTGTCACACAAGCACAACAAAATTATTTTTGCTTTTAAATGGTTGTTGCATAATATTTAAATAAAGAAATAAAGATAAGAATTAAATCTATATTATAGTCTATATTTATATATAGCACATATAAAGTATGTGAAAAGAAACAAAATGTGTATGTAAGGCCTAAAATAAATAAGTATACAAATATAATAAGAACTTTGCAGAGGTACAACATATTAAATAAACATAATTAGATGCATTTCAAAGTATGATACAATTTTGCATGTAGTGCATTGTGGGATTGCATACAGATACTTAAAACAATTCATGTAATGCTGCATTACAATTTGGCCGAAAGACAACCTGTCAGTTTATTTTTATTTTTTTATAATGCAGCATGATTTTAACCTTCATGTCAGTTGCACCTATGATGCATTAAAATGTTGTCTAATTAGGCAGCTCACAGTTAATCTTTGAGTGCAGCAGCTGCTGATAAGTGTAACTGAACACCCATCTGAAGTCTCTCAGTGTGTGTAGGAGAAAAACAAGCCCAGACACATTCAGATAACACCAACATGCCCACCGAACGCCAACCAGACGCTGCTTGTGGGAGTTTTCAAGAATAGATGTGAGATATGAAGCCGTGCGGCACACCTCAGAGAGCTGAAACTTCATCAACACCATCATAATGACATCAGACCAGAGAGGAGCGTTTCATTCATAAAAGGTTTATTGTAATAAAAATTGACTGTACAGCTCTATATCTGCACAAAAATGTACATTATAAGCAACTCTGCTTCAAAATAGCTTACAAACTACGTCTAAAAAAAAAACAGTAAACGGGCTGCTCAGCAGCCCGCGAGAGACAGATGCTACAGATGAGAGTCTCCGCTGGCACTTCGGCCACCAAACCAACCAACGCACGCAAAGCTTCCTGGGAAAATAGAGTCACTTCCCCCAGAGAAGGTAGCGATGGAGCCTCCAGTTCGCACGACTCATTTCATGACATCACCAGAGGAAGTTAAAGAGCGTATTGCCTGAATATTGCACAGAAAGACTTAAAGAGCCAGGCAGTGACGTTTATTAAGAGAGTGGTGGCGCTGTGGTTAAGGCAAGAGGGGATTATGGGAGTTCGTTCATGTGGCATCCCTCTCGTTAGCAGCTCCCGCAGAAATTATGAAGCGCCACCACAGTTTTGGGCCTGAAACGTGCTAAACACAAATGCGCTGCATTCTCACAGTCACCACAGGTGGCGCTATAGCAACAGCTTTGATGTTTCTGTAAACGTTTGCGCAAAGTACGTTTCAGGCCTTTAATTGCTATACATTCTCGTGACAGTCATGAGGTATCGTAGTTGCACTGAAACCGTGTGCGAGCACCAGTGAAAACACCCAAAACCTGTTTTGGGATTGTAAGAAAAAACAAAAGTCACACAGAACAGTGCCAGAATATCTCTAGAGTCATTCGTCCAGTTGCGTAACAACCAGTGCTTTAAAGTTCATCTTAAATAAAGGTTTAGGATCAGGCCTGAAATGTGAAGTCGCAGGAACTCTCGGAGGTTGGTCGGTCAGGCGTGCCATCAGCGGACACGAGTCACGTGCGTTCAGCTCGATACCATCATCAGGTAGTTTTTGGGTGGACTTGTGCGGCCGCTCATCATGAAGCGGTTTTTGCAGTTTGCCATCTGGTCGTACGGCAAGGGGGCGGGGCTTGAGACCGGCGGCTCGGCTTCGTAGAGTACGCAAATGGAGCCGTCCTCGCCAATGCGGTACGACACTTCATAAGGGTCCACCCAGAGCGTCAGCTCCCGCGGCAAGAGCGAGAAAAGCTGCCCGCTGGTCAGTCCAATATGACCGGCTGCCCGGCCAATCAGAGGGTCCATTTCATGATTGATCCGTATGCAGCGGTATCCGGACCCCTTCTGCGGCCTGTCAGGGAACCAGTGGTGCTGGTAGTGTTCTGGAGAAAAATAAACAGTTTTGTTAAAACCCAAATAATTTTTTCCTAAGACAGGACAATAACTATTATGAAATAATCACAAAAAAAAAAATCTGCAAGCCGGGATTCGAACTCGGGACAACGGTGCGAGTTCTTTTAGCATTAGATGTACTATAGTATATGAGCACTGAATGCGTTAATATAGTAGTAATACTTTTACATATGCAATAGTTCACTATGTTACTACATGAACTATGAAAGCACTTATTTCAGTACCTGATAGCGCCTGCGCAAGGCAGTCTCTGAAAACTTGGAGCTGTGCGTCACTCAAGCGTCCGCGGCTGCGCAACAGTCTGCAAACGAAACTCGCGGCGGCTGAAACCTCCGGGATCATCTCTGCTCCGATGCCGTGCGTCATTGTATTCCGTTCAATAGAGTTTAGAATAAAACTGCTGAAAGTTAAAAACCACAAGAGCTTTCGTCCTTTGATACTGGTGATTTAGTGCTGCAAGTTCAGTGAGGATGAAACAATAAACAATCCCCGTATTTGATCCAGTCGGCTCTGTTTCTCTCTGCTCTGGTCTGTTGTGGCGAGGAGTGATTCCGTCGATATATACTCTCAGAGCCGTCGACGTCAGTCGCGCTGGTGTGAGCAACACGCCCAGCGTCCAATAAAACAAAGGGGCGGGACTTCCTCGCGCAGCCAATTGGTTGTCAGGATGGAAAACACTGTGTGTTGTGGTGACGCTCGTCTTCCGCCCGCTTCCAAATATGGACATTGACGTCAAGCGTCGCTCAGGTATGCGTGACGACATTCGAGGGGAAAAACAAAGACCGCGTGCACGCGCGCTCGCTTACCGTAAAGTTTCAGCGTTTAATAATAGAATCGAGATGGTTTTCCTCTCTTTTAACATCCCTCAAGCGTAGGTGATAACTCAGCAGAAACCTACACACGACCTAAAAAGCAAACTCAACGACCAACCCCAACCCAACAAAACGTAATTTAGAGAAACTTTCACAGTTATGTTTTCTTAGTAATATGCATAAAACTGTAAGTAATTTTAGAAATGCATATGCATTTAACTATGAATGATGTGATATGAATGACACAATGTTTTCAGTGTATTAAGGTTTTTCGGAAAAACTAAATGTGACCACGGAGCACAAAACCAGTCATAAAGGTCAAGTTTTTAAAATTGAGATTTATACATCAGCTGAAAGCTGATTAAATGAGCTTTCCATAGATGAATGGTTTGTTATAATATGTGGCTGAGATACAACTATTTGAATATCTGGAATCTGAAGGTGCAAAAAAATCAAGATACTGAGAAAATTGGCTTTAAAGTTGTTCAAATGAAGCTCTTAGCAATGCATATAAGTTTTGATATATTTACGGTACAAAATGTACAGAATATCTTCATGGAACATAATCTTTACTCAATATCCTAATGAATCTTTGGCATAAAAGGAAAATTGATCATTTTGACCCATACAATGTATTGTTGGCTATTGCTTCAAATATACCTGTGCAACTTATGACTCTATTTAACTGTATAAATTACATTACACAATGTTTTCAGTGTATTCAGGTATACATTAACATTTTAAGAAAAACAAAATGATGAATTCATTTGTGGACCTGTATTTTGAGGTGTTGCAGCGACACCTGGTGGCCAAGCGCGTTACGACAAACAGATGTTACAACGCGCGTTAATTAATCAGATATAAATACACATTTGTTTTTATTTCCGTTCACATCTGCCACATATACAGCGAGAATCTTTCCGTAAATGTCTCGGTCTGACTCTCCGAGCATCTCTGTCACTGTGCCATCCCTGTATCTGTTACCATGGCGACCGCTCACATCCTTCGCCTCTTCCAGCAGCTTTTATTTTTGTGATATAACACCAATCCGTCACAATAATCCTCTGCTGCACATTAATATTTCAGAATTGTATCTGTTATATTTTGCTGTTAAATTTCATACTATATATGTTTTATGCATTTATCTAAATGTATTACACTGTGGTATGAGTTTGGTTGGTGTGCACACAGATGGCAGGTTCTGCTGTTGTGTGTGTTCGTCATGTGGACCGACAGCAGGTTTGTCTATATTTGGCTCTAGCCGTGCGTGTGTGTGCGTGTTGCAGAAGTTGACGCGGTTCATGTGAAGGGCTCTCTCACCATGGCAACACATGTGTCTTCCCAAGCGCCGGCTGAGACACGATTCTTTGTTTATGAGTGTGTCATAACGAAAGATGCACGTAACACACACTCGTGTCTCTGGTTTCGGGGGCCGGTGACCCGTCGGACCTGCGGTGCTCCTACGTGCTGCGTGTCCTCTGAGACAGGAGTGAGACGTCGCCATCTGGAGGTGAGCTGGGGCATTATGGGTAATCCCACAGGAGGTGTGTGTCCTCCTGCAAACACACACACACACACACCGCCTGCAGTGCAACTGCTGTCTCCTCTGATCTGAGCTGACACGTCCCTCCAGCAGTGTGTGTGTGTGTGTGTGTGTCTCGCTCCATCTCAGCACTAACTAGTGGTTTGATCTACAGCGTCTTGCACCACCTTCCTGAAGCTCTTTAAGCACAATCTACACAACAATCAGCACAATATTTCAGCTGTTTCTTTTAGATAAGACTGATGGGGTCTCCTGCTTCTCAGTTGCTTCTCTTGAGAAACAGACACTGATAATCAGAATTTCAGAAAGGATTATTCTGTGCTCAGATTCCAAAGTCTGCAACCAAAACCCGAAGATCTCAATATGAACTCAAACATTTCTCCTCAAATGCTCCTGAGAGCAAATGAGCTGAGCTGCTGTCCACATTAGTTTGTGTTTGTTTGTCTTTTCTTTTCTTTTAGGAGAAATATGACAGAATGTGGTTCCTGAGAACTCGGTGAGGACTCTTGAGCTATGAAAGGACTCTCAAGCTCTTTAAACAATCTACGGCTCCGATGACACAATCCTGTAGGTAATGAACACCACAAATGAGATCTCTTTAACGTCTCAGTAATTTCTTAAAAGGAGCAATGAGATCAAATGTAGGCTTTTGCTTAAGTTTGTTCTGAGAAAAGACCCGGTAATCTCCTGTTTCTCAGCAATGTCTCAAATGGTGCTTAGATTTGCAAAGTCAAAGATCTCAGTATGAGCTCAAACATTTCTCATCAAATGAGCTGCTCTCCACATTCATGTCTATTTTGTTTTTAGGAGAAACATCTGATCCAGTTATTTCTCCAAGACAGTTTAGATATTAAATATAGGCTTTTGTTGAAGTTTCTTCTAAAAAAAAAAAGACCTCAGACCATCAGAAATGTCTCAAATTGTGCTCAGATTTGCAAAGATACAAAATATCAAGCTCAAATATTTCTCATCAAATGGTCTGCTCTTCTTCGTGTGTCTATTTTTTTCTTTTGGAGAAACATCTGAGACAAATTTGATCCAGAGAACTCAATGTCTCAAGTCTCTTGAGCAATGAAAGAACAATAACCTTTTTGTCTGGGATTGTGGTCTTGAGTAAGTCACCTTACCAGATCTCTTTAACATCTCAGTTATTTTTCCAATATGGTTTAGATATGAAGTATCTCTTGCTGAAATATCTTCTTAAAAAGACCCCAGAAATCTCAGAAATTTCTTAAACTGTGCTCAGATTTGTAAAGATGCCAGATTCTGGACTCAAATTTCAGAAATCTCACTATGAGCTCAAATATTTCTCTTCAGATGATCTGCTCTTCTCATTCATGAGTCTATTTTTTCTTTTTTAGGAGAAACATCTAAAACCAAGTTCTTGAAAGATGCAATATGATTGAGGAATAACCTTTTCGTCTGGGATTGCGGCCTTGAGTAAGTCACAAAATCTCTTTAACATCTCAGTTATTTCTCCAATATGATTTAGATATGAAATGGAGTCTTTTGTGGAAGCTTTTGCTCTTCTCATTCATGTGTCTATTTTTTTCTTTTTTGAAGAAACATCTGAGATGAGGTTGATTCAAAGTTCACCCTCGAAAATCAATGAAGTCTCGAGCTATGAAAGAGCAACTTCTGAGCAATTACTTTTTCAACAGGGATTGCAACCTTGAATAAACCTCTTTCTTAGTGAGATCTCTTTAATATCTCAATTATTTCTCTGAGACAGCATTGATATCAAATAGAGGCTTTTGCTGGAGCTTCTTCTGAGAAAAGACCCCAGTAATCTTTTGTGTTCAGCAGTGTCTCAAACTGTGCTCAGATTTGCAGATACCAAAATCTGCTTTCAGAAGTGTAATGAGCTCAAACATTTCTCATTAAATGATCAGAGCTGTTCATTTTGTAGCTTTATACTCTTAACGATTTGGTTTCTATTTATTCTCAGACATTTTAGGAAAAACGTCTGAAAATCATGTTTCCTGAGCTCTAAAAGAGCAACCTCTGAGCAATATCATATTCCTGTGTGTTTATAACAACTAACCCGACCTCAAATGCTTTATTTGCAGTGCTTGTGCTCTGACATGATTCTGTCACGTCCTTTTGTCAGTGAGCGTCTCCATCTCTCCCATAGTTCTCCTCTGAGCCGCTCACGGACCCCTGACTTTAAGGACACTGAGTTTATTTATTCATGCCTCTCTTCTGGTTTACTGGAACTTCTGATGGCTTGACACAGATTTGCACTTTCCTCTGGCGTGCGTTCTCCTCGCTGCATGTGCTGCCCGCAGGAGAGACGCGCGCATGTTCTGCTGCTGCAGCGTGTTTCCCTGACGGCTGTCAGCTCTGCTCACGTCCAGAATCTCCCACCAGTGAGTTTAGCAGGGCAACTCGATCCCAGAGTCCTTAAAAACCCAACAAAAACGCGCCAGCATGGGCAGAAAGGTCTCTTTAGTTTTTCAGTTGTTTCTCTTAAGCTTTCTCCTGCTTCTCAGATGTTTCTCCTGTGATCTCTCATGTGTGTCCACTAGAGTTATAAAAAAGATCTCAATAATGGTATTTTGAAGTATCAGTCTGAAAAACTGAGATCTCAGTATGAACTCAACTGTTTCTCATCTGAGACAAAATAGATAGTATAATACAGCGGTGCTCAATCCTGCTCCTGGAGATCTACCTTCCTGCAGAGTTTAGTTCCAACCCTGACCAAACACACCTGTCTGTAATTATCAAGTGCTCCTTCAGATCCTAATTAGTTGGTTCAGGTGTGTTCGATCAGGGTTGGAGCTGAACTCTGCAGGAAGGTAGATCTCCAGGAGCAGGATTGAGCACCCCTGCTATAATAGATAAGTATTTAGCTTCATCAAGTCTTCTGAGCTATAAAAGAGCGACAATTGAGAGTCCTTAGTTCTCACCTGTTTCTCCAGAGCAGAAAATTGAGACGTTTGCTGAAGTCTCCTGCTTCTTAGATGTTTATCCTGGGAAAAACACCACCGTAATCTCACGAGTGTCTCATCTGGAGTTACAGAAAAGATCTGAGCACAATTTGAGAAAGTCTGAGATCTCAGTACAAACTCATACATTTCTCATCTAAATCTTCTAAGTGAAAATTATCTGACCTGCTATTTACATTTATTTGTCTCTATTTAGCATTTTGGGAGAAACACCTGAGATGATGTCGATATTTCAGTGAAACATAACTGAGATCTGAAGATCCTTAAAATGTCACAAACCCAACAGCACAGGTCTCTCTAGTCCTCAGCTGTTTCTCCAAAGCAGCAAATTGAGATGTTTGCAGAAGTCACCTGCTTAGATGTTTCTTCTGAGAAAAGACCCCTGTAATCTTGTATGTGTCTCCTCTAGAGTTACAGAAGACATCTCAATTATGGTAACTTGGCATATCTGAGCACAATTTGAGAAAGTCAGAGATCTCAAAATGAACAACAGAAATATGAATTCCAAGACAAAATGGTCTGAGCTGCCATCTTCATCCGTTTGTGTCTCCTTTTAGGAGAAACATCTGAAATGAAGTTGATACTTCAACATAACTGAGTGCTTCATCAAGTCTTCTCAGCTCTAAAAGTGCAACATCTGAGAGTCCTAAATATCATAAACACGTCAGTACAGGTCTTGTTAGTTCTCATTTATTTCTCCCAAGCACCAAACTGAGATGTTTTGCTCGTCACCTGCTTTTCAGATGTTTCTCCGGTGAAAAAGACCCTGTAATTTCACATATGTCTCCTCTAGAGCTATAGGAGAGAACTGAGCACAGTTTGAGAAAGTCTAAGATCTCAGTATGAACTCATACATTTCTCATCTAAATCTTCCAAGGGCAAATTATCTGACCTGCTATTTAGATTTGTCTCTATTAAGCATTTTAGGAGAAACATCTGAGTTGAAGAAGATAGTCTTCTGAGCTCAAAAAGAGCAACGTCTGAGAGTCCTAAACACCATTAACAGCTCAGTACAGATCTTGTTAGTTCTCATTTGTTTCTCCTAATCAGAAAATTGAGATGTTTTGCTCGTCACCTGCTTTTCAGATGTTTTGTTCTGAGATAAAGACCTTGTAATGTCACACACATCTTCTTTAGAGCTATAGATGAGATCTGAGCACAATTTGAGAAAGTCTGAGATCTCAATATGAACTCCAAAAATATGAATGTCAAGAGAAGACACTCTGTGCTGCTATCTTCATCCATTTCTGTCTCTTTTCTTTGCATTTCAGGAGAAACATCTGAAATGAAGTAGATACTTCAACATAACTGAGAGATTCATCAAGTCTCCTGAGCTGTGAAAGAGCAACAACTGAGAGTTCTCAGGTCTCGTTAGTTCCCATTTGTTTCTGCTAAGCAGCAAATTGAGATGTTTTACTGAAGTCACCTGCTTCTCAGATGTTTCTCCTGAGAAAAAGACCTTGTAATCACACATGTAAGTTCTAGATTAGATCTGAGCACAATTTGAGAAAATCTGAGATCTCAGTTTGAACTCCAAAAAATACGAATTCCAAGACAAAATGATCTGAGCTGCTATTTACATTTTTATTTCTGTCAAAGTATTTCAGATGAAACATCTGGAATTTAGTTAATAGATAAATGAAACTCAATTAAGATCTCAATTAAGTCTCCTGAGCAATAAAAGAGCCACATCTGAGCCAGAACTACACCAGAATAGATGATTTGTGCTTGTTTTGTTGCTCTTTCATATATCAGGAGACTTTATGACATTCTCAATTATTCCTCATTCAAGTATCAATTAAAATGTTCCTACTAAAAGTCTAGTTTTAATTGCTTTTTTGGCATTTTTTTTTGTTTGGCTGGTGAAAATGGTGCACCTGCCTAGCTCATGATTTAGGGACAACACACACTCGACTTTAATACTAGGACTAGTGATGAGTGCGTTAATTAATTCCTCTCATTAATTAAATGCATATTTATGTCTTCACAGCCCTTATTAAATGCCGGAGACCCAGTCCAAGAGCGTCTAATAAGGGCTGAACCCCGCCAGCCAATCGGCTCTCGCTTTACCCAGACAAACGCAGGTGCCTGACCAATCGCAGCGGGAATGTGACAGAGGTGGGCGGGGCCTGAGCGCTGGAGTGTCGGTGTTCTGGACCGAGCGCTCAGAGAGAGAGAGGAGAGACAGCGCTCCGTCCGTCTGTCTGATTGTGCTGCGCGTCTCTCTCACTGCAGCTCTGCATGCGAGCGTGTGTGTGTGAGCGCGTGTATATGCGTGTGTTCATGTGTGCCGGCAGCGGCTGCGTCGCTCCTTCATCATCTTCATCTTCATCGGTGAATTCACAGCATCGGCGCACAATCCTGCTCATCTGTTGCCGTGGTGATGGGCTGTCGATTGTCAGGGCCGTGGATGGGCGACGGAATGGGGGTGAGTCCGGTGTGTGTAATTGTGTGTAAATGCTCATGATTGTGTGTGCTGATGGTGATCAGGAGTGACATTGATGCTGATACACCACGTCTTCACACACACACACACACGTGTGCCGTCTCTCTTTCGTGACTCATGCAGTGATGTGTGTTGGTATGAAGATGCAGCATTATTTTCATCATGAGAATAATGTGTGTGTGTGTGTGTGTGTGAGCCTGAGGTTCAGTCCTGGACGGATTGGGTCGGCAGGCAGATGTGGTGCTGAGGGGGGGAATATGTTTACACAGCTGCGCTTCACTATAGTAGTGTGTGCGTGAGATAAACTGAATCAGGTGAAATAGAGCGTACGCCAAGCGGCTGCATGCACGAGATCCGCGTAAGCAAGGATTTGAATTAATCACAAGCTTTCCGGTCACTGCGTTTGTCTGTCGATTGTCTCGCCGTTCAGGTTCATGGTCGGGATCTGACCCACCTGCAGAAGCGAGAGGCCTTCCGTATCCTGGCCAGCTACGAGCAGCCAATCACGCTTCAGATTGAGGGCCGGGGGCGGAGCCTGCAGTACAACAGGACGACGGACTGCAGCACGCAGACGGAGCGACCCTGGGACCCTCTCCGGCCGCACTCGTGCACCCTGCCGCGACTTCCTCCTTCGGACAGGTGCGACACACCTGTAGCTCACCGCTGCCACCTGCAGGACAAACACAGACATGCACTTGAGAGGGCGTTCACATGTTATCTTGAGTTTTAATTGTTGCTAAAAATGCTATTCGTTTTTTCATATGAGCACTGCGTTTATAAGATTCTATCACGTAAAAATTAGCATTCTTTAAATTCTGTAGAATGTGTCCCTTGTGAACGACTTTTTAGAGTGCTTGCGTATTTATTTTTAACGTAAGAGCAAACACTGCCATTTTTCGCTTTTTTTTTAAATTCCAAAAACAATAAT
Organism: Labeo catla; assembly: GCA_012976165.1. NCBI lineage: Eukaryota > Metazoa > Chordata > Actinopteri > Cypriniformes > Cyprinidae > Labeo > Labeo catla. The sequence goes on along the minus strand of VONZ01000394.1, from coordinate 463,956 downwards.
TATATTCGCGTTCACACCAACGCACATTAACGTTCTGTTTATTATAAGCGCACTGAAGTTTTTTCGTCTGGTGCTTGATTCTGATTGGCTGTTGGTGTTTTTACCGTTCATCAGCTGGGAAAAAAATCATGATTCCAACAATATCGTTCCTCTGTGTTGTTATTGTTGTAGTTGTGGTGGGGACTTCCCTGTTTTACGATTATTAAACCATAGTTATCGTTATAGTTATCGTCCTTGGTGTGAACTGGCTTTTATTCGATTCTAGTTATTTTTTTCTGAAAAAAAACTACATTTTCCTGCTTTAACTAGTATTTTTTATCATATGATTTTAATTCATTGTCATAATTGTAATCAAATTAGTTTGGGACTGCCTCCCTCGGACAGGTGCGACACACATGTAGCTCTCCGCTGCCACCTGCAGGACGGGACAAACACAGACGTGCGCTTAAGGGGCCATTCACACACAATGCAGTCTTAAGTTTTAATTGTTTCTAAAAATGCTATTCATTTATTCGCGCTGCGTTTTAGTAAATATTAGTAACTTACTCCATTCGTTTTAATTCTGTTACTTATTGAGATGAAGAATCTGTCCAGTGTAAATGACTTTTTAGAGTGCTTGTGTTCTTATTTTTGGTTTCACAGCCATTTTTCACTTGAATATGCAAGGTTTCTGGTGTTCATTCCAAAAACGATAACTATATTAGCATCCGCACCAATGAACAATAACGTTCCAGTTTTGTCATCTGGTGCTTGATTCTGATTGGCTGTCAGTGTATTTACCGTTCATCAGCTGGGAAAAAAATAATGATAGTTATCGTCCTTGGTGCAGACTAGCGTTTATTCGATTCTAGTTATTTTTTATGAACAAAAACAATCCATTTCCTGCTTCAACTAGTATTTTTTATCATTATTTTCATTATCATAATCATAATCATGACTGCCTCCTTCAGACATGTGCAACACACCTGAAGTTCTCCGCTGCCACCTGCAGGACAAACATAGATATGCGCTTAAGGGGCCGTTCACACAAAACGCAATTTTGCGTTTTAATTGTTTATAAAAATGCTATTCGTTATCGGCAATAACTGTAACGATAATAGTAACGATAATAACTGAAACAATAACTATATTAGCGTCTACACCAACCCACAATAATGTTCTGTTTAATATAAGCGTGTTGCAGTTTTGTTGTTTGGTGCTTGATTCTGATTGGCTGTCAGTGTTTTTACCATTCATCATGATTCCAATGATATCGTTCCTCTGGTTGTTGTTGTGGTTGTGGTGGTGACTTCTCTGTTTTCATTGAATTTGAACTAGTATTAAAACAGTTATCGTTATAGTTATCATCCTTGGTGCAAACTGGCTTTTATTCGATTCTAGTTATTTTTTCTGAACAAAAACAATCCATTTTCCTGCTTCAACTAGTATTTTTTATCATATTATTTTTATTCATTGTCATAATCAATCAAATTAGTTTGGGACTACTTCCTTCGGACAGGTGCGACACACCAAAAATTAGTAGCTTATTGCATTCGTTTCAATTCTGTTGCTTATTGAATTTAAGAATATGTCCTGTGTAAACGACTTTTTAAAGTGCTTGCGTATTTATTTTTAGCGTAAGAGCAAACACAGCCATTTTTCACTTGAATGTGCATGGTTTCCGGTATTCCTTTCAAAAACAATAACTGTAAAGATAATAACTAAAACGATAACTGTATTAGCGTCAACACTAACGTACCATAACGTTGCAGTTTTGTCATCTGGTGCTTGATTCTAATTAACTGTCTGTGTTTTTATCATTCATCAGCTGGGAAAAAATCATGATTCCAACAATATAATTTCTCTGTGTAGTTACTGATGTAGTTGTGGTGGAGACTTCCCTTTTCTTACTGAATTTGAACGATTATTAAAACATAGTTAATGTTATAGTTTTAGTCCTTGGTGCAAGCTTTTATTCGAGTCTAGTTATTTTATAAACAAAAACAATTCATTTTACTGCTTAAACTAGTTTTTTTTATCATATTATTTGCATTTATTATCATAATCATAATCAAATTGGTTTGTAACGCAAATAGTTGTACAATTTGTTGCATGTTATTTACCTGATGAATCTGAACTCCATAAACGATTCACTTACTGAATGAGTTTGATTCAAAACAAGCTTAAGGTTGTTTTGTGAATCTTTTGACTGACTCATTCAAACGAACTGGTCCTCAAGAACCATTTGAATGTGAATTGGACATATCCTTTTGTTCTGGTGTTCTTCTAGCTATTTGTCCAATGGACCACAAGTCTCGCAAATTGACAGAAAATGTGTTGCAAAATAAGGTGGTTTCACTATATATCTGAACATAGTGGTTTCGCTTGGTCATGTGACCAAAACTTGACCAGTGAGAATGTCAGAGGGGCGGGTCTAATTATGCCTTCCCACTGGATTTCAAACTTGAAACACATCTGACATGTTCCCATCGGTGGCGCTCCGTCAAGAGCCGTCTCTAGCATGTGAGCGGCCTTAAGGCACAGTCACGCTAGATTTTGCATTCATGCGCATGTGAATGTGCACGCAAGCATATTATATCGTTCACTGAATTTTACAGCTTCACATGTGGTGAATGCTCACCATAGATTTCATATCTAAAAGATATTTGGATGATTGAGAGCCCTTCCAATCTAGAAGGAAACATCAACGATGGGGTGGCTCCCGACTAAAACCATAATTAGGGAGCCATTAGCTGCTAAAATGAATCAATTGGTTGCCAATGACCTTTTTGCTGCCAAATTCAACAATCGAGAAGAAGATTTGAGTGCAGAGATTCTTGCATTAGCTAAATCAATATTGCGTATTGTGATGAAGGGACATTTTAGACTAATAAGGGAACTGTTCCAATTTTGATGCTTTCATTTTGCTCCAATTTGGATGTGTGCCATAAATATCACGTTGTTTCATAAGAACATTTGTGATTTTTAAAAAGTTATAAATGTGGTGTTGATTATGCTACCCCTTACGAAAATTAACTATGTTTTTACTACATATAAAACCAAAAAAACATGGTTATTAACTTAAACCATGGTAACTACAAATTAACCATGTTTCTGTTATCCTAACCATAGTTTAACCATGGTATTTGTAGTAAAACTGTGGTTTAACAAATGGTAATCAATACGCCAAAAAAAAAACATGGTTTCTACACTTTTACTGTAATAAAACCATGATTCATTTTCGTAAGGGACATTTGGACATATATATTTATATATATATATATATATATATATATTTGTAAATAACAATCAAAACATTGAATATCCTTGAATATGTATCTTTAATTACAAGTTGTCATATAAACAAACTGTCAGTAAATAGATTAATAAGACTCACTAACCTGCAGTTAGTCGCAGTAACGGTTCCCGGTTCTTTTCAAATTTGAAAAATGGCGCGCTGTTCAGTGAGGGAGCCGGTTGGGAACTCCGTAACGGCTCTGAACTATTAGCTCCTTGCGTGAGTCTGATTCAAAACAGTTGCTAGTTTGTTTCATGAATCTTTTTGACGGATTCATTCAAAAGAACTGGTTCACAAGAGTCATTTGCCCGCGAATCGGACATCACCTAGCGCTGTGTTCGTTGAGGAAACAGCGGTGCGCGGGCTAATCAGGTCATGTGACGTGCACGCAGTTTTGCCAATTTTCAATGTTCATTCGTTTTGAAAATTATTGTTGTAAATATTTATAATTTTAGTCGCAGATAACTAACACGAAAATTACTTAAATGCAAACAGAACATTGAAGGAAACTGTTGTTTTACAGAGTTTGTAAGTACAAAGTTCTGTTTATTTCCTTGTGTGTACAAGCACACTTGACAAAAAACCTCTTTCTGATTCTGATTTATCAGAAAAGACGTGCCTTTGGCAATTTGGCAGCCCTGTGTTATATTTACTGGTGTTTATTAAGACAAATATCATTATTATAATTATAAGCTACCAATTATTGTTAATATCATTATTGAATAAGGGTTGTAATATTCATAGTTCATAGAATCACACTCTTTCTAGTCATCTTTATGCAGCTGTTTATGCAGGTCTTTCTAACAGAATGAGGTCAGCTGCTCAAAAGCTCCTTACAAACATACAATAACAACATCTTAGATGAAGGGGGCGGAGCCAGAGATGTGTGCTGGAGGGCGTGACTTGTGTTATCAGCATATAATATTCACACAGATATGTATAAGTGTAAAATATCAGTGTTTGTTGTTCTCTCAGGACATACTACAATCACATGACCCTGCCCGGGACCCGTAGAGAAGGAAGCAGGTACGAGTATCTACCAAACACGCCCAGAGACTTGGAGCACAGAGAACGCCTGGCATACAACGTAAGATATTAACGTAATCAGATTGTGATGAGTGTCACCTGTTAATATTCATGATGAGATGCAAAGTAATTAATTTTACCCTTTATTTGAAGATAATTACATCATAATGAAATGCATTTATGACATGTATTATAATTTATTTACAAATTACTAACTTAATAAGTAAAATATAATAATTCAAAGCTAAACAAGCACTTTGTTTTGTGGTGTGACCGTAGTCTTTGGCATGAATTAAGTCTGAATAGCAAAATGTCTTTCCAAATCCTGATCGTTTTGTAATGCCAAGCTTAAAGTGAGTGTTTAAGCAGTTGTTTTATCCTTCTTGTATGTGTCGTGTTAGGAAATGCTAAATTGTGTGTGTGTTTTACTTGTGTGTGTGTGTGAGCTGTTCTCCAAACAAACGCGTTTTTCAAAATGGAGCTGCTCTCTTATGCTCTGGAATTATTCATGCATTTAGCTACGCTTGGGAATACACACACACTCACACACACATAAACACATTTCACGTGTGTGTTGCGCAGGAGGAAACAGCCTTTAATAAAGCGACTGAAGGAGAGACAGGAAACACAGAGAGACAGACAGACGTTTACTGTTCAGTCATTTAAAATAATCACTCTTCCACATCACAGCCTCATTATGCTAATAATTCATCAGGAGTATGCCGGAATTGCTCGGATGTTCTTCTCACAAGAACAGAAAGGGTCTAAAATCAAAATTCATAATTTACTTGTTTCTGGAACGAAGTGCAGTCCGGTTCTCTGTTTAACGGTGTGACGTGCTCGTTTCAGGACCCGGAGTTCTCCAGCGGCGTGTCTCAGGGACAGAACTGTCTTATCGGCTGCTGCAACACCAACCTGGAGGAACCCAGAAGTTTCCAGAGTCAGGTGAGAATCACAACATACAGCGTGAAAATATGATCAGGACTTAAGGAGTAACTGATGAAGAACTGATGAATTATTAGGGTGTACAAAGTGTCCATTTAAGGCAAGACATCACATGGTGAATAGGTTACAAAATAACTAATAAACATCACAATCTCTCCCTAGTGGATTGATTACGCTAAGAATTGCTAACATTTTTTGTCTTACAAGTTTTATGAAATGTTATGTTTAAATATGCATTATCTAATTAAATGCGCACTAATTTGAAAAAATCTCCAGAACAGCAATCTGAACTGAAGTGCAAAATTCTCATTTGATTTTGTTGATATATTATAGTGAAAGGTTTTTCCAGAGGGGTTTTTGGATTTCTTTTCTTATGACTTCATAAATCAGAAAATACGGTCAACAGAGTGAAAAAAAAAAAAATCAATTTTGACCATGTGCAATAAAACGTTGTACAAATCAGTGTGTATGATATTTTAACAAAAGCTTCTAGGAAAACTAATACAATATGGATATGAATAAAACTGTTAAGTATGGTGTATGTAAGTGCTGCTGAACCGGAGAAACAAATTAATGTAAAGATATGCATTTAAATTAGACGCAAATAAGTAAAGTGCAGTAAAAAACAGTCAAATGATCAAATCCTTCAGTAGAAATCTTCAGAATATAGATATGAATAAAACTACAAGTTTTGGTTTATGTAAGTGCTGCTGAAGTGGAGAAACTAACTCGTTTTGAGAAAATTAGCTTTAAAGATTTGTATTTAAATGAGATACAAATAGACAATAAAAAAAAGTGCAATAAAAAAAACAGTCAAATAACATATGAACAAATCCTTTAGTAGAAATCTTCAGAATATAGATAAGAATAAAACTGTAAATTTTGTTTTATGTAAGTGCTTCTTAAGTGGAGAAACAAACTCATTTTATGAAAACAGCATTTAAACATATGATTAAATTAGATGCAAATAGATAACATGCAATAAAAAACAGTCAAATAACATATAAACAATCCCTTCAGTAGAAATCTTCAGAATATAGATAGGAATAAAACTGTAAGTTCTGGTGTATGTAAGTGCTGCTGAAGTGAAGAAACAAACTCATTTTGAGAAAACGGCCTTTACATGTATTGTAATTGAAATCTACTGACTCAAAAAGATAAAGTACAAAAATAAAACCAGTCAAATAACATATGAACAAACCCTTCAGTAGAAATCTTCAGAATATAGGTATGAATAAAACTGAAAGTTTTGGTGTATGTAAGTGGAGAAAGAAACTCATTTTGAGAAAATGGCCTTAAAGATATGCATTGTAATTGAAATCTACTGACACAAATAGATAAAGTGCAAAAATAAAATTAGTGTGAATGATACGAACAAGCCCTTCAGTAAAAACCTTCAGATTACAGATATGAATAAAACTGTACATTTTGGTGTATGAAAGTGCTGCTTAAGTGGATAAACTCATTTGGGAAAATGGCTCTTAAAGACATTGAAGTCTACTGACAAAAATAGATAAAGTGTAGTAAAAAACACTTAATTCTTTTACAAACAATTCCACTAAAACAACACATTATGAAAAGACAAAAAGCCCAAAATCTCAAAATTAACCAGGTCATGAAAAAATTGTGCTGAATGTTTTCATGTGTAGTGTCTTGCCTTATAAAGGATGTGTTGTAATGAAATGCATCTCTAATATAGTCAAAATGCAAAGGCAACCAATTAACACATGACTGAATGAATCTAGAAATGGCGTTCTAGAATGTAGAGCAGCGGCGCGAGTTCAGATCTGAGGGATTGTTGTTGTTCTGGTTCTCGTGTGATTCTCTTCATCCGTCACAGACCGAGAGGCGAGGAGTCACATATTATGTAAGTTATGTGTTACCAGGCAACTAGCGATCATAAATACGGCTGAAGACTGTGAGCCACCAGAGTGACTCTCGCGCTCTGATAGAGGACCGTTCAATCAATAGAAGTCATGTCGAATTTAAATGTTAAGTACGTTTTACTGCATTTTTCCTTATTAATTGAGATGCGTTCACACTGACAGTGATTTAATTCGCATTGTGGGTTAATAGTAGTGTATGCGATGCTATTGGCTGCTGCTGCTCATTTGCATATAGTTAAGCTCTGTGTAATTTTATTACATCATCAGCCATCGCTCGTGTTGCCTCAAATTATTAACTATCTTTATAAATAATTTTGTTTTTAATGCACATTTCTGTCATATAAAGATACGTAATTATTCTAAAATTATCCCACAGATTTTACCAAGTCATAAATGCATGTATTATTAAATGATAAAAACCTGATCAGATGAACCACATATGACTTTGCTGTTAAATAACGCAATATGCACAAACCTGACAGCTCATCAGTTAAAATCAATATTATCGAACCATTTAAAAACCACCTACTCTAACAACTTATTAGTATCTGCTTAGCAACACATAAGAAACCACTTAAAACATGCCTAGATTTAGAGAGCTAGCACCACTAATATATTGTTCAGAAAATTTACCAAAATCTTTCACATTTAATTTTAGTATTTTTATTTATTTATTATTTTGTTATTGTTAGTAAGAATAATAATTTTCGAACATTTGTGTCTTAATCATATTGCTGATCTTTTGTACACTGCTGCAGTGAATACAACTTAAAGCATTGAAAAAGAGTCTTTTACCATCACTGTAGCTCTTCACTTCTAGTAGCTTATTGCTTTAATGTCATAAAATTTGTGTTCTTTCAACAGACTGATGATGAGGACTACATGATGGAGAAACCCTTGGGTTACCTGCCTCTTCATCATGAGCTGGACAGTGGACTTGGCTGGACGGATGGTAGCTTCCACCAGGGGGAGCTGTCGGGGGTGGAGACAGAGGAGGGGCTTGAGGAGTGCCACGGCCATGGAGGGGGCGGTTCACCATCGTCAGAGTCCTTCATCTCATCGGAATTGAGCGACTCTGGTTTTTACAGCGTCAGCACGGGCGAGTTCCTGCGCTTCCAGCGCCTGCTAGAGAAACGTATGCGCCATTACAATGCCCGCATGCACCACCAGGGGGAGCCGTGCTCCCGCGAGCGGCGGGATAGCCAGATAAAACACCCTCTAGAGGCCATACCTGAAACGCTGACGGTCCAGCCCCAAAACATCTGCGTGCCCGTCCCAGGATCACGTGGTTTATCCCGCGTATCGTCCGTGCAGTACCGTAAGGCGGAGCGACCGTGTTTGAACAGGCACAGCTCCAGCAGTGGCTCGCTGTTCAATCCTGCACTGCATTCCACCTGTAGTACACCCTCCGGCCAGCGGCGGCTGCCGCCTCATCCAAGTTCTGCAGGAATGCTGAGAAGAAGCAGAACGCTGCATCACCGCCCCGCACCAATGGAGTACCGCAGACGGGCGAGTCACCCGGCCTCGCCCAACTACTGTAGCGCCACGCTGCATCCTTGTGGCCACAGAGTCGACCTGCCTATGAATCTACCTGAGGAGCCAAACTTGGCACTGATGCACGCCGTCGGGCATCCGGCACACCCTGTTGTACACCCCATTGCACTCCCTACACAGACTCTACACGCTACACATGCAGTGAGTCAACCGTCCCTGATCTCTCCAGTTGACGAGCACTGCTGTATGCCTCCAGATCTCCATGACAACAGCAGGATCCGAGCATCCACCGAACCGCAGCTACAGAAGAGCTTTGTGACCGAACAGCCGCCAATTCGCCAAAGGGACGGGCGGTTCCACACCCTAAGTCACACGCCTAGTCAGGACACTGACACCTGGCCGAAACCCGCCAACCGTGCAGGTTCAGGTGGCGGAGGCGGACTCTATAGCACTTTGGAGGGCCACACGCCCACTGCTGCCACAAGGAAACCACCTAGCGGGAACTTGCGAGCCTTGCGAAACCAGATGCTGCGGGATAGAGCGTCCCGACTGGCGGACGAGCGTAGCGGCATGAGCACGGACGAGGAGAGTCACAGCGAGGTCCGCATGGGTCGCTACTGGAGCCGCACTGAGCGGCGCGAACACATGCTGCAGAAACAGCGACAGCAACAGGCCAGAAGTGGCGGCAGCAGTATAGCTGCAGCAGGATTGGTGCACGGCATGGGAGTAATGGGAGGAACCAACGGAGACAGTTGTAATACCGTTCTCGAGCTGAGCCAGAGAAAACTAAGTCGCCTGAGGAACCGGAAGCTGCTGGACGATTGGACCACCGTAGAGGAACTCCTGACGCACGGAACACGCCTCGGTGCCAGCGAGGACGCCTTGCAGCTGCCTACATCGTTGCTCACCGTCACAACCGTATAGCGACGGTGTTCAGATCGACGCGTGCGTGTTTGTGTGTGTTGGACCGGCCGCACTACACAAAGCTACCTCCTGAAATTGAGGTTTACTGTAGATACAGACGTTTTCGAACACCGTAGTACATTGATTTTTAAATGTTATATTTGCAGTATCTTGTTTTGCATTGTGTTGTAAAGAGATGTTTTATTAGGGAGCGAAATCACTGCAGTTTGATTTGGACCGCATGAAGCAATACAACAGATACCGACGCCAGACAAAGCGAATTTCATTTGGTGCCAAGAAAAGTTTATGTTACGGATCATTTAAGGGTGGTGCTAACCGTGAGATTTCATTTGTTCAACATAATTTGCAAGTAGACATCCGAATTACGTCACTTTTGCACAAATTTTAAAAAATTCCCTTTCCGACTGTCTTCCTCTAGCTAATTTGTGGCCCCTCCTCCTTTCAATCATGAATCTGATTCTCTGGGAATAATATCGGATAATCTAACGACGGATCGGGATACGCAGCCAGGGCCGGCGAATGGGTGTGCAGGGTTACGCTGGAGATCGGGCGGCGGAAGCGTGAGCGTGTGTTGTGAAGTGTGCGGGTTCTTGCACTATAACTGTAGTTCTGTAGAGTATTTTTAAAGCTATTTTTCTTGTGCTCTTCACAATTGATGTCACGAACAGAAACAAAGAACTTTTATAAAGACTCAAACAAGAATTATAAGTGGTGTTAACGGCAGTACACTTATTTGGAGGGGAAGACGATGCACTGAACTGTGTGTTTTGTTCTAATGTGCAAATATCAGATATTTTCAGCGCAAACAAGTGGGTTTCGATTTTAAAATGAGCCTCGCGAAACGCCAGCAGAATGTATTTTGCACAACTTGATAAACTGATGGCAGTTACCCAAATGAAACTGTTTTGAATGATTTACACAAATTCGTTCTGCTCGCGTTTCGACACCTAATTATTTTCCAAAGTAGAAGATGCATAAGTATTTTTGGAGTCACCTGTGTCAGCGTGGGATGTTTGCGGATCTTTTTTTTTTCGTCTCTGAGCAGAAAATCAGGATTTTTCCCACCTGCACTATTTTTGGTGCACGAGCACTGGAGTGTTTACAATTTTTCCTCACAACTGTGACTCTATGCGACACATCTCGCTCTCTCACCCTCGTTTCTGAGGTGAAATCACGTCATTTTCACCGTGAGTCAAACGCTGTGAATAATGGATGTGAACGGATGGAACATCTTCCCGTGCGCCGCACGGACTAACAGAAAAAAACTCTGCCTCTCTCATTGGATTTTGCTCGTTTCCACTTTTAGAAATCATTTTCTTGGAATATGATGTACATGTGGTTGTAATAAAGATGAGATTTTAATTAGCTACATCAAGTGTGTTGAGTTTCTTTTTCTTTCTTTTTTTTTTTGTAACGTTATTGAAGTGGCCGTTCGTAAGTGAAATCTGTCAACAACAAACCTTCATTTAATTCAAAAACTAACGGTCTCTGAAGGGAGCAAGTGAAATCGCGCGCATTTTTGACCAACGAATTTCCTATCGTTCGTGAATATGACACTGTTTTAAATGCACTTTTTGACTATTAAAAAGTATACGGACCACAAAGATTTAAAAAAATGACATGTTCAGGTTACTTGACCACTGGATTACTATATTTTCTAATGTTTCCCTACTCTACTAAGACTACTGACAAATAATACTTTCATATTTATCATATTTATCCAAATTTCGCCACGTAAAATGCCTTTAAAAGACATAATTATGACAAAATTATGACTTTCAACATCGAAATTATGATATATTAAATGAAAATCATGACAGTCGAAATTTTAAGTCATAAAGGTTGAAACTGACATACTAAATCGAAAAGGTGACATAAGTCATAATTATGAGGAAAAAAGTTGAAATTATGGCTTGAAAAGTCTACATTATTACGTACTAAATCATAGTTGAGGTAAACAGTCAAAATCATTACTTAAAAAGTCAGTTATGATTCTAAAAGTTGAAATTATGACACACTAAGTCATAATCATGTGGTAATAAGTAAAAATTATGACTTTTAAAGTCCAAACTATTACATACCAAGTCATTATTATGAGGTTTAAAAAAAAAAAAGAAAAACAGGCTGTATCACTTTGAAAATTTCATAATTAATATTAGTATGTCATCTTCGACTTTTAAAGTAATAATTTCGATTTTAACTTTGATATTATGACATTAAATTAAAATCACGACAGTCGAAATTTTGATAGTCACAAGAGTCGAAACATACTAAATCGAAATGATGATAGAAGTCTGCATGTCATCTACATGTAAAAAGTAATCTAAGTCTACATTAATAAATCATAGTTGAGGTAAAAAGTCGAAATCATGACTTAAAAAGTCAGTTATGTTTCTAAAAGTTGAAACCATGACACACCAAGTCATAATCATGAGGTAAGAAATTTAAATTATGACTTTAAAAGTCGAAATTATTACATACCAAGTCATAATTATGAGGTTAAAAAGCCAAAACTTACTATATCACTCTGAAAATCTCGTAGTTATGAATTAGCATGTCATTTTCGACTTGTAAAGTAATAATTCCTACTTTTTATCTTATGATTATGACTTACTAAGCATTATTTTTTCTTACGTGGCAAAAATTGGCTTTCATTCAATTTCGAGACAATTAGCAAGCATCATGTGAGTAACAGTGCTGTTTTGTTCAATAGTGATTAGCAGCAGGTGACTTTACTCAGAAAGTTGAGTGTCTCAGATGTTCACTTACTTGTCTTATTTTCAATCTTCAGATGTTTGTGAATAAAAAACAGAAACACAAAATGGAATCCAACAGTAGAAAAGCACAAAATGGAACCGAATAACAGAAAAATGTCTTTCTCTTGCTCTCTTTCATTTGCGCGCTGCTGACGCCTCCTGCTGGACGGAAACTGGCGGTGCAGGAAACAAAATGGCGGCCGTTCAGTCAGCGGTCTCTAGAAACACTCCTGACAGAGTTGATTTATCCCATGTTCTTGATCTCTAAAATGATTGTACCAAAACACATTTTACACAAAGAAACCACTCTCAAAAAACAAAACTGGTTTAATATGTATAAAAAACACGACCAGTCTCAGAAAAAGCAAAACACAAAACAAATATAAGACATGTGACCCAACTAGTGCTTAAACACAGAGACAGATCCATCTACTCTAAAAAAAAAAAAGATCCCCTCTTCCTATCACTCTCTCTATCCGAGGAAACTGATCAGACGGGCTTCAAACTGCGGCGGCGTCGAGCCGTAACGTCCTTCTGTAAAAATACAACACAAATCCAGTCCATAGAGTCCATAAAAAGAGCGACCTCATTCATCCACACAGACAGGGGGCGCCGGAGGCCCTCAGCTTCAGTCCAAACCCTGAACCTCATGCTGCTTGTACGCCGCCGCGACCAGATTTCCTGAAAGAACAGAATTTGTAGTGTTCAATTAAACAAACCAATATGTAAAATGAACATTTTTACAAATAAAAATTCATAACACCGTAAAAACACACTGTTAAATCCTTCAGGTCAACACAAAGGCCCAAAGAGCGAAGCGACAAAGCAATGCAAATCTGCACCGAAGCTAATTTCTTATGAGATAAATTTGCATATACGATCACAAGCGAATCATTTGCATGCTTCAATGCAAAATACAAACAATATGAAAATCACAGCTGGGAATCATACGACTCAACAAAAATGATTAAAAATAACTGAGTTAAAATAAAGCTGAAATAAAAACTAAACATTAGACGAAAAACAAACGAAAATTAGAAATGGTGAGATAAAATAAGTTACTATTTAAGTAACTTAAGAAAATTATTAAAATTACTAAAACAAACTAAAATGAAAATTAAAATTACGAAAGCACAAAACCACAAAATGGCCAAACGTAAAAAATTAAATATAATATAGTTTAAATATAATATAGCATTTAATATAAAACAAATTTTATATTGAACACAAAATCAAAAATATAAAAATTAAAAAATTCATAAACACTACAAAAGTATATCAATAATATTTAAATGGAAAATATATGAAATATTAATATTAAACAACATAAAATATTAATATATGAATAAATAATATTAAAAGTGTATAAATAAAACAAATTTCAATAAATATAAAATTGAAAACAATATAAAATACTTTATGAATACATCAAAATATTAATTTAGACAAAAGACATTTAACATGTAATAGTACATGAAAAACAAATAAAAATTGAGACGTGAAATTAAATAAGTTACTACTTAATTTAAAAAAGGATTAAAATTACGAAAAGTAAAACATTTTTATAATAAAAATGTTAAACGCACAAATTAAAATGGCTAAACCTAGAATTAAATAAATGTAATTTAAATAAAAACATAATATAAAAATATAAAAAACTAATAAATAAAAAAATTAAATAAAATATTTATAAATACTACAAAAGTATATAAAAAATATTTAAATTTAATCTAACAAAAAATAAATATTAATATATGAAATGTGAATGTTAATACAAAATATTAAAATAAGAATGAATATAATAAAAAGTATGTAAATAAAGCTAAAAATTAAATGTAACAAATTGAAAAAAAAAAAACTTTATGAATACATAAAAATATTCCTTTTACAATAAAACTATAATACTTTAAAACTACATAATACTTAATACATAACACTACATACAAATGACTCTTTTCAACTGATTCTTTTAATGACTCAGCCAAAAAGACTCATGAATCATGCTGCTTTTAAATCATGATTATGTATAAACATACGATTCGCTCATCTTGATTCATTTTTAAGTCATATAAGCAACATTATGACTGAAATGTCACCCGTAACATTCTTTGTTTTTGTTTAGTATCTTGAATGAATCATTAGGCCAGTTTTAGTACATGAGTTTTGCTGCAGGGCATCATGGGAATGCTCGGGGAGGACAGCAGACCTGAAGCATTCGCTCGCACATTGAGTAGGTCAGAGCAGGAAGGACAGGAAGGCAAGCAGGAAGCAGCCAATCACAGCTGAGCTCAAGCCGCGCCGGACCCAGGCGGGACACAGGGGTCAAAGGTTGTCTTACCTGGCGTCCCCACCATCCCCTCTGCTCTGTCCCGGCAGACTTTGGGTCTGAACGGAGAGTCTTTGTCTTTACCTTTAGATCCCTTGGGCCGCCCCGCCGCCTTCTTCTTGGACTTACTGTCGCCCTTCACGCCCAGCAGCGGATGGACCTCTGCGAGACACGCAAACGGAGGCGTCAGAGGAAGTGACATCACACCGAGCGCAGCAACTGAAGTGAACGGCTCTTACCGTCGTTCGGGACGCCCTGCAGCTCGATGGTTGTGGTGCGGATCTTCTTCTTGGGCGGCCCTCCATCAGACGAGGGCTGCCGCTGTTTTTTGTCACCGGGGCCACTGTGGGCGGAGCCGTCATCGGGTGTGGCGTTCTGACCCGCAGCGTCGGGCGGAGGACCGAACGGGTTCTCCTCAGGGTCCTCCACCTCTGGAGCGATGGGCAGATACAGCAGTGCTTTATAGTCCTCCAGCTCCTCATCGCTGCAAACACGGTAAAAATACAGTAAAGATTTGAAAATTACACTTAAGTTTAAATTTACTGAGTGAAAATAATGATGCAGTAAATACTTTAAAAAAAATTGACTACGCAAAATTTAGCAAATAAACGTTAAAACATATTTTTGTAATGTAAAAATAAACAGAATTATGACCAAACACACACATTTGTAACTTTATAATTAAAAAAATAACATGAAATTTTGCAGTTTACACTTCAAACTTATTTTGCTGACGTCAAAATGAAATTTTAAGCTTATTTTGCAAAAGTAAAAATAAACTTGATTAAACAAAAAACACCAAAAACTACAAAATGAACAAAATGGTATAATATTAAAAACTAGATAAAAAAAGTTTGTCAAGACAAACTTTAAGTTAGCTTGAGAAAGCCAGACCAGAAAGTTTGAAGAGTTCAGTATCTTTAAGAAGTTTAAAAGTTTAGAGTTTAAGAAGTTAAGAAAAAAGTTTTAAGTTTGATGGTTTTCAGTCTGAAATACTTTGAAGTTTAAAGTAGTTTTAAAGGTTAAAGTTTGAATGTTTTGAAGACAAAACAGTTTCAGATATATGTTTCTAGCATGATTATCAAGTTGCTAGCATGTTTCTAACATAATTAACAAATTGTTAGCATGTTTCTAGCATGATTAGGAAGTTGTTAGCATGATTAGCATGTTGCTAACATGATTCAATATGATTAACAAGTTGCTAGCACGTTTCTAACATAATTAACAAGTTGTTAGCATGTTTCTAGCATGATTAGCATGTTACTAGCATGTTGTTAGCATGATTATCAAGTTGCTAGCATGTTGCTAACATGTTTCTAGCATAAAGTAAACAAAGTAAAATACAGAAACTTCAAAACTTAAGTGGTATGAACAAACACAAATGTCAAAACTAAAAACTAACAAATACACATTTAAAACTGTATTATGAAATTATAAATTATGAAAAATATAGCGAATTCAAATTTCAAATTAATTTTGTGAATGTCAAAAACTTGCTTAAACAATACAAACAAACAAAAACGAAAAAAAACGACAAATAAACATTTGCACATTTGATCATTTAAAAAACAAATTTAGCGACTTTCATTTAAATCTTATTATGCGAAAAATAAACTGGTTTAAACACTATGAACAAACAAAAATATCAAAACTAAAAAACAAACACACGTAACGGTTTGAAAAATGTGAAATGTAGCAAATTAAATCTAAATAGTATTTTTCAAATGTAAAAATAGACTGGACTGAATAATAAGAACAAGCAAAAATGTAAAAAACAAAAAAAAAAAACGAACAACAGAAATACAGTAAAAAGCATTTGGCATTATCTGTTTAATATAAAAGTTAGATTTAGATTTTTTTTAAAGCTAGCTGTAGAACTAGTACTCGACTAGCGTCCAATATGATTTTAAATGTATAATGTGTGTTTTAGTGTAGTTTAGTGTGACTGACCTGCTGCAGAATGCTGGGATTGGATCAACTGACGTGACGTCCACCTCCTCGTCCTCCGCAGCGTCCGCACCTGATACACACACACACACACACACACATCAGTGTCACATACAGAAGTGTGTGTGTGTATTAGAGAGAGAGTGTGTGTTCATATGTGTGTTCATATGTGTGTGTGTTTACCGGTCTGCTCTGGTTCGCTCTTGTCCTCGTCCTCGATGTCAAACTCTGATTCTCTCTCCTCGTACTCCACATTCTCATCCAGCTCTTTAAAGTCCGGCGCAAACGCACTCCAGTTTTCCTGCAGGGACACAAGCAAAGCCTCGTCAATGACTGCAGTCTGTATAGACACACGAGACACCGGTTTTGAGTTGATCTGGTTTATAGACTCACCACTTGGTTCTGGGCCCAGATGGACACCACACCGCTGGAGATGGACGCGATGATCGGCCGCACCGGATGCCACTGAAACAGACGAGTCAATCAAAAACACTAAACTTAAAAAAAAACATGTTTGTTAAAATAAATGTTAACTGAAATAAAGAGCATACAGCGACGTCCAGCAGCAGCTCTCCTCGTGTCCCGTGGAGGATCTTCACCAGGTTCCCGATGCTCTTCTCCCAGATGTAGAGCGCGTGCTGCCGCGCCGAACCCGCCACGATGTACTCGCCGTCACCCGAAAAACAGCAGCGCTTCCACGGCGTCCTGATCATCAGAGGCAAAGATTACCCTCTTTAACTATGTTGTTCTGCTGTTTTGTGTTCATCAGCTTCTCATTTTTGCTCTTTTTAGATTGACTATCACTCTATATAGACTAATACAAGATGCACAAAGTGGAGAAACAGATGAACTGAATCAACTAAGTGAGTTATTTATGCTGGAAGTGTTCAGATTGATTCAAACTCATGACTTTGATCATTCAGTTCAAGTGATTCACTAGCAAAAACCAGATCAAAGAGACATTCATTTTCGAATTTCAATGTCGCTTGTAATGATTTAAAAAAGCACGCACAGTGATGGGTGAAACAGAGCTTTTCAAAACCCCAAATCAATTCAACCACTGTGTCGCAAAATGATTTAGTTTTGAAGCACTCCAATTGAATTGCATATTGTGAATCATTTGATTAAGATCTGGACATCAGAGCAGGTTCACATTGGAGCGGGATTGAGAAACATTTTATTCAGATCGGGAATCACGAATCGTTTGATTCAGATCAGAAATTCAAAACGGGAATCGTGAATCATTTGACTCAGATCGGGAATCGCAAATCATTTGATTCAGATCGGGACTTCAGAGCTGGATCGCGAATCATTTGACTCAGATCGATCGAGAATCATTTGATTCAGATCGAATCCGAATCATTTGAATCAGAGCTGGATCGAATCATTTGATTCAATCGGGACTCGGAGGGATCGCGAATCATTTGAATCAGATCGGGAATCGAGAATCATTTGATTCAGATCGGGACCGAGAATCATCTGATTCAGATCGGGACTTGGGATCGCGAATCATTTGAATCAGATCGAATCGAATCATTTGATTCAGATCGAGAACCGAGAATCATCTGATTCAGATCGGGACTTGGGCGGGATCATGCGAATCATTTGAATCAGATCGGTCGAGAATCATTTGATTCAGATCGGGAATGCGAATCATCTGATTCAAATCGGGACTTGGCGGGATGTAAAATCATTTGACTCAGATCGGGAATCGAATCATTTGATTCAGATCGGGACTTCGGGCCGGATACTAAAATCATTTGACTCAGATCGAAGTCGAGAATCATTTGATTCAGATCGAACTCGGGCCGGGATCGCGAATCATTTGAATCAGATCGGGAATCGAGAATCATTTGATTCAGATCGGAATCGCGAATCATCTGATTCAGATCGGGACCGGGCCGGGATGAATCATTTGACTTAGATCGAGAATCGCGAATCATTTGATTTAGATCGGGACTTGAATGGGATGTGAATCATTTGATTCAGATCGGGACTCGAGGCCGGGATCATGAATCATTTGAATCAGACCGGGAATCGCGAATCATCTGATTCAGATCGGGACTTCGGAGCGGGATCGCGAATCATTTGATTCAGATCTGAACATCAGAGCACAGATTTCAAATCTGTGAATTTTCTGAGAAAATGGTAAATCATTAAGGAAGAACAGTTACAAAAACAGTGTTAAAAAAAGTGGATGAATATAGAGATGCAATTTTCACTGCTTTAGGGTGAACAGAACTTGTTTCCATGTACTTGTCTAGATCAACTTTGAATAGGGAAAATAGGCGTTTAGAGACAGATTTTTGTCTATGTATGTGAAATTTAGCTAGCAGAAAACACAAATTATTAATATTTTCCTATATTCCCTTGAGTAGTCAAACAATTCAAAGAAAACATCTTTAAAACAGAAAAACAAAATGAGATCAGATGAACATGAATAAATCTGATCAAAATGTCTCTGTGTGGTTCACTGACAAACAAGTGAATGAATCTTCCTCAGAAGAGACAAAAACAGCAACTCACTTCAGTGTCTGACTTATATTATCATAACGTCCATAAACTATTAGTGAAATTTGGAAGAGCTCATCAGTCTGTTGTTTGATCCCTTCATACTGTCTGCTGTTATGTCCCCACCAGTGCCAAACGTACACCCTTGCACAAACACACTTGTGTCCCTCACCTGTTGACCAGGTCCTGTAGTTTCTGCATGGGTTCAGGTTCTCCGTCTCTGCCGCACGTCAGAATCTCTCGGCCGTCGTACACTCGGATGATGCGGTCTGCCGTGTTAATGAGGAAACAGCTGCAGGACAAGAGACAAACACAGGGTATAGAAATACACTCAAAATACTGTTAATTCATATACTAATATGATTTGTTTTCCTATCAGTGTGTCCTCTGACCTGCCCTTGCGTGCGAACTCGATGGATTTGATGGCGGTGGTGTTGCTGGTTCCTGTCGTCACTCTGAATGACGCCACGAGGTCCTGTGTGTTTGTGTTCAGCACCAGAATCTGAGACAGACACACACATTAGACACACATCTCAGTCACACACATACAAACACATGCTCATGACCTCTGACCTTTCCCTTGGCGTTGCCGGTGTAAATGTACTCCCCGCGCCGGTCGAACGCCGCCACCACGTTCAGATCCGAGTCGTCGTCCACCGGCAGCACAACGTGTTTGGAGTCGGACAGCGTGAGAAGGACGGGCGCGGACTTCATGGGACACACCAGCACCTTGTCCCTGCAACACAGAGGCACGCTCTCGGTCACGCACAGGAAGTCACGCGTGCTGCAGAGGTAGTGTGAACACACTCACATGTCTCTGGGGTGGTACTGCAGCTTGAGGATGGGCGAGGGGAAGCGGAAGCGCTGGTCGCAGTCTCCCGTCAGGACGTCCCACTGAGACACGATGTTGTCCGTGGATGCGCTGACTAGCTTGTGTCCGTCTCTGCTCCAACTGAACCACAACACAAGACGTCAACAACACGTGTGTGTGTGTGTGAGTGTGTGCGTACAGTGTGCGTGTGAGTGTGTACCTGAGCGAGCAGACGGGGTGTATATGTGCGCTGATGATTTTGGCAATTCCTCGCGTCAGGAAGTCCCAGATGACGATACGTCCATCGTTACAGCCGACTGCAAGCAGCGTCCCCCAACGGTTAAACGTGCAGGTCAGAGCCATACTGATGCAGTCCAGAGTGCCATCAGCCTCCTGAACACACACACACATGCATAAACACATAAACACAACATATTATATTAGATACATACCTATGCAAATACACAGAAAATAAAAGTAAATATTTATTTTAAAAACAAATTACATAATGTAATGTTTTATATATAGATATAAATATATATACACACACACATATAAATATGTACATGTAATTAAATACATAATAAACATAAAAATCAATATATATAATTAATTATATAACAAATGTAAAAAACGTGTACATATGTACTTGTATAATAAATGCAAAAACGCATATATACACATAATTAAATATATAATAAACGTAAAAGCACCTATATACATAATTAAACAAATAATAAACACAAAAATGTGTAAATACGTAATTAAATATATAATAAATGTAAAAACATGTATATACATAATTAAACATAATAAATGTAAAAATGTGTATATACATAATGAAACATAATAAATGCAAAAATGTGTATATACGTAATTAAATACATAAATGTAAAAACACGTATATACATAATTAAACAATAAACACAAAAATGTGTATATACGTAATTACATATATAATAAACTTTAAAAAACATGTATATACGTAATTAAATGTAAAAACCTTTATATATGTAACACATACATAAACGCAAAAATGTGCATATATGTGATTAATTATATAATAAACTCAAAAACGAGCACATGTAATTAAATATATAATAAATGCAAAAACGTGTATGTTATATATATATATAAGAAATGTAAAAAACATGCGCATTTAATTAAATATATAATAACCGCAAAAAACGTGCATGTGTAATTAAATATATAATAAACGTAAAAACGTGTCTGTGCAATTAAATATATAACACCGTGCACATCTAATTAAATATATAATAAACGCAAAAATGTGTATTCGCAAATAAATATATAATAAACATAAAAACGTATCTGCAATTAAATACATCTTAAACTTAAAACGCGTATATTTAATTAAATATGCAATAATAGTAAAAATGCAAATGTTTATATTAGTAACAAATTATAAATGTTGTTACTGTACCTCTGGGTAATTCTGCCCGAACGATTCTGCAAGATAGAAAACACAGTTTTGATAAATCACTAGGTTATTTTGCAGAAAACTAATTCACACAATCCATAATTATGAATATTTATTAATCTGACAGTTCATATCAGATAACCGAGAGGGATATACATATAATAAACCAGATCCTTACATGAACACTGAAACAGAAAGTTTCCTATAAATTTTCGAGTTTAAATAACAATCAATAAGTTCTTTAAAAGTTTTCATTGAATGTTTATAAACATTACAGACGGCTAGCAGCGGTTAGCGTTGAGCTAACAAACTCAAGAACAGCAGATCTCACCGAGCAGCTCCAGATTCATCTTTGCTGCTGTACAAACACAAATCCGATGATTAGTTAGCGGGGAAATTAAAATATGAAGGGAAAAACAGCAAAAACTGTAAACATCAAAAAGCTTCTGATGAGCGACTGCAGCGCGACTGGCGCGGAGCTGCAAGGAAGGACCCCAAAACAAAGCGCCCCGGCGAGCGCCTGAACAAAACACACCGAAACACACACATCTGATGAATTAACGCACGGTTCATTCAGTTTATGCTTTAAAATAGTTTTAAAAAATAAGACACGATTGTTTTTCAGTTAAAACCTAAACGCTAACAGCAACAAACTTTCAGAAGAGCCATACTAAACTAGTTGTGTTAGTGAATATGTCTGATGTAAAGCGGAAAATATCTTATTATTAATTTACATACAAAATGATTATAAATGAACCAGTTTGTCATTAAGAAATAAGCTATAACTCTAAAGTAGAGCAAATATGGGATTTATAGTGTTGCAGCAGCACAATATTACAGTAAAAACATAAAACACACAGCAAATTTCAACATTTATACACAGTACAAAAAAAAATACATGTGATGAAAATCCACTGTTATATTTCCAACACGTTCTAGTGCTGTCAAACGATTAATCGTAATTAATCGCATCCAAAATAAGTTTTTGTTTACACAATATGTGTGTACTGTGTATATTTATTATGTATATGTAAATACACCTACATGCATGTATATATTTAAGAAAATATGTTATGTTTATATTATTAAAATATTTATATATAATTTAAATTATACTGTACGCGTGTGTATTTATATATATATACATAATAAATATACACAGTATACACACTTATGAAAACAAACTTTTCGGATGCGATTAATCGTTTGACAGCACTAAATTATACACTTTATGTGTAGTTCGGCAAAGCTACATAACCTTTCATAAGTTAAAAAAGGCGAAAATATTTATTCAATAATTGAATATGTATCAACGTATGAAATAACCCATGTTTATTTCATTTAAAACGTACATTTACATCATTAAAATACTTTAAATGCCGCCTATCAATCATTTCCCCTTCTTTATTAGCGCTAAAGGCAACATTCGTACAGTTTCCTGCTATTCTACGATCTTTTGCCTGTGCTGTACTGTAACCGCGACCTTCGATCCAAAATGGCGTCCCATAGAGTCGCGCCCGTGATCATCCGGGTATCTACGGACGCGACCAATCAGAGGCGGATGACCTAATAAGGCGGGGTAAGGGGTGCTCGGAAAATCGGCTATTACAGCACAACCAGCGGGCACAACTGACAAACGAACAGCGGGATCGCCTTTTAAAATCACGCTAAACGGTATTTAAAGTTCAGAATTCATCAAAGTCACTCGGAAAGTTCTTTTCGTCCACGCCGCATAAACGTGAGAGAGATATTTTGACGTCACGCAGGTGGGGACCAATGAGCGGCCTCCATATGTGGGACACGAGCGGCGCAACTTACCGAAGCAGCGCGCAGGCGGCATAGAGCTTCAACTATAGAATCCGCAAACACTTTATAAAATAATTATCGTGCAATGTTTTGACACACAATTTAGCTAGTAGATACTTGAACATGAATATTTAGAGATTAACACCCGCGAATATATTTTTAGAACCCTTAAAATCTCACAAATGAATTTGTAGCTGCATCTAGTGAGTTGGTATCTATGCTCACGCCGGATTCTTTGGTGTCCGCGCATGCGCAGCGCGCTAAAGCGTTATGTAAACCGTTGCTGTTTTGGCCCGGTTCTATGTAACTGGACTTTGGTGAGCTAAGCTGGTCTGCAGTGGTTCTCCTGGCGCATCTTCATCAACTCTGAGATGATTTTATCACTGGGACTCACATAAACTAATTTTCCCGCATTCGTATCGCCTCAGGTGAGTGGCGCTTCACAAACTGAACTCGGCTTATTTCGTGTATTTACGGGATTTAAACAGACAAACAGGTTACATAAAGTGCAACTCCACGACCCTATTCTTTAAACACACACATTTGTGGTAAAAACTGAAATGTTATAGCACATTTTGTGTGTTTGTTACGTTTCTATGGCATTTAGTGACGTAAGCGACAGTTACTGTAATGACCCAATTTTAAGGCTGAGGGTCAAGTTATTAAACACGCGAAATTACGTGTAAAACTTCAGTTTTATTATGATAATGACTGAAATGCGTTTCATATTTAAGTAAAAATGCTATTTTGTGTGCCAAAGTCGCAAAGTCTTAACTTATGAGCTGGTTTATATTTTTTTTAATGCCATTTTGCAACATAAAAATGTAAAAAAAGTGAAATGCAGTTGTTTTTTTCATATTATATTTATGTAATTATAACATCTAATGTGTAATAATATATACAATAATATTATAATAAACATAAATCAGCAAAAAGGTATATGCTAATTAACACGGCTTATATAAACAGTTAAATACTGATGTTATTCTCAGTAATAATGTTGTTATTATTAATAATAATAATGATCAAAACAGCATTTAAGTATTTATTATAAGTAATAATAAGTATTATTATCAGTATTTTATCAATACATTAATTTAATAATGATTTAAAGACTTTTTATTTAATATATTATTAAATGAAAGCAGCATTTATTATTATCAATAATTATTCTTAGGATGTTAAATGATCATACATGATGATTTGTTAATGTGTTAATAGTAATAATTGATTTTAATGGTCTGAATTGATTAAATGTTAATAATGTGTGTTGTCAGGTGGCGGCAGCATCATGTCGGTCAACTCCATCCACTGGTTCCGGAAGGGTCTGCGTCTGCACGATAACCCCGCGCTGCTGGAGGCCATTAAGGGATCCGATACGCTGCGTTGTGTTTACTTCCTGGACCCCTGGTTTGCCGGCGCCTCCAACCGTGGCGTCAATCGCTGGAGGTGAGAGAAACACGTACAGCACATATGTGATGATTCACTATCCCACGTACAACACGTCAACGCTTCAGAATTAAACACTAGAATACAATTCAACCACTGCCAATAATAGTGTAAACGATTTTATTTGCTATTTCTTAATATTTAAAAAAAAAAAAGTTTACAAAATTCATAACAAATATTATTCTATTTGTTTATCAAAGCATTATAATAATTAATTAATAATTCATAATATTAAAAAAAAATCAATTCTTCCACAAAAATCACATAGATTTAAAGTTACGTATTATTATTATTAATATTATTTATTAAATTAAATCATTTTTTAATTATTTTTCTTGTTTTTATTACCTTAAACTATTAAATTATTATTATTAACACATTGAATTAATAATACCTCAAACTATTTAATGTGTTAATCCTAAATATTCTTGATTTAATTAATATTATATAATTAATTAATACACCTATATAATATAATATATATGTCTATAGTGTAATAATCTGTAAAAATTTAATAAACAGTCATTTCATAAATGTTGCACATTACTTCATTAAATGTAATAATATTGCTGTTTTTATTAATATAATGAATAACAATAATAATTTAATTAAACCAGCTTTTAAGGATTTTAGTATTTTTCTTATTACATTACATTAAAACAGGTAACAGGTATAATTATTGTGATTATTATTATTATTATTATTATTATTATTATTATTATTGTTATTTATGAAGTTTGTATAAAAATCTAAATAGGACAATATTCACCATGTTGATTATTTATTATTTACTTGTTTATTTTTCTAATAAATGTATTGCTTTTTAGAAAAGTTAATTATTAGTTGTATTGTTTTAAATAATAATAATAATAATAAATAATAAAATATATTTTTAAACTTTTTTCGTATTATTATATTTAATTAAAACATGTATTATTATCATTATTATTATCAATAAGATGTTACTTCAATAAATGAAGTTTTGAATTAGTTTATTGATGATTTAGTGATTATTTAATTGTTAATACATCTATCTAATACAGTATGTATAAAAATCTAAATATGTAAATATTCTGCATTACTGTGATATGGCGTTTATGTTGTTTATTTTTTTCTGATTATTATGATGATCAAACTGCACTTTCATCTCATTAGAGGTTGATGATGTGTTTGACTCTTTAAATTTAAGAGTTAATTGGCTCCATCTGGTGGCTCTTTAAAGATTGACACCCATAACTCATGTTTATGAAATATTGTACATGATGTTTTCATTCATATGACAGTGTGCTGGTTTCTGTGTAATCAGTGCAGCTCATTGTTCACAGTGTTTGCTGCTGATTTCTGTGCTGTGATGGTTTATGATGCAGTGCAGTGTTTTCAGGTTGAAGTCAGTTGTTGTTGTGTTTGTCATTGAGTCTGAACTCAGATTGAATCCTGTGCTTGATGGTCTGAATCTGGACTCAGTCTGGTCTCTGTGCGACTCGGTTTGACGTAGTCAAGCGTTTCCACAGCGATGACCCACTTTCTGACGCTCCGTCACGAGCCCGACGCCCGTTCTGGGCACGGGTTTGACTGCATTTCTCAGCCTGAAACACACGAGGGATCCTGTTACAAAAGAGTCGGGAACAGAATGTTCTGTACAGAGAGAGAGAGAGACAGACAGACGGGTGGGGGGATTAGAGAGAGAGAGAGAGAGGCGGAGCCAGTCATGTGCATTCGAGCTGAAATGATGTCAGTGGGTCAGACAGACAGAGAGAGAGAGAGAGAGAGAGAGAGAGAGACAGACAGACAGCTCTGATCCCAACACACTCGTCTGTCTCACTGTCTGCTGCAACACTTACAGAATCATAACACTTACAAGTATACTTACAAATAACAAGTTAATTACACTTATAGTTTAATAAAGAATTATTAATTATTATTATTATTAAGACAATAGTGCATGAAGGCTATTTTGTTATTAACTAATTAAATTAATAATTATAAATAATAAATCATTATTATAATAATTAAATAAAAAATACGTAATTGTAAAAATAACACAATATTATTTAGTACTATTATTATCATTATTGATTAAGTAATTCATAAAAGCTGTTTTAATTTAATGTTATTGTAACAATTCTTGAATGCCGTTTTATTATTTATTTATTAATATTAAGATGATTAATTAATACACAAGCTGTTTTAATTTAATGTAATAATAATTATAATAGTAAATAGTAATAATACTAAAGTAGTAACAATAAATAAGTTAAGATAAATTATTATTATTAATAGATTAGTATTATAAGTAGTAGTATTTATTATTATTAAATAATATTACATAAATAATTATTGAATAAACGCATTAAGGCTTTTTTAATGTAATCATACTAATACTTAGGCTGTTTTGTTAGTATTAACACATTAAAGTAATAACACTATGGATAATAATAATGATAATATAATATATTCTATATAATACTATATTATTATTATTATTATTATTATTATTATTATGATTGTTATATATAAATTTAACTGGTAATAATACATTTATTATTATTATTATTATTATTATATATAAATTTAACTGGTAATAATACATTTATTATTATTATTGTTATTATAAAATACAATATGTTTGTAGTTTTTCAGTTAAGCAAACATTATTTCAGATTCAGTAAATAAACTGCAAATTGAACTTTTTTTTTTTCTGTTCAACATTGTTCCTTTATATTAATAATAAATATATTCCAGTGCTGAATGAAATGTTGTTCCGATTTGAATAATGATTCACAAACCCGCTCCAAAGTCCCGATCTGATTCAAATGATTCACAAAATGTGCTCCAAAGTCCGATCTGGATCAAAGACTTTGCAAAACACACTCCGAAGTCCCAATCTGAATAAAATGATTCAAAAAACACGCTTCGAAGTCCAATCTGGATTAAATGATTTATAGACATAGATTGCGCTCCTAAGTCCGATCTGAATCAACAGTTAGCAAAACACACTCCAAAGCCAATCTGAATCAAATGATTCATGAAATCCACTCCAAAGTCCAATCTGGATCAAATAATTCACAATACACAAAATGCACAATTAGTTCACAATTTGTGCTCCGAAATCCTGATCTGAATCAAATGATTTGCAAAATGCACTCTGAAATCCCGATCTGGATAAAACATTTCGCAAAACACACTCCGAACTCCCAGTCTGAATAAAATGATTTGCAAAACACGCTTTGAAGTCCCAATCTGAATCATATGATTCACGAAACGCGCTCTGAAGTTCAATCTGAATCAAGTGATTCACAAAATGTGCTCTGAAATCCCAATCTGAATCAAATGATTCAGGAAATGCACTCCAAAGTCCAATCTGGATCAAATAATTCACAATACACAAAATGCACAATTAGTTCACAATTTGTGCTCCAAAATCCCGATCTGAATCAAATGATTTGCAAAATGTGCTCTGAAATCCCGATCTGGATAAAACATTTCGCAAAACACACTCCGAACTCCCAGTCTGAATAAAATGATTTGCAAAACACGCTTTGAAGTCCCAATCTGAATCATATGATTCACGAAACGCGCTCTGAAGTTCAATCTGAATCAAGTGATTCACAAAATGTGCTCTGAAATCCCAATCTGAATCAAATGATTCGCAAAATGTGTTCTGAAATCCCAATCTGGATTAAACATTTAGCAAAACACACTCCAAACTCCCAGTCTGAATAAAATGATTCGCAAAACACGCTTTGAAGTCCGATCTGGATCAAATGATTCACCATACACAAAATGCGCTCCTAAATCCAATCTGAATCAACAATTAGCAAAACACGCTCCGAAGTCCCAATCTGAATCATATGATTCACGAAACGCGCTCTGAAGTTTAATCTGAATCAAATGATTCACAACATGTGCTCTGAAATCCCGATCTGAATCAAATGATTTGCAAAATGTGCTCTGAAATTCCAATCTGAATCAAGTGATTCACAAAGTTCACTCTGAAATCCCGATCTGAATTAAATGATTCGCAAAACACGCTCCGAAGTTCTAGTCTGAATCAAATGATTCACGATCCATGCACCAAAAATCTGATTTGAAAATCATAAATGATAATTCGCAAATCATAATCAGAGCACAGATTGCGAATAATAAAATTTGCGAACCCACTCCAAAGTCCGGATCTGAATTAAATGATTCACGGACCACGCTCTGAAGCTCAGATCTAAGTAATGATTCGTTAACCATCAGAACAAGACTCATAGTGCGGATCACGAAATGATTCATAATACATGCTCATGACAGCTAAATGTATATTTTGAAGCAATGCACTCTGGGATTGTTCTGTGTGTGATGCATCTTCAGAAGTCTTGCTGTAAGCAGTGCGGGTCACAGACTGTGAGAACTTCACATGATCAATCAAACCCATTTAAACCTGACTTGTGTGTGTGTTTTAGGTTTCTGCTGCAGTGTCTGGAGGATCTGGACTCTAGTCTTCGTAAACTCAACTCCTGTCTGTTCGTCATCCGCGGTCAGCCCGCCAACATCTTCCCACGGCTCTTCAAGGTAACACTGGCTGAGTCGTGTTTTACAGCCACGTAGCTCATGTTTTGATCACGTGACCATAATAACACTTGGTTCATTGGTCCACAGGAGTGGAAAGTCTCTCGACTGACGTTTGAGTGCGACTCGGAGCCATTCGGGAAGGAGCGAGATGCGGCCATCAAGAAACTGGCATCTGAAGCGGGAGTGGAGGTGATCGTGAAGATCTCACACACGCTTTATGATCTGGACAGGTGAGAACACACGCCAAACCAACTGTGTTTAATATTATATTATAATCTGAGCAGATTCTGAATGAATGTTTATATCTTAGGATCATCGAGCTGAATAACGGTCAGCCACCGCTCACATACAAACGCTTCCAGACGCTGGTGAGCAGCATGGAGCCGCCAGATCCTCCACTGGAGCCGCTGACCAGAGAACTGATGGGAAACTGTGTGACGCCCATCAGTGAAAACCACAGAGAGAAATACGGAGTCCCCCTGCTGGACGAGCTGGGTAACACACGCACTAAAACATAATATGAAGATTCATGAGTTCATCCACATTTCACTCGTGCTATGGACGAATTATAATTACAAGTCAGACATTGAAGTGAGTTGCCTTTTGAACTACGCTGCAGAGATATTTTCCGATCAGATTTACTTATTCATGTTCATCTAAACCTATCTTTGACCTTTGGATTCTGTTTTAACCCGGTAAACAGATCCTTACCATGCTTTGGGAAAAAAAAAATGGTTTGAAACCTTGCTATGGTTTAAAATAAATGGAGCCATAGGGCAAAACATTGCAACCAAGCCAATTCTAAATCCGGGTTTGCTTACACAACCATAGTTTAACCATGGTAAAACTATTATGCCAAAAAATATGGTTGCTACATTTTTACTATAGCAAAACCACAGTAAATTTCTTATGTGGGGATTTGTAATTTTGCGTATAACCGGTATAACTGTGTTGCCTATTACGTTTGATGTTTTCATCCTTGTAATTAAAAAGAAAATTAGAAAAAGGTGGCACTGAAGCTATGTATGTAAATCTAATGATCATCTCTTGGCTGGAGTCAAAAATAGGGGCCATATATATCTGCAAAATAAAACAATGTTTTGCAAACAAAAATATGTTTGCAAATAAAAATAGAGTATTGAGAAAAAATTGCTTTTGCAAGTAAAAAATAATTGCAAAAGAAAAGTTAACCCTGAGAGAAAAAATAAAGTTTAGCAAAGTAAAACTTCAGCAGCATTGACTTTGCAACACATATTTCCCTTTGCGCTCCTTTAAATCCGCGTTTCAGTCATCCGGGCCTTTGCGTTAAACTTTCCTTCACTTCATTTTCTGCTTCGCTTTGTGTCCCTGATTTGGCGTGGGGAGGTCAAGAGGTTGGGGTGTGTACAAGGGAAAGGCGTCCCTCTCATTCAGCCCCGGATCTCAGGTATGTATTATTGATAAGCTTTCTTATTATTATTAGACTCTATATTATTAATAACAGATACTTCAGAGGCCCAAATAAGGACATTATTTGGGCATGAAACAGCTTATAGGTTAAACTCTTGTGCGAAAACTCAAAATAAAATAGGAAGACAATAACACATAAGGCATATGGACATCATTTTATCAATATTCCTAAAACCTCCTTATTTTCATGATAATAAAAGATATTAATAATAATTATTAATAATAATTTAAGAGGCGACCTCTAGCTTTAGGTGCAACAGTATTTTACCTATTTCACCCACAAGCTGTTCATAAATCATGTACAATATAATGTCGTAATCGTGACAGCCTTATTTGGGCGGTCTGAAGTATCTGTTATTAATAATATAGAGTCTAATAATAATAAGAAGCGATCAATAATACATACCTGAGCGAATCGAAGGGGCTAGCCTTAGTCCCTTGTACCTCTTGACCCCTCCCATCAAATCAGGGACACAAAGCGAATAGAAAAATGAAGTGCAAAGGAAAGCTTTCGCAAAGGATGACTGAAGCATTTAAAGGAATGGAAATATGTGTTGCAAAGTCAATGCTGGCTAAGTTTTACTTGCTAAACTTTTATTTTTCTCTCAGGTTAACTTTTTTTTGCAATTATTTTTTACTGCAAAAGCAATTTTTCTCAATACTCTATTTTATTTGCAAACATATTTTGTTTGCAAACATTGTTTTATTTTGCAGATATATGAAAGCCCCTATTTTGACTCCATTATCATCTCACACTCACAAAAGATTCAAGGGAACTGCACCTATGTTCCGGCGGAATCAAATGATTCGCAGAACTCATTCAGCCTGCATCCTAATGTATACTATCCATCCTAAATTCTATATGATAGTCATTTCTATACTATTTAGGTAGATAGGGTGGATAGTTTTGCACATTGGGACGAGGGCTTTAATCTTATCAAGGCGGATTTAAGCGCATCCGTGCTCTGGTTTCGGATCTTATTTAAAAGACTACAAACCCGCGACACAAAGTTCTCGATCTTCAACAAAATGATTCTCATCCTCGCCATGCGCGAAAAAATGACTTCGCAAACCATAATTTTGCTAAATAGCGATCAAGGGATATCATTATTCAATTCGCTGGTGATTCGCTGAACTGCGCTTTAAAGTTCCGCCAAACTATCTACCGATCTACAAACCTACACCGGGTCTCAGTCTGATCAAAATGATTCGCCATCCGGCCTGAAGTTTCTATCTTATTTAAAAAGATTCGCAAAATCCGTAATCTAAGTTCCGCATCTGAATCAAAGATTCGCGGATCCGCTGGCTTCTGAGGTTCCGACGCGAAATGTCGATTCGCTAACCATAATTTTAATACCAGCGATCATTCAATTTCAGAATTGATTAACGGAACTGTGACGGAATTCATCTGATCAAGCAGCGATTCCGCGATCTGTGCTCTGGCTTTTAATCTGAATCAAACATGACTGGAGCTGGACGCAGATTATCTAATTCATCGATTCACGCAACTACTCCGTTTCCATCTGAATCACCGATTCGCGATTCAAATTTCGTGTTTTCATCTTAAAATGATTCAAACAATCATTTCTTCAGATCAGGTTTCGGAGTGCGACCATTCACTGTCGATTCAAGGAATGATCTAAATCTCAACTGGATTGTTGATTCGCGATCCGTCGAAGTTTTAATCTGAATCAAAAAAGATCGGCGTAACCCATTAATTCAAAGTCCCGCATTCGCGAACCGTGGCTATTTCATAGATCATCGGAGTGCGAATCATTTGACTCGCGAAATGATTCGAACGAAATTTGAAGTTCCAGTAAATCAAGCATCTCGAATCTACATCTAAAGTCACAATCTGAATCACCATCGCGATCCACGCCCGATCTTAAACCAAATAAATGATTCACGATTCGACAGAGCCCCCAAAATCATTGAAGGATATCAAATTTGAAAATGAATTTTGATCTGTTTTGATAGTAACCGCTTGAACTGAAATTGATCGAATTCACGAGTTTGAATCAATCAGACCGGGTTCCAGCCGTGAAATGCATTCCACTCAATTGAATCATTTTGTCTGTTCCTCTGTTTCTTTTCATGCCCTTCTAGGTCATGTTTCTTATGCATGACACCGTCAGTACTACCAATACTTAGGGGCCTTCGCTAGGTATTCTTGATGACATTTAATTTCGAAATAAGTGGACACGGGCGCATAATATTTCAAATAAAATACCGTCCATATTTCCATTCCAAAGATAACATCCAACAATCTTACATTGAGGAGGTAGCCGGGTTTACTTCTAACTAGTGAAACACTCCATTAAAAATGACGAGCTGTGGAATTCAGAACATACGTTTGATGCATTAAAAGTAATGTGGTGGATGGAGTTTCGTATCTTAATTCAATTATATTTTAGGGAATAGTTTACACTGCAGCTCAATTCGTCGTATTAATAGTTCAGGGAAATCAGTTGAAAGCATCCAGTCATCCCACACCATTCAAGTCAATCTTACATTGAGTATTACATATTTGATGAACATTGCTGTCTTCATTGTATTGTAGACTATAAGCAAAACAAAGTGCCCATGTATCTTTATATGCGTTTTGCACCAGGGTTCGGCTACCGGAGTCTCTTAGCTCCCGCTGCTTCATTCGAGGAGAATCAGAGGCATTGATGCGGCTGATTTTACACCTCGACCCGACTCTACTCAAGTGGGCATGCAACATCGCGACACACGCACACAATGTCGACACAAACTCCAGCAGTGTGTCATGGTGGATCAGGCATGTCTGAGACGCTGGCTGCTCTTTCCAGGGCGCAAGGCAGGAGAACTTTGAGCCGTCCAAGATGAACTCCAGTCCCCGCTTTCGCCGGCCAGTCCGGCTGGGCTTGGTCCAGACTCAGTCTTCGGGTCCTGTCACTAAGGTCTCTACAAAACTCAAATCGAACTCTACAAAAGGTGCATAAAGATCCCTTTTGATCCATTCAATTCATGTATTTATACATTTTAATCATTATATTGAAAAAAATATATTTATGTATAATCGTAGGGTGCTATTAACAAGGTATGTAAATATATCTACAAAAAACCTAACAAACATAATCTATTCATTTAAAATATAATCTAATTAGTTTGGCTAATATAATCCTAATTAAAAGACAATTTTTAAAGTTGTTTTTACCGTATCTAATGCAATATCTGAAAACTTTTAAAATAATATTTCATAAAATAATAAAAATGGGGCATTTCATTCAAACAAATCATAAACTTAAAATGCTGTTTTCACAGGACGTATAATGTAATCAAAACAATTTAAAACCTAATTTTCTCGTGGTTTGCGGACTTATAGACCATAAATCAAAAGGTTGGCTTTAAAACACTATTTTCATCTTAAGCATTGTATGTATAGATCGTAAACAAAGTGCATTTAAAACACTATTATTTTCTCTATATCACGTTTTAGATCATAAATGTAAATAGTCTCTAGACGCACAGATTGTAATTGGAAAAACTTTTAAACATTTCTTTCATCGCGATGTAATCAAACATTTCTTTTAAAATTATACTTCTTTAGATCGCGGACATAAATAGTAATCAAAACACTTCTAAAACAATATTTTCAACATATAAAATGATCAATATTAAGTATAGATCATAAGCAAATGCTTTTAAAACGCCATTTTTCATATATATTGTACTTTATAGATCATAATTTTAAAATGTTATTTTCATAACCGCGATTACAGATTGTAAATTTGTTCTAATAAATGACATTTATTCATGTCTATTATTCTGGTTTATTCCACGCTATTTTATAAAAAGTAATCGGTAAACGCTTTTGTTCACTATTTTGTTGATTCAGAAAGTATATAGATCGTAAACGGGCATCTCTTTAAAACACTCTTCCTCAGATTGCATTACTACATCATAAAAACGCTATAGTATTAACTTCTAAAACGCTGACATTTTCGGTACCGCGATATACATAACTCGATTTACGCTGCGCCCCAGGTAAACCGGAAAGCCCGGATCTCCTGGTACCATTGCCTTTGTATGGAGTTCACATATTGCGCCAGCAGCAATAACCCGTATTTCAATCGCGATGGAGGGAAACCCCCATCTGTATCCGCAGATCCTGCGGCAGGAACCCCGAAGCGCTATTGGCGGTTTTAGGCCAAGACGGGCTCTGCGGATCGACGCTTATCATCGAAAGCGCCGCTGGTATTGATCCACTAATTATGCTAAAAATTCGTATTCCGCTTCCGACGCTGCTACGCACGGTAGACGCTTTTCGGGA
Organism: Labeo catla; assembly: GCA_012976165.1. Classification (NCBI taxonomy): domain Eukaryota; kingdom Metazoa; phylum Chordata; class Actinopteri; order Cypriniformes; family Cyprinidae; genus Labeo; species Labeo catla. The sequence goes on along the minus strand of VONZ01000394.1, from coordinate 429,054 downwards.
GGAGGGTAATAAGGTAATGAATCTGGCATGATGGTAAGGGCGGTGTGTCTCGACGCTATGGCAGCAACTCCCCTGGCGTGGTCCGTGAGAATTCGGAGGAGCCAAGCTGCTGGACGCACTGGAGCGCGGAACGCTGGCAGCTGGTTTCACCCCTGCAAGTGTTCTTCCAGCAGTTCCTTCCATTGCTACTTCGTCCTTGACTGGACGCAGGATCGACCCCAACGGATACCCCCATCAGGTGGTGTCTTCACACCGCTTCACTCAATCTGTAATTCCAGTGTAAACGAGATGAGGGATTTGAGGATTGGATATAACAATTAAGAAATAATGTAAAAGACTTTCAGTATAAATTCTAAACCAAATTAAAATTATAAATGGAACGTCAATTTTACTGTATTTTAATTCGTGATTAATTCACAATTAATGTAATGTTTTATTTCAGTTTATGTGTATTATTTACATTAAAATTATATTTCAAAATTATATTTGTAAAAATTATATTGATATTATACTGGTTAATATTAAAATACATATTATGGATTTTATTAAAACATTTAATGTTCTTTGGTTACTAATTCGGTTAATTTAAGTTAATTTTCTAAATTCCTTTTGGTTAATTTGTTTTTACAATAAACTGATAATTATTGAATCAGGACCTTATTTATGCAATCCTTTGATGGGGAAACAATTTTATCTTAACATGCTAACAACTCTGCCAATCATGCTGGTAACATACTAATCATGTTAGAACATACTAGCAACATGCAAGGTTAGTAACATGTTAATTGAAATTAGAAACATAATGTAAAGAAATGCTAATCATAAGCTAGAACAGACTAGCAACATGCTAGTAAACACGCTAAAATCATGCTAAAGTCATGTAGGTATTACTAACAAATTACGTAGCAACATGCTAACGCGAAACATACCAGCAACATGTTAGGTAACATGTTAATTATACTCAGAAATTGCTACTAAAGCAAACATAATCATGTTTAAAGTTCGGTGACCTTCAGTAAATATGCTTAGCAACATGCCAATCATGCCAGAAACATGGCAGTAACATGTTAACAACATGCCAGTGCCGCTAATCATGTGTGAAAACATGGTAGCAACATCGCTAACAAATACGCAATAAGCAACGTTAGAACATATACTAGCAACATGTTAGTAACATGTTAATTGCTACCGTGGAAATACAATGCTCAGCGCTAATCATGTTAAACGACCAAAACATGCCAGTAACATGCTGACCATGTTGTAAACAGTACGCGAAAAATACGCTGAAAATGCTAATCATGCTGTGGTAAAGGCGAAACACGTTAATAAATATGCAAAGTAAATACGCTAAATCATAGAACATACTAGCAACATGTTAAAAAGAATTATACCAGAAACATGTACAAAGCAACATGCTGAATCAAGAAAGTTCTTAATCGTTCGTTCACGCAAGTAATAACATGCCAATCATGCCAGAAACATACCAGAAGCAAATACGTTAGTAATGTTAATATAATTAGAAACATAAATTTTGCAACATTTTACGCCAATCATGTTAGAAACAGACTATGTTAAATACGCTGCTAGTAAACACGCCAATCATGCCAGGAACATGGTGAAACATCGCTAACAAAATATGCTAATCATGCCAGAAAACATACCAGCAAATACGCTAACGCAAGCTGTCATAATTAACAACATGCTAGTAACATGCTAATCGCGAACATGGTAAAGCAACACGCTAACAACGTATGCTAGCAACATGCCAAATTCTTCAGAAACATGGTATAAATAATAGGTTAACAACATGCAAGTAACATCCTAATCATGTTGGTGGAAACATACCTTATAAACATGTTAGTAACATGTTAATTATAATTAGAAACATACTTCAGCAACATGCTAATCATGCCAGAAAACATGCTACCAACAAGCTAGTAACATGCTAATCATGTTAACAACTTGCTAATCATGCCAAGCAACATGCTAATTATATGCTGATGCGAATACCAGCAAACATGCTAATCATGTTAGAAACAGACTAGCAACATGCCAGTAAATACGCTAATCAATCATGCTAGAAACATGCTAGCAACAAGCTAGTAACATGCTAATCATGCAAACAACTTGTCAATCATGCTAGCAATATGCTAATTATGCAAGAAACAGACTAGCAACATGCTAGTAACATGTTTATTATGCTAGAAACATACTAGCAACATGCTAATCATGTTAGAAACAGACTAGCAACATGCTAGTAACATGCTAATCATGCTAGAAACATGCTAGAAAACATGTTAACAACATGCTAGTAACATGCTAATCATGGTAGAAACATGCTAGAAACAAGCTAATAACATGCTAATCATGTTAAAAACATGCTAGTGACTTGAAAGTCATGCTAGAAACATACTAGCAACATGCTAATCATGGTAGAAACAGACTAGCAACATGCTAATAACATGCTAACCATGCTAGTAACTTGCTAGTCATGCTAGAAACATGTTAACATGTTAATTATGCTAGTAACATGTTAGTAACATGTTAATCATGCTAGAAACATGTTAGTAACATGTTAATCATGTTAAAACATGTTAGAAGAAATGTTAGAAACATGTTAACAACATGCTAATCATCTAATCTATCTATATAAAGTTTAAAACCTCAAGCTTTTGCAGCTGCTTTAAACTTTCAGGCTAGGCTTTCTAAAACACAAAGTTTTTTGTTATCTAGTTTGTTTTACTATTTAAAGTATTTATCAGGACCTTATTTCTAGACCTTAATGGAGGAACACTTAATTTCCCAGAATGCTCTAATTGTCTTTTTTGTCATTATTTGTTTATATGACATCATTTTTAAACAGTACAGATTTTTTTTATTGTATTTATCAATTAGCCAAATATATTTTGTATATAGGAGAATGTGTTTGTGTGTGTGAGCCTCTGACCGCGGCTGGGTTATCCATGATCCCCTGCAGCGGTGTGGAGGCAGTGCTTTGGTTTTGTGAAGGTTGTGATGAGGCGCTGCGGGTTAATCTCTCCCTCTGATTCCAGACGTTACTTACCTGTACTCCGAGATTTTCCAGCCAAGTTTATTTACGACCCCTGGAACGCTCCAGACGACGTGCAGCGCGCTGCCAAATGTGTGATCGGCGTGGACTATCCCAAACCCATGGTGAACCATGCCGAGGCCAGCCGCCTGAACATCGAGAGGATGCGGCAGATCTACCAGCAGCTCTCCAGATACCGCGGACTCAGTAAGAATTAATTTATAGTATTGCAATAGAATATTTTTTTCCGGCCGATTAACGATAAAAACACTGACAGCCAATCAGAATCCATCTAACTTTACCGAATGTGAGCATTTGAGAATATCTATAAGAGAACTATAAGAGAATATCCAAGTTTACATCCCAGCTGTAACGATAATGACACGAAGGAATAAAATAGTTGAAATCATATTCAGAACGATTTTTTCTAGTTTATGAACGATAATAAAATTATTGACAGCCAATCAGAATCCACCAACTTTAAATAGCTGGAGCATTTAAAGCGGCAGATGACAAAATTGCAGTGCACGATTAGAATGTTATTGTACACTAACATAGTTATTGTTAATTATAAGAGAATAGCGAAATTCACAGCACAGTGCTAACGACACAAATGAACAATATCACAGTAATCACTTATCAAGCTGAGTAACGTTTTAAAAATTGACAGCCAATCAGAATCAAGCATTTAAAGTAGCAGACAGAAAAACTGCAGCATGCTTATAATAAACAGAACGTTATCGCTTGTTAATGTAGGTGTTGTTATAGTTAATGCTATAATTATCGTTCCTGGTTTAAACAAGTCTTAACTATAAAAAAACAGCTTAGTCCGCACCATAGTTATAACGACACAGAGAAACAATATTGTTAAAATCAGTTTCATAATGATATTTTCCAGCTGACGTACAATAAAAAGACTGATAGCCGATCAGAATCCATCAGACATTACAGAACGTGCTCATAATAAATGGAACGTTATCATCAGCTAATATAGTAAGTGCTACAGTTACTGCTGTAGTTTACGTTCTTGGTGTAAACTGGACTTTATTTTCGTTAATTTATCAGGTCTTCTCGCAACTGTTCCATCCAACCACATGGAAGGCGTCGGAGTAAATGAAACCCAAGGAGCCGCAGCACCCCCTACACGGCGGAGGGCACGGAGCGGCACGTCGTCTCACCGTGAGTGTTTGAAATCGTACGTTGCGATCTAGTAAGTGCATTTTAAGGAAATCAAGTGAGCTGTAATGCTCTGTGTGTCCAGCAGGGATCAGGAGAGAGCAGCCCGGACCGAGCGGAGCGAAACATCGTGGAGCAAGACACCGACACACACTCGGTGAGCCCTTTGGTTGCCTTTTGGTAAATTTGATAACGTTTTATAAACGCTTGCGCAAAATGTTTTAATGTTTCTCTCTTACAGCCCACCGTACATCGCCTTACACCACCCAGAGCGACCTGATGGACCACGCCCACGAGTTTGTCGTTCCACAACAACCAGGTATGTTTTTTTCGCACAGGAAATATGTTACAATCGTTTCAAACAAAATTTAATGTTGAGTTCTTTTAGGGCGTCTGATTTGGCCAGTTGGGGGCGGGACTGGAAAGAGAGAAAGGGAGTCGGAGCACAATGGTTGCCATGGTGATGACGGCCCCTCCTCCTCCTCTTCAGCGCTAAAAGCGCAAGATCACGAGGTTCGTAAAACGTTGAAACTATGAACATTTACGCTGATTGCTAATAGGAACGTTCAGCTGTATTTTTGTTTGTTTCAGAAGAGGCATGAAGACGTGGAGGGCGTGGCCTTCTCTTCCTAAGCTCCACCCACTGATGGATTCGCTAAATGTATTATAAACTTTCCTCGCGTGTCAAACACAAACATTCAGAGTATTTCAATTTGTCCAAATCAAATTGTGGCGGAAATGTAATTTTAACATTTTTGGAAACTTTATAATGTAAAATTCTAAAACATATATAATTAAATTAAATTTAATTACTATCCCAAATATTGATTTTTAAAAATCAGATGTAAATACTGTCCTCGTGACATTAAACTTTTACACTAATAAAGGTCCTTTCACACCAAACACAGAACGTATGAATGTAATGAATATTTGTCAGGCTGAATGAAAAGTTCAGTGTTTGAATAACTTTACGATAACGTTTACGAAAACGCAAACCAAAGCTCAAGTTTTATTGGTTGTCACCAGCTGCGAAAAATTTGTGAATTTCCATTGTTTATATTAAAATTTGCAAAGCTTTGTTTGGCGTAAATGGACCTTAATATGGAAAAAATACGAGTAATCGCAAACAGCCGAAGAAGAACACTCATTACGCCACATTTAAACGGATCCAGATTCGCTCAGTATTACGGAAGAACGGAAGAGTTTCCACAACGCTGCTCTGAACCGGCCTCACCTGTACATACCTGCGTCTGATTCCATAGTGACGAGAGAGTCACATGATCGTTGGAATGTGTTCGGGTCCAAACTGTTGTAACTGTACCACAGATGAGTGATTGTCTCGTCTGTATAAACGACTGTATTTTGTTCCATGTTTTAGTGTTTTTGCACAGATAGCGTAGAATCCGCTCCAGTGTTTGACGTCATCTGTCTTCCATCGCTGTACATTATTTCCACCTATCATGGTCATCGTCTCCATCTCTGTGTACTACAGTGTTTTGTATATGACAGCTGTATCTTATGGAGCTGTACATTTTTACCGCTTGTGTCTTCAGTTTTTCTACAGAATATTGTTAGCTGTTTTGAATTTTAAAGATGTGTGTATATATATATATATATATATACAGTAATCAATATTTGAAATGGATCAAAACCTTTTTTCAAAGTTGTCCGTTCTTGTTTGATCCACTTCAGATGTTAACTACTGTAGTACCAGCATTTGTTTCTTAGTCTGTGTGTGGTACTTCATCAGCCAGCTAATAAAAAATATATATTTAAACACAAAGTAAGTGTTTTGTGTCTGTTATTCTCTTATTTGACTAGATATAAACCATATTTTGTCTCTGCTAGTGTGTTAGATAAAACTCAAATTTAACAATATAGAAGTTCAGTGACTTTAAAGTTGTATATTTTAATGTTTTTTTTTGTCCTCAAATACTGTGTTGTGATCTTGACGAGCTGACTAAATGCACTCATATGAAGGCAAGACATAACCAAAACTAATTAAACATTTCTCTGTGTTGTTAGTTTACCCTTACTTGATCTTAAGACGATAACAATTAATCTGCTAGCATATACCCTTCTCATGTTACTACAAAAATATGCAAAATAAGAGTTTTCCTCGATGTTTTATTTTCATTTTAGGTAAATGCGACTAAAATAATACATATAACAATTTTTTAATATTAAAAATCGGCAAAACTTTATGCACGTCACATGACCTGATTAGCGCGCGCACCGATGTTTCCTAAAGGAATACAGCTGGAGAGGAGAGGTGATGTCCGATTCGCGTGCAAATGACTCTTGTGAACCAGTTCTTTTGAATATGTCCATCAAAAAGATTCATGAAACTAGCTAGTAAGTGTTTTGATCAAGTCTCGCTCAACCAGCGAATCGATTAGAACCGTTGGAGTTCTTATCCCACTCCCTCAGTGAACTGCGCGCCATTTTTCGAATTTAAAAAGAACCGGGAACCGTTATTGTGACTATAGCTACCAGGTTAGTGACAACCTGTAATTAAAGATACATATTAAAAGCATTTTAACATGAGTAGCTCTACAACTTAGGTTCACAGACATCTTAGTTAACTGACTTGCCTGCTCACACAATTTTCAGTTCGTTTAGCAAGTCAATCAGTTAGCCTCCTATGGTGCAAGTTGCTACGTGTATTATTATAAAGCTAACCGATTAGCCTAAGATGATATACAGTGCATTTTTATCAGTTTTATAGTCAATCAGTAACCTGTTGACCTGGCAAGTTTTTACTCATAATCACATCAAACCTGTGTCGTATAATTATCGTTTCTCTGAGGGAAGCATCAACAGAAACATGCTGCTAATAAAATTAAGTTTAATTATGACAAAAAAGTAACAAAAAAACTTCAAATTAAGTTTAATTGTGACTAAAATTAAACAAAAAGATAAAATTCAGTTTCGTTTATCTACATTATTGGCCACATGATTATGTTACAGATGTTTTGCTAACTTGCTAATGAAGATTCTCTTCAGACTTTTCCAATATGTGATGATAAATATTATGAATAGTATTTTGGAATAACATTTTAAGCTAGAAGTGTTTGCATTTATGCTTTTCCCCCCGAGTATGTTATGAAAAGTTTGAACAAACTGGAGTGAAATCATCTTTTGTCTACATCTGGAGAGGTTTGAATCATTGAAAACTTTCCACAGCCTGCTTTACATGACTTTATTATATTCAAATAATAAAAAATTGAATTTATAAACAATTCGACCGATAACATTTCAGCAGAAATCAGATGACGTCGGTTAACAGCTACAAAAAACATCACTGATACCCGTGTCTTTGGTCGCAGATTGGAGATGATTTAAGAAAAACCTATTTTCCATTGAGATCAAGCCTGTTTACATCAAAAACCCACTGTATGATGTACAAAACTCCCTTTTGCGCAAACGTCTTGGACGTTGATTGGTCAAAAAGATCTGTCAATGTCTCTGGTGACCAATCAAAACAACAACACAGAAAATCAGCATTACTGCGCATCAGCACAGCACACGAGTGTTCGGTTTAAATGGGAGGTTCTTATGATCGTCCTCTTTTTTTCACTCTGATTTGTCTTTCCTCTTTCCCGTGAATGGAACTTTATTGGCTACTGTTGATCCCACCGTGGACACGCCCCCTGCCACTGCAGAAACTCCACCCTTCACCAGGCCGACGCCCACCGAGGGCACCGCGGTCACTGCCGATTTGGTGATCTCCAAACTTTTCCCGCCCAGCCAAGCGACTCCGCCCACCGTGGCTCCGACCACGCCTTTCGTGGCGCTGAAGAGGCCGCCGGTCACGCGCCAGATCATCGCGGGCGGAGCCACAGGGTGCTCCTTACCGCCATCTGCTGTGAAAACATTTTAAAAATGCTATTAAAAACTCACAAAATATTCAACATTAATGACTAGAAATAAAGTCTTTTGCACTGAAAAATTATTAATTGCAGTATTTTTACTGCATAATTGTAATTGGAAAAATAATTACTTTTTTCAATCAAAACAGTTTTTTTGTATTATTCTTATTGTACTAGAGTTATGAGATTTTCAAAAAAAACATTTTTTTTTTTTACGAAAATATGTAAAATTTGAAAAATTAAATCATTTTCACCCTAAGTTCTCATTATTGTAATGTAATAAAATAAAATAAACCAAATAACAATGCAGAAAAATCTTGATGAAAAACAATAGATAATAGTAATAAATAAAGTGAATTTAAAAATTGACTTTGTTTTCCTAATGCAAAATATATAAATCTTTTATGAATTTTTACAATTTTTTTGAGGGGTTGAAGTACAGAACTAGACATTTTCATATATTTTGTAGTAAGTTGTGGTGATGTTCATCTTGCATCATCAAACACAGTTTTGTCCGAAAACAAGAGTGAATTCCCAGCTCTCGCTGCATTATTCCCGCGACCATTCCCACAAACACTGAAATAGCCGACACAAACCACACGGCACAGTGTCTCACGAGAGACAGAGACACACACACAAGTGTTTACTACATCAACTTTAGTTACAAAACCATTCCCACAGGAGGCTATATCTGTACAAATCATTCATAAATAAAGCCAATAATGTTCTGTACAAATCTTGCAGTACAATGACATATAAATATGCACGTAAATGATGCTTATGTGGTTTAAAATGAGAGGTCAGCTGATCCATATGGATCCATATGAAGTATTATTGTACCTGCAGACGGGTTGATTTCTGTCTGTTCTTCTCCTCCTTCATACGTTTCACTCTTGGACTGAACTTCAGAATTCACACTCTACAAACACATACATAAACAGAATGAAAGTCAATATGACAGCTTTTTTAATAAAAAATACAGGTAAAATCCACAGCTATCATTGTAGTACAGAATAAATAAATAAAAAGTATATAATATTTTATTTTTAATATATAAATCACAAGCCCAGAGAAAAAATAATAATTAATGTAAAAACCTAGAAAAAGTGTAATATTTTTATGATTTTTTTGAAAAAAATATTACAAAAAGCAAAATGACATTAAAAAAGTGCTAAAACTAAATAAGTACAAAAATATAAAGTAGCCATATTGTAGAAGACATTTGTAAAAATATTCCACTAATAACTGATTAAACATGCGATATATTTGGCAGAAATTATAAATAAGAGGAAGAGACTATATACACACACAAATTAAGCTATACGCTTCATCTAAACATAAGAAACATGAAAACACACTAAAAATATGCTAAAAACTAAATGAAAACATTTAAAGTGACCGTATTGTAAAGACATTCTAATAAATACCCAACTAATAAGTATAAAACTATACTTTCAGGCAGTTTTCTAGTGATATTTTCCTCTTTTGAACTAATGTGCATCTCTTAAACGGAACTTTAAATATTTCTGAAAGATGCGCAGATCTCGGCAAAGAGGAAAACAGGAACAAAAGCAGGAAAAGTGACTTTCATGCAGTGCATTTATCGCATGTCTCACCTTCACCATGATTGCTGTTTCTCTCCTGCAGATTATTTCACTGCATTCCTCTCCGGATCGACGCTGATCATCGGCTGTGTTTCATGCGTGAGTTCTGGAAGACTCCGCTGTGCGACGTGGCGCTCGATCCAGGATGCGAATCAAGCGCGCTACTACGCCGAAGGCCGAGCTCATGAATATTAATGACGTAACGGGACGCTCGCGCCGTAGACTCGCTTGATTGGTCAAAGCGGAGGCGTTTTGAAAGTGGGCGCGGCCAGAGCTCGAATAATGAATAATAATCGTGTGATGTGATTGGACGCTTCGAGAAAATAGTCATTAATATTCATGAGCTCGGTCTTCGCCGTAGTAGGATTCGCTAATTCGACGCCCGGATCTTACATCACAAGAGCTGGTCAGTGAAAACCACAAACACAACTTTAAATAGCTTCTTCAAAACCTAAGAAACGTTTAACGTCATGTATTTGATAAGTGTAATATGATTTTGGTGTTTTGTTTGAATGATTGCTTCTAGTTTGTCAAACATTTTGCCCACAAACAAAATACATTTTTACCAGAAAACAGAAAAGCATCTCTTGAGAGTCTCTGAAATTAACAATACCAAAAAACTAAAGCTTATTAAGACATGTTTTTTTTAGACTGCTACCTAATTTTACAGGTTAAAATTATTAATATTTTCAATTTCATCTCTGACTGCGTCTGAGAAACTCTGAGGAGAAGCAAATCTATTATTAATAATTACATATTTATTAGGTTGACTTGAGAAAGCCAACCTACTGATCTGCTACTTAAGCTTATTATTCTTTTTCTTAGCCAAATTTCTGAACGCTTCTTCTCCTAAAGCTTTCAAGCTAGAACCACCAAACTCAGCCCAGATCTTCAGACTGATCTCACTTAGTGTGCCATCTCTAACTGATCCGACTTATAGTTTTCATAAACTTAGAGATTGAAAGTCATAAAAATCCCTTAGACTTACATTGGCAGGATGTTCAAATGAGCAACACTATTCAAACTCCAACTGACAAAATTCAAACTTAAACTCCCAGAATCCCTTGAGACTAAATCAAGACTTCCCTTCTATGTACTATTTCTAATCAATTCAAACTTCCATTCTAATATTTCTAATCTATATATCTATCTAGCCAAGCCTAACAACTAGAATTATGCTAGTAACTTGCTAATCAAGCTGGGAACATGCTAATCATGCTAGCGACATGTTAATAACTTGCTAATCATGCCAGAATCATGCCATCAACATGCTAATCATGCTAGAATAATGCTAACCATTTGCTAATCATACTATAATCATGCTAGAAACATGCCAGCAACCTGCTAATCATGCTAGAAACATGCTAGCAAATTGGTAATCATACCAAAATCATGCTAGAAACATGTTAGCAACTTGTTAATTACGCTACAAACATGTTGGCACCTGCTAATCATGCTAGAAACATCTAGCAACTTGTTAATCATAAACATGTGCTGATCATCAGAAACATCTTAACAAACTCTTAATCATACCAAAATCATGTTAGAAACATCTTGGCAACTTGTCAATCATGCTAGAAACATGTTAGCAACTTGTTAATCATGCTAGAAACATGCTAGCAAATTGGTAATCATACCAAAATCATGTTAGAAACATGTTAGCACCTGCTAATCATGCTAGAAACATCTTAACAACTTGTTAATAATGCTAGAAACATGCCAACAACCTGCTAATCATGCTAGAAACATGCTAGCAAATTGGTAATCATACCAAAATCATGCTAGAAACATGTTAGCAACTTGTTAATTACGCTACAAACATGTTAGCACCTGCTAATCATGCTAGAAACATGCTAGCAACTTGAAACTATATCAGACTAAAAACAATCAAATATAAAACTTTTTAAACTTTTTCAAACTTTCTGGTGCAGCTTTCTCAAGCCAACTTAAAGTCTGTCCTGACAAACTTTTTTACAATTACAAGTTCATTTGCATATGATTTATATGATCTTTTGCATAATATACAAATGTATTTACTGACTGATGAACACATTTGCATCAGAAAGGCTGTTGCATACAATTAGAAACTTGCATAATTCACCTCTTTTAGTTCACAAACTAAAAAACATAGGTTCAGACTGCCAAAAACAATCAATGGAGTTCAAATGCTTTGATAGAGTCCTGGGAAGTGTGACGAAGTGATGAGGTGATCCGATTCAGCGGTTCTAGAGTCACATGACCTCTCCGCTCAACTGCAGAGTCTCTGGTGTCCAGCTGCAGGGGCGGGACTTATGATCCGTGACGCCATTGAAACGTTTGGATATGTTATGTTGCTCCACCCCCTCTAGAAGCTCCTCCTGCAGCTCACGCTTAAGCCCCGCCTCCATTGGGTCATCCACTACATCTGAGCGGAGATCAAACCATTTGAATGCGTTTTGTGACATATCTGTATTCTATGTGAGAACAGTTTGCGTTTTACCTCGTGTGAGCTCCGCTGTGTTCTGCTGTTCCGTGCGCACCTGACGCATCAGACCCAGGTTCCTCTGACTGGCCTCAATGTGGCACACCATGGGACGAGGATAGTCCTTACCTGCACACATGGGTCAGAACATATTAAACTGGTTTAGACAGTCGCAGTGATGGGCTAGCGACTCTCCGTACCAATGATGCAGCCGGCGCTAAGCTGGACATCTTCAGGCGCTTTCCACGGCTCGTAAATATACTGCGAAGGAAAGTTCTTCAGAACAGGCAGGTACTTCCTGCAGATCAAAGAATAATGAATATTAAACAGCAGTGGGCGTGACAGATCTAACAGAACGTTATAAAAATTACACAGAAAAACATGAATTTAAAACAGTGGGGGATGCGGCAAATCAAACAGAACGTCATGAATATTAAGCAGCGGTGGGCGTGACATCAAACAGAACGTCATAAATATTAAACAGAATAATGTCGTTAATTTAAAACAGCACATCATGAATATTAAGCAGCAAAACATCATGAATTTAAAACTGTGGTGGGTGTGGCAGATCAAATGCAGAGTGTCATGAATATTAAATAGCAGTGGCAAATCAAACTAGGGATGGCTCGATACCATAATTTTGACTTTGGTATGACACCAGAATGTGATCATGGTATCGACACTAAATCGATACAGTAGGCGACAAATAACTAGCCTCAGAAGATAAGTGAATTGAAAACACTTTACTAAGTAATGTTAACATATCAAACATGTATTAGTTCATTTATAACTAATTATTGACCTAGATTAATAAGTGTTGTAATACTGTTAGGTTCAGCTTATCTAATGAATTTTTTACAAAGGTTGTTTTACTGTAAAGTGTTATTCGAACAGTCAAAGTATTCAGAATCACACTATTATCATTCTCTCACTCTGATTGTTTTCAGATTTCAGACTCGGATAGCCAAAGAAAAAGCATTAAATACAGATCTCTCACTCTCTCAGCTGCTTCATATTAGCAGTCTGCAGTGCAGCAGAAACACTCCCTTTATGTTATTGATACTGAAATTAATATAGCAAAACTCTTGCTTCACTCAAATTCAATTAATATTTGACAGTTTGAAATGCAAGTGCAAATATTATGTGACCAAAGCTAAACTGGTTCTAGCTTGTCACATGCACATTTGAGCTTTCGTGTTTACTCTGTATTACATCTTAGGTATGCGTTGATCAGTTGTGAAGTTAATTAAATCAGTTTATTAATGATGAATTATGCACTCACTTGTCGATCTCTAAACTTCGTGTTAAAGGTCAGGGTGAGCAAGTGACAAATGCTTGGCAAGATTTGATGTGTTGCCTCCTGTGTATGCAAAATAATGCCAAATTCACTTATACTGTTGTCTTTATTTACTAGTTTCGAGCACGCTGATGGGATTTCATCTGTTTGATGATCCATTGCGTTGTTCTGTTTTCACGTTTACCCTTTTCGCAGCAATTTAAGAAGCACTGCTGCCTACAGGTGAACTTGAATATTAAACTACAGTGGGCGTGGAAGAGTGAATGAAGAATGTCAAGAATATTAAACCGTGGTGGCCATGACAGATCAAACAGAACATCATGAATATAAAACGACAGTGGGTGTGGCAGAGTGAACACAATGTCATGAATGTTAAACAGCAGTGGGTGTGGCAGATCAGACAGAGAACGTCATAAATATTAAACAGAAAAACGTCATGAATTTAACACAATGGTGGGTGTGGCAGATCAAATGCATCATGTGAGTGTCATGAATAATAAACAGCAGATTGAACGAAGAACATTTTGAGATAGCAGTGGGCATGGCAGATCAGACAGAGAACGTCATAAATATTAAACAGAAAAACTTGAATTTAACACGATGGTGGGTGTGGCAGATCAAACGATGGTAGACCTGGCATACCAAACAATATCAAATGGCTGTGGACGTGGCAAAACGGATGCAGAACAACAATATTCTTTGTTGCGAGGATGTCAATTTAAACAGAGAATGTCATGAATATTAAACAGCGGTGGGCGTGGCAGTTTGAATGTACAACGTCATAAACATTAAAACACAGTGGACGTGGCAGGCTGAATGCAGAATGTTATCATTAATATTACATGGCCGTGGGTGTCGTAGATCAAGAACAGAGTGTCATGAATTTTAAACAGTGGTGGGCGTGGCAGATCAGACACAGGACATCATGAATATTAAATGGAAGTGTGCAGGGCAAATCTACTTATAAAGGTGGCTTTTTACATAGTAGGCATGGTCATACCTCAGATACTGTCCTTGAGGGTCGGTCCGCCGGCCGAAACGCACCGGGCAGAAGATCCTGGTGTATTTGTGGAAGAATGCACTAGCGGACAACCACATCCAGTTCCCGGCGTTCACGCTGTAGTCCGCATCCAACAGGAGCTCCTCGAATACCTGAGAATGGACACACCTACCTGAAACACCTATATGCATGACTCAAACACACAAAAAGACCCAAAGTACCTTCATGCCCTCCTCCCAGCTGATCCAAAGATCTCCACGCGTCAGGAAACAGGCCACGGCGTGACGCGCCAGATGATGGATCCAGCCCTCCTGACGCAGCTGGGTCATGATGGCATCGATCCAGGGGAATCCCGTCTGAGCCTGACGATGTGGATGGAGGACAGAGAACGTTACAGACGACACACAAAACCAGCAGTAAAGACCTTAAACGTGCTTCTCTTACGGTTTTCCATTTCTCCAGAGCTTCTGGATTGTGGTACCAGTCGATTTGCAGACAGATGGGGTTTCCCTCCATCTTGGTGAAGTTCGGTGTGGCCGACGCGACGGTGTAGAAGAACTCACGCCACAGAGCCTGACCCTGGAGAGACACGGGCGGCAGCGAGTGGTTCTTCGACTGTGGATGGAAAACTAAAAGATTAGACAAGTTTGCATAAAGGATCAAGTTGACAAGTTGGCTGAAATCAGCCATGAGGGCTAATTATACATATACACAGCAAAGAATCAATAAAATATAGTACTAACTCATTTAAAAATACACTAATTCACCCAAAATCGGTGTATTTTTGTTTATTAGCATTGTTAGCTTAGCAGCATGCTAAGATCAGCCAGTTAGAATAAACCCTCAGGGCTAATTATAAATATACTGCGAAGTTTTAATGTTGTATTAACTCACATAAAAATACACTACCTAATACAAAAATCAATATATTTTGTGTTTACTAGTGTTGCTAGCTTAGCAACATGCTAACATCAGTTGGTTGAAATCAACACCGAAGGCTGATTATAAATATACTGCGAAGTTTGTAACATATTGTATTAACTCATTAAAAATACACTACCTAACACAAAACCTGTTTATTTTGTGTTTATTAGTGCGGTTAGCTTAGCAACATGCTAACACATCGGTTGACTGAAATCAGTCATAAGGGGTTATACACATACAGCAAATAATTAACGGAATATTGTATTAACTTAATACACCACTTGTCGGCGCAGATAGCCTTGTGGGCAGCTACGGCGTCCCGAGTTCGAATCCCAGCTCGAAGACCTTTCCCGATCCCGCCCCCTTCTCTCTCTCCCACTTTGCTTCCTGTCCTGTATGATCTGTCCTATCACAATAAAGGCAAAAGGCCAAAAATAAATCTTAATAAATAAATAAATACACCACTTATCCCGATATCTGGGTATTTTTGTGTTTATTAGTGTTGTTAACTTAGCAACATGTTAACATGTCGGTTGGAATCAACCATGAGAGCTAACTGTAAATACACAGCCAAAGAAATCAATAAAATATAGTATTAACTAATATAAAAATGCACTACTTCACATTAAAAATCTGTGTATTTTTGTTTATTAATGTTGTTAGCTTAGCAGCATGCTAATATCAACCAGGTAAAATAAACCCTCAGGGTTAATTAAAAATATACAACAAAGTTTTAATGAAGTATTGTATTAACTTGCTTAAAAATACACTACCTAACACAAAATCTGTGTATTTTGTGTTTAACAGTGTTGTTAGCTTAGCAACATGCTAACATGTCAGTTGACTGAAATCAGTCGTGAGGGCTAATTAAACATATACAGCAAAGAATTAACACAATATTGTACTAACTTATTAAAAATCCACCACTTATCCCGATCTCTGGGTATTGTCGTTGTTTATAAGTGTTGTTAGCTTAACAACATGCTAACAATTCAGATGGAATCAACCATGGGAGCTAATTATAAATACACAGCCAAAGAAATCAATAAAATATAGTATTTACTAATCTAAGAATACACTACATCACTCAAAATCTGTGTATTTTTGTTTATTAATGTTGTTAGCTTAGCGGCATGCTAAGATCAACCAGTTAAAATAAACCCTCAGTGCTAATTATAAATATACTGCAGAGTTTAAAAAAAATATTGTATTGACTCGTTAAAAACACACCTTATCCCAATATCGGGGTATTTTGTTTGTTAGTCTTGTTAGCTTAGCAACATGCTAACACATCAGTTGGAATCAACCATGAGGGCTAATTCTAAATACACAGCCAACATTTAATGAAATCTCGTATTAACTCATTTAAAAATACGCTACCTAACACAAAATCAGTGCATTTGCATTTATTAGTGTTGTTATCTTAACAACATGCTAACATGTCAGTTGGTTGAAATCAGCCGTGATGGCTAATTACAGCAAATAATTAATGGAATATTGTATTAACTCATTTAAAAATACACAGCTTATCCCAATATCAGGGTATTTTTGTTTATTTGTGTTGTTAGCTTAGCAACATGCTAACATGTTGGTTGGCCAAAATCAATAAAATATAATATTTACGCATTAAAATACACTTAAAAACACACTAATTCATCCAAAATCTGTGCATTTTTGTTTATTAATGGTTGTTAGCTTAGCAGCATGCTAACATCAGCCAGCTGGAATGAACCCTCAGGGCTGTTTATAAATATATATATATATAGAAAGTTTGAATAAAATATAGTACTAACTCATTAAAAATACACTACTTCACACAACATTTGTGTACTTTGTGGTTTTTTTTTTTTTAGAATATTTTGTTGTTAGTTTAGGAACATGCTAACGTCAGTCTCTATTGAAATCAACTGCAAGTAACAAATGAATCTGTCATGATTCTCTCATGTGTTTGTACAGAGTTGCTCCCTGTGTAGTGTGCTTCACATTAGTCACTCTTCTCTAGTTAGCATGCTGTGTGTGTAGTGTGCGGTGTAATGAGGTTTAGCATGTGTGCTAACCTGTGCGTAGATGCTGCTGAGTCGGTGGTAGAAAGTGCGAACTGACAGACATCCCAGACTGAGGTACGGACTGAGGCCCGTGGTGCTGGGAAGCAAAGAGTTCGGCACCGTCCGCACTTTCGAGAAGTTCGCCACCCACCCCTACAGACACACGAGAACGAATCAGTGAATGAATCTGTGATTCGAAAAGATTCGAATCACTGTAATGAATCAGACCTGACTCTGGAAGTATCTGTGGAGTCTCTGAAGCGCATGCGTCTCTCCGCCGGGCCACAAAACTTCAAACTCAACCTCTAGACCCAGATCAGCCAGAGACGGGACTGCGTACGTCTGCTCGTGATCCGGCTCCACAGGGGTCGAACATCTCCTGTACACGTAAAATAAGATTGCTCAGAGAGTCTCCCATGATTCCTCCATCTGCGCTTTAGTTACATACACATTCACATCACATAGTTGGCAGATGAATCATCATCTGCTCAGCCTCAGACATAACGAACAAATGCTCATGCTGTCCTTACAGGAAGTCCTCAGCGCTGACGTCCCGAACCGGTTTCTCTGGTTCACCCAAAACAGACAAAACATGCAGGAACTTTTTATATGTAAGCGGAGGAGAGCCGCCGTTCGCCTTTACGATCCTGAGAGAAACACACACGTGTACATCAACAGCCGACGTTACGACTTTATGCTGTTTCAGTTACCAAAAATGATTTTTATTAATTATAAAATTTCTATTTAGAAATTTTAGCCGCACCTCTTGACGTCGTAGAGCGTGTGCGACACACGTGTGTACATTTGGAGTCCAAGCTCCTGTGCCAGCGCTTGTATTTCCTGCTCCATGCACGCATAATACGGCTCTACCTCCGTGTCGTAGCTGATTTGTGTGATGCCCCACCAAGTCACAAGTTCCCGTAGCACCGCCACCGTGGACCCGCGCAAAACGTAGAGCCGCGAGCCTAGCGCCCGCAGACGAGCGTCCAGATCCTGCAGACTCTGCAGGATGAAGCGCCAGCGCAACGCGCCCACACACATCGCCCCCTCTAGGAACGCGCGGTCCAGGACGTAGACGGGGTAAAGCATGGAGGAGCACGCCAGCGCCCCCAGCAGGGTGGGATTATCATGGAGCCGCAGGCCCTTACGGAAGAGATGGATGGTGTGGTGACTCATGATGACTGACTCACGAGTCTGAAACAGAATAATTAGAACAAACTTTACCTTCATGATAAGTTCCAAAACATGGTATTAACATAGTAAGTGTCAAAAACATGGCTTAACCGTCATGATATAGCTCAAAACATGGTGTTAACAGTAAATGTCAAAAAACATTGCATTAACATCACAATAAGGTCTAAAACATGGTTTTAACGTAGTAATTTAAAAAAAACATCCATTATTGTCACGATAAGGTCCAAAATATATGATAAATGTTCAAAAAAAAAAAAAAAAAATAAAAAATGGCAAGTTCAAAAACATGGCATTTCCTTGGCATTGAATAACAGAAAAACATTAAATATATCATATGATCCACAACATGGTATTACCATGGTAAATATAAAGAAAAAAGAAACATGGCAATACCTTCATGGTAAGATCCAAAATATGGTATTATTACAGTAAATGACAAACACTTCCTCAAAACCAAGGCATTACCATGGTAAAATAAAAAAAAGCTTACAAATATTTTAAAAACATGCCATTTCAGTCGTTGTGGTCCAAAACATTGCATTACCATGGTTAATTTAAATAAAAATAAAAAAAAAAACATGACAACATATAAAAGATAAAATCCAAAACAATGGTATTGCTAGGGGTACATGTCAAAAACATGGTATATCCATGGTATTAAATAACAAAATACATGCCAATTTTAATCATAAGTTCCAAAACATGCTATTGCTATGGTAAATGTAAAAATATACATGGCATTACATTTATGATAAGATCCAACATATGGTATTACCATGATATCTGTCAAAAACATTCTCAAAAACATGGCATTCAAATCTTTATATAGTCCAAAACATTGTTTTATCAAAAAAAAACATGTCTGTTTTCATGTTTTTCTCTATTTCATGATATTATCTTGGTATATGATATGATATTATCTTGGTAAATGTCAAAAACTATGCCAAAGACATGGCATTTTAATCATGATATGGTCCAAAACATTGTATTACCATGGTAAAGAAAAAACACAGTATTTTAATAATAAGGTCAAGTCATGGCATTTCCATGGTACAGAAAAACAAAAAACACGGTCATTTCAAATATATGATATGATCCAAAACATGGTATTACCATGGTAAATGTCAAAAAAAAAAAAAACATTAAACATTGCAGTACCTTCATGATAAGATCCAAAACATGGTATTATCATGGTAAATGTCAAAAACTATGCCAAAGACATGGCATTTTAATCATGATATGGTCCAAAACATTGTATTACCATGGTAAATTAAAAAAAAAAAACATGACAGTATATTAATAATAAAGTCAATGTCATGGCATTTCCATGGTACGGAAAAACAAAAAAAAACATGGACATTTCAAATATATGATATGATCCAAAACACTATATTACCATGGTAAAATGCAAGCACAAAAAAAAACATGGCATTACCTTCATGATAAGGTCCAAAACATGCTATTATCATGGTAAATGTGTATATATATATATAAAACATTGCAGTACATGATAAGATCAAAAACATGTCAATTTCAAATATGATCCAAAACATGGTATTGCCATGGTAAATGTTTAAAAAGCATTGCAGTACCTTCACGATAAGATCCAAAACATGGTACTACCATGGTAAATGACAAAAACTTTTAGTTTTTGTTCCAAAACATTAAATTAACATGGTGAAATGTTTATTAAACATGGCAATACATATATGATAAAGTCCAAAACAATGGTATTGCCAGAGTACAATGTGAAAAAAAACCCATGAAATTTCATGGCAAAAAAAAACAACAACAACAACAACAACAACAACAAAAATAGTCAATAGTCAATATGCCTAATGTAAAACTAAAGTAAATGTAAAAAACATAGCATTTCTTTCATGATAAGATCCAAAACATGGTATTAAAAATGTCAAAAACATGCTCAAAAAACATGGCATTTTGATCATGATATGGTCTATATTGTTACCAGGGTAAATATATATATATATATATATATATATCATAGTATTTCCATCAGGGTAAGGTTCCAAACATGTAATAAAAACATGGTACTTTTTTATCATTATAAGGGTGAAAACAAGGCATTACTGTGGTAAATGTCATCATAATTTTCATAATAAGGTCCTAAATGAGGTATCACTACAGTAAATGACAAAAACAAACATGGCGTTAGCATTGTAATATGGTCCAAAACAAGATATTACCATGGTAAATGTAAAAACAGTTATTGCCATCATATGCTCCAAAAGATGGTATAATCATGAGAAACACAAAATACATTATATTTATATATAAAAGACATAACAACATAGCATTTCCATCATGATAATGACCAAAACATTGTATGTATTCTTATTGTTAATACAAATGGTATTAGTATTATGCTGGTGTCTAAAACACTGTGTTAATATCTAAAAACGTAAACTTAACATGGTATTTATCCAAATATATGAAAAAAATAGTGCAAAATCCAGTGTATAATGAGGCATGTGTTTATATCTGACATATATGATTAATTAAATATAATAAGTAGATTATGATTAATTATTTGCAACTATATGAATCACTTTTGGCTTTGGAATTCCGTCACATTAACGAGATGTAAACATGTTCGCAATAACCATGTAATACACGTTTAGATCAATATGTATTGTGATATTGTAATATTCATACATGTACATACATGTTGGAAATGTACTGTTTGATCAGCTACTTTCACCCACCTCCAAATCGCCTTAGGCAACATCCATTAGGACACGACAACCAACTAAAAGTTATAAACACCACCCGTGTGTTTCCACATAATTACAAACAACCAGTTAATGATTAATAGTCGAACATAACGTGGAAAAAAACGCATCAACCGAACAACAACACTTATGTGACCTGATCCCTCCTTCCCCACTTCCTATTGGACGATCGCATCCATAGGATAGTGAAATCAGGCTTCTGATTGGTCTCTCCTGTACAGGCTCGCGGTCCTCAGCATGTGATTGGACGCGGCGGCTGTAGCTCAAATGTAAAGCACCCGGCGTTCTCCATGTTTACAAACTGAGACTGAATTCATCAGTAAATACGTGTGTTTTTTAACAGTGAAGTGTAAACGAGCGATATGAGGGAGTGAATCGGCACAGAGTGGAATCACGCGGAATCACGAGTTTTCAGCGGGTGCTTTAGTGCTATATACAGGTCAAGCTACCGAATGTAGGTCAAATCTCGCCCTCTAGTGGACACGGACACATCAAAGTACACGAATATACAGCAGCTGACTCACTCAGAACCGGTCTGTGACCGCTAGATGGAGCCAAACTTGCTCACATTAGGTTTTTTATGACAAATGTGACCATGAAGCACAAAACCAGTCTTAAGTAGCTCAGGTATATTGTAGCAATAGCCATCAGTATGTATGGGTCAGAATGATACATTTTTCTTTTATGCCAAAAATCATTAGGATATTAAGTGAAGATTATGTTCAGTAAATATATCAAAACTTAATTTTTGAGTAGTAATATGCATTGCCGAGAACTTAATTTGGACAACTTTAAAGGTGTTTTTCTCAACATTTGATTTTTTTGCACCTTCAGATTCCAGATTTTCAAATAGCTGTGTCTCGGTCCAATATTGTCCTGTCCTAACAAACCATACATCAATTGAAAACTTAAAAAAAAAAAAAAAAAAAAATTTAACCATTAGAACCGGTTTTGTGGTCCAGGGTCACAAATGACAAAATAGTAAAAAATAATAATACACTTTTTTTTTATTTTTAAGAATAAATATAATTCTTAAATATCCCAGTGTAAGAAATAAATATTCATAAATTACATATTTTTTATTTTTAAATAGTATATATATATATATATATATGTTTATTTTTGTCATTAAGAAAAATACAAATCTTCATTATAGTAAAATAATAAATATTCATAAATATTTATTCATGCAATTTTATAACACATACATATATTAAAGCAAACATAAAATAATTAAAAAAAAGAAAATATATTTCTTAAATATCTGAATGTAATAAATAAATATTCATAAATTACATTTTTTTTAAATATTACATATATATGTGTGTGTGTATTTATTTTCATCATTATTAAGAAAAAAATACAAGTCTTTAGTATATATATATATGAAATAAATATTTATACAATTTTATTACACATACTAAAGTAAAAATAAAATGAAAATAATAAACTTTTTTTTTAAACAAGAAATATATTACACATATGACTGGTTTTGTGGTCCAGGGTCACAAATAACATAAAAAAAAAAATAAATAAATAAAAAATAAATAAATAAATAAATAAATAAATAATAATAATAATAATAATAATAAACTTCTTTTTCTTTTTAAGGAAGAAATATATTTCCTAAATGTCTCAATGTAATAAATAAATATTCATAAATATTCATAATTTACAATCTTAATATATATATATATATATATATATATATATGTGTGTGTGTGTGTGTGTGTGTGTGTTTATTTTCGTCATTATTAAGAAAAATACAAATCTTCAGTCAAAATAATATCAAAATAATAATCACGTTTAAATTTGTCCAAATGAACTTAGCAATGCATATTACTAATCAAAAATTGACTTATATATTTATTTTTGGATATATTTACGGTAGGAAATTGACAAAATATCTTCATGGAACATGATCTTTACATAATATCCTAATGATTTGGCAATAAAATTATTAAATATGAAATATAAATATTTATTCATACAATTTTATAGCACACACACATATTGAAGTGAATATGTGTGCACCTGGTATTCATCACGTTATGGGGACCAAATGTCCCCACAAGGATAGTAATACCAGTAAATTTTGACCTTGTGGGGACATTTGTGAGGTCCCCATCAGGAAACAGGCTTATAAATCATGCACAATGAGTTTTTTTGAGAAAGTAAAAGTGTGCACAGTCTCCTGTGAGGGCTAGGTTTAGGTGTAGGGTAGGTGTAGGGCAATAAAAAGTACGGTTTGTACAGTATAAAAACCATTATGCCTATGGAATGTCCCCATAAAACATGTAAACCCAACATGTGTGTGTGTGTGTGTGTGTGTGTGTGTGTGTGTTTTCGTCATTATTAACAAATAAAGATCATATTTATTCATACATTTTACGTATTTAAATATTAATAAATATAATACTTTATAATGTATTTTAACCTAAAAACGGATATGGCTCGGGTTCAGTGTAAGTCATTATTTTATATATTTGTTGCGGGAACAGTTGTCTGGAAGTTTTCCGTTGAACAGAAATCACAGAAAAAAATCTATTTCGCAGGAAGTTTATCCATTTTCAAATCAGAGATTTATGATTTATGCCGCCATCATATCAAAAACATTATCACTGATGGGGCGGACGGGAAAGCGCAGTTGCTGTGGGCGTGGCCAGTCGCGATGACTCCGCCCCCCGCATCACACGCGTTGCTTCACAGCTGAGAATCACTGACAGCGGAGAGTGTGAGAGTCAGTGTGTGTGTGTTTGAGTGTGTTTGAAGAGCAGAGATGAGCAGAGACAAGAGGAGGACAGGACAACAACAGCAAACACCCACCGACAGTGAGTACAAACACTCCTCGCACACTAAAACACACTGAAACGCGCATTAAACGCGGTGAACACACACATGTGGCTGTTTTCTGTACATTAAGTGGTTTTAGACTGAGCTCATGATATATTCCCTTCTCACAAATAACGTTTTTTAGTTTTCTATGTTTAGTAAGACATGTTTAATAAGCGTCATTAGCGGTTTGAGTGGTCCTGACCTCATAATGTTGATTAAAACCAGGTTTTGCTGCATTGTGAGGCCAATTTGGCCCTTTTATAGAGGTCAAACCAGAAAACACACACACACCGACACACACATGAACTAAATGAGCCGCTGTAGGAACTTAATAAACTGAAGTGTGTCTCAGATGAATGTCTGCTGTTGTAGAAGTGAGACTTGAAGACAGTGTCTTGTTTCTCTTTTACACACAGACACTCTTGACCTGTGGTTGTGTTTGTTTGGCCTTTTGTATCCAGCTAGTAAGGGTGAAAATGAAAGCGACGATTAGTCCTGAATTCCCGAGAATTTCCCAACATGTGGAATAAGCTGATAAAGATCTGTGTGTGTGTGTGTTTGTTTCCAGCTGACATTCTGGTGGAAATGGATCACGGAGCCATGAAGAAGATTAGCTCCGTCTTCTCAACGCTTCAGGAGAAATTACACAAAACCAGTGAGTCGCACACATCTCACGGACTTTTGATTATTAATTGATTTTTATTATTAAATATTTATTCCGAAGTTGTGTTAAAATGTTAAAAAATTCAATTTGTTTTTGCTACATTCTATTTTAGTGAATTATATTATATTATGTTTTAATAAATATATAAATACATAATACATTATATATTTATTTATGAGTATTAATAAAAATGTAAAAATACATGTTTGTAATAAATACCTATATATTTATGTTATGTATATATATAGGGTATATATATATACCCTTAAACGTAACCATATTTGAATACCTATTTTTGTTTTTGTTTTATTTTTATTATTAAATATTTATTGAGACATAGTTTTTTGTGTTAAAATATCAATAAATTAAATTAATATAAATTTTTGTTTTATTTTAGTGAATTTTATTATATTAGACTATGTTTTAATGAATATAATTTAAAATTAATTTTATGTATAAATACATAATAAATTACATATTTTTGAGTATTATTAAAAATGTAAACAGTAAATTTTTGTACTTTTTGTAATAAGTATCTATATATTTATATGTACTAAATATTTATATACTTTATATTATATTATTTTATACATTATATTATTATATACTTTAATTATATATATATATATATATATATGTGTGTGTGTGTGTGTGTGTGTGTGTGTATATATAAATTTATTTATTTATTGATTTATTTTATATTTAAACTTAAATTTAAATTAATTTACCATTAAACTTAAACCCTTAAACCAGTTGGATACCTATTTTTATTATTAAGTATTTATAATTATTCATTTAAAATTATTTCATGTAATAAATATGAATAGATTAAATTCATATGCATTTTTGTTATATTTTATTTTGGTGAATTATATTATATTATATTATATTATATTATATTATATTATTAAATGTATTATTACAATTTTAAACAAATATCTATATATTATATTATAGATAGATAATAATTTTCAGAAATTATTTTGTGTATTAACATAATAATAAATTCATATGCATTTTTGTTATTGTATTTGAGTAAAATATATTATATTGTTTTATATTATTACGTTTTAATGAATATATAAATACATAATTTATTAAATATTTTTTCATGAACATTATGAAAAATGTAAACAAAATACATTTATTAAAACGTAAATTTATATATATATAGTTAAATGTAAAATGGTCACAGATATTTAATATTCATATATAAATATTGTGTATTTATTAAAATACTACTTGTAATGTCATAATTTATCTATAAGTTTATATATTTATGTTTTTATTAATAGGAAATATGTCCTTTTTCTTGAATATTTAAGTATTTACAATTTTTCCCATTTTAAAATGTACTATATTTATTTATTTCTATTTATTATATATTTATTATATTCATTATAAAATGTATTTATATGTAGCATATTTAATCAGATTAGCACCAGTTTAGATGGTGTTGTCTCTGTGTTTGTGATGACAGTCAGTGTTAAACAGAGTTCATGACACATTTAACCCCTACAATACCATTTGTCAATAAAACAGAGTATTTAATCAGAAAGTGTCTTGAGTTGTCTTGCCCTGATTGTGGTTGCACATGTTGAGAGCTGATTCTCTGTTCTCTAATGTGTGCTGTGTGAGATGTGAGTGTGAGCTTGTCAGATGTTCCAGTGCCATTTCCTCTGAGGTTTGTCAGCACAAAGCGTGTTTGTGAGGCGCTCGCTCACCTCCTCATTGTTCTGACTGTGGTTTGTCATTTGTGTTTCTCAGAAGTGTCAGTCGTTAAAATGTCACACTTGTGTGTTTGTGTGTTTGTTCAGAGCGCAGCTCCTCTGATCCCAGCGTTTATGCGTCTCCGGCCGCGGCGCCTCCTGCGGGACGGGAGCGCAGTCACATGGGTCAGCTGTTCTTCGAGTATCTGCTGGTGGTCAGTCTGAGGAAGAAGAGGAACGAGGAAGGTTACGAGCCCCACATCACATACCAGTTCCCCAAGGTCAGACCATAAATACACACACACACACACACACACGCATGTATGTATATAATAGTCAAACAATTAATCGTGATTAATGAATATATATATATATATATACATTTATGTATGAATGTTTAATCGTGAACTATTTACAAAAATGTAGTATGTTTTTTGTTAATAAATATATACGAATACATAATATGTAAAGTATTTATTTAGATATAAGTATTTTTTAAAAAGTTTAATTAAATATTAATTGAAAAAATAGTTATATTTGATTGTTTTTAGTTATATTATTTTTTAGTATTTGACATGTTTATTAAATTAAGTAAAAAATGTATGCATGAATACTTATTTTGAAGATATATATATATTTATGTAGTATATAAAACTATATAAAAATTATTCAAAATATTATATATATATTAAATCTTTACACATTAAAAATGTTTTTTAAATTAAAAGTTTATAAAAAATAGTTTTGCCTGATTATGTTTTTTTATTATAGTTTTTTTTTAGGATTTAACATTTATTTATTAAATGTTTATTAAATATAAAATAAATTAGGTAAAAATGTATGCATGAATATTTAGTTATTTTGAAACTATGTGTGTATTTATATATATTACATTGTTAATAAATAGATACATAATATGCAAAGTATTTATAAATATTAAATATTTTTAAATATATTGAATATTTTAAATTATTTTTTAAATTAAGTTAATAAAAAAGTTATACTTGATTATGTTTTTAGTTATATAGTTTTTTTAGTGTTTAATGTTTATTAAACAAAAACAATGATTTGACACAATACATTATATTTTGTATAGATTATTTTTTTCATAAAAATACATTGTTAATGAATATATACATAATATGTAAAGTATTTTTTACTAAATATTAAATATTTGTACATATGTTGAAAATGTAAAAAAAAGTTTTTTTAATTAAAAGTTTATAAAAAAGTTTTTTGTATTTAACCTATTTATTAAATCTAAAATAAATTAGGTAAAAATTAAATGAATATTTAATTATTTTGAAACTGTGTTTTGCTATATATTTAGGAAAACTTATTAACAATCATTTATATATATTTTACACTTATGTATTTATATTTATAATAAATATGTGTATATATAAATAAAACTTAATCTTAAGTTAAATTGATTCATTATTTTTTTTTTTGCAATTTTTATGTGTATTATATTTTTTAATAAAATTTAGTTTCAAATAATAATATTAAGTTTAAATACTTTTTAAAAAATGATGAATGCATTGTGTGTGTAGCGTGAGGTGATGGGGCGTCTGCAGCGTGAGGAAGAGGAGAAGTGTATGAAGGCCGCTCATCTCTTCTGTTTCCCAGAAGGAATCAACTGGGCTCCTCTGACTGAATACAGGAGGTACAAACACACTCATCCGGTTTGACACTTTCACCTCTGCTGTAACCACATCTGCATCATTTTCACACTTTTGCACACTGAGGCAGATGGAAAAAGCAAACGCTGGCCGGAGCTGCGAGTTTGAGACGTTCAAACACCACCGACTCTGATTTCCATTAAAGATTTCAGAGAAACCAAACTGAAGGTGCCAAACATTCAGTCATTAGCATGTGAAGAATCACAAATCGCTTCACTAGAAAACCACAGATTCCTAAATCATTCTCTGACTGTGAATCTCTGAACGATTCTCTCGTTCATTCTCTTGTCCTGTTCAAACACCCACACTGTTCTTTATAAAGATTTCCTTTGATGTTTTTTATATCGCTGTCTCCATCTGCCCCAAGAAAACACTTAACATGCAACTCGGTGCATTGCGTTCATATTCTGCATAAGGTGTGTACTGAACTTGCTCCTCCAAAAACCGAGCCAAATTAATGCATTTTAGAATGTCACATTTTTCTTTATACCACTGTCCTCTGACCAATGTTTTAAACTCATTAAGTCTGTTTCGACTTGTCAAGTCATAATTTGAACTTTTTATCTTGCAATTCTGACTTAAGTCATAATTTGAACTTTTTAGAATGATAATTTTGACTTTTTATCCAATAATTTAAACTTTTTATCTTATAATTATGACTTGTCATAATTTGAAGTTTTTTTTGGTCATAATTTTTACCTCATAATTTCAACTTTTTAGAATCATAATTTAAAACTGTTATCTTGTATGACTTAAGTCATAATTTTGACTTCTCATATTTTTAATTTTTTTTATCTTATAATTATGACTTAAGTCCTAATATAAACCTATTAGAATCATAATTTCGACTTTTTCGAAAAGTCATTATTTTGATTTATAATTTCAACTTTTCTCGTAATTATGACTTAAGTAACTTTTTTAAAATCATAATTTCGACTTTTTATCTCATAATTTAAATTTATCTTAGAATTATGACTTAAGTCTTAATTTCAATTTTATCTCATGATTTCTGCTTTTGATCTTGTAATTATGACTTGAGTCATAATTTCCAATTTTTTAAATTCATAATTTTGCCTTTTTATCTCATAATTTAAATTTATCTTGTAATTATGACTTAAGTCATCATTAGAACTTTTTTAAAGTCATAATTTCGACTTTTTATCTCATAATTTACATTTTTATCTTGTAGTTATGACATAAGTCATAATATAAACTTTTAAAGTCATAATTTTGACCTTTTTAGCTCATAATTTTGACTTATCTTGTAATTGACTTAAATCATAGTTTTGACTTTATCTTGTAATTATGACTTAAGTCAGAATTTCAACTTTTCAGAAACACAATTTCGACTTTTTAAAAAAGTCATAATTTTGACTTTTTGTCTCATAATTGTAATTTTCTATCTTATAATCATGACTTAAGTCATAATTTTAATTTTATCTCATAATTTCAGCTTTTTATCTTCTAATTATGACTTAAGTCATAATTTCAAATGTTTTAAATTCATAATCTTGACCTTTTATCTCATAATTTTTGACTTATAATTATGACTAGAGCAAGTCATAATTTCAACTTTAAGTCATAGTTTTGACTTTTTATCTTGTAATTATGACTTAAGTCATAATTTGAACTTTTTTTAAAGTCATAATTCGACTTATCTGATAATTTAAATTTTTTATCTTGTAGTTATGACACAAGTCATGAGATAAACTTTTACAGTCATAATTTTGACATTTATACCTCATAATTGTAACTTTTTAAGTCATAATTTAGACATTTTTTATCTTGTAATTGACTTAAGTCATAGTTTTACAATCGTAATTTCAACTTTTTATGAATTACTGAACAGACATTTGAAAAGTATTGAAAACAAAAATAAAGCTCTGTAAACTATAAGTGTGTCCCATTAGGTAATGAAAAGTTCGACACACACTTGCTCACTTCATGAAATGCGTCAAATAAGCAGTCAAGTGTGTCAGATCGCAGCATCTCTGACTCCATCTAGAGGACGAGTGTGTGTCGTTTTAGACACTGACGATTCTTTGACTCTGCAGCGAGACGTTCTCGTTCGTTCTGACTGAAGTGGACGGCAGCAGGAGGAACGGATACTGCAGGAGGCTGCTGGTGAACCTCAATCATTATTAAATATTCAGAATGAAATATTACATGATTATAATGTTATGTCAAATGTCATATTTAATATAATTACCTTAAATGTTGTTATTTGATTATTTTGTAGTATTTAGTAGTTATAATAATTAGAAGTAAAAAAAATATTTAGAGTATTTAGTAAAGAAAAACGATCACTGTATAATGATAATGTTAATCATATATTCCTAATTATTTAGATAGAATTAGGCTGGAGCTAGAATATTTACACTTATTATATTAATAAATAATTGGTAAATATGAAATATATTTTATATTTAAAAATATTAAGTTTAAAAAAAAAAATTGAAGATGTAATAAATTCCATATGTTAAATATTCGTAATAGCATTTAGTAATTCTGATTAAAAATAAAAATATTTGTAATAATAAATTTGATAATTATGTTAGTCATGTGTTTTTAGTCATTTTTATTTAAAATATTTATATGTATAAAAATAATTAAGTATGAAATATGTTAGAATATTTTAAAACATTAACATTAAAATTAATAAAATAATTATAATGAAAGCTTATTTTCATCAATTGAAAATTATAATGTTGATGATATGTTTTATAATTATTTTTTTAGAGTATTTCAACTTAATATGAAATTGTTCAGAATATTTAAAATACAAAAATATTAATAACATTAAATATGTATTATTTAATGTACATTTGATTAAATATCTTATGGTATTTATTAATTAGCATTTATAAATATTTAATTTTTTTTATAAGTATTTTGTATAAATTGTATAATTGAAAAGTAAGAAAATACTTATAATGGAAAACATGTTAATCATTTTATTTATTGTAAATTGAAATTAAATGTAACTATTGAATATGAAGTATTTAATATATATTACATAATGTTTAAAATGGAAAACATTTCGTCATAATATAAATAAAACATTGATAATTTGTTTTTAATAATTATTCACTAGATTATTCATACTTATAATAATAAATAATAATTAATAACGTTGGAATATTATAAAATATTTAAACATTGTTTAAAAATATTAAATGTGTAATTTAATATGCTACATATTTTAAATATTGTATAGTAATTTTAATATTTATAATAAATTAGAAAATAAATGTTTAATATTTATAATGTAAAATTATCATTTTATAATTATAATGTAAATGTTTTTACATTTATTTTTAAAAAATTATTCATAAACTTGCCAATTATTAAATAAATAGTAAAACTAAAAATTATAAAATTTACAATATAAAAAAAACAATTGTACAAATATTTAAGATGTAATATTTGATGTATATGTATTAAATATAGTATTTATTAATTTGAAAATAAAGGAAAATATATCGTATAAATCGTATTTATAGTGATTAATGATCATTGAAAGCTGATGTCATTAGCATATGATAAGAATGCTGCTGAATAATTAATGAGCTCTCTTTCTCTATTGGTTCAGCCGGACGGGCGTGGCGCTCGTGTTCCGGAGGCGTACTGCATCATCAGTCGTGTGGCGTGTTTCGGACTCTTCTCAAAGGTGAGGACACACACACACACGCACACACACACACACACACACACACACACACACAGACTCAGATCAGCTCTAACTCCCGTGTGTGTTTGTTCAGATCTTCGATGAGGTGGAGAAGCGGCGTCAGATCTCCAAAGCCATGATCTACCCGTTCATGCAGAGCCTGCGGGAGGCGCCGTTACCCGCGCCCGGAAACACCGTCACCGTCAGCAGCTTCATCCCGGACGCCGGCACAGAGGTGCGTGTCAGTCTGACGTCTGTGTAAACATTAATGATTCAGCAGTGCGCTACAGATAACGCCTCTGATCTCAGATCATCAGCCTGACGCGGCCCGTGGAGTCGTGGCTCGAACACGTGGATTTCCGCTCGCTCTTCCGCTGCCTGAACCACGAGGAGGTGCTGATGGTGTTTGCCGCCGTCGTCATGGAGCGACGAATCATCTTCATCTCTGAGGAGCTCAGGTGAGCAGCTCAGCCAATCACAGCGCAGCAGCACTTCAAAGCGCTCATTTAGTCACATACTTAGCATAATAATTCAGAAATAATTAACTTAAAAGGTACTGATTATGTCATATTTAATTACAGATATTCCGTATGTTTTATACAATATAGTCAATAGTATTTAGAAATTATATGCATTAAGAGTAAGAAAATAATTATAATAGAAAACATTTCATAATAAAAAATAAATATGCAATAAATGTTACACATTTATTTAATAGTCTGTTTAAACAAATTAGTTTTTTAAACAATTATTTTCAGTTATTATTTATTATAATATAACAATCAGCAACAGTTAAATATAAAATATTAATTTTAGAAAGTTATTAAATATTAAACTTAAAAAATAAAAGCATTGACTAACGTTTAATACATATTTCATATATTTTGATAAATGTAGTAACATGGAAGTAATATATATAATTATATTTAAAATGAGAATATTTAAAAATATATCAAGATACTTAGAATATATATTTCATATATTTTATCTAATGTAGTATTGTTGAGTAAAATGAACATATTTAAAGTAGAAAAATTGTTGAATATATAATATTTAATATATATTACACATTTGTTCAATATTCTTTAGTATTTAGAAATTATAAGGAAAATATTAAATGTAAACAATCTGAAAATATGTTTTTTTAATAAATTGTTTTTTTTTTCATAATTACTACTTGTTAGAATAATTTGTTAGAATATTTATACTTAAACTAATAATTAACTATTAAATATAAAATATACATATTAGAATATTTAATACTGAAATTGTAAAAGTAAAATTTTGAATGTGTAATATTTCATATATATTATATGAATAATAATTAATGATAATATTTATAATTACTAAATATGATATATTAAAAAATATTAAATTATAAAATTATTTTATAGGATTTAGAAATTAGAATGATTAAAATAAAAAAGATAAACATGAAACATTTTATATTTGATGGAAAACATTTTATATTTAATCACATTTTAAATAATTAAATAATTTATACTTTATAAATGGTAAATATAAAATATACATATTAGAATATTTAAAAATATTTAGTTTAAAAATAAAGTATTGAGTAATATTTAAGTTTAAAAATGATAATTAATTGAAAAAAAAGATTTATTATTATTATTATTTTGAATATTAAAAATATTGAAAACATTTATAATGGATTTTTATATAATTATAATATTAATCATATCAGATTTTATTTTATTTTTTTAATATTTACAATTGTAATTACTATATGTAAAGTTAAAAAAGTAAACAATAAATGTAAAGATATAGTAAAGTATCAGATGTTTATATGAATATTTAATATAAATATATTACTGTTTGTGTTTTTTATACATATTTTATAGTATTTTGTAATAGTAATGATGATTTTGTGTTCAGCACTCTGTCTCAGGTTCTTCACGCTGTCACGGCTCTGCTGTATCCGTTCGTGTGGCAGCACACGTTCATATCAATCGTTCCTACGGTTCTGATCGACGTGTGCGCGGCGCCGACGCCGTATCTGCTGGGAGTCCAGAAGAACATGCTGGATCTGCTGACGGACCACAGCGACGTCAGTCTCACATACAAACACACATGCACAAACCTGCAGTCTGAATACGAGTGTGACTAACGATGAATGTGAACGTGACGATTGTGTGTTTGTGTCGTCAGTTGATGATTGTTGATCTGTCGCCTGGAGCAGAAACTAAATTCATCACCAGAGTGAGTCACACACTTCCTCTCATTATGTTTTAAGTGAGTCTTGTTAGTGTTCGCTGAGACGCTGTTTGTTTGTTATTTGATCCAGACACAATAATCAGTTAGTGATTACAGATGATGACGGTTGGGTTAAAAAAGATTGGAATGTTTAAATAAACCAAAACTCTTCAAACTCCAACTGTCAAAATTCAAATTTTAAACTCACAGAATCTCTTGAGACGCAATCAAAATTCGCTTCTATATAATGTATTCCTAATCCATTTAAACTCATTTAAACTTCCACTCTATCTCACTACAATCATGCTAGTAACATGCTAATCATGCTAACAACATGCTAATCATGATAGTAACATGCTAGTAACTTGATAGTCATGCTAAAAATGTTAACAACATACTACTAACATTATAATCATAACA
The DNA here is from genome assembly GCA_012976165.1 of Labeo catla. Lineage (NCBI taxonomy): Eukaryota > Metazoa > Chordata > Actinopteri > Cypriniformes > Cyprinidae > Labeo > Labeo catla. The sequence goes on along the minus strand of VONZ01000394.1, from coordinate 394,485 downwards.
ACATACTAGCAACATGCTGGTAACTTGCTAATCATGTTAGAAAATGCTAGCAACATGCTAAAAACATGTGAATCATGCTAATAACATGTTAATGCAACAAACATGCTAGTAACTTGTTAATCATGTTAGAAACATGCTAGCAACATGCTAATAACATGCTAATCATGCTAGAAACATGCTAGTCATGACAGAAACATGCTAGCAACATGCTAATAACATGCTAATCATGCTAGAAACATGCTAGTCATGACAAAAACATGCTAGCAACATGCTAATAACATGCTAATCCTGCTAGAAACATGTTAGTCATGACAGAAACATGTTCGCAACATGCTAATCATGTTGTAGTAACGTTAATCATGCAAGAAACATGCTAACAGCATGCTAATAACGTTAACAACATACTAGTAACATAATCATAATAACATACTAGCAACATGCTAGTAACTTGTTAATCATGTTAGAAAATGTTAGCAACATGCTAAAAACATGCTATTCATGTTAGAAACATGCTAGTCATGACAGAAACATGTTAGCAACATGCTAATCATGCTGGTAACGTTAATCATGCAAGAAACATGCTAACAGCATGCTAATAATGTTAACAACATACTAGTAACATTATAATCATAACAACATACTAGCAACATGCTAGTAACTTGCTAATCATGTTGGAAAATGTTAGCAACATGTTAAAAACATGCTAGTAACTTGCTAGTCAGGCAGAAACATGTTAATAACATGTTAATAATGTTACAAATATGCTAGTAATTTGTTAGTAACATGCTAATTATGCTAACAATATGCTAATCATGCTAGAAACATGTTAGCAACATGCTAGTAACTTGTTAGTCATGCTAAAACATGTTAACAACATGCTAGAAACATGCAACATGATAATAACCTGCAAGTCATCCTAGAAACATACTAGCAACAGGCTAGTAAAATGCTAACCATGTTAGAAACAGACTAGCAACATGTTAGTAACTTGCTAATCATGTTGGAAACATGCTAGCAACATTCTAGTCATGACAGAAACATGTTAGCAGCATGCTAATAACGTTAACAACATACTAGTAACATTATAATCGTAATAACATACTAGCAACATGCTAGTAACTTGCTAATCATGTTAGAAAATGTTAGCAACATGATAAAAACATGCTAGTAAATGCAGAAACATGTTAATAACATGTTTATAATGCCACAAATATGCTAGTAACTTGTTACTAACATGCTAATCATGCTAACAACATGCTAGAAACTTGTCAGTCATGCTAAAACATGTTAACAACATGCTAGAAACATGCAACAGGCTAATGACCTGCAAATCATCCTAGAAACATACTAGTAACATGCTAGTAACATGCTAACCATATTAGAAACAGACTAGCAACATGTTTGTAACTTGTTATTCATGTTAGAAACAAGTTAGCAACATGCTAATTATGCTAGTAACGTGTTAATCATGCTAGCAACATGTTAGTAACTTGTCATGCTTAAACATAACACAAGATGCTAATCATGCTAGAAACATGCAACATGCTAATGACCTGCAAGTCATGCTAGAAACATACTAGCAAACATGCTAGTAACTTGCTAATCATGTTAGAAACAGACTAGCAACATGTTAATAACTTGTTAACAACATGCTAATCATGTTAAAAACATGCTAGCAACATTTTAGTAACATGCTAATCATGGTAGTAACATGCTAGAAAAATTGTTAGAAACATGCTAATTACATGTTAATCATGCTAACAACATGCTAATCATCTAATCAGTCTATATAAATTGTAAAACTTCAAGCTTTTACAGCCACTTTAAACTTTCAGACTAGACTTTCTCAAGCCAACCTAAAGATTTACTTTTTTTAAATAACTAACTACGACTTAATCAGAACACCCTAGCAACCACATAGCAACGTCCTCAGATGCCAGTAACGATGGTGTGATTTCAGATGGGAGATGAGGAGTCTCTCCTGCCGGCTAAGCTGAAAGAGGAGCTGCTGTCGTGTCTGTCCGCGCGCAAACACGACGCCTGTGAGTTCAGTCTTATCGCTCTAACATCGACCTGCTTCCAGTAAGAGTGCCACTCAACTTCCTGTTGTTGTGTGTTCTGGCAGCGACGGAGGAGCTGAACCGTCTGGTGTCAGAGGCCTTCCTGTCCATCTTCATCAAGACCGTGGGTCATTTCTCGCATCACGTCAAGAAAAGCGGGAACACGCGCCTGTTTCACAAGAAGAGCTTCCTGAAGGCCGTGGAGCACAAGTCGCAACTGAACTTTGTCAAGCTCTTCATCCAGACGCAGATGTTCGACCTGTTCATTCAGGAAGAGGAAACGCAGCCCAACCCCAATGGTACAAACACACACTTATAACACCTTCTAATCACTTTAAAAAGCTCACACTAACACTTCCAGTCAGAGGCTGAGCTGTTGTACATCTGGAAAACCTCCTGAATGTTCTTCCAAAAACCTAAAATGCTTGTCAGACGAACCTCTACCCTTAAATTAAGAGTTCCTCAAAGGTTCTTTAACCACTTCTGCCTAAAACAAACACTTATGCTGACAGTGATGTTGGTTTTGGGCTGTTTCTTAACTTTGCACAAAAATGTTGTTTAAACATCATTCATGGAATGTTTTACTTCTGAAACAGAGAACATTCTAAAGTAACATTCATGTATTGTTAGCAAAATGATCAAATGGAATGTTCACTTAAGGTTTGAATAACCAAGAAAAAAACATTTAAAACTAAATTTAAAAAACTGAATGTTTTAAATGTTCTGACATTTTTTTATTATTTGGAAAGTTAGTAAAATGTTCTTAGAGCACATTTTTATTAGCTGGGATGCTTTTTCACTGTCACTTTATTCAAATATTCAAGACTAATAGTATTTTAAGGGAAGAATATGTTTTTGAGCAGCCTTTTTAACGCCACTTTTCGTGATTTATTTCTTTTTTTTAAAGCTGTTCAATTTATGAACTGATATTTACAGCAGCTTGTTTGCGCCACAGCATTAAAAATAAAGCTAATTGCAACTTTTTCTTGCAGATATGAATTTATATCTCACAATTCTTTTATTGTAATTCTTCAAATTTGTGAGATATAAAGTCATAATTGCAAGATATAAACTCACAATTGTGAAAAAAAACATCAGAATTGTGAGATTAAAAAGTCGTAATTACCTTATTCATTTATTTATACCGCTGCAGGACCAAAAAATAAATAAATAAAAAATTACATGATGGAAATTCAGAATTCTGACAAAAAGTGAGTTTATAAATTGCAATTTTGAAAAAGTCTGAAGTGTGAGTTTATATTTTGAAATGTTTCAAAATTCAGAATCGTGAGTTTATATTTTGCAAATCTGAAAAAAATTCAGAATTGTGGGTCTGTTTTTTCAATTTTGAGAAAAAGTTCAGAATTGCACTTTATATTTTGCAAATTTGAAATAAGTTCAGAATTGCATGTTTATATTTTGCAATTTAGAAAAAAGTTCACAATTGTGCGTATATATTTTGCACTTTCAAAAAGGTTAGAATTGCAAGTTTATATTTTTAAAAAAAAGTCAGAATTGTGAGTTTTGTATTTAGTGATTTCAGAAAAAGTGAGAATTGCAAGTTTAAATTTTTTGATTTCGGAAAAAGAGTTTTATATTTTGCAATTTATAAAAAAAGCGAATTGTGAGAATACTGCTTACGCAATTTTTGCAATGCATTTTTGTGCGTTAAAAATCAAGACTTCACATTGGTTATCTTAGCAACAGAAAAAACAAAAGTTTTCAATAAATGATAAGTTAATGAATAATTTTTCTGCATGACTAAAATGTTATTTATACTTTGCAATGAGTCTCTTACTGTGTATCTGCACTTTGTTTATAATTAGAAAATTCAGAATTCATCATTTATTTTTCTGATAACATTCTCGTTCTTCCGTAGCATTTTTTCACCGGAAGGTGTCCGAGTATAACGAGAGGAAGAAGAAGGAGAAGATGAAGGCCGGATGGGTACGAGGTGTGGTGGTGTAAGGCAATTCAGGAGGTTTTCATGTTCGTTCAGTGTTACACTCGTCTCAGGCTTTACTGTAAACATTTATTATCATACTTCAGACATCCTGTGAATATTTAATGCTGTTTATTTGTATAATGTTTTAATGTAATAAAATATAAAGTGACCTGTTACATGTTTGTTTGCAAGTTCAGAAACAGGAACACGTCAGCTCATATTTCACCTGAAAATACTGTTACACAACTTTTGTGTTGTTTTCATTATCGTGGCTGTTTGTGTATTTATCAGAATTGTCAGTGATGATACAATAAAAATTTTATTTAAATCATTTAAAAATATTTTATGGCTTTTAAAATTTATTTCATTTAATTATTTTTTTGTGATGAAATATGAGCTATAAATGTTCTTTAAAACTCACCTACTAATACAGCTTTAATGGTAACATAATCAGAGAGCTTATGCTTTTTTACAGTAATATAAAAATGAATATTTCTAGAACATAAGAACAGACCATAAAACATGACTATAGTTTTTCCACCACCTTACAATAGAAAACAGCATACATGTAACATATGCTCTGTATTAGATTAAAGTCACAACTGCGTCATTTCAGACGGTTGTGTAAATGTCGTACAAACGTTGTGTAAATGTTAGTATGCAGTATTAAGTGTTTCAGCCTGTAACCCTGAGCGTTGCTGCCCTCTGCTGGAGCCTCACAGTCTTTCTGCCTCATCTGGAGTGTCTTCTCCTCTTCAGATGCTGCCGGCGAGCAGCGGAGACGTCTCCGAGGGCCCGCGTGAGGGAACGGGCCGGTAATGGTGCGAATTGTACAAGTGGTTGCTCTGAAGCTTCGCTTCTGCTCGCAGGTTGATCTTCTGCAGAGAAACACACAAATGTGTGTGAGAGACACATTCAACAAGTTTCTATCATCTGATGTGAGATGTAGAATTGAGAATTTACATTTAACAATTGTGAAAGAAAAAGTCGGAATTGCGCGTTTATTTTGCAGTTTAAAAAAAAAAGCCAGAATTGCAAGTATTCTTCGCAATTTCGAAGAAAGTCAGAATTGCAAGTTTATATTTAGCAATTTCGGAAAAAGTTAGAATTGCGAGTTTTATATTTTGCGATTTCAGAAAAAAAAAAAGTCAAAATTGCAAGATTTATATTTTGCGTTTTCGAAAAATGTCAGAATTGCGAGTTTAAATTTTTTGAGTTTGAAAAAAGACAGAATTGTGAGTTTTTTATTTTGCGATTTCAAAAAAAGAAGTCAAAATTGCAAGGTTATATTTTACAATTTCAGAAAAAGTTAAAATTGCGAGTTTTATATTTTGCGTTTTCAGAAAAAAAAGTCAAAATTGCAAGATTTACATTTTGCAATTTCGAAAAAGGTCAGAATTGCAAGTTTTTTATTTTGCGATTTCGAAAAAAAAATCTAAATTGCGAGTTCATATTTTACAATTTTGGAAAAAGTTAGAATTGAGAGTTTTATATTTTGTGATTTCGAAAAATAAAAAAATCCAAGTTTATATTTTACAATTTCAGAAAAAGATAGAATTGAGAGTTTTACATTTTGCGATTCCAAAAAAAAGTCAAAATTGTGAGTTTATATTTTACAATTCCTGAAAAAGTCAGAATTGCAAGTTTTATATTTAGCGATTTCGGAAAAAAAGTCAAAATTGCGAGTTTATATTTTACAATTTTGAAAAAAGTCAGAATTCGAGTCAGAATTGCGAGTTTATATTTATCAATTTCGAAAAAAGTTAGACTTACGAGTTTTATATTTTGCGATTTCAAAGAAAAAGTAAAAATTGCGAGTTTATATTTTACAATTTGGAAAAAAGTTAGAATTTAAAAAAGTAAAAATTGCAAGATTTATATTTTGCGATTTCGACAAATGTCAGAATTGCGAGTTTTATATTTTGCGATTTCGAAAAAAGTAAAAATTGCGAGTTTATATTTTACAATTTTGAAAAAAGTCAGAATTGCGAGTCAGAATTGCAAGTTTATATTTATCAATTTTGAAAAAAGTTAGAATAACAAGTTTTATATTTTGCATTTTGTAAAAAAAAAGGAAAAATTGTGAGTTTATATTTTACAATTTCGAAAAATGTCAGAATTGCAAATTTATATTTAGCGGTTTCTAAAAAATAAGCCAGAATCCAAGTTTTATATTTTGTGATTCAATAGTAAGGGTGTGAATCGTACAAGTGGTTGCTCTGAAGCTCCACTTCTGCTCTCAAATTGATCTTCTGCAGAGAAGAGACACATTCAACATGTTTCTACCATCTGCTATGAGATGCTTTACCTTGAAGTCTCGTATGTAGGTGAAGAAGAAGCTGATGAAGGACAGAGCCAGAGACCATTCAGATATTGTGCTGACGATGTGCGGCGTGTATCCCTGAAAAACAAACAGCTCATTCAGAGTCTCGCTCGACACGCTTAAACCTGCTGCTGAAATAACGCACTCACAGGTTCTCCGGGCATCCAGTGCAGCTTCTTGTTGACGTCAGTTCCTGACAGAGTGCTGTACATGATCATAGACGACACAAACACTGAGAGAATCAAGGAAGCAACCGCTGTGACATAAAAATAGTAAATGCTAAAGTCTGTTTAAAGGATACTGCTGACGATGCTCGTGAAGGTCCAGACGCAGACGCTCAGACGCGTCCAGAACATGGTTTTGCTGTGGATGTGCGGCTGCATGAGGTACGACAGCACCGTCTGGACCAGGATGTAGAGAGCGCCAACGCCGAATGTCAGCATGGCGCCCACCAGGTGCATCGAGAACAGAGTGGTTTTCTGGCAAAGACACAGCGCACTTAATGTTTGATGCGAACATTCAGAAACATCATCAATGTGACAACGCAACTTTTTTGCACACTTTCATGCAAATACTTTTTTTGCGTGTGAATAAGAGAATATTTGGTTTAATTTACTGTTAATGCATCTGTTTAGACCGACACAAACATTTGTATGCAACAGACTGCAAATCGACACATTGAATGCGAATTTTAATGTTGAACATATAGTCTTCACTCCAAAAAAACACTGCCGTATACAAACCTGGAAGTTTGCGACGACGCACATCCCGAGCGAGCTTCCGCAGCCCAGAACGAACCCTACCCGATTGAGGCGGGTCAGACGGGTGTCGTCAGCATCCACGAGTGCATGTAGCTGCTTATAACGCACGTACATAGTAGCGACACCTGCAGGAGAAAACGCAACATTACATCACTGAAACACATTAAAAATGACAGGGTTTAAAGGTCAAACTCAGTACCTAAGAAGGCCGACACATTCAGCATGAGTCCAAACACGCATCTCTCCGGCGCCACCGTCCCCGTGTCACTGTAAGTACAAGATTAAAGTCACTCAGGGGTCAGAGGTCAGAAGTCACGCTGTCACATGATGAAACCGGTCTGTGCTCACCTGATGTAGGGCACCAGCGGGTCCACATGTCTCAGGATGACGGCCGTGATGTAAGCGAAGATGAAGGTGCTGGCGGTCCAGATGACCAGCGCCACGGGCAGGACGCACAAACCCTCCTGAAACCACCACATGGCTGACGATACGCCTGAAACACACACCAGGTATTATTAGAATCAGGCGCTTCCTCTCCTCACCGCAGCAGAGCATTATGGGTGAGTTTCTGTTTTTCACTTCTGCTGTGAGAGCATATGGACGTCCGGTCAGAAGCTTCACAAAATGCTGAATTACAAATATCACGTAGAACAGCACCAGGGTTTTTGTATGTACAGCTTGACTATACCATAGCATTTGTCTGAATAAATATGGTCAATATTGAATTGAAAATAAAAATGCTAAAAATGATTCTGAGAGATTTTAATCAACAATCAAAAACAAATTCAAGCTTAAACAGATTTCTTTGGTTTCACTTTCTATTTCAGACAAAGAAAATGACATTAAAGCACAGTTTAATGCTGATGTCTTTGTTTCTGTCAAATCCGTGTTTAATAATAAAACCACATTTAAATATAATAATTATGATCATATCTTGATTAACCGTCAGTGAGGAAACGCTTTACCTGTCAATCAAACAGACGATCGTCCTTCAGTCTGAACATTTTAATGCTCCTCAGAATGACTTCATATCGTCTGTCAGAGATTATAATTCATTCCGTGATGTTATTTTATCCTTTCAATCGTTTAAAGCTCAGATTTCTGATTCAGTTCATGTCAGAGGTGTTTTTCTTCCGTGTCTCGCGCATCAACTCTCGTCTCTCATTTCTGACCAAACTCACGAGACTCGCAGGGCAATACCCGGATGTGGAGCTTCTCGGCGGGTTGCCAGCACGGGAAAAATCCCCCTCGACGCGATAATGCTGTGATTTATATAAAATATTATGTACGCGACTAGAGATTTCGTAAGAAGCAGGGTGTAGGTTTAATTTTGGCATTGGTGGGGACATAACAGCAGACAACAGACATTTAATTGTTTTATCAAAATTATTACAGGGACAACTTCTTGTCTGGATATTGGTAGGAACATGTCATTGCTTGTCTACTTAATTCTACACCCTTGAAAACCGTAACAAGCGATGTCCGACTTTCTCTGCTTAAATATGAAGAGATCGAACAGATATTAGTTCATCCGATTTCACAAAACGCTTATGGAATTTTAAAATAAATATAATTATAATCCTGAGGATGATTTATTCATTTGTTTAGCAATGAACCACACAGAAACATTTTGATCAGATTTATTCGTTTTGTAAGTGACTTTTCTTTCTACTCATAAGAGAATATATAAGAAAATATAACTTCATTTGTGTTTCCTGCTAGCTAAATTTCACATACATAAACAAAAATCTAGCTCTAAAACTCTCTTTTCTTTATTCAAAGTTGATCTGAACAGGTACATGGAAACTACACAGTTCTGTTCATCCTAAATCAGTGAAAACTGCAACTCTCATCCTGTGTGTCATCTTAAGATGTACATTTGTTACTTTTGTAATAACCTGGCAACACATCCCTTATGAAAAGTAAATATGCTTTAAAAATGGCGTTTGTAGTAAAACTGATTATAAAAAACATACTCTTTAACCACTGTTGATTAAAAGGGATTTGTATTTGTGTGTACTTCTTTCTTTTTGATATTTTGTACAGTTTTAATTGAAATAAGAAAAAAGATCCGATCTGAATCAAATGATTCGCGATCCGCGCTCCGAGTTCCGCAAAGATTTGAACTTCGGATAGTTCGTGAATTATTTCGCGAATGAATGATTCGCGATCCCGCTCCGAAACTCCTATTTGAATCAAATGATTCGCGATCCGAAGTTCCGATCTGAATCAAATGATTCGCGATCATTTCAGATCGGGACCTCGGAGCGTGAATCGCGAATCATTAATTCGCGAAATGATTTACGAACTATCCGGAGTTCCAATCAAATGATTTGAGAACCCGCTCCGTTCCGATCTGAACCAAATGATTCGCGAGCCATCATTCCAGATCGGATTACGAGGATCTGGTCCCTAATGACAGTTTCATGCTTTTCTTAGACTTCTACAAAGCCTTTGATTCGCTTGAGCATAAATTCATATTTCAAGCTCTTGCCAAATTTGGCTTTGGAGATCACTTTTGTAGAGCCATAACACTGTATAAAAATAATAATAGTGCTATTAAATTAAAATTTGGAACCTCACCAAGATTCAGTTTGTCACGTGGAGTAAGACAAGGCTGTCCTATATCTCCATATTTATTCTTACTCGGCTCTCAATTTTTAGCCCTGTATATTTCCAATAATAATTTACAAGGTATTTTAATTGACCATAGACAAATTCTAATTAGCCAGCTGGCTGACGACACTAAAGGGGCGGGGTTTATAAAGAAACCATAACTACTTCATTTAGTTTCAGCATGATTAATTCTATAAAATTGAACATCCTTACAGAATAAATACATGATACATGATTAAAATATGTTTAGATGAGAAGCATAAATTAATCATGTAAGAAATGCGAAATGCATATTTAAAAAATCAACAACCTCCCCATTGCCTTTTTTTCAGTGTACTCTGTTTCTGAATGACGCTTCCCAAATCCCTTTAGCTTTGCAATTGATCGAGTCCTTTTCCAGAGCTTGGGGTCTCTGTCTAAACATCAACAAATGTGAGTTAATGTCAATTAAACGCTGTGAAATTCCCTCTATATGCAACATCCCTATGAAAAATCAAGTTACATACTACATTGTCATTAATAAAGACCAAAAAACAAGATGTAAACTAAATTTTGACCCTTTAATAGTGAAAGCACAAAGGAAACTCAATATGTGGCTGCAGAGAGATTTATCAGTACGAGGAAGAATTTTACTCTCTAAAGCTGAAGGATTGTCTCGACTGACTTACGCTGCTCTTTCCTTGGAGGTTGATAAAAGAACATTAAATAAAGTTGACAGCATGTTAAACAACTTTGTTTGGAAAAATAAAACTCATTATATCAGGAAATCAGTAATAATGAATCCAATAAAACAAGGGGGACTGGATTTTTTAGATTTTGCTACCTTAAACAACACTTTTAAAATTAACTGGCTTAAGAATTTTCTTAAAAATCCCTCTTCCCTTTGGAATATTATCCCCAATTATATTTTTTCTAAAGTTGGTGGCCTGAATTTTCTTTTACTCTGTAATTATAATGTCTCAAAAATCCCTGTCAAACTTTCTAATTTCCATAAGCAGATGCTCTTGGCCTGGTCCCTCATATACAAACACAACTTCTCTCCGCACAAATACTACTTATGGAACAATAAGGATATTCTTTATAAAAATAAATCACTTTTCTTCAAGGATTGGTTTGAAAACAACCTTCTTTTAGTTGGACAGCTTTTTAACTCACAAGGCAGACTTTATAATTATTCAGATTTTTTACAGAAATATAATATTCCTGTATCTGTTGATGAATATGCGATTGTTTTCAATGCCATTCCCACCATGACTGGAGGTGTATGCTTTTCTGAAGATCGTCGGAAAAATAACTATAAAATCAGAGCTCTCTTCCAGGCTGAGATAACAATTCCCTACGTAATACCGTATTGGAATAATATTGTGGAGAATATACCTTGGGAGAAAGTATGGACCTTGCCTCATAAGTATCTGCTTACCAATAAAGTAAAAGAAATGACATTTAAACTGATTCACAAATGTTGCCCGACTAAAGTCTTTCTTAGGAAATATAAGCCTGACATTGAAGTGAACTGCAGTTTTTGTCATTCTTCTGAAGAACACTTCATTCATTTGTTTTGGCAATGCACCCACACAGAGAAATTCTGGTCAGATTTTTTGGTGTTTATTCAATCTTAGTTTGTAAGTGACTTCTCATTTTGTTTTAAAGATGCTTTGTTTGGATTATTTGAATATTCTAAGGAGAATACAGGAAAATATTACATAATTAATTTGTGTTTTCTGTTAGCTAAATTTCACATTCATAAACAAAAGTTTACTGGCTCTAGACCTCTTTTTTCTTTGTTCAAAGTGGACTTGGATATGTATGTGGAAACTATCCAAAGTTCTACTAATTTGAAAGCTATGAAAACTGTATTCTGAAAATGTGTTATGAAAAATCTGTATTCATCCTTTGTGTCATCCTAAGATGTAATTTTATTACCCTGTTTTTTTTCTTTGTTTGTTACCCTGGCAACAAATCTGTGTATTCTTGTTTTTTTATTTATTTTGTCTGTAATTGTGCTGTCTTGTTATTCTGAATATCTGTAATGTTTAATAAAATTTTTTTTAAAAAAAATCATTTCAGATCGGGATTTTGGAGCGCGGATCGCGAATCATTCATTCGCAAAATGATTCACGAACTATCCGAAGTTCCAAACAAAAGATTCGCGAACTCGCTCCGTTTCGATCCGAATGAAGTGATTCGCGAACTATCATTCCAAATTGGGACCTTGGAGCGCGGATCGCGAATCATTCATTCGCGAAAAGACTCACGAACTATCCGAAGTTCCAATCAAATGATTCGCGAGCCAATCAATTCGCAATTCGTAAACGAATGGCTCTTTTGGTCTGTTTTTTTGGTAGTGAATCATTTTAACTGAACGATCGAAGTCACGAGTTTGAATCAATCGAAGCGGTTTCAGCGCAAATGACTCACTCAATTGAATCGGTTTGTCTGTTCCTCCGCTTTTCGCGTCTTCAGTCATGTTTACACGACACTATCAGTACTACTACTGGCTTAGCTATGGGATTATTTTTGTGCCAATAAGAATGAACGTAACTTTATAAAACTGAACGTAACTTTCCAAGAAACCATCAAAAATATGCCACTGCAAAAGAAGAAAAACACAATGAAAATGAAAATGAAAATGAAAAAATGAACTCAGTCGCACGAATTTAACATGCTCTTCAAATATGCTTCATTCTTTGTTAATGAATCGTTTTCGCGAATCATGGATTCTGAATGCGTTGCCACAGCTTTCGCTTACGCTTCGCAAATTTTCGTTTGCTGTTTTGGCACAAACCTCTCGTGGGGGCGGGCTTAACAGCGATCTACTCTGATTGGCTAATGACGGTGACGTCAGTGGCGCGCATATTGCGGTGTGCAATACGTCGTGCTTTGTTTATAGAAACTATCAGAACTGTTGCACACTGTACATGAATAAAACTTTTATTGATGTTATTGATTAACGTTACTTTAGCAACACGAACTTACTTCAAGCTGCCCTGAGGGACAAGCTGAGGTGGAAGATGATGCTGCTTCGTGTCTCTCCTGGGAGCTCATCTTTAGAAACTAAGAGACGACCGTAGGTGAAATACTAATAACATTAATACTTAATATAAACAAAGCACGACGTATTGCACACCGCAATATGCGCGCCACTGACGTCACCGTCTGTGCTTCCAGGTCAGAGAGCAACTGTCCATCAAAAGCTCATTAGCCAATCAGAGTAGATCGCTGTTAAGCCCGCCCCCACGAGAGGTTTGTGCCAAAACAGCAAACGAAAATTTGCGAAGCGTAAGCGAAAGCTGTGGCAACGCATTCAGAATCCATGATTCGCAAAAACGATTCTTTGAAAATCATTAACAAAGAATGAAGCATATTTGAAGAGCATGTTAAATTCGTGCGACTGAGTTCATTTTTTCATTTTCATTGTGTTTTTCTTCTTTTGCAGTGGCATATTTTTGATGGTTTCTTGGAAAGTTACGTTCATTCTTATTGGCACAAAAATAATCCCATACTTAGCGCGCTAGTTTAGTAACCTTAACTGAAATAAGAGGGGAAAAAGTATGATATTTACAAATAAAATATCCATATTTCCATTCCAAAGATAACATCCAACACAAATCTACTCCATATTGAGGTGAGGTGACCGGTTTACTGCTAACTAGTGAAACACTCCATTAAAATGACGAGCTGCGGCTCAAAATACATGTTAGATGGAAACATTGTGCATTATGATGGAGTCTGTAGCTTAATTCATTATATTTGAAATAGTTTAAGCTTAAGTATCAAGAAAGAAAATCAGTTGAAATGCATCCAGTCATGACAAATCAATCTTACATGTATCAGTATATATTGTCATAAATATTTGAGAAATGATTGTATCTGCATGTATAAGATTAGAGTGACAGTCAATGTAAAAAGAGCAAATGGGAGAAGCAAATAGACACAAAACAGCAGCTTTTCAGTAAAGATTATATTATATTTCAGCTGTATTTTAGTAAGTTTGTTTTTGTACCATATATTTCTGTTTAACAAAACAAAAAAAAACACCAGTTATCATAAATATAGCAATCTTTATTTTACAGGTGCTTTTATTCAAAAATCAGAGCAATGTTACAATCAAACCAATAGTTTGTTATGAGTCTATGAAACAGGCGGTTTTTACATCACTGAATGTGTATGTCATGAGAGAAATAACAAACAAACAAAGATATCATCGGACGTTTCCATCTGCAAGATTTAATGAGTGCTTAAATCCGCTGTCTCTCTAGTTAAAGTGGAAAAAAAAAACTCCCAGAAAGGATTTGGCAACAAGCGATGTCTAACAAAACGAATCAAAGCTTATGATTAAAGTGTGAACAGACAAACGTTCATACTGCAAGAGATGAAGAATACTACACATTTAATATCTTTCATACTGATAAAGATATGGAAGAACAGCAGACGATGAAGCAGTAAAACAGAAATTTATCAAGTGGAAATCAACTATTCATCTGCAAATAAAAGATCTTTAATAACATCAATTGCACAAACTTGTCAAAAGTCATTTCAACTTGTTTTTTTTTGGGTGGCAGCATCGAGCTGTTTCTACAAACTACAATTTATCACTTCATCATTTATTTTATTTATTTATTTATTTATTTATTTTACATCATATGACTCGCCTGAGAGGGACGTTTAGAAATAAAGAATCCATGAAAATAACCAGAACGGCATGCAAATGTCAAAACTTTATATTTAAGGCAACTTTTGACGTGTGAAATACTTCATAATTAAAGTAGACACTAATGAGCGGTGATTAACAGATTGATTCACTAGAGATACTCTGGGAATAAGCATTAATGAAGGCCGATGAATACCTCGAATATTAGAAGAAAATTCAGCTTATGCTCATTTCAGGATCTCTCAGAAAATCTGGTGTAAAACGAAGCAAATTGTTCAGGAAGTTGACAACGCCACAGGAAAGACAGGTAAGACACCTTTAAAATGTCTTTGAACTTTCTGAGACTGAAATACTTCCAGAAGAAACCGATTCTTGGCATTTTGGATTTTAACGTCTGAACTTTTCAGGCAGAATGAAGCAAAGTAAAACCGGGTGAATCTCAGCAAAACTCACTTTTCAGCACTAAATCAAAAGAAACAAGAAGTTACATTTAGAACTACTATGATTTTTTATTTCTATGACAAATAAGCCTAATGTTTACAAAACATGATCAATATTATTTAAATTGTACAATTTTAAGCACATAATGGCAGTACTTATGTTTATACTGATTGAAATAAAAAAAAAATATTGTATTTAAATTAGTGCTGTCAAATGATCACGATTAATCACATCCAAAATAAACGTTTTTGCTTACATAATGTGTCTGTGTATATTTATTATGTATATATTTAAACAAAAACCTTTATTTTGGATGCGATTAATTGATTGATTGCAATTAATCACATCTAAAAATAAAAGTTTTTGTTTACTGTGTATATTTATGTATACATACAAAGAAAAACTTATTTTGGGTGCGATTAATCGTGATTAAAGTTTTTGTTTACATATTATGTGTTTGTACTGTGCATATTTATTATGAATATATGTGAACAAAAACTTTTATTCTGAATGCGATTAATTGCATCTAAAAGTTTTTGTTTACTGTGCATATTTTTTATGTATATATGTAAACAAAAACTTATTTTGGATGTGATTGCAATTAAGCACGATTAATCGTTTGACGGCACTCACTTAATTTGACATTTTTAATGTGATTAATTATGAGATGATTAATCGATTAATTGTGATTAATCACATCTGAAAAAGTTTTTGTTTACTGTGTATATTATGTATATATGTTTATGTTAAATGTGATTAATTAACTAATTGTGATTAATTGCGATTAATTGCACCCAAAATAAAAGGTTTTGTTTGCATATGCAAACAAATATGTTTATTTTGGATGTGATTAATCAAGATTAATCGCAATCAAAATAAAACTTTTGTTTACATAATATGTGCGTGTACTGTGTAAATTTATTATGTATATATGTAAACAAAAACTTATTTTGGATGCAATTAATCACGATTAATCATCTAAAATAAGTCTTTCTTTACTGTGTATATTTATTATGCATATATGTAAAGAGAAACTATTTTGAATGTGATTAATCGATTAATTGTAATTAATCACATCCGTAATAAAAGTTTTTGTTTACATAATGTGTGTATACTGTATATATTAATTATGTATATATGTAAACAAAAACTTACATTTGGGATGTGATTAATCGCAATTAATCGCAATTAATCACAACTAAAATAAAAGTGTATTATGTAAACAAAACCTTTTCATTTTGGATGTGATTTATCGATTAATCGAGATTAATTACATCCAAAATAAAGGTTTTTGTTTACATACATTTATTTTGGATGTGATTAATTGCGATTAATTGATTAATAACATCCAAAATAAAAGTTTTGGTATAGATAATATGTGTAAAAAAATTATTTTAGATGCAATTAATAGCGATTAATCACATCTAAAATAAAACTTTTTGCTTGCAGTATATATTATGTATACATGTATGCAAAAACGTTAATTTTGAATGCGATTAATCGATTAATCGCGATTAATCGTATCCAGAATAAAAGTTTTTGCTTACATAATATATGTAAGTGTACCGTGTATATTTAATATGTAAATATTTATTAAAACAAAAACGTGTTTTGGATGTGATTAATTGCGATTAAGCACGATTAATCGTTTGATGGCACTCACTTAAATTGACATTAAAATAATACATTTAAAAATAGCTTTTATTTTCCTTCTAAACATAGTTTCTTATGTTTTCTTCTCATTTTAGTGTAAAACATGACATTGTGAGATTCACCCAGCAGGCACGGCGTGAGACACAAAAATCTAAACGAATGAAAACTCAGGGACGAGCCAATAAATTAAGTGCTTTCCATTTAAAACAAAACGACAGAAACATCCTTTAAAGAAACGACGAAACGGAGTGATGAAGGGAAAAATACAGCCCGATTAAAACGCGAAACACAGACGTACGTAAACAAAATAAACGCTCTCACAAAATCATCATTAGCAGCCACAAAATCATTGATCCGACTTCACTCGTTTAATCCAATTCAAACACGTGAGAACGAGTCTTTAAAACCATAATACAGACCCCGATGCATCATGGGTAACAAAGAGCGAGAAACATTTCCGATCTTCTTAAAACAATGACCTAAAGAAAAGTGACCTATCGGAAGTTCGTTAGTTCATTCATTAGTTTGTTCATGTATTTATTAGTTTGTTTCTTCATCAGATTTGGAGAAATGTAGCATTCTATCACTTGCTCACCAATGAATGTGAATGGGTGCCGTCAGAATGAAAGTCCAAACAGCTGGTAAAAGCATCATAATAATCATAAGTAATCCACACCACTCCAGTCCATCAGTTAACATCTTGAGAAGACAAAAGCTGAAACAAACATTAAGACGTTTAAAAATTCATAATAACACTTCCTCTGGTCTGAATCAGGAGAGAAATCTGCACAGATCAAGCAGCTTTGTTTCAAGATCTTCTCAAGATTTTAACTGATAGACTGGAGTGGTGTGGACTGTTGTGATGTTTTTATCAGCTGTTTGTATTGTCATTCTGACGGCACCCATTCACATCTATTAGTGTGCAGGTGATGGAATCCGATGAAGAAACAAACACATTTTATTTTCACCTGAACTCCTCTTTTCTTCTAAGCGTAGAATGGTTTCAATCAGGATCCATTGGCTCTGGTTTAGTATCGGGATGAAAGTGCAGTAAGATGTAACCGTACGAACGAAGCCCACGTCAGTCGTCACTCGAAGGCCGCCACTGTGTTCTGTGACTTGATCTTGAAGACGCAGATGTGCAGGTGGGATGCGATCTCATTGCAGACGCTCACGCAGTAGCGCACCAGATCGAAGAGAGACAGAATCTGACAGCAAACGACAGTTATGAGACATCATACAAGACTTTAGTGTGAATCTAAGGTGACTCGGTCTTACCAGAGAAATCCACAACACCAGATACTCGTCAATGAAGCTGTTGAAATACTGATCGAGAAACAACAGGCCGGGACCCAGAAACGCCACGTCATGAAGATGCATCTCGCTCTTCGTCATGTGAGCCACCTGAGTGGATCACCAGAGCAGGTCAGAGTCAAATTTAACTTTAAAAATCAAGACGTTCACAGTATATGTATATTCACTCACCACTAGTTTATTGGTGATTTTGGCAGATACGAAGCCGAAGGCTAGGATATAGAGGCAGGGGTGTTTCTGGAAAAGCTGGACGGCTGATTTCTTATAAATCATCATGGCGAGGACGATAACGGAGCCGATGTGCAGGACGGGCGATAACACACTCGTGCCCTGAAACACACACACAGGTGCAGTTGAGAAAGTCACAATATATTTCAAGCTAGAACCACCAAACTCTGCTCAGACCATGTGCTGTATCTTTTCTAACTGAACGGACTTACAGCTTTCCTAAAAATGATGAATAAAACTGGGGAAAAAAAATCCCGTAGACTTTCATTGACGGAATATTCAAATGAGCCAACACTATTCAAACTCCAACTGTCAAAATTAAAATTTTCAAACTCCCAGAATCCCTTGAGACTCAGTCAAACTTTCCTTCCCATAGACTCATTTAAGATTCCATTCTATCTAATCTATCTCACGCTAATAATATGCTAATAACATGATAATCATGCTAACAACTTCTTGGTAACATGCTAATCTTTCTAACAACATGCTAATCATGTTAGAAACATGCTATTAAAATGCTAATGACATGTTAATCAGGTTAGAAACATGTTAGTAACGTGCTAATCATGCTAATAACATGCTTGTAACTTGCTAATCATGTTAGTAACATGCTAACAATGTTAAAAACATGCAAGCCCTTGCTAACCATGCTAACAGCATGCTAGTAATATGCTAATCATGCTAACAACATGCTAGTAACTTGTTAATCATGCTAGTAACTTGTTAATCATACTAGAAAACTGCTAGCAACATGCTAGTATATCACTACTCATGTTAACAACATGCTAGTAACATGCTAATCATGCTAACAGCATGCTAATAACTTGCCAATCATGCTAGCAACTTTTTAGTAACATGCTAATCTTTCTAACAACATGCTAATTATGTTAGAAACATGCTATTAACATGCTAATGGAGTTAATCATGTTAAAAACATGTTAATCATGTTAACAACATGTTAGTAACTTGCTAATCATGTTAATAACATGTTATCAACATGGAAAACATGCTAACAAGATGCTAGTAATGTGCCAATCATGCTAGAAACATGCAAATAACTTGCTAATCATGCTAGAAACATGCTAGTAACTTGCTAATTATGTTAATTACTTGCTAATAATGCTAGAATCATGTTAGTAACTTGCTAATCATGCTAGAAACATGGAAAAAAACATGCTAGTAACTAGTTAATCATGCTAATAATATACTAGCAACATGCTAGCAGTTGGCTAATAATGCTAACATGTTAATCATTTTAGAAACATACTAACAACATCTTAGTAACTTGTTAATCATGCTAACAATATGCTAATTGTCAAGTCACCTTTATTTATATAGCGGTTTTAACAATACAGATTGTGACAAAGCAGCTTTACAGTATTAAATAGGAAATAGTGCGTCAATAATGCAAAATCATGCTAACATGCTTGTAACTTGATAATCATGCTAGAATTATGCTAGTAACTTGTTAATCATGCTAAAAAACATGCTGATAACATGTTAATCATGCTAGCAACATGCTAGTAATTTGCTAATTATGATAACAACATGTTAGTAACAGGTTAATCATGCAAGAAACATGCTAACATGCTAGTACCTTGTTAATCATGCTAGTAACATGTTAATCAATGCTAACAACATGCTAGTAACTTGCTAATCATGCTAGAAACATGTTAAAAACATGTTAGTAACTTGTTAATCATGCTTAAAACATGCTAATAACATGTTAAAGCAACATGCTATTAACATGCTAATCATGTTAGAAGCATACTAGTAACTTGTTAATCATGCTAACAACCTGTTGGTAACATGCAAATCACCCTAGCAACCGTGCCTAAAAACCACCCCGAGTACGCTAGTAATGTTTTTCTGTTTTTCTGATAGACTGTACTGGCTCGAAAACTTTAATCTTTAAAACTTTTAAATCACAAAGTACTTCAAAGCTAAAAACCCTTAAACTTCAAGCTTTTAAAACTTTTGTCTAGGCTTTTCCAAGCCAACTTACAATGTATCTACAAACTTTTCAATCTAGTTATGATATATATGATAATGCATGTTGATTGTATAGCAGAGTTGATGTACGTACCGCTATAGTGGATCCGTTTTTCCCCACACCACCTGTAAATATGACTCTGAAGTAATTGGTACAGGAGAAAACCACCCCGATAAATGTGCAAAGTGCTGGAATAATTTTCATTTGGATGTTTATTACGGGAATCTGTCGAATGTGAGACAACAAGAAACAATTACATTCAAATGCTTGAATATAAAATATATACAGTATAACACATTTTTACAAATATTTGAATGTTTTTAGTCCAAAATTCATGTAATATAATGTACAATATTCTAAGATACTCATAGCTAATAATTGGTGTGTGAGTGCTGATTATTTGAGGTGAACACACTCAGCTAAAGCGGTTATGACAATCACAGATGTGTGAGTGCTGGATTACCGGAGACTGCCAGAAAGCCGATCCGCCCACAGCAGCCAGCAGATACATCAGAATTATGAAGATCTGCACTTCTGTCACATCAATGCTGATCAGAGCGGAGGAGAGACTGGACATTAGACACAACACACACGCGTGCGAGAGCGCGATCACGGCGCCGGCAGCTTCACAATCACACAGAGCTGATCTGAGTTTCAATCTCCATTGGAATCAATCAGGTTAATTAATTAGCGTTTCAGGCAGCTGATTGGTTCATTGCTCGCATCAGGCAGCCAGAAAGCCGTTCGATTGGCCGTTCGGCGTCGGATTTACCGTTACGTTCCAAAAGGCGGGGCCGACGGCGGCCGTGAACGCCGGCAACAACACGAGACAAATCTGCAGCTCTGTGACGTCAAATCTGCCCACGGGACAGTCACAAAAACAACCCTCAAACACACATATTACACCTGCTCTAATACAGGTGCGGTCGCATTTGCCAAATAGGCGACATTTAGCATGTCTATTGTGAACCTGTTGTGAAATCTGGTTGGGACTGTGTGAGAGTTCACTGAAGAGCGTTAAATGTGATAAATGTGGCCACACCTTTCAATTAAAATAAACCAGTAAATGTGTTTTTGCAGGACGTTTGGAACAGGAGTGGATGTGTTTGATACTCACATGCCGAAGCGCAGCGTGCCGGAGACGTACGTCTGCCAGTGAGCGCAGTAAAACATGAACATGCCGGCGAAACAGCAGAAGAACATCCAGTCGGGGTGAGTGCCCAGCTGAACCGCGATACTCGTGCCCAAAACCACAAACACTGACACAGAGAACATTTACACACAATTAAAGCAGACACTTTAAGATTTTTAGATTTATTTTGGGAATCAGAGAATGAGAAACAAGCATATTTGAATAGAAATAAAAATCTAGTATGTATCATTCATTATAAATACAAATGTACATTTAAAATGTACATACATTATAGAATTTACATTATGCTATTATTAATATATTATTTAAACAAAAAATTGAAAATTATGCAAAATAACAATTATATTATAAAGTATTAGTAAATAAATAGGCAATAAAATATAATCATAATTTGTACATTATGTACAATTTCTATATTAATAATAGTTTTTATAAATAGTTTTCAAATGTATAAATTACATTATGTAATAAACTATTAATTATTTGATATAAATATTCATTGAATATTAAATAAATTATATCATACATTTTATATTAACCTAACCCTAATTTACATGTTTTATATTAAAATGTATGTATATTATAGAATTTATATATTATTATTAAATTATACATTATTTTTATATTTTGTAATATCTATCTATCTATCTATAACTAACCTTATTTTGTTTTTATATTAATAATAAAATATAATATTAATTATATTATTATATTAAATATAATATTAATTATATATTTTTTTTAAATAAATATTATCTATAATATATAATATATTTAATTATATTATGATACAATATTAACCTAACTCTAATTTCCGTGTTTTTATATTGTAATTTATGTCCATGTCATAAAATTTATATATTATTATTTATACATTACTAATAAATTATACATACATTTTTATATGTAATTTATATATTTATATATATTATATATTACACACACCAAGTACATGCATAATAATGTACATTATACAGAATTTATACATATAAAATATATATATATATTTTTTTTTAATATATAATTTACATACATATATATATATATATATATATACACACACACATTAACTTGGGACGCACATTTACATTATGTGATTTCTTATACATTATTTTATATTAAACATTATCATTTAATAATTGTTAATATTTAACATTATTTTATAATATTAAACATTACTGAATTTATAGGCATACATTATAATTTATATTATGTAATGTAATATTAATATGCATGTATATTATTTATGTACATTAGAATTTGTACAATAAATAATAAACAAATTATACATTAATACATTTTTATTACATAAATTATATGATGTAATGTATTATTAATATATTCTTTAATAATATTAAATCTATAATTAATTTACATACGTTATAATTTACATTACTTAATATTAAAGTAATATAAAATGTATGTATATATCAGGCATGTGATTGGCTAAGGACAAAAAAGCAGGAAAATATACTAAGACAACCCCCCTCCCCCCCCCACGCCGATCAAACTGGTGGCGGATCTATATGGATAGTAAAGCAGGACCCATAACAACTTATTTGAACAAAAAAATACATTGTAATTTATTTAACATGCAACTTTTTTTTTGTACAGTATGACACATAACAACTTATTTGGTGGATGTGTAACAGTGGGAATCAAAAGCAAGTGTCTTGTCCACTGCTCCATCACCACCTCTCTCTATAACAACAACCATGACAAAAAAATATATTTTAACTTATTTTTGTACACATATTTTAACTTATTTTTGTACACTCTGTGGGTAGTAACTACAGTACTGGTACAACAGTATTTTCTTTAGCGGCTATAGAAAACCATTCCCTTCCGTTCCCTTTAGTTACTGTTGCTATGTCCGACAAGCGACGCATAATATAATAAAATATTGAATGGGAATATACGTTGCACTTGACCTATCACTACAAGACGACTCGACAGATTCGGCAGCATTCATTCGCGGAAAAATCATTAGGCCTACATAGTCTACATGTAGATTCCTTTAAATGTTAAGGGGAAGATTAAAAAAGAGAAACTGGGTCTGTGAATTCAATTCTCACAGAATCACAATTGAATTCACAATTGAATTCATATCTTGCTACTCAGTCAGAATCTCATTAACCTGGAGTCCCAGTCTCTGTCACAATAATCATATAGGCTATGTGATGTTTTAGGCCTATTTTGCAGACATCCATTTAAAATGTAGGCAATGGCTTATAAAGAACCTTTTTTCCATATCCACTTAGGTTTCTCAGCTTGCACTCTAGCATTTGTGTGGTCCAGGTAACGTTAGCTTTGCATAAAAAAATGGTTATCATTCGCATGGCTACTTTTACTTGAGTAAAGAAGTTAAATCAGTACTTCTACTTTTACCAGAGTATTTTTTAACACAAGTATCTGTACTTCTACTTGAGTACGAGAAGTGAGACGGACTATTTTCTTTAGCGGAAGCAATATAAATCGTTTTTAAATCAATAAACTCCTTTTAAAATCAATATTTTGTGTCAAATTATTGATTTATTTTGTAGGTAGCCATGTAATAAGCGGGATAATGTAGAGTTTGTCTTACATGTGCTTCATGAGGCACACACGCGCGGTCTCTTGCTCTCTCTCCCTCTGTCATGCACGCGCTACGCGGTTTGGAGCACAGTCTCTGTCTCGCGGGCGCACTCACTCCCTCGCTCTAGATTCCGGGAGAAACTATTTGCGGCCATCAGATTCAGTGAGCTATATATTTAACATAATAATTAAAATATAATTATTGATTTTTCATTAGACTATTTTTTGGTGCCCCCTCAGCACTCGGTACCCTACGCACAGTGCGTGATGCGCGTGGTGGGAGCGGCAGCGCTGAATGAACCTTGTTGAAAAGTGTTAACTTACCATCTTATCAGTTAACGGTTAATAATCGGATAATGATTTGCGGTTGTCGGCTGGGAAAATTAACCGAAATGAGCGACTGAGGTAACTTACACTGCGCAGCAGGGAGCTTGATTGACAGGTGATCTGACCAATCATACTTCGCCAGCCGCCATTTGCGAACGGTCGCAAATACGTCCTTGTTGATACTTGGAAAGGAAGGAAAAATCTGACGTGTCGCCCGGTGTGGCCCTGTTGCTCGGGGACGGCGATTGTGGTTCCGTCCCGGGTTACCATGGTGACGGCTGCGATGCCCCTTTTTACAGATCTGCATGATTCACATAGGTCACATTTTCAGGTCGAAAAATCCGGAATTCCGGATCAATCCGGAAAAATCACATCCCTGATATAATTTGCATTAACCTTTTATTCTACATTATAATCTGCAAAATGCACTATATTGTTATGCTATTATATTCAATAAATGCAAATATATATTTCATATGTATACTGGACAGTACATAAATATAAATTATAAATATATAAATTTAAAGTATAATATTATTATTATTATTGATATAACACAACATTTAAAAGGCAAAAATATGAAAATAATATAAGATTTTGTATAAGCAAAAAACATGTAAAACTGGCACGTAATTTACATATCAAACTATGCAACTTAATGCACAAAAACATCTCAACATGAAAAATAACACTTAAAAAAGTTAAAACACTGTGAACTGCTCAAACAGTGTGTAATGGTCACCTGTGGAGAGCGAATCGCAGCCGTGGTCGAACAGCTCCCCCAGTGGTGAACTGCTGTTAGTGCGTCGCGCCTGTTTCCCATCGATGGCGTCCAGCGACTGATAGATGAACAGACCCACCGCACACAGGAGATACGCCCAGAGAGGAGCCTAAACACATGCAAAAAAATGAGTCTGTTGTACTAATTCACAGTTTTTACAACAGTATGATTGCGCAGTACCTGTTCGGTAGCGGTCGGGCAGTAATACACCAGCACCAGCGTGGTGAAGATGTTCGTCGCCAAACCGACGATGGTGATGAGGTTGGGCGCGATCCAGGGCGGCATCCTGCGCACCAGCCACTCCCAGTAGCGCTGCATGATGGGTTCGAGCAACGAGCGTCCCGAGCTGCTGTAGCGGTGCTCCTCCAGACGCTTCAGCTGGTGGCGGGACAGGACCGGCGCCGGCAGCTCGACCAGACGCCGCAGGGCGCCGGGGGCGAACCAGCACGACGAGTCCACGCCACGCCCCCGCTCGCGGATCACAGCCCCGCCCCCACGCCGGCCGTGAGGCCCCGCCAGCCCACTCATCACTCTCAGCCAATCACAGCCTGAGTCTGAGCCTGACTCCGCCCACTGCGTGCTCGCAGAGCCACAGCAGGATTGCTGGACACCTTCGAACAGGTAAAAGTTAATTTATACCTGGAAAAATAGTCCGTTTAGAATGTCACAAAATGCAGATTATTTTACCTGTTCACCAATCGCGAGTTAGAAGATGCCGACAGGCCACGCCCCCAAACAAACGGCCCTCAAGCACACGTCACTCCGGCCAACCGTGCTGCACTTCCTGGTTCTTCAGCGCTGTGAGAAAACATTATTGCATTAATATTAAATATTTTTTAATATTTAATATTACTTTAATATTTTCAATAATTTTTACTCAATAAAAATACTCAGGAGTTTTGTTATTTAATACAGGATTTGTATTATTAATACTCAGTTTTTTTTTCCTCAATAAACTCAATAAAAAAAAATACTTGGGATTTTATTATTAAATACTCTTGATTTTTTACTCATTTTTACTCAAAAACATACTCAGAATTTTTATTATTAAATACTCAAGATTTTTTACCCATTTTTACTCATAAATACTCATGATTTTTACTCATTTTTACTTAATAAACATAGTCAGAATGTGTATTATTAAATACTCAAGATTTTTACTCAAAAATACTCATTATTTAACATACTCAGGGTTTTTATTATTAAATATTCAGAATTTGTACTCATTTTACACACAAAATACTCAGGGTTTCTATTAAATACACAGGATTTCTACTCATTTTTACTCAAGAAAAATACTCAAGATTTTTATTATTAAATACTTGGGATTTTTACTCATTTTACTCACAAAATACTCAGGATGTTTATTATTAAATAGGATTTCTACTAATTTTTACTCAAGAACAATACTCAAGATGTTTACTCAGTAAACAACTCAGGATTTGTATCATTAAATACTTTGGATTTTTACTCATTTTACTCAGTAAACATACTCAGTATTTTTTAATTAAATACTAAAGTAGTAAAATACGCTTGATAAACAACTCGGAAATCCTCATATCAAATAAGTGAACGAATAAAAATCGTTGTAATACAGTAAATTTTCGATAACATACACTTAAATAAATACCATGGTAATACCATGGTATTCTTTAAGGCGTCTTGTAAATACCTTGTTATTTGGTTGTTTTTATCATTTAGTACTATGATATTGCGATCTGATACATCATTGTACTTTTTAAAGACATGTCAAGCTACTGAAACCTGAATAATAATAATGAATATTGACATTATTGTATCGATTACGATCATTATTATGTAACAGCAAATGTTTAATCTGTCAGTTTCAGTGATTCTGGGTTTAGTGTGTCAGATGACTGTTTAATCACAGGTGTCTGTCACCGGTGGTCTGTCAGGGGTCTCCGGGCCGGTGTATACGGTCGAGGGTTCGAGTCCCGATCCGGATCGCTTGTTTGTTCGATCGTTTAACCTTCCAGCCGCGCAACTCACCGACCAACTGCAGACAAACTCCAGATTCGGAGACGATGCGCGATCTGTCCGTTCGGCCCGGTGGAATCCTGACGTTTCGGCTCCGCTGTCGGTTCCGCCGGTCCCGGTCCGGTTAGCGCAACCTGCTAGCGAAACGCCGCCGGTCACTTCCGGCGCAGCTCAACACGGACGCGTCAAGAGTGTAGCAGATGCGAGGAACTGCGCAAGCACGCGCAGAAATAATTCAAGAGCGTCGCAGATGCGTTGCGCAGGACGAGAGTTATAATAAGGAATCGCGCAAATAAACAAATAATTTTAAAAATGTAAATAAATTACTTTTTGGGAAGACGAAGTGATTTTAATATAATTTAAATTACTTTTAATTACAAAAAAAGAAATAAATATAATAAATAACTATTTATTTTTATTATTTTTTGTAATAAATTAGCCTTTAGTCTACATACTATATATTTTAAAATGTATACGCATTATGTTAGATGTCTAAAAGTCTTTAAATATGTTTTATATGTTTTACTTATTAAACAAAAGCGAATAAAGAACTGTATGAAAGTCTCTCTCTCTCTCTCTCTCTTTAGAGGCGGAGCATCTCATTTCACTTCATTTTTCATGTCTCTCTGCGCGAATCGTCATCACATCAGTCTGACAAACGCAGAAGTTGCACATAAAGCCTCATTGTTGCTAAATAAAGTCGAGTTTCACCCCGTCAAACGCGTACGCGTTTCTCCGTTCCGTTTTTTTCTCAGCGCGTCTAAAAAACACTTGGAAAAATCTCCCGTTTTTTTCCCTTTTCTTTCTTTTTTTGGAACTCGCTTCATGTCTGTTTGCCAAGAGAAAACGTGTCGAGGAAAACATCGTTCTTCAAGAGCCAAAGAGAAGCTCTGAGGAGCTTTACATCAGGTTGGTTGGCTTTTCGATGTTTTTATTTCGTTTTAAACGTTGAGTTTGGCGTGTTTGGTGGAACGCTTGTCGTTGACGTCACGAGTGTGGCCCCGCCCCCTCATCCAGCGTTCCATAATTATACGTTCTAAACTTCTGTAAGCATATCATTATAAAAACATACGCATGCTTTTATATTTTACCTTATTTGTTCGAAATATTGTTTGTGATTACGCTGTTTTGTTTTAAAACTAAATTCTAACTTTGTTTGGAATTGATATGCTCATTTGGTAATTGGAGTATTTATTTGAGAATTTAAATTTAATGTAAAATTATCTATCTATTTGTCTATCTATGTATATTTTCTGTTTCTTTGTAAGCATGTTGGTTAATAATTGGTTAAGTAATAGCAACACCATTGTTCCTGAAAGTGAGTCTGAGTTTCCTCTCTTAACCGTCTCTATATTTGCACTTCAGACCGCAGATTCTGAACAGACCGTCTGAACAACTTCTGCCAAATGTTTTTATGGTCACATTTGTTCTTTTCCATAATGGCTGTTTTCTGCAAATATAGCACAGTCTGGGTGTGTTAGATGCAGTATAAATGACTCTAAACACTCATCCTGTAGTATTCTGTCAGAGTACACTCATAAGATACCACATTAATACCTTGTTTTTTTGCATTCTTTGCATGACTGTAATATGCTACATGAGTGTAACGTGACTCCAGTGCACATGTAAATCGTGTTTGTGTTTGTAAACTCCTGCAGATCTGCATCCAAACCGGTTCCAGACCAGCAGGCCGGGCGGTTCCGGTGACCATGGCGACCCGAGGCCACGCCTCCAGCTCGTTAATGAGCAACCACACCAAAGAGCGAGTGACCATGGCCAAGGTCACGCTGGAGAACTTCTACAGCAACCTCATAACTCAACACGAGGAGAGGGAAATGAGGTAGAAACATCATAACACAGCCTCACAAAGAGCTCTTTATTCTCCACGAAACAAGAGTGTGATATTAAACAAGCAAAACACTGAATCAGTGATCTGAAGTGTTGTGCTTTGTCAGTGGAGCGTAACATCATTCCTGTGTGGTGAAACACTCTCTTCCTGTGTTGCTCATTTACTCAGTGTTTATAACTTTGAGAGTCCTGTGCTACAGTTGACACGAAATGAACTTTCCAGCCTGTTTACTTATGACGCATTTGTATAGTTCAGCAGTCTGCTGCGTAGTATTTACTGCATACTACTTACTGTTTGTTTAAAATGAGTACATTCTGACTAATTTAGTAGTCTGCGTGCTGCAGAAATATGATGAGAAATACTGCTGTTGACAGGCAGCAAAAACTGGAGAAGGTGATGGATGAGGAAGGACTGCCTGATGAAGAGGTAACAAACACGCACAGTAACCATAACAACAATGATAACTATAACTGTAATCATAACAATACTTACAATTACTATAATGACAACATTAACTGTAACAATCATAACTTTAACTGTAATCATGTAACATTTATTATGATACACAAAAACTGTTATAGTTTCATGATCATTATAACTATAAATGTGATCATAACAATATTTATAACCATAACTAGAATGATGCTGTAAACAATAACTGTAATCGTAACTATAATAGTAACTAGAATCATAATATCTATAATAGTAGCTAATGAACTATAATCATAATGATATCTATAACGATAACAGTAGCTACAACGATAAATGTAATCATATTGATATCTGTACCAATAACTATATTGATAAAAGTAGCTTTAATAATTGTAATCATAACTATAATGATAAATGAGACTGATAACTATAATCGTAGCGATATGTATAACATTAACTATAATGATAACTGTAAACATAAGTATAATGATAAATTAAAACGATTACTAGAATCGTATTGATAACTCTAACAATAACTACGTAATCATAATGAAATCTGTACCGATAACTATAATGATAATGGTAACTATAACAATAACTGCAATAATAATAACTATAACAATAAATTATAACAATGACTATAATTCTAACAATATCTATAACAATAACTATAATGATAATGGTAGCTATAACGATATCTACCGCAAATTATAATGATAACAGTAGCTATAACGATAACAGGTATCATACCAATACCTGTACCGCTAACTATAATTTTAAAAGTAGATATAATGATAGCTGTAATCATAACTATAACATTAACTTAAATGATAATGATAACTGTAAATATAACTAACGATAACAATATCTGTACTGATAACTATAATGGTAACTGTAATCATAACTATAACAATAAATTAAATGGTAACGATAACTATAATCATAATGATATCTATAATAATAACTATAATAATATATCTATAATGGTAACTATAACGATAACTGCAATCATAACTGTAACTTAAATTGTAACAATAACTGTAAGGATAATAGTAGCTTTAACGGTAACAGTTATCATAATATTTGTACCGATAACTGTACTGATAACAGTAGCTATAACAATAACCGTAATCAAAACTATACACTACAACATAAGTGATAACTTTAATTGTAATGACAACTGTAACGATAACTGTAATCATAATGAAATCTGTACTGTTAACTATAATGATAACTGTTACTACAGTGACAACTGTAATCATAACTATAACAATAAATTAAACCGTAACTATAAACATAACAATATCTGTAAGAATAACTATAATCATAATATCTATAATGGTAACTATAACGCTAACTATTATCAGAACTATAACTTAAATCATAACACTAACTATAATTCTATTAAAAATCTATAACGGTAACTATAATGATAACAGTAGCTATAACAGTAATAGTTATCATACCGATATCTGTACTGATGACTATAATGATAACCGTAACTACAATGACAAATGTAATCATAACTATAACAATAAATTAAATGGTAACGATAACTATAAACATAACAATATCTGTAAGAATAACTATAATCATAATATCTATAATGGTAACTATAACAATAACTGTAATCATAACTTTAACTTAAATCATAACGCTAACCATAATTCTAACAAAATCTATAACAATAACTATAATGATAACAGTAGCTATAATGCTAACTAATCATAACTATAACATTAACTTAAAGGATAATGATAACTTTAATTGTAATGATACCTATGATCATAACTGTAACGATAATTGTAATTATATACGATAACCCAATCATAACTTAATCATAACTATAATTATTACTATAATGATAACTGTAACGATAACTATATTAGCATCCACGTCAGGGTACGATAACTTTCTTATTTATTCTTGGTGCGAGTTGCAGTTTTGTTGTCGGATGGATTCTGATTGTCAAAGTTTTTGTCGTTTATCAGCTTGAAAAAAATTAGTTCTGAACATTATGGTTGTGGTGTGGACTTTGCTATTATATTTATCGGCATGTCTTCTAGTTATCGTTACATTTATCATCCTTGGTGTGAATGGGCTATTTCACACATATGTAAATGAATATGTTGCCTTGCAGAAGCGTGTACGTCGCTCCCAACATGCACGTAAAGAGACCGAATTCCTGCGGCTGAAGAGAACTAGACTGGGTTTAGACGACTTTGAGTCGCTGAAGGTGATTGGACGAGGAGCGTTTGGGGAGGTGATTATGATAATGAGCACAAATGACACTCTGATGAATCTGTGTGTGTGATACGGTATATAAATGTGTTTCTGCTGTCTGCAGGTGCGTCTGGTCCAGAAGAAGGACACGGGACACGTTTACGCCATGAAGATCTTGCGCAAAGCCGACATGCTGCAAAAAGAGCAGGTAACGGATGAGTCATTAATAACAGATCACAAAACGTAAAATAAAAGTTGTAATATGTTATTTTTTGTATTGTTTTAAATCATTTTTTGTCATTTTTATTTCTCAAGTATTTTATGTTGTGTTTTAATTTACTTTTTTATTTTTTATGAAATTTTCTGTCTCAGGTGGGTCATATCCGGGCGGAGCGGGACATCTTGGTTCAGGCAGACAGTCTGTGGGTGGTGAAAATGTTCTACAGTTTTCAGGACAAACTTAATCTTTACTTGCTCATGGAGTTCCTGCCTGGAGGTGAGAGCAGATGTGTCTTTATAATAATGACTCATTGAAAAAAACCTGAATAATTTGAGTTGATTCTTTTCATGGAATCAGTGAATCAATAATCCAGATCTCTCTTTGTGCTTTCGATATTTAAGTATGTGAAATATCAAAATCTGATCGATCTTGTGTTCTCCAGGAGACATGATGACGCTGCTGATGAAGAAGGACACGCTGACTGAGGAGGAGACGCAGTTCTATGTGGCCGAGACTGTTCTGGCCATCGACTTCATCCATCAGCTGGGCTTCATTCACAGAGACATCAAACCAGACAACCTGCTGCTGGACTCCAAGGTCAAACACCCTGACAGGAGCAGGAAGTTACTCAACAACCCAATTCCTGTGCCCTCTTCTGCTTTCGCAGCACTTCTCTGTCAACAAGGTGTCTGATTGGCTGAGAGCTGTTTCATTGCGTATGTTTGTGTGTTTTTCAGGGTCACGTCAAGCTGTCTGATTTCGGCCTGTGTACGGGACTCAAAAAGGCACATAGGACCGAGTTTTATCGCAACCTGAACCACAGCCAATCAAACGACCTCAGTGAGTGAACAAAGCTTCCGACTAATCCTAATTCTCTTTTCAAAATTATCCGATTTACGGAATTCCCATATTGTATTTCCGAAGAGCTCAACCTCCCATAGGCTTTCATTCAAGGGGTGAAAACTTTTGCACAACAACTGGAATGAAGCCTATGCTAACATGCTAGCAATGTCACAACAAACATGTTAAATCATGGCAGAAACATGCTAGCAAAGTGCTAACTCGTGTTAGCAACATGCTAATTCATGTTAGTCATGTGCTAAAACATCTTAGCAACATATTAATCATGCGAACATTGTCTTACAACATCCAAACAACATGGTAATTCATGTTAGCCTGTGCTAACATGTTAATGACATGCCAATTCATGCTAGACTAATGTTAAAACATGTTAACTCAAGCTAGCAACATGTCAGAAGCATGTTAGCCATGTTTTAAATCAGATTCTTTAGTAACATGTTAGCATACTTTTAAAACATGAAAGGAAAACGCTTAACACATTAGACATGCTAGCACATGTTAATTCATGCTAGCATAGTGTTAAAACATGCTAGCAACATGTTAAACATGTAAAAGACATGTTAGCAACATGTTAAATATTAGAAACATGTCAGCAATATAATGTTAATGTTTTAAATATGCTAGCTTGTATTGAAAATGCTAAAAACATGCTAGCACATTCATGTTTGCATAATGTTACAACATGTTAGCAACGTGTTAAACATGTTAACGTTAATTTGTGTTATCCATGTGTTAAAACAGGCTAGAAACATGCTAATATAGATTTAAAACATGATAGCAACATGTTAACACGTTCATTCATTCTAGCATAGTGATAAAACATGCTAGCAACATGTTAAAGACATGCTAGTAACATGTTAAACATGTTAATGTTATGGTAATTCATTGTAGCCATGTGTTAGAAACATGCTAGCAATTTGCTAATTCATGTTTAGTGTTAAAACATGCTAGAGACATACTAGCGCATTCATGTTTGCAGTGGTCATACTAGCATGGTTTTAAACATGTTAATGTAAAGCTAATTCATGGTACAAACATGTAAAACATGATAGAAATATTTTAGCAACATGCTAATTTGTTAGCATGATGCTAAAACATGCTACCACTATGTTAAACACGCTAGAGATGTTTTAACAACATGCTAGTTCATGCTAGCGTAGTGTTAAAACCTGTTAATGTAAAGCTAATTAATGCTAGCAACATGTTAAACATGATAGAAATATATTAGCAAAAAGATGCTAATTCATGTTAGTATAATGTTAAAACAGGTTAGCACCATGTTAAACATGTTGAGAGATGTTAGCAACATACTAGACTAGTGTTCATACTAGAATAGTGTTAAAACCTGTTAATGTAATGCTAATTCATCTTAATATCATGTTAAACATATTAAAAAATGTTAGCAACATGCTAAATGTTACCCATGTGGTAAAACATGTTAGAAACATGTTAACAACATGTTAAACATGATAAAAATAAGTTAGCAACATGGTAATTCATGTTAGCATAGTGTTAAAACTGGCAAGTACCATGTTACCAGAGACATGTTAGCATGCTAGTTCATACATGCTGGTTAGCAATATGTTAATTCATGTTAGCCATGTGGCAAAACGTTAGAAATCTGTTAACAGCATGCTAATTCATACTATCAACGTGATAAACTTGTTAGCAACATGCTAGTTCATAATGCTAGTTAGCAATATGCTAATTCATGTTAACCATATAGTAAAATATGTTAGAAACCTTTTAACTACATGCTAATTGATGCTATCACATGATAAACATGTTAGAAACATGTTAGTAACATGCTAATTCCTGCTAGCATAGTGTTAAATTGTGCTAATTCATGCTAGCAACATGTTAAATCATGTTAGTAACATTTTATTGCCGATTTCAAACTTATTGTAAACATCCAGACGTGGCTTTGTCAAGTTAACACATTTTATTTGTTAATATTCATGTTTATAACCAAACGTTCAGTTTTATTTGAGTAATTCGCGCATGTTTCTCGTAGCGTTTCAGCACATGAACTCCAAGAGGAAGGCCGAGACGTGGAAGAGGAACCGGAGGCAGCTGGTCAGTGTTTACGACAGCTTTATTAGCCAGTTCAGACCAAACAGGAAGTGATGCGTTATGTTATGTTGCTCCACTTCTTTCAGGCCTTCTCCACGGTGGGAACGCCGGACTACATCGCGCCGGAGGTCTTCATGCAGACCGGATACAACAAGCTCTGTGATTGGTGGAGTCTGGGCGTCATCATGTACGAGATGCTGATTGGTAAGAAAGCGGAATATTTGCAAATGAAATCGTGAGCCGCCAAAATCTTCGTTTTTAATGAAAAACAACTTATATTAGCTAATCAGATCAGAGGTGATATCGTGTTGTTGTAGGCTACCCTCCGTTCTGCTCAGAGACTCCTCAGGAGACGTATAAGAAGGTGATGAGCTGGAAGGAGACGCTGGTGTTTCCTCCGGAGGTGCCGATCTCTGAGCGAGCCAAAGCGCTGATCCTGCGTTTCTGCTGCGAGGCGGATCATCGTATCGGAGCCGCCGGAGTGGACGAGATCAAGAGGAACGGCTTCTTCGAGGGCGTCGATTACGACCACATCAGGTCTGACTGTGTAACGTTTGTGTGATCGTAAGCGATTGCATGAGTTTCTGATCTAACGAAGAGTCTCCGCTTGTTCGCAGAGAGAGACCTGCTGCGATCCCCATCGAGATCAAGAGCATCGACGACACGTCCAACTTCGACGAGTTTCCCGAGTCCGACATCCTGCAGCCCACAAGTACGATTTAACGATTCTAATGACCTAATGTTGAACCATTTATTAAATCACACCATGATTAAATTAAATTAAATTAAATTTTCAAATCTTCAAAAAATTATGCTTTAAAGTTACATCAGGAAGGAAACTGTTAATTAATTATTAAGGTAAATTAAATTAATGCTTCAAAATAAAATACACCAATAGGGACTAATTAAATTAATTAAAATTCTTTAATTCTTCAAAATAAATTGCATTACAAAGGACAATTTAAATTTGAATTAATGCTTTAAAATAAATTACATCAGAATTTCAAAAATTGTTTTAATTGTTTTATTATATTGAGAGTTTAATAATATATTAAATTACATCAAGAAGGAAAACTTTAAATTAAATTAATGCTTCAAACTAAATTACATCAGGAAGGAAAAGTTTAATTATTAAAGTACATTACATGAAATTAAATTAACGCCTTAGAAGCAGAATTACAATTACACCAAGAAGCAGAAACATTTAATTATTAATTTATTGTTTCAAAATAAATTACAGCAGTAATTCAATTAATGCTTTAAATGCTTTAATTTCATCAAGAAGGAAATTAAATTAAATTTAATTTAATAGACTAAATGAATGGCTCAGAATAATTTAAAATATATTTATTTATTATATTTTTAATTAAATGAATACTTCTAAATGAATAATTACATTTTTCCTTCTTAATATAATTTAAGTAAAGTACATTACATCAACTTTTAATTAATTGCTAATTTAATTTTTCAAAATAAATTACACCAATAAGGAAAAAAAATAAAGTGAGTTAATTAAATGAAACCTTCAAAGTTAACTTCATAAAGAAGGAAACTGTCATTCATTATTAAATCTGAAGTCCGAAGTTAATAATATATTATACTGAGAAAGAATTTAATTAAATTAATATTTAAAATTAATAATTATACATTATTATACATTTCCTTCTTAGTAAATAAATTGCACCAAGAAGAAAAAACAT
Source organism: Labeo catla (assembly GCA_012976165.1). Classification (NCBI taxonomy): domain Eukaryota; kingdom Metazoa; phylum Chordata; class Actinopteri; order Cypriniformes; family Cyprinidae; genus Labeo; species Labeo catla. The sequence continues at coordinate 358,309 of VONZ01000394.1, read as the reverse complement.
TTATTTAATTATTAATTTAATGTTTAAAAATAAGTTACACCAAAAAAACAAACAATTAAATAAATTGAATTAATTAAATTAATGCTTTTAAAGTTAATTTCGTAAAGATGGAAAATGTAATTAATTATTTAATTAAATTAAATTAATGCTTCATATATTTGATGTATTTATTATATTGAGAAGTTAATGTTATACTGAGAAAGGATTTAATTAAATTAATATTTCAAAATTAATAATTACACATTTCGTTCGTAATATAATTTAAGTAAATGAAATTCAAATTGCATGAAGAAGCAGAAACATTTAATTAATTATTAATTCAGTGTTTCAAAATAAATTACACCAATAAAGTGTAATTCAGTAAAGTGAATTAATTAAATTAATGCTTCAATGTTAAGTTAATCAAGAAGGGCATTTTAATTATTAAATTATTAAATTAATGGTTTAAAATACATTTGATATATTTAATATGTTATATTGAGAAGTTAATAATATATGAAATTACACGGAGATAGATTTTTTTAAAATTAAATTAATGCTTCAAGATTAATAATTTCATTTTTTCATTCTCAATGTAATTCACATATTAAATGAATGCTTCAAAATAAATTACAAATGTAAATTATAAATGTAATTAATTAAAGTTAAATAATTCAATTAATGCTTCAAACCTAGTTTCATCAAGAAGGAAATTAATTAATTATTAAATTAATTTAATTGATGCTTAAAATAGATTTGATATATTTATTATATTGAGGTTTTAATAATAAACTAAACTGAAAGATTTTTTTATTATTAAATTAATAAATAAAAATTAATAATTACATTTTCCCTTCTTAATATAATTTAAGTAAATTAAATTAATGTCAAAATAAATTCAACAATATCAGGAAGGATAAATTAAATCATTTAATATTTCAAATGTTTGTATTTTAAAAACGAACTGAAGTAGAAACAATTATGATTAAAATAAATAAATAATTAATAAATTAAATTAAAACGTAATAAAATGAATTAAAACAAATACGATTAAAATTATTACTATAATGTTATAATCTTAAACACTGCCTTATGTGCAATTTAAATGTTTTGCATTCACTATTATAGTAATTTACTGCACTAGTTAAGAGAGATCTCATTTTCTTTAGAAGTTGATGAATGAATCAAGAATCACATCACATGTGAATGGAATCATGTGAATCGTGAATCTTGTGTTTGAACTGTGTTTTGTTGTTCTGTTAAGGTCCAGTGGTGGCGAGCAACCATCACCCGGAGTCGGACTACAAAAACAAGGACTGGGTTTTCATCAACTACACCTACAAACGCTTCGAGGGCCTGACGGCCAGAGGAGCCATTCCAGCCTACATGAAGAGCAGCAAACGATGAATACTGAGCTCCAGCGGGTCAAAAAACACTACCAAACAAATCATCTCCACGTCCAGTCTTCCAAAAACAAACACTTGCTTTGTTTCCACTTTATATTCGTGCTTGAAAATCATCAAAATCACATTTTTATGCTGGATATCTGAAAAGCTTAAATGGGTAAGTTTTTGAAGATCTACCAAAATACACATTTGCAGCTTTTCTGGAATGCTGTGGATGTTTAAAGCTTTTTATATATATATTTTGTGCCTTACAACATCACATCCAGGTTAGAAAGCTTCACGTTTGTCCCTCAGCGGAGACAATCACGTCCATTTTCTGTTATAATGACAAGTTATGGGTTTTGCCCCATAGACACAGTTAGTGTTAGTATGATACGGATGCATTTTAGTATTTGTTTGCAGCTTCTGACTCTCATTCGGAGCTTTCGTGGCTGTATTTGTATATGGACGCTCACGTCTTTAGATTTGACTGGTGCTGATTTGACTGTCAAAGGTACGATTGGAAATTCACGTGATCTGCCTTTGTGAGCGAATGGACTTATTGATGTCGGTACGATTTATGAACAGCGCAGGCTGTAAAACTTTCATTGCAATAGTAGTTTCTTGGAAAAGACCCTTTTTTCATTTTTAGCATGCGGTGAAGCATTAAATATTTTTATATTGATATTTAACCATCTTTAATTGTATCTGCAGAGCTGTTTTCATAATGTGTGTGTGTGTGTGTGTGTGTTTATATCTTCATGATCTTTTCTTCATGTCCAAAGTGCATTTAAAGTTTATAATGATATGCAATAAAAATGTTACATGCTTTTTAATTCACCTTATTTAATTTTATTACTTTTTGGGAGTACATTAACAGTCAAAAGTTTGGAATAATTAAGAATTCAGCAAATCAGCATATTAGAATGATTCCTGACAAATCATGTGACACTAAAGACTGGAGTAAATGCAGCTTTGATCACAGAAATAAATTACTTTTGAACAGATGTCCACATAGAAAACAGCTGTTTTAAATTCTAACTAGATAAAAAAGTTTGTCTAGACAAACTTTACATTTGCTTGAGAAAGCCAAGCCCGAAAGCTTAAAGCAGCTGTAAAAGCTTGAAGTTTGAAAATGTAGAAAGATTACATTGATATTGTTACTAGCATGTTTGTAATGTGATTAGCAAGTTACTAGCATGTTTCTAGCATGATTAGCAAATTACTAGCATGATTAGCAAGTTACTAGGATGTTGTTAGCATGTTTACCAAGTTACTTGCATGTTGTAAGCATGTTTATAGTATGATTAGCAAATTGTTAGCGTGTTGTTAGCCTGATTAACATGTTAATAGCATGTTACTAGCATGACTACCAATTTACTAGCGTGTTGTTACCATGATTAGCAAGTTACTAGCGTGTTGTTACCATGATTAGCAAGTTACTAGCATGATTCTAGCTTGATTAACATTAATAGCATGTTGTTGACATGATTACCAAGTTATTAATGTGTTGTTAGCATGATTTCCATTTTACTAACATGTTGTTAGGATAAGCATGTTAGTAACATGATGTTACTAGCATGTTTTTAACATGTTACTAACATATCTCTCATGATTAGCAAGTTACTAGCATGATTCTAGCATGATTAACACATTCATAGCATATTCATAGCATGTTGTTAGCATGATCGCCAAGTTACTAGCAAGCTACTAGCATGTTAACATGATTAGCAATGTTGCTAGCATGTTTTTATCAAGTTACTAATGTGCTAGCATGATAAGCAAGTTACTAGCATGTTGTTAGCATGATTATCATGTGATTAACATGTTGTTAGCATAGTTAAGTTATTGGCATGTTTATAACATGTTAAGCATGTTACTAGTATATTTCTAGCATGATTAGCAAGTTACTAGCATGATTAGCATGTGACTACCGTGTTGTTGGCATGATTAACATGTCACTAGCATGTTATCATGATTAGCAAGTTGCTAGTATGTTACTAACATGAGTAACACGTTACTAACATGTTACTAGCATGATTAGCAAGTTAACAGCATGTTACTAACGTGATTATCAAGTTACTAGCATGTTGTTAGTATGATTAGCAATTTAGTAGCATGATTCTAGTATGATTATCCTGTTATTAGCATGTTTCCACAGTCTGAACATCTGGGCTGAGTTTGGTTCTAGCTTGAAAGCTCTAGGAGGAGATGCGTACAGAAATGTAGTCTAAGAAGAATAATAATAAGAAGCTTAAGTAGAATAAGTTGGCTTTTTCAAGCCAACTTAATAATATTTTACAATTTTACTGGTATTAATGTATTTTTTACTCAAATAAATGAAGTCTTGTTAAGCAACTTTTGCAAATGCTTTTATTCAAAACCTACTACAAATGATATAAAACCTAGAAAATGCTTATAAATTATATGTACACTATTTCACTGTATCTTCTATCATCATCTTGACACTAGATGGCGCCGACAGACAAAAAATCCTTACTAAAATTAATTCTAAATAATGCATGATTATATTTAACAATCTAAAGCTCTTAAAAAGTGATTTGGTTATTGATTAAGCAAATATTGTTTATCCAAAGCAATGTGCTATGCAATAATAGCAAGAACTTGCTCAAGGACACAACGGTGAAAAGATCTCAAGTACTTTTAAGTTCAAAGGTGACCTGGGCAAAATGAGTCAATATGAATATAAAATGCGTGGCTGAATATTAATGAATATGAATGAGTGGTATTATCGTCCAGTGTTTCCAGTTCCAACATTCTAATCCATCAGTCATTGGTTGAGTTCAGGAGGGGCGGGGCCATTCAGCCGATCTAGCTCGTCGACCTGCGGAGTGGGCGTGGCCCCGGCCCGTGTAGGCCCCTCCCCCATGGCGGCGATGAGGTTCGGGACGCTCCTGCTGCGGACGCACTGGAAGTCCACGTGTCTGCTCTTCCCTTCCTCTTTCTCCCAGGACAGCTGGATGAAGGGACGCTGGACGTAGCTGTAGATGACCTCGGATTTGCCGCCTGGACGCCGCTTCACTTTCTCCTTACAGGTGGGGTATCCTGAAACACACAATAGAGTCGAGTTGGGTTCAGGAAGTGAAACATAATTTGTTTAGTCTATTCTAATGATGAAACTTTAAAGACTTGTTTGTTGAGGTTAATCGGCAGTATGTGCTTTTGTTGAAGTCATGAGTTTGCATTATTTCAACTTATTAGGGATTCAACCACAATCTCTACATAAAACTGATCAGGCAAACCAAACCGTAAGTCGTAGAAATCTGAAACTTGGAGGGATGGTAGTACTCACACCACCTACAAGATGACCAAGGCTCACCCCAATTGGCCTGACAGGGGAGCTACAGCGATCAAAAATACCAAATCACTCATAACTCCTTAACCCCAAATTTTCAGGTATTTTGCCTTTTTTGAAAAACCTATTTTTGTCAACTAGTCCTAGGTTTTTCATCTGATTGGAACTAAACCAGTGCAGGAAGATTCTCTGGAGAGTGAATATCAATAATTCTCAAACAAAAAAAGTTTAACTTTCGACTCTCCGTCGCATAGAAACGCCAAATCATTAGAAACGGGCAGGTCCACCTGAGGATGATCAGAATGAAACTCGGTGGGCCTGTTTGACTCACGGCCCCAAAGGTCTGGGAGAAATTTGAAAGAAATCAGCCACTGGAAGGCGAAATCACATTTTTCAACAGTTTAAATGATTGTACGTTGTCCGTTTTTCACACACACACGCGATATTCGTATCATACAATAGACCTCCTCATTTAGAACAACTTTGCCTTTAGAACCAATACTGTCAATCAAACCTTTCCAAATTTACCCAAAATGTTTGTAGCAATAATCAACAATACATTGTATGGGTCAAAATGACTGGTGGTTAGGGTTAAGTGGTAAAAAACTACATTACCCATGATGCTGCGCAGAAAGTTCCACCAATTAGAGCTGCAGCCACCAAATTGTCAAAATAGCTCTTTAGCTCTGCCCACTCCCATGAAGCACAGTAATCACCCTACACTCTGAAAATTAGGGTTGCAAAGGGATGGAAAATTTTCAGAAACTTACCAAAAATTTCTGAATATTTCCAGAATTTTCCAAATGTTTAAAAATAATCCTGGAAATTTTCCAATAATTCAGGAATGCTCCAGAAATTCTCCGCCCCTGTGCAATCCTACACAAACTACTCAAGTATTTGTATAAATTCATTCTTTTGCAATAAACTAAAAATATATTGTTTTTCTAGATTTGATCAACAACTTTTTACCTAGTGATGGTTGGTTTGGTTCATGTTTTCATAATGCTTTGACGAAGACTTTATAAAATTGAAAAATGGAAAAAATAGTGAAAAAGTGGGTCGTACTAATACAGTCTATAAAGTTTCATGGTGCGTTTGAATGTATCGTAACGTGTGTTTACCCTCAATCCCGATGCGAATGTTTTTCAGGCCTCGCTCTTTCAGCAGAGCTTTCGCGACGTCTCTGTTCTCGATGAACTTGAAAAAACGGTACAGTTTGGTGCTGTAGAGGACTTGAGAAACAAGAAAGTGCATTTTATTGTTGATATTTAGCTGCTCTGGCACTATCAATGTGTCTGAATATGCCTACTACTATACCATATACCATATTCAGAAAAACAGTACGATAAAAGAGTAGTACATCAAAAATCGTAGTATTCAAAAAAAGTAGGCAAAAAGTAACTGGATGATGTACTAATTCCAGCTAGGTTCTGGAGTGTGCATTCGATGGGTGAATCTGTAAAGCTTCAAACCAAATTTAGTACCTACTACATCATTTTGGGCACAGCTTATATCTAGATTTTCCAGTTTTCATTCGCAAATCTTCGCTTTAACAAAATTACACTCACTTTGTGAGCTTTCCTCTCCCATCGGCGGAGGATTGTCATGATCCCAGTCTACGGTATCGTCATCCGTGAGGACCACAATGTGGCACTCTCGCTCTCCTTCCTGAGCACTCGCGACCATTGCTGGAAGCAACAGCTCATCCAGGAATGCCTCGAATTGCCGCCGAGCGCCGTCATTGGACAGCTCATGCAGGAGAGCACCTGATTGGACGGAAACGGTAACGAGTTTAAGCGCGTGTACATTTTTTGTTGGCCTATGTACGTCTGTTTTTTAACTCACTGAGGTCTCGGCATCTAACGGTGCTGTAGTCGAAGTTTATGCACAGATAATCACATGCTTCACGTAGTTCTGCCAAAGACACGCCCTCTGGACAGTGCAGCACGCCGACACGGTAATAATCCTGAGTGAAAGATTGTTGCGTTAAAGTTGCGTAGAATCAAACCAGCGGTGAACTAAATGGAGTTTGAGATTGTACGTACCAGTATGACTCTGAAGATGTTGGCACCAATGCCTTCAGCGATTTCATATTCACCTTTAGCGTTTGGTCGTGTGAAACTGTGCTGACGCGCTCGACCGAACATTCTGAGAAAGCACAACTCATTAGATGTGATTTAGAGAATAGTTCAGCCCAACATTTTAATTTGCTAAATAATGTGCTCACCCCCAGCCATCTGAGATGTAGGTGAGTTTGTTTCTTCATCAGATTTGGAGAAAAGTGTCATTCCATCACTTGTTCACCAATTGATCCTCTGCAGTGAATGGGTGCCGTCAGAATGAGAGTCCAAATAGCTGATAAAAACATCACCACGCCAGTCCATTAATAAACATCTTGAGAAGACAAAAGCTAAAGCAAATCCATCATTAAGACGTTTTTAACTAAAACATAAGTCCATAATCCATAATAACGCTTCCTCCAGTGAAAATGTGGTCTGGTCTAAATCAGGAGAGAAATCTGCACAGATCAAGCACTGGTTACACACAGAAATGTCTGTAAACAAATATATAAAGATGTTAACTGATGGACTGGAGTGGTGTGGATTACTTGTGGATTATTGTGATGTTTTTATCAGCTGTTTGGACTCTCATCCTGACGGCACCCATTCACTGCAGATGATCCATTGGTGAGCAAGTGATGGAATGACACATTTATACAAATCTGATGAAGAAACAAACTCATCCTAATCTTAAATGTTCATATTTGGCTAAACTATTCCTTTAAATTGTTGTGTTCAGTACCTCCCAAGCACTGTATCTGGGTAAGCTGTGAATACCGCAGGATCCACTACAAAATGAGTCCCGTCCACTACTAATGTAACCCGGTCATGTGATAAAGGGCGCAATTGTGCCTTTGTGACATCAGCCCCGCCTTCTGCTCCTACAGTCATCCTGCGGTCTGTAAATTGAGACATTAAATCAATTGAATTGAATGGTAGAAATGAATTTTGAAGCTCTGGAAATGGCGTTTTTAGGTTTACCTGATTGGGACAGGGTTGTACCACCTGTTGCGTGCTCCTCCGTCATGATCTTTTGGACACCTGCAGACCCGGTAAGACGGTCCATATGGTGAACATAATATTATAAACTCCTTACACTCGTCTGACTGGCCCACACTGACTCATGGGTCCAGCTTAACCCTAAAGATACCCGGTAACCCTCTCCAAACCAGCAACAAACAGGTTTATGCAGAGCAAATGTGACCCATTTAAACACACTTCATCTGTTCGTTCTTAATTAAAGTGCAAACCAGACTGGCACCATGGTGCAGTAATAGCATGTCCCTTATAAAAATTAACCATGGTTTTATTGTAGTAAGTGTGCAGTAACCATGTTTTTTGGCGTATTTGTATAACCACAGTTTTACTACAAATACCATGGTTAAACTTTGGTGATAAACATATTATGATACTGAAGACCATGTTTATATACAATATTATATGCATGGAAATCACAAGTATTTCACTAAATTACTATGGTATATGTCTAAAAATACTTTTACTATTGTACTTTTTTGTTGTACTGCAAGGGAATCAACCGACTTATTTAATTTGTTCCTGACAAACATGCAAATAACTAACGATAGATCGTACAGAAATTGTACAATTCTAACTAACTATTCCACATAAGCTCAGGAAACGAACACTGTTCTATTAACATTAGTATTTTTATTAAGCTATAGTATATTTGTTACTTACCGGAGAGTTTGCGTTCAAAACATCGAGAATCTTCCTGCACGAAGATCCCGGAGACGCGAGAGACAGCGGCTCCATACGGTGCGCGCGGATTAACCGACGTTAATCCAATAAAGCGCGGTGCGCTCACGTGAGGCGCAGGGCGGGAAGCGCACGCAGAGTTGATCTCTGAGGGCTAGTATACAACAGCGGTTAAAACGAGTCAAAGTTGACAGGTTCGTTTAAAAGCTGGTCACGAACATATATAAACGCTTAGGCTAAAAGCAAGTGCTAGTCTTTTTGTGTTCGTGTTGTTTACGCTTTATTTATTTGTCGTTTCGTGACGCGAAATATTACGTTGCCACAGATAGTTGTCTTCAGGATGATAGTAAGTCAACACAAACTGTTAAAATAACTTAATCTTTAATAATAAGCAAATACACGTTATGAAAAACAGGTAGGTTGATCGTTTTGTGTTAAACAATGTTCATTCTTTGATATGTCATAATAGGAAAAGCTGTTATATTCACATAAAAGTTTACTCACAGTTTTTATTGCAAAAAAAGTAAAATAACTTTAGAAAAGTCACTTTTCAGAAGAGTTTACTTGGTAAATATTGTTATATGTAATTTAGATATGTCTTCAATCCATTTTCAGTCCTTTTATGTATTTATTATTAATTTATTTATTTTTATGCCTATGTCTGAACACTTCTGCAGTTCTGGCTCATAAAACAGTCCTCACAGTTATATCAGAGTTGATGATGACATATGTCTTCTCTTTGGCTTAGCCTTAATTCCGCTCTACCAGACATCTCTGATGATCGTTACACCTGGCATTGTGTAATGTCTGGCCAACACGTTGGCGTCTTCCTCTTCCTGAACACACACTGTCCTTTACGTTTATTAAGAACCGCTACTGATTTCCTTTCCAGCACAGCAAGATCCATGTGAAGGGCCTCTGCCATCTCAGCCTTCGTCACGGATGTGAAACGCCAGTCGCTGGCCAGACTCTCCAAACCTCCAGCGGTCAAAGCCTGAGGAGCAAAACCAGAAGAATATATGAAAATCAAGGGGCTTTGTATTTCTCTGACAACTGTGAAGGTTTGATCTCACCTCTTGGATGAGGAACTCAGCTGCACTTACTGGACCGTACTGTTTGGATGCACTGATGCATGATGGGAAATGGAGTTCACGTCTACTGGAGGTTGAGAGAATACACACTATTATCACTTTTCACCACCAAAACAAGTCCCACCCTACATTTTTTGTTATTTATTATCCAGTTGAAAAATGTTTGTTTACAGATGTAAAACGTGTTACAAATGCCATTGAAGTTGATTTTTAAAGCTGCTGAGAGCAGTGTTGATTGATTGTAGTATTTTGCATCATTTTTACTTTACTTATTATTTAAAATAAGCCTGAAATCAAAACCAACCCCTTTCATTTTCTCAGCGCACATTTATGATTGACTTTCATCGCCCTCACCTCTGTCTGGTTGTGTTATTGTTGGTATTGGTGTTAGCGTGGTAATGAACATATGCGGCCGAGGCCTCCATCTCCTCTGCCCTGCTGTCTGCGATCTGTAGGGGGCGCTGGCTGGTCACCTGGGTGGGCATTGGTGTTCCTCTTTCCATCGTGAATGGATCCACATGGTTTCCAAACAGGCCGCCTGCTCGCTTTTGAACGGAAGACGAAAGAGGTGAGATACAGCTGCCAACATATTGTCTTTCTCTGCTTAATTTTATCATTTCTAATCGGTTTGATTCTCAACTCACTCTGTAGATTCCCTCCTCTCCGGCCTCGTCCATAGCTCGGTCCATCTCCTCGTCGTTCAGAAGATCTCCAGAAATGGCCCGCTGAAGCTCAGGTGCAGCTTCCTCCTCAATGCTCCTCAGACCCGCCTGAAAGAAAAAGAGAGACTAAATTAAATTGACACCGTCTGATCATAGCGTGAAACACATGCGGAGATGAAGAGATGTGTGACCTGTATTTCTGTGGTGTTTTTGTTTTTCTTGTTGGGTCGGTATCCATAATATTCCTCCTGACGCTTCATGAACTTCCTGAAGTGGTCCTGGATTAGGAACGTGGCGTAAAACTTCCCCACCGTTACCTCATCATCTGTGATTTAAGAAACATTAAATAATCCAATAATATTATTGGAGTTTATTATGCAGTATTACCAGTTTTATTTGTGTGACAGCATTACCTCCGATTGGTGGAATAACCTGGTCAAGCAGTTTCATACTGGTGCGTTTCCAGATCTTCTTAATAATTGCACGCAGCTCTTCATTGGCCTGTTCAAAATTACCTAACGGATGAAAATTCAGAGAATTCAGGCTTTAATGGGTGAGTATGAACAGTATTTGTGACCCTGGATCACAAAACCACTCATAAGGGTCAATTTAACTGAGATTTATACACCATGTGAAAGCTGAATAAATAAACTTTCCATTGATATATGGTTTGTTAGAACAATATTTGAACTCTGGAATCTGAAGGCACACAAAAATCTAAATATTTTGAAAATCGCCTTTAAAATTGTCCAGATGAAGTTCTTAGCAATGCATATTAGTAATCAAAAATTAAATTTTAATATATTTACTGTAGGAAATGTACAAAATATCTTTATAGAACATGATGTTTACTTAAAATCCTAATGATTTTTGGCATTAAAGAAAAAAAGATAATCTTGACCCATACAATGTATTTACAAATATATCCGTTTTGTTCGTCTTATTTTAAACCTACACCGGCTTACAATTTTCACTAAGAAATTGCTAGTAAGTTTCACTTGTAAAAAGTTAATAACGTTTCAAACCTTCAGTTTTAATTTTCAGTGCCGTTCTGACCAAAGCAAACAGCGTGGCATTAAATGTTACAGTTCCATCACTGTTCAGAGGCATGTTCATGGAAATCAGCCTCTGGAAACAAACACAGTAAAACAGAGAATGAGTTATCATACTGTTGTACGTATATGAATGTTTTTGTGTGTCTCTGTTTTTAATAAATGTGTCTCACCTTGCAGGCAACAAGATGAGGACAGAACTTTCCAAACCCAAGCGGTGGCTGGATTCTCCTCAGCAGTGTCACAACATCCAGGTGTTTAATGCGCCCCCTACAGAACAACACCAGAATAACACAGATAATCAGATGCATCTTGTTTAAACTCAACCTGAAATCAAATTGGACCATTTTGACATTCTTAAAACACATTCCTGGTCTTATAGTGACTATGCATCTCTACAAATAACTGAAAAGAAAAAAAACTTGCATAACATCACCAATCCCTTTTATTTTTCAACATTTTTCAATTAACATCTTATAAAGACACACTTTTTACTATTTACTTTATTCCCAATGGACAAAATCAAGTCCAAATTGAACATTCTGTTGAAAAGTGTCCAATTACAGAAGTAAAATGTGTTCCAAATGCCACTGCATGTTGATTTACAGTGGTGTTATTTAGCTTACGTTGCCTCAGGGTCGTATTCAGCCCAGATCTTTTTAAACTCGTCTAAATGATGCGGCCCGAGTATTGACCAATCACGGGTCAGATAGTCAAAGTTGTCCATGATCACGGCCACAAACAAGTTAATGATCTGCAAAAGAACACGTATATATTTCCATTTACAAAAAAACTATGTTGCTTGTACAAAATACCATTGTACAGTTTCGATAGATTATACAATTTAATTTACAATACATTTGGAAATTGGGAAATGGATAAGAACTTAAAGCAAAAACACCTGATGTTCATTGTTTATTCGTCATTTTGTACATTTGGAGTTTAAAAATCTTAAATTTCATTGCCCCAACCAAATGGACTTGAACGCACTTCGTAACGCATGAATGTGTCGTAAATATTAACTTCCCAGGAGGACTTGAACGTGCAATTTAATGTGTGCGTCTATGCATGTGCGTGTTTGAGCGAATACTCACAAGAAAAGCACAGAGCATGTAAAAGCTCATGAAATAGAGAATAGCAAATCCAGAACCGCAGGTGTACTCCTCTCCAGGTAGGTATTCTGACTTGGGGTCACAACGTTGTCCGTACAAACAGCCCAACATGATCTCCTGCCACCCCTCGCCTGTGGCACTCCTGAGAACAGGGATGTGTTTTTACAAACATGCTCAGACACTCGTGCACCAAAGCATTCACACTTCCTACCTGAATAGAAGTAGAACAGCTTGAGGAAACGTCTGGAAGTTGTTGTTACGGTTGATCACAGTTCCATCTATTAGTGCGATTTTGCCAAACACCTGATAGAGGACAATCAAGATATCATTTAGTTCAGGGGTGTCCAAATCTGTTCCGGGAGGACCACTGTGCTTTTGGAGTTTAGCTCTAACCCTAATTAAACACATTTGGACCAGCTAATCCAGGTCTTCAGACTCACTAGAACAGGAGTCTCCAACCTCCATCCTGGAGGGCCGGTGTCCTGCAGAGTTTAGCTCCATCTTGCCTCAAGTTTCTAGTATGCCTAGGAAGACCTTAATTAGCTGGTAATGGTTTGCTTAATTAGGGTTGGAGCTAAACTCTGCAGGACACTGGCCTTCCAGGACCAAGTTTGGAGACCCCGGGCAAGTGTGTTGGAGCTAAACTCTGCAGGATGTTGACCTTCCAGGAGCAGGGCTGGACACTCCTGAATTAGCGTAATGCTGAATATATCACTCTTATCATGTATTTTACCTGCATGCCGATGACTGCGTAGATGAAGAACAGCATAACGATGAGGAGAGCCACATATGGCAAAGCCTGAAAAAAATATACACTGACGCCATCAGCACCAATAAAATATCTTTGTTAGAACATCATCATGACCCAGCATCAGACCTGGAATGATTTGATGAAGGTCCACAGCAGGTTGCGAATGCCCTCAAAACGGTTGAGTAGTTTGACCAGACGCATGACACGGAAAAGCCGGAAGAGCGTTATTGACACACTCATATTCTCGGAGTCCTGCGGAACAAAGAAAAGCATTTTGAGAAGCGGTGGATAACTTCTTGGTAAGAACACGTTGAATCTTTACTTACTGCTATGGCTTGCATTGGATTCACTTCCTGAAAAGAGTGAAAATGTATGATATTAAACTTCAAAAATAATGAATCAGGCAATGATGTGTAGATGTAAAATAACAGAAATGTTTGTGGATATTTACAGAACAGCCAGTGAGACAATACAGTCCACCCTGAGCAGCGAGAGCCGCCTAGAGAGAGAATTTACCAGAAAAGGTGAGTGAAAGCCAAAATCAGCACTCAACACAACAGGTAAAAATCAACCACTGGAATACAGAGTCAACATATTGAGAAACTTACGTCAATTTCACTTAGTATGACGTCAACAATACTGCCCACCACGATTATGAAATCAAAGACGTTCCAGGGATCCCCAAAGTAACCCTGCCAGAGAGAAAAGTCTTCTTAAAAGCTCTACACTGCACTTAATAATTTAAAAAGTATGAATTAGTAGTTTTCCAGCAGTATTCTAAATGCAGGCCTCACCTTTGCTTTGAAAGCACCAAGTTTGAGGATCATTTCAACTGTAAACAATACAGTGAAGATGACGTTCAGCATGTCTGAAAGATGGGTTATGTGATCGGACTGATTACAGTGCTGAAGGATAAAGAAATGAGACTCGGTGACTTTCATACTAATATTCAAGTAATTAGTTTCCAATGTTTCTGGGATTGTAACTCTGGTTGTGTTCTGACCTGCATCCCCAGGCACATGGTGTTGAGCATGATGAGGAGAAACATCAGGTACTCGAAGTAACAGGAAGTGACGATGTACCACACCTGATACTGACGCGGGTTCTTAGGGATATAGCATCTCAGAGGTCGGGCCTTCAGGGCGTACTGGACACACTGACGCTGCCAACACACATGCACAACAAAGATGCATTATAATCTAGAATCATGTGACACCAACATGCAATCAGGTGTGTGACGCTTGGTACCTGGTTTTTGTCCAGCTCGCAGTTTTTGTACTCCTGCTCGCCCTGTTCCTGGAAGGTGACAATTACGAAGCCCACAAAGATGTTCATCATGAAGAAGGCGATGAGGATGAGGTAAACGATGAAGAAGATGGAAATCTCAGTGCGGTTGTTGTAAATTGGGCCAACGTTTTCCAAATTCGAGTCGATGGCTTTATACAACAAGCTGTGCATACAGGTGCAATTAGGAAAATGTGTTGACGTTATTTTCAAATATGAAAGGAGGTTGTTTATTAAATACCTACTCTGGCCAGCCCTCAAATGTTGACACGGTGAAGAGAGCCAGCATGCCATTCAGAACATTGTCAAAGTTTAAGTCGTTGTTCATCCACATACGTTGACGGAGCACCATGTCATGCAGAGCATGTTCCTGGTGTTGTATAAACGTTCCCCTGAGAGCGTCACCGAGAGAGAAAATTATGTAGATTTGGTAAGTTTAAGATGTCAGAGTGAAGGACAAAGAATGAAAGTCCAACCGTACTTGCATTGTTCTGCTGTCATTTTGAGCGGATCTGTGCAGAAAAAAAATTTCCCCTGCCGGATTAACAGAAAAAACACATTAAATTCTCTGTACATATATGAATGTTGAAGATCTG
Source organism: Labeo catla (assembly GCA_012976165.1). Classification (NCBI taxonomy): domain Eukaryota; kingdom Metazoa; phylum Chordata; class Actinopteri; order Cypriniformes; family Cyprinidae; genus Labeo; species Labeo catla. The sequence goes on along the minus strand of VONZ01000394.1, from coordinate 343,305 downwards.
ATGTGTATGTGGACTCCCTGACCTTGAAAAGCTGAACACCAATGCAGGCAAACATGAAATCCAAGAGCATCGTGACTAAAACGATGTTGCCAATGGTCTTGATGGCCACGAACACACACTGGACCACATGCTAAAAGACAGCAAAGACAGAGACTGAGGAACAGGGAGACAATTGTCATGTAACAATCCCAACTCTTTGAGATGACTCACTTTGAGACCTTTAGCTCGATTTATGGCTCTTAAAGGTCTCAGCACTCTCAAGACCCTGAGGATTTTTACCACCGAGATGGCACTTGATCTGCAAAGAGACATGAGGACTGTAAAAGAATGTGGAAAATGCCAAACATGAATGTAAAGCTGCAAGGCAGGATTGCTTTGAAATCTCACTCCATTCCCATGGACAGCAGGGAGACACCGACAACAATCAGGTCCAGGATGTTAAAGGAATTACGGCAAAAAGACCCCTTGTGTAAGAAGGCACCATAGGTGGTCATCTGCAGTGGAGAAAGAGGCACTGAACCATTCATAGAATGAAACATAACAAAACAGCTTCTTAGAACACACACTGAACTCTCAACTCACCTTCAGCACAATCTCTGCGGTAAAAACCGAAGTGAAGACATAATCAGCATAGGCCAGGACCTGGAACAGAGTAGAAAAGGTAGCTGTTGAAGGCAATGGTAGGAACAAGTAGGTAGAGGCAAGTCTAGAGATAGTGTACCTGGTTCCTGAAGGACATTGGGTCGATGGGGTCCTCTGCAGCCAATGAGATACTGCTAAGCAGGATAAAGAGGAGGATGATATTGGTGAAGGTTGTAGCATTGATGATGCGATGGCAGAGTTTGCGGAATCTGAGCAGAAAAATCAAAAGAAACCCTAATAATCAATGAAACTCCCAATATGTAAAAGGTTAATGAAAATGCTTTGTGGGATTTTACTTGTTTTGTGGGCCGAAGATGAAGAAGGAACTGGCCTCTGGCATGGGCACCACTGTCTCCTTCAGCTGCAGGTCTGCCATTGGTCGAGGCCGAGGGCTGAGGGGAATCTCTGGCTCCTCCTCCTCATCGTCACCTGGGCAACAGGTCAATCAAAACGTCAGACTGTTCTCACGGCAAGCCACTGGTAAGCTAAATTATCCTTTGTTTTACCTGGAAAATCAGCTGGAGGAAATGGATCTTTAATCTCATTTACATTTGATTCAAATTCGTCCACTTTGAGCTGCACATAATATAAAGAAACTCATGAATCAGATTAGGCGTTAAAATGTTTTTTGTAGACAGAATTGCCCAAATCTGGCATCAATGTGATGTCAGTTAATGTGTATTGTCCAAATGCAACATACTCTTCTAAGACCATTTTCATATAGTTCTGTCAGTTACAAATGGTTTTGACCTTGGCTGTGGTGGGAATTCCGTCAATCTTGGCTCTCTGCTCAGCTAGTTTCTTTGCCAGCATGGCCTTTTCTTCCTCTGCCTTATCAGGTAGGTTTTCTCTACACCAAGAACAAACTAAGCATCAGAAATGTCTGTAAAAGGTCACTTTTCCACGCTATTTGACCTTCGGCACTCACCTAAGAAGTCTTTTCCGCTTCTTCTCCTCTGCTTTCTCTTTCTGGGCAGAGGTCAGGCTCTCTGCTTCAGCCAGGTTATCCACCGCAATTGCCAGGAAGACGTTCAATAGGATGTCTGCAGTTAACCGCTCAGGAAATAATTGCTCAGGATATGACAGGATATTTATAAAACTCACACTTTTGTGCTGCACAAAGGATACAGTTTCCACAGATGAACAGGATAATGAAGTAAATGCTGACCAGGATTCCAGGCATGGCGGGACCTCCGTGAGCCATAATGCCATCGTACATGACGTAGTTCCAGCCTTCACCTGTCAGGATCTAAAACAGAGACAACAAGACATTAGAGAGACACTGTAAATTGAAACCTTTTGCTTATCATATAAATTACAAAAATCACCTGGAAAACTGTGATCAGAGCCTGAGGAAAATTGTCAAAGTTGCTTCGCCTCACATGATCATCTGGAAAATTAAACTTTCCTCCGAAAACCTGCATTCCAAGCAGAGCGAAGATGACGATAAAGAGGAAGAGGAGCAGCAGCAGGGAGGCAATGGAACGCACAGAGTTCAAGAGCGATGCCACAAGATTGTTGAGTGAGGTCCAGTACCTGAAAATCATGGACAGTTCCAGTAAATTCTGGGCCAGATATGCATGCTTACTGTAGTTCTTCACGGTGATGTCAAGAATCGCGTACCGGGTTACTTTGAAGAGACGCAGCAGTCGAATACAACGCAATATGGAGATCCCCATGACGGACATAACATCCATGCGTACGAGAATTAGCTCAAGGATTCCCACAGACACCACAAAGCAATCAAAACGGTTGAAGAGGGACATGAAGTACGACGGCAGCCCCATCGCGTACATCTTCATAAACATCTCCACCGCAAACAGAGACAGCAGCACTTTATTGGTATTGTCTGCAAATAATGCAGAAAGTACATTGCAGTAGTGCGCAAATATTAAAATGTAGTCTTGTTTTGTGGAATGATGTTAGGGTGTGCAGAACAGAACCTTGGAAGTTGGTGAGAGACTCGGTCTGACCGTGGTGCTCGGTTGAAATTGCCAGAGTGTTGAAGAACACCAGCAGAATCACCAGCCAGTGGAACAACCTGGACTTTACCCATACACGACACTTTCTCCTAAAAAAACGGTTCCAGCGACGAGCATGTCGACTGTAGAATGCACACCCAGAGAAATTCAAAGCATGAAAGAAAATCATTTTAGATATGTAGTTAATCATTGTTTGCAATTGATCGTTCACACTCACACATAATACATGAGTTTATTCAGTGCTTCCAGCTCATAGAGTGTTTCTGTGTCAGATCCATCCTGTAGTGGAAGCAGGCCTGTAGGGACCAATCCCAAACAAGATTGTGCCACATTTATCCAGACTTGATTTACAATGCCTATAGTACAATGCCTAAGTGTTTTCTGAGTGTGTTTGAGCACCTTGCCCCTCCTGGTCATTGTCCATGACCTCTGCCTGTGTGATCCACTCCATGTATCCCTTCAGATCCTCATCCAACTGCTGACGCTCTCTCAGTTTCTGATACTCTCCGCTTCGAGAACTCTTCTCTCTCTCCTTAGTAAACTCACTGACAACATAGCAAAGGACAAGTATGGGATAATTTGCAATTAAATTGCTTATGTTGGCATTGGGACACACCTACTAATTTTTTCCATTATCTAAAATGTGGACAATATCAGTAAAGCAATTCTGATTTATAGACCACAAATGGTTTTACTTACCCACACAGAACCCCCAGAACCAGATTCAAGATGAAGAATGAGCCCAAGAGAATCAGAGTCACAAAATACAGCCAGGGCCACTCCATTCCGATTGCGTCATTTACCTATGGGAGGTGAAGCGTTAGCCTTTGAATCACTATGATAGTCTTCAGATAGTCCCAGAGTTGGGAACCACTGCTCTTTGTGTTAGTGTTAAAATAAGTGTCACTTACCCAGTACAGAACATCTGTCCAGCCTTGAGTGGTGATACACTGGTATACAGTGAGCATGGAGAATCCCAGATTGTCAAAGTGGGTGATGCCATTATTTGGACCGGGCCAACCTCCGCGACACTCGGTTCCATTCAGAGTGCAACGCCTGCCGTTACCGGCCTGAGCGCATGGAGCCGCCTGCTCATCATCCCCAGTGGCGATGATATCTGTGACAGATCATAAAAACTACATTTTTATTTACTGACAATGGCAAAAGGAAACATTTTAAGTAAGTTCAGATTTTGTTTCTCCACAGTTTCTCAAATCTTGCATCATTTCTCACTTGTGCCAACGTAGTAACATGTTTTATGCATTTTGCATTTGAAAAGCTCCAGGCCTATGATGGCATAGATGGTGACCATGAAGAAGACCAACAGAGAGATGTGGAACAGGGGCAGCATGGACTTGAGAATGGAGCTCATCACTACCTGCAGGCCTGGAGGAGACATTACACTTTAGCCTGTCAACTCAAGAAATTAGACAAATGAGCAGAGGAAGGTGATGATGTCACTTACTGGGGACTCCAGAGACGAGCCTCAGGGGCCGCAGAACTCTAAATGCTCTGAGGGCTTTCATGTCAAACCCGCCTTTCTGTTCCACCGGCGCCTCCACGCCACTAATGTTATTGATGAAGTCCACCACGACAGTGAATAACCTGAGAGACATCCCACAGTAAGTGTTTGTGCACTTGCGATTCTGGCCATATTCAGGGAGTGGTGTCTGTGTGTGTCTTACCCCATTGTCACAATCACAAAATCTAAAATATTCCAGCAGTTCCGTAAGTAAGCATCGGCGTGAAAGAGAAATCCATACGCTACGATCTTCAGGAAACATTCCATAGTGAAAATGATGAGAAAAATGTACTCGAGACTCTCCTGTAAATGTACACACACAAAACAGTGAGATGAATGGAGCTGTCAACACACTAAAACACAACCAACCATCTCAAGGTATTTGGTGTCAATTATGGCTTTTCTACTTCAGAACAGTTTTGTTTTGACTTTGCATATCTGTCCTGACATGTCCTTTTAAATTCTGGCAACTGACACATGCTGAATTTGGTGGAAATGTGATGAAGTGATGCTAGAGCCTGACACTTTCCTCCGGTTTCAGTTAAGGGATTTTGAAAATGACCTGGCACAGATGCTGTGAATTTTACAGCCAACTTGGCATCTATTGTTAGCATGAAAAGAAAACAGTTTTTTTCTACTGACATATACTGTAGATCTCACTTTGAGCTCACAAAACAAGATGCATTACTTTATTACCACTGAAATGCTTTGAAGTTGACCTGATTACCAAATGAACATTCTGACGTATCGTATTACAGACTACATCATCCTTAGATAACACTGCAATGATGAAAGAGTGCTTTAAGTGTGTGAGAGCATATAGCTTGAGTTTGTGGCTAATTTTAAAGCGTCCACACATGCAGGCGTCCCATCGGCATGCGGTCGAAGCATCTGCTTCTTTCTGTCACCTGAGTCAAGGTCACGCACGCTTACAAGGGTTTAGTGGGATAAATCTCAGGCATTAGATGTCAGTTATTCAGCCAAAAGACTAACTTAACACTGATTGTAACTGGTCATTGGTTCATGTAGGATATAGTTCAATGTCAATCTTTTATAAGAACAGAATACTTTTATATACTCATGGAAATGTTTAAATAAACCATATTTAAGTTTGGGTATACAAACTACAGCAGGTCTGTATAATAATGGTGTGTTTGGGGGCGGAGTCTACATGTATTGGGGAGGGGTTTATGTGTTGAGGGTGTGGTCTGTATATCGGGGGTGTGTCTTAAGGTGGAACCTACAGGTATTGGGGAAGGTTTTAGGTGTGTTCGACTTAACGCAGCGCTGCGCAGCTCGATCAAATTCTGACTTGAAGCAGTGCATGCCGGTTAGAAATTTTGTCCGACTTGAGATGGCGCCGACGCCTTGTGACTGTCACGTGTGGCATCAAAGTACCGCGATAGCGATTCGAGAGCAGCCGGCTGACTCAGCCGGCACAGTTTCTTCAGAGCGGCTGCAGGAGCTCTGATGACCACATGGCTGTTTCACGATTGGCCAGATTCACCACATGACAACGATCACATGTATTTTGGGTTTATTCTAACATCCTCAAGTCCGATAATGCTGACAAATCTGTGTTTTTAGAACAATAAAAGTGTTTTTTACTGTAGTCGTAATGTATATTGAGTCGGATTTATCATAAAACACGGATAAAAGCATAAATAACCCCACTTTATTAGTATTTAAATAGTATATGTTTATGTTGATCATTATTCTTGTTCAGATGGCGCTGTATTAAGCAGTATATGAAACGTGTTTCTGTTGCTCATGAAAACGCTTTTGAAAAGTCTGTGTATTTGACAGATATTGCATTTAATTCACTTCATCTGTGATAGAGCATGCAAACAACACGAGAGCTTTACTAACGAGAGTAAAAAGTGTCTGTCTTGACGCCTCCGTTTTCAACTCCGCCCACGACTGCTCTCGGCTATTCTCGTTGATCGCCGTCTGTAGCCGTAGATGAAGTCGAACACACTTTTTATGTGTTGAGGGTGTGGTCTGTAGGTTGGGGGTGTGTCTTAAGGCAGAGTCTACAGGTATTGCAGAAGGGTTTATATGTTGGAGGAGTGTATGGGGTGTGGCATATATGTTGGGGTGTGTCTTAAGGCTGAGTACAGGTATTGGGAAGGGTTTATGTGTTGAGAGTGTACGAGGGTGTGGTCTAGAGGTTGGGGATGTGTCTTAAGGCAGAGTCTGCATGTATTAGGGAACGGTTTAAATGTTGAGGTAGTGTGTGAGAGTGGTCTGTATGTTGGGGGCATGTCTTGAGGTGGAGTCTACAGGCATTGATTAAGGGTTTATATGTAGAGGAAGTGTATGAGGGCGTGGTCTATAGGTTGGGGTGTGATTTAAGATCAGAGTCTACAGGCATTGTGGAAGGGTTTATAGATCGGAGGGGTGTTGAGAGTGTGGTCTATAGGTTTGGGGTGTGTCTTAAGGCGGAGTCTATGGGTATTGAGTAAGAGTTTATATGTTGAGGGAGTGTATGAAGGCATGGTCTAAAGATTTGGGGTGTGTCTTAAAGCGGAAGGGTTTATATGTTGAGGGAGTGTATAAGGGTGTGGTCTGTAGGTTGGAGGTGTGTCTTAAGGTGGAGTCTATTGTATTTTTGTGTGAAAGAAACTTACTAGGTTGCTGTTGGTGTTATTTGTATCTTCCTCAGGCATGGGCATGAAAACAGCCAGAGCTACACAGTTTGCAAAGATGGTGAGCAGGATGATGATTTCAAACGGTCTGAGAGACACATTCAGGAAAATAAAAGCTTTGCAATAAACCACTTGCATCAAATTACTGCTAATTTATGAGTGTACAACTCAAAATGTCTAGATATATTTCCTGGAGTAATGAACAATATGTCAGTGTGTGTTGATGACTGTCGTCTCAGTGTGTTGTTGTGTGTGCGCTAGCATTCTCTGAGCTTAGCATGTCTGTATTTAGTGAGCTGGAGGACAGAGCAGCTGTTCTCTCAGAATATCAGAGCACTGTACTGAAACACTGACATTTACACACCTCTACACACTCGCTCAAGAGTGAATGAGCTCATTAACTGCCTATCATCTCACAGTTGCTTTTTCTGAACACTTTGATTAACTGCATATTTGGCACCTCTTATAATGAATGACTTTAAATGGTAGTCAGTACATTTAGATGTTTTTTTTTTGTAGTATACTACAGAAGAGTTTTTTGTAAAACTGCTCAATATTTTTGTTGAAACCACAATGCACTACGTTTCAAAAGTTTGGGTATGATTAGAAATAAAATCAACACTTTTATTCTTCAAAGACGCACTCAATTGATCAAAAGTGACAGTAAGGACATGTATAATGTTACAAAAGATTTCTGTTAAATAAATGCTGTTCTTTTGATATTCATCAAAAAAATCTAGTTTTTTTTTTTACAGTTTTCACAAAAATATGATGCGCCACAAATGTTTAGCATATACATTTTCATGCAGAATGACTTTTACATATTTTCATAATGTGCATTAAATTCCACCTGTTTGGCTGACAGTTTAGTGATTATTTTAACGCAGAAAAATCCAATGAATGTAATGAAAAACACTTTCTGTTTCGTTAAAGGATACTTCCACTCTACGATGTTGATGCAGGCCTTGCGGAAGGGGTTCTTCAGCGTGAGGAAGAGGAGGGATCGCGCGGGCCGCGGGTTTCCACCTGTGGCCTGGAGCTTCTTCAGTTTCTCCCTCTGCTTCCTCTTGAGCGTCTCTTCATCCATGATAAAGGAGCTCATTGGAACTTCACCGCCGCCCTCCATGATCCAACCAGAACCAGTGCAGGAGGTGCAGGAATGCTGGAGATCAGGTACTCAGCTCAATAGATCAGGATCTTCCTGTAGCTGAAAAATGAATCTGTCCCCACCATCCGCTCTTCCATCTGTCTGTCCCTCAATCTATTTCTCTCACTACCTCACTCTGCTCGTGTTTGGTTAGTACCGCAGCTGTCCAACTTAAAAAATAAATATAGACAATGCGTGTCACTCAGTTTAAGTGTATGTGTGTTAGGGGACAACAGAGCATGACATAGTCATGGTCACAGAGACATAGATAAAGAGGCAGGACATTAACGCAGTCATAACTTTGGATTGTTTTCATTGGCTTGTTCTGTTTAGACTTTGTGACATCACTGAGCTGCCAAACCAATCGGCTCACAGATGAGTCACTGTGATCTCTGTGGTTTCACATGATTTATGAGCTTTTTCTGATTGTCCCAATCATTCTTGAGTGTCTTATCAACTATACATATGTCTGAAATATCTACTTTCACTGTGAAAATGATCAATAACTCAAGGCAAAATATATTATTCAGTGCTTAATCTCATAATTTTTTAAGTTGTACAGGACTGTGTTTATGAACATGTTGAATGCAGTCATTTAAAACCAAACAACAAGCTATGCACGTCTAAGTAAAAACAGCCCCATTCCAAGTATAATTTAAGATTTATTTGAATAAAAAAGTGTGCAAATCACAGTTCACATGACCACATGGGAATTCAAGAGCAGAAACAGGGTGTCGTGTTGATTTCAAGGCTTTTTTGGGCGTCATGACCCCGTGCCCTCATGTCCCAGTCTGAAAACACACTACGTCACACTAGCCACTTGTGCACCACCAAAACGCCTCTCTTATGCCATATTCAACTCATTTCAGAAGATCTCAATTCTTTATTGTAGACTGAACTAAAACAAACTAAAATGTATTTGAAAATGCGCCTTTGCATCATTGAAACACATGCTAATATCTGAAAATTGGTTTGAGCAACGTTTTGGTGGCGCAGGATAAAAGTCAGTAGGACCATGGACGTCTTTAACTCCCAACAGACTCCTCAGAAGACGATTCTGAAACGGAAAGAGGCGACGCTCCTCCATTCACATCCACCCTTCCTGCGTTTTCCACCAAATCCTGCAGGTACTTGATGTAGCGTATGGCGGCGCGCAGCGTCTCCACTTTGCTCAGCCGTTTATCCGTGGTCCCATTGGGCAGGTGGTCGCGAAGTTTGGCGTATCCCTGGTTTACGCATTTCACACGTTGGCGTTCCCGCTCGTTGCGTTTCTGGATAAAGGCAGGCTCAAATGGACATTCATAGACGCCAAAGCTGCCGTGGAACGGCGGCAGGTATGAGAGTAGCGAAGCGCCGCTGCAGTAGGATCTTTCGTAGACTCGCTGATCAACATGGGTTGGATATAAGAACAGTGGCAGTGCACGATCAGCGTGCACGTCATTCCCTCTATAACCACCAGAGGGCGCACAATACCTGCTGCTCCTGGCCAAATGGCAATGAGAGTCTTGGAGGGACGCGTCCATGTTGAGATGAGGCAAATCTGGGCTTCTATAGAAGTTGGTTCCGTTTGTTCGTAAACGAAAGCCACGCCCAAGGAAGTTTCTTTAAAACTAACGGATTAACATGTGTTTCCTGAGGTGAGGAAGCATCATCTTCTTCCTCACTTAAATCCCGGACGCTTGGAAAATGTCTTCTGTTGCTCTTTGAAAGCCCTGTGAGGGATTTCGAGAGAGACAGACGAGAGTTTAGACCAGAAGACTTCAAACACACTCCAGATTAACTTAATAACCGTTTAGTCTGAGGTTCAAATGCGCGGGATAAACCCGCGGACGGTCCTTGCAATTAACACGGATTTGACATGAAATACGGGCGAAAAGACCCCAAACAGTCTGTGAATGCAAACGCCTGTTGCGTTTCGCTCTGTTAAAATCATTAAGTTAAAATTATTTGGACATGCTGTCCAAATAATAATGCATCTGGTTTATTGACAGGAATCTGAATCTAAGTGAGTTTTGATTCTGACACAGGTATTAGTGAGTTAGATGAAAGCGTGCGGCAGTATGTCAGTAATCCGTCTCTAATTCACGACATTGTGTACTACACAAGAGTTACAGCAGGAAAGCATAATGTGCTCGAGGAGTCAGGTCTCTGAAAGACAAATAAACTGCTGATCTAATCCCTCACTGTGTTTTCAATTTAAAGACATATCTGCGCTTGTCCCGTGTGTACTTGGAGCTCGAGGCGAAACACTAAATGATGTCTAATCTGTGTTCCAGTGGAAATCCCCTCAGCTGTGAAGTGGTGTCAAATTGGACGTATTAAGGAGAAAAAATGAAAGCGGTGGAGAAATTATGAATGAAAACATATCAGAGACTCATACGGCTACAAAGAAAAACAATCCTGGTGATCTTCTTGTATAAATGCATAAGGGTTGTTTTGATTTTCAAATTGGCTGATAGATTTTGCAGACTATATTAAAACAAATATTTAATATTAAGATATTTTATACATATAAAGTAAAGCATCCATTAAACGTTTCATACAGATTCGGTCTGAATTGATCAGCTTAGTTTTTAGATTAGAAATTAGTCAACTAGTTGTAATTTAATGTTTACTGTAATATTACAGGCACAGTTAAACAAAGGAGCTGATGTTGAGGAAACTGGACATGTCTTACCTGAGAGGAAGAGGAGCTGGTTGTCCTGTCTGCGTATGTCCACACACATCTGAGTGATGTTACAGGTGAGCTCTCAGCGCTTTACCTGCTGTCAGCCCACGTCCCGCCCCTCTGTGTGTGTGTGTTTACACTCTGACATGAGCATTTCAAAGGCAGGATGAGACTCAGGAAGTCGGCAGAGATGGATTTTTGTTTTGTGTTGGAGTCTGAAATTACAGCGGGGTGCAGAAAGCTGCAAACGGCTGTTTACTGATCTCAGATCTGTCATCCAGACCCTAAAACATGTTCAAAAATAACGTTGTTCGTTTTGGATGCCGACTGGAGCTTCACTTTACAGTGACATTGAGATCCATTGATGAGCATGATGATGAGTGTTTCATATGCTCTGTGTCTTTAGACGTAAAGCGCTGCATGATGAGTCCCCTTGTTATGAAGATAAACAGTCAGATTAGCAGCCATGCAAAACATTTATTTGACATAATAACAGAGTTTAATCACATGCTTTTAATTCCATCTGATAAACTGTAGACATAATAATTAATCTCCTACAAAATAAAAAATCTATCTATCTGTTCATCTGTCTATCTATCAATCATCTGTCTATTTATCTATCTAATCATGTCTGCTTGTCTGTCTATCTATCCATCTGTCTATTTCTCCATCTGTCTTTCTGTCTATCTATCTATCTATCTATCTATCATCTATCTGTTTCCCCATCCATCTGTCTGTCCATCCATCCATCCATCCATCCATCCATCCGTCTGTCTATTGTCTGTCTATCTGTTCGTCCATTCATCCGTACATCTATCCATCAATTTATCATCTGTCTGTCAATCCGTCCATCCATCTATCCGTCTGTCTCTCTACCTATCTATCTATATGTCCATCTGTCTATCCATCTGTCTGTCTGTCTGCCTGTCTGGCTATCTATGTGTCTATCTATCTATCTATCTATCTATCTGTCTGTCTGTCTGTCTGTCTATCCGTCTGTTTGTTCGTCCGTTTATCCGCATATCTATTCATCAATTTATCATCTGTCTGTCAATCCGTCCATCCATCTATCTGTCTGTCTCTCTATCTATCTATCTGTCCATCTGTCTATCCATCTGTCTGTCTGTCTGCCTGTCTGGCTATCTATGTGTCTATCTATCTATCTATCTATCTATCTATCTATCTATCTGTCTGTTTGTTCGTCCGTTTATCCGTACATCTATTCATCAATTTATTATCTGTCTGTCAAGCCGTCCATCCATCCATCTGTCTGTCTTTCTATCTATCTGTCTATCTATCTGTTTTTCCGTTTCCGTCTGTCTGTCCGTTTATATGTCTGCTTGTATATCTATCCATCTGTTTGTCTTGTCTATGTTGTCTTTCTTCCGTCTGTCCATTTATCTGTCTTTGTTTGTTCGTCTATCTATTCTTCTGTCTCTCTACCTATCTGTCTATTCTGTCTGTTTCCACATCTATCTGTCTATCTATCCATCTGCCTATCCATCTGTCTATCTGTCTGTCTGTCTGCCTGCCTGCCTGTCTATCTATCCATCTCTCTGTTTTTCTGTTAACCTATCCATCTGTCTATCTGTCTGTCTGTCTGCCTGCCTGCCTGTCTATCTATCCATCTCTCTGTCTATTATCTGTCTATCTGTTCATCTGTCTGTCTATCTATATACCCGTCTGTCTGTCTATCCATCTGTGAGTCTGTCTATCTATTCGTCTGTTTGGCTGGCTATTTATCTGTCTATCTATCTATGTCTATATCTATCTGTTCCCTTGTTCTGTCTGTCTCTATCTATCCGTCCATTTGTCCTGACCATGAGACAAACACACTCAGGACTCACTCATCATGTTGACGTCAGCGGTGGGATGCGAAGCTCTTAACATCGTAACATAACTGAGGTAAGAGACCTGCATCCAAACCGCTGTCAACATTGTCTGGACGTCCCATTCCCGATCACACTCCCAAAACACGCCTGTGTGACGGGAAACAAATCGTATCCACTGACACAGCCTGATTATTCAATAAAGCACAGCCACACACACTCACAATGCGTCTGTGAATCTTTGAAGGAGGATCACATTTAAACGTCTCTCAGCAGCAGCGGATATGAACACACACACAGCCCTGAGCGCTAAACACTCTGCCACAATTAACACATCTCTCACACTTCTGCGTCTGTCAGAAATCATCTGACGTGATCGTATCATAACATCACCTCATTTCCACAGGTGTGAGTGGATCCAGGTGTGTGCTCAGGAAGACCTGATGACTGTGTGTGTCTGTCAGCGCTCTCAAGTGTTTACTGTATGTTACGGCTATGAATGTGGAATACTAGTATACTGCATAGTGTGCCGTCTATACTTTGGTATGCTTCGTTGTCATGTGACCTCATGTTGCATATTTAATATAGGACTAAAATGCTATTTTGTGAAAAAAATGTCTTTTGGCTGCTTGATCAAATAATGACTTTAAAAAAAAGAGAAGAAGGTCATTTCTTCACACTGGAAGTGGAAGGTCGAGTTGAGTGCATTGCATTATGGGGAACCACATTCACCACTAAAACCATTCTTACATAAATTGAATTGTGCAATTTCCATCAAAATGGTTTTACAAAAAAATTGTTCTGATTGTGTGTTTGTCTATCTATCGATCCGTCCGTCCGTCCGTCCGTCCATCTATCTATCTATCTATCTATCTATCTATCTATCTGTCTGTCCTCTGTCCATCCATCCTTCCATTTGTCTGCCTGTTTATCTATCTATTGTCCGTCCATCCATCCATCCATCCATTGATCGATCGATCGATCGATCTATCTATCTATCTATTTATTCATCTATCTTTCTCTGTCTGTCTGTCCGTCTGCCTGTCCATCTGTCTGTTTGTCCATCCTATCTGTCTATCTATCTATCTATCTATCTATCTATCTATCTATCGTCTGTCCATCCGTCTGTCAGTCCATCCATCCATCCATTCTTCCATCTGTCTGCCTGTTTATCTGTCTATTGTCCGTCCATCCATCCATTGATCTATCTATCTATCTGACTGTCTATCTGTCCATCTGCCTGTCCATCTGTCTGTTTGTCCATCCATCTGTCTATCTATCTATCTATCTATCTATCTATCTATCATCTATCTATCTGTGTCTGTCTTTCTGTCCATCCATCATCCATCCATCATCATCCGTCTGTCTATTGTCTGTCTATCCGTCTGTCTGTTCATCCGTACATCTATCCATCAATTTATCATCTGTCTGTCAGTCCGTCCATCCATCTATCCATCTGTCTCTCTGTCTATATATCATCTGTCTGTCTGTCTGTCCATACATCCATTCATCAGTCTGTATATCGGTCTGTCTGTTCGTCTGTCTGTCTGTTATATTATGTTTAAAGTTCAAGGAAATCCACTTTCAGAAGGTTATGATGTTTCCAAAACCACTGATTAGTTTTAATAATAATAATCATGATTATTAATAATTGAATAATCATGATCAAAGTAATGATGATGAGTCATCATTTTTGTCATAATCGAGCAGCCCTAGTATGCATACTGCACACTACAGAAACTACTAGTATGGTAATGTTATTGTGAAGTGATCTCAGGACTGCAGACAGGGGGCGCCAGAGGTCAGCAAACACCTGCAGGATGTGGGTAGACTTTCAGAGAGAATGAAGGAGAGGAAAAATAAGATTCAGATCATCAGGTGAGTGTAAGACATGGCGCTGAGAGCTGCTCTGCTGAAAAGTATCTGGTACGCTTTCACGTCCCTGGACACCGAAGACAGCGGCAAAGTGTCCAAATCACAGCTCAAGGTGAGACAGAAACAGGTGTTTGTGTAGATATGCAAGTCTCAAAAGTTCACATTTAAGGGACGCCCACAAAGTTAAAAGTGATTGATAAAGTAAACAATTCTTAACTTTATGCAGTATTTACCTTAATTATAATAACATCTGTCTTGTTTATGCGTATTATGTGTAAATGTTGCATACTGTGTACATTATATGTTGTATATACAGTATAGTTCTGGAGTTTTTTTTAGCGCGCACCCAATGTTTTCACCCATCATTACATCATCGTACTATATTTGACTGTGAAGTGGTCTGGTTTGATTGAAGGAGGTTTCTCTTGATGGTTTGTGTTTTTCTCCACCATTAATGTCTTTAAATAACACAGGAGTGTGAAGTATGTTCTAATTTAGATATCCGAGTTTGTGAAACTGCTGTTCTAGTTAATCTGACTCACACTCTGTGGCTTTAGACGGATTGGTATCAAACAAAAGCTTGTTGTGTGTGTGTGTGTGTGTGTGTGTGCAGGTTTTGTCTCATAATCTTCACAGTGTTTTACGGATTCCTCACGACCCCGCGGCCCTCGAGAGACACTTCAGTGATGATGATGACGGTCCCGTATCCACTCAGGGGTACATGCCCTACCTAAACCAGTTCATACTGGACAAGGTACCGCAACACAAACACACTTTCAAAAGGTGCTCATTTAATTCTCACAATACTCTCTGTTATGTTTTATTGAAGTATCACATGTTTCTCCTGAAATTAAGTGAAAATAACCCGGAAGAGTCAATCTAATAAAGTTTGGAGCTAGAAAATTAATGTGGAGCTCAAATCATTTGATGAGAAATCTTCAAGTTCATCTCAAGATCTCTGACTTTTCATTGCAGACTTTGATATTTTGTTTAAGAAATTGATAAGACACAAGGTGACTGGGTGTCTCTTTAATATCTCAGTAATTTCTCAAGTTGGAATTCCAGATTAACAAGATAATTGCTCTTTTATAGCTCAGAGACTTCACTGAGTTACCAAGATCAATTTTGTCTCAGATGTTCCTCCAAAGATATAAAAGAAAAAGGGATGTGGGGGGCAGCTGAGATCAACTGATGAGAAATGTTTGAGACATTGCTGAGAAACAAGAGAAAGCTTTTTTTTCTTAGAAGAAACATAAGCAAAGGCCTCCATTTATATCAGTGCTGTCTTTTGAGAAGTTATTTCATTTGGGAAGAGATATGAGGAAAAAATCTTGCTTAAAGTTGCAATCCTAGACCAAAAAAAGCTATTGCTCAGAAATTGCTCTTTCATGGTTCGAAAGATTGCATGGTTTAAAACATCTCAGATGTTTCTCCTAAACAAAGAAAAATACAAATAAATGTGACAGGCAGCTCAGATCATTTGGTGAATAATGTGTGCATTCATACTGAGATCTCTGACTTCATTGCAGACAATTCTGAGCACAGTTTGAGAAACCGTTGAGACACATGATTACTGGGGTCTTTTCTCAGAAGAAACATTAACAAAAGTCTACATTTAATATTACTGCTGGCTTGGAGATTAAAATCAATTTATTAAAGAGATTTTATTTCAGAGGAGATAAATGAGAAATGGATGAGCCAAATCTGAGCACAGTTTGAGATCTGATCTGAAACTCTAGAGGAGACGTGTAAGATCACTGGGGTCTTTTTCTCAGAAGAAATTGAAAACTCCATTGATTTTCATTGGGTTTTTTGAGAAATAATTGAGATATTGAAGATATTTTATCTGGAAAGAGATTTGGGATAGTGTCTTGCTCAAAGTTATTTGTCAGCAGTTGCTCTTTCATAGCTCATAGACCTTACTGAGGTCTCAGGGTCTCTGGAAAATCTGGATTTTGTCTCAGATGTGTCTCCTGAAAAGGGAAATACAAATGAATGAGAAATGTCAAATCTGAGCACAGTTTGTGACATTGTTGAGAACTCTTCTAAAACTCTAGCGGAGACGTTTGTGAGATTACTGGGGAAGAAACCAAAGTCTCAATTGAATCTCATTGCTTTCTTGTAGAAATAATTGAGATATTAAAAATATTTTATTTGGGAGGAGATGTGGAAAAATGTGTCTTGCTCAAAGTTATTGTTTAGCAGTCGCTCTTTCATCGCTCATAGACTTCAATGAGTTCTCAGGATCAATTTTATCTTAGATGTTTCTCCTAAAAAAGGACAGTTTAAATGAATGAGACAAATCTGAGTTTAGTATTTGAGACATAGTTGAGATCTCTTCTCAAACTCTACAGTTCAACTGAAATGAATGAGAAATGCATGAGTCTAATCTGAGCACAGTTTGAGACATTGTTGACATCTGATCTGAAACCCTATAGGAGACCCACATGAGATTACTGGGGAAGAGACCAAAGTCTCAATTGAATCTCATTGATTTCTTGGAGAAATAATTGAGATATTAAAAAGATTTTATCTGGAAAGAGATTTGGGAAAGTGTCCTGCTCAAAGTTATTTGTCAGCAGTTGCTCTTTCATAGCTCATAGACTTTTTTTGAGGTCTCAGGATCTCTGGAAAATCTGGATTTTGTCTCGGATGTTTCTCCTAAAAAGTCAAAATACAAATGAATGAAAAATGCATGAGAGCACAGTTTGAGACATTGATGAGACTTATTGAAACTCTAGAGGAGACACGTGTGAGATCACTGGGGAAGAAACCAAAGTCTTCATTGAATCTCACTGCTTTCTTGAAGAATTAATCAAGATTGAGTCGCGTTTGTTGTGTCATCAGGTGGTGGAGGGGACGTTCGTTAAAGAGGAAGTGGATGAACTATGCTGGACTCTCTGCTCCAAGAAAAACTACCGTCCCGACACGCACCGGGTTTTGTCCAATCAGGACGGCATGCGGCTCTGGTGTCTCTTCAACTTTCTAGCGGACGGATATCCTCTCACACTCGTGCCGGAGGAGGTGAGCTGAAACACTTCTAAAGATCTTCATCATTTATGAACACTAGTTGGTCCAAGTTGATCTACATGGTTGGTAGACCTGGTGGCCAATCTTGGTAAAGCTGGTTAGAGCTGGTAAACCACCTTGGACCAGCATCAAACCAGCTACCGTGTTCCAAAAACCAGCCTGACCACCATCATTCATGAATTTCGGCATATGTAAAGATGTTGAATTTTGTTGATTTTTATGTTGTGTTTGTTCTGTAGGCGGAGTATCTGCTGAGGAAGATCAGCAGTGTGATGCCGGTGGAGCTGACCTGCGTGGAGCTGGAGGAGTTCCTGTCGCAGGACGCTGTGCAGAAGGACGGCCTGAGTGTCTGGAACTTCTTGGACGTGGTGAACTCGGCCGCCGTGAGTCGAGGAGTGGACGGCGAGAGCATCGGCGTGGCCGTGGAGAAGGTCTACAGGGAGATGGTGGGGAACGTGCTAAAGGAGGTGCGTTCATCTCTAATTCTCTCACTCCATCTGACATCAGACAGGTGTCCATGTGACCCGTCTGCGTGTGTTTCAGGGCTATCTGTGGAAGAAGGGTCATCTTCGCAGGAACTGGACAGAGCGCTGGTTCTGCCTGAAGCCTGGCTCACTCTCGTACTTCGTCAGCGAGGACTGCAAAGATTGTAAGGGCGTCATTGAGATGGACCAGAACTGCTGCGTGGAGGTACGGCTATACAGTGATGTGTTTGCATCCGGCGCTTTCTGTGTATAACGCAGCATCTGACTGTGATTGACAGGTGCTGTCGGACAGGGACGGGAAGAGATGCATGTTCTGCGTCAAGACGCTCAACAAAACCTTCGAGATCAGCGCGCCTGACTCCAGACAGAGACAGGAGTGGATCACAGGTCCTCATTCTACCAATATCACTGCTGAAATGATAAAAAGAAAATCTTGTCAAAAATGTTATGGCATCTTGCCATATAAAATATTGTGAAATTGAATTAAATGATTTCACAATTTTATTATAAAATTTACAAATTAATTATATATTGTTTATTAATTCTCATTTATTTATTTATTTTAAGCATAAATGTCACAATTTTCTTAAAGATTTCAGTTACATTTATTAGAATTATTTATAAATTATTCTATAAGTTAGAAACATGCTAGCAACATGCTAATCATGGTAACAACATGCTAGTTACATGGTAAACACGTTACAAACATTGCTAGTAACTTGCTAGTCATGTTAGAATGTTAAACATGTTAAAACATGCTGGCAATACGCTAATCATGCTAAAGACATGCTAACAATATGTTAATCATGCTAAAAACATGCTAGCATCATGCTAATCATGCTAACATCATATAAGTATGCTAACATGTTAATCATGCTAAAAACATGCTAGCAACATGCTAATCATGCTAACATCCTATCAGTATGCTAATCATGCTAGCAAACACTAGTGACAAGCTAATCATGTTAAAAACATGCTAGCAATATGTTAATCATGCTGGAAACATGCTAACAACATGTTAATCATGTTAGAAACATGTTAATAACTTGTTAATCAAGTTAGAAACATGTTAGCAATGGGCTAATCAGGCTGGGAACATGCTAATAACACATTAATCATGTTGAAAACATGTTAGCAAAATGTTAATCATGCTAGAAACATGTTAGATACTTGTTAATCATGTTAGAAACATACCAGCAACATGCTAACCAGGCTAGGAATATGCTAATAATACGTTAATCATGCTAGAAACATGTTAAAACATGCTAGCAATATGCTAATAATGCTAACAAAATGTTAATCATGCTAAAAACATGCTACCAACAGGTTAATCAGGCTAGGAACGTGCTAACAACATGCAAATCATGCTAGAAACATGATAAGAACATGCTAATCATGCTAGCAAACTCTGGCGACATGCCAATCATGTTAAAAACATGCTAGCAATATGCTAATCATGTTAGAAACATGCCAACAAAATGTTAATTATGCTAAAACATGTTAGTAACTTGTTAATAATGTTAGAAATATGCTAGCAACAGGTTAATCATATCTATCAGATTTTTTTGCCTTCAAAACATTAAAGCTTTAAGCTTTAAAACTACTTTAAACTTCAAACTATTTCAGACTGAAAACCATTAAACTTTTAAAACTTTTAAACTTTTACAAAATTTCTGATCAGGCTTTCTCAAGCCAACTTAAAGTTTGTCTTGACAAACTTTTTTTTAAATCTAGTTTTCTATTACAATTTATAAATATTAACAAGCGTAACATAAGCCATACTGAATTTTGTAATAATTAACTGGTTAAATATTGGACAATAACAGCGATCCAGACGGCTCTGCGTCTGTCCGCGGAAGGCAGGGTGTCGCTGCACGAGGAGCTGAAGGCACGGAGGCGGGAGCTGCGCGAAGAGAGGGAGAGGAGGCGTGCAATGCGGGCGGAGGAGACGCGCAGGCTGCGGGAGCTGCAGGGAGAGCGTGAGGAGCAGTTGGCCGAGCTGGAGCTCCTGAAGGAGGCGCAGAGACAGGCTCGGGTCTCCTTGCAGCAGGAGGAGCAGAGGAGGCGCAGCCAGCATGAGGAGCTGCAGAAAACCTTGCAGAGGCAGTTACAGGAGGCGCAGGAGGTGAATGGGATGCGCAGAAACAGACCAGAATAGTTTGAAATAAAAAAATTAGGTTTAATCAGAAAGTGTGCACTTTTTAAATATGTTAATCATGCCACAAACATGTTAGCAACATGTTAGTAACTTGCTAATCATGCTACAAACACGCTAGTAACTCACTAATCATGCTTCAAACATGTTAACAACATGCTAGTGACATGCTAATCATGCTACAAACATGTTAGCAACATGTTAGTAACTTGCTAATCATGCTACAAACACGCTAGTAACTCACTAATCATGCTTTAAACATGTTAACATGTAAGTAACATGCTAATCATGCTACAAACATGCTAGTAACTCGCTAATCATGCTTCAAACATGTTAACAACATGTTAGTAACATGCTAAAAACATGTTAGCAACTTGCTAGTAACTTGCTAATCATGCTATAAACATGCTAGTAACCCACTAATTATGCTTCTAACATGCTAGTAACTTGCTAATCATGCTAATAACATGCTACTTACTTGCTGATTATGCTAACAACATGCTAGTAACATGTTGATCATGCTATCAACATGCTACAAACATGTTAGCAACATGCTATTTACTTGCTAATCATACTTACAACATGCTAGTTACTTGCTAATCACCCTAGTAACATGCCACTAACTTGTTAATATTGGTAACACGTTAGTAACTTGCTAATTATGTTAACAACATGTTTGCTAATCATGCTAATAACATGCTATTAACTTAATAATCATGCTAGTAAAATGATACTAACTTGCTTATAATGCTAACATGTTTGTTAATCATGCTAGTTGCATGTTAGTAACTTGCTAATTATGTTAACAACATGTTTGTTAATCATGCTAATAACATGCTATTAACTTACTAATCATGCTAGTAAAATGATACTAACGTGTTTATAATGCTAACATGTTTGTTAATCATGCTAGTTGCATGTTAGTAACTTGCTAATCATGCTAACAACATGTTTGCTAATCATGCTAGTAACATACTAGCAACTTGTTAATCATAACATGCTAGTAATTTGCTAATAATGCTAGCAACATGCTAATCATGCTAACAATGTGCTAGTAACACTCTAGCCTAGCAACTACCCTGAGTACCCTAGCAACTGCATAGCAACACCTTAGCAACCACTGTGGTTACCCTAGCAACCGCATAGCAACACCCCCGCAACCACCCTGAGTACTCCAGCAACCACCCTAGTAACCACCCCAAGTTCCCTAACAAATGCATAGCAACACCTTAGCAACCACCCGGGGTACCCTAACAACTGCATTGCAACACCCTAACAACCACCCCAGGTAGCCTAGCAACTAACTTTAAAACTACTTTAAACATCAAACTCATAAAAACTGGAAACCTTCAAACTTCAAGCTTTAAAAACTACTTCAAACTACCTGCCATGTTTTTTTTTTAAGCAAATTTAAAGTTTGTCTACAAACTTTACTATCTAGTTGTTAAACAATATTTTTTAAATAATTTAATTAAATGATTAAAATCAATTTAAAATTGTTTAATTAAATTAAAATATAGAAATGACAAGTTAAGTATAAAAATAAAACAAATATAAATAATAATACAAATGTTTTTATTGATTATTGGAAAGAAATGATTTTATAGTTAACTAAAACAATTAAAAATGTTGAACTTGAATGAAAACAGATGTTAACTAAAATAAAATAAAATGCAATAGGGCATTTATTTTATTTCAGCCAGTTTAGAAAAATCTCACACTGTAAGTGAAAAAAAAATGCAATGTAAGTGTAAAATATGTGCGATGGACTTGAAAAGGAAGCCTATACAGACAGTGCAGACTGTAACAGGCTCTGTGTGTGTGTCAGGCACGGGCAAATCTTCGTGCTGAGGTGGCGGTGCGAGATCTGGAGGCCGAACACCAGCAGCGGAGAATCAGAGAGCTGGAAGATCTTCATCACAGACTTCAGGAAGCTCTAGAGCAACAGATCAGAGCACGACAGGAGGAAGAGACGTACAGATACACACAGACCAGGTGCACACACACATGCACACATGTTTGTACTTGTTTTTGCTACATTGTGGGGACCAAATGTCCCCACAAGGATAGTAAAACCTGAAATTTTTGACATTGTGGGGACCGGCCTGCAGTTCCTACAATGTTAAAAAATCATTAAAAATAGTAAATTACGTTTATCTGAAAATGCAACGGTGCAAACATATTTTCTGTAAGTGGTAGGTTTAGGGTTAGGGCTGGGTTAGGGGATAGACAATATTTTTTAGTCAGTATAAAAAAAATAGAAGTCTATGGAAAGTCCCCACAATTCACAAAAACACACACACTCACACACACACTCACGTGTACACACACGCACCAGAGAGACATACAGAGAGAAAGAGAGAGACAGAAAGGTTGTCAGTAACACTCAAAGGAAGCTCCGCCCCAAAATTTAAAAAACAACAACAAACGTTCATTTCTCTTACACACGTTCATTTCATATATTAAAATATTTAAATATTTTTATAAAAGAGGCATAGATAGCATATAGGCATAGACCTCCATAGTTCTTATTTATATATATTTTTGTATTTATATATGCATGTATTTTATACATATATTAATTTAAATTGACTAATATATCTATCTCTGTGAGGATATAAATCATTATAAATATATTATTTACTTATTTTATTAATTATTTTTGCTTTAGTCAAGTCGCTAAAACAGGTTCAGGCACCTTTAGCCGTGGAGATACGGCTAATAAATGTTTAAATTCTCTCTCTCACACACACGCAGTCACTGAAAAACTTTGTACACATGACACTTCCTGTCATCTGTGTTGTGGTTTGGTGTCTCGGTAAATGTTGCACAAATGTAGACGGGTTATCATCAGACACACTGATTACATGTGTGCTGCCACAGCCTTACTGATATGTTTCACTTGATGAATAAACCTAAAGCACAATTCAAGCAGAAGTGCTAGCGTTTAGCACTACACAGCTGGTGTTTAGTTGCCTCTCATAATGTCTGGGTAACTTAACACAGCTTAATAAGCTTTATGAGCTCTGAAGTTGAGTCTTTTTAAATGCTAGTTTTCAGTTTAAGCTCTAGCGTTCAGTTTTAGCACTGATGTTTTGTTTTAACTACACATGTTAACATTAAAAGCTTTTTTTTTTTTTTAAAGACTCACTGCAGATGTTTAGCTGTGTTAGCATTTATGTTTCTGTTTATTGGTGTACACATTTTTTTTTTCTGGTGTTTAGCACTGTTAACAGTAATATTAATGCTGTTTAGCTGTGTTAGCATTGATATTTCTAGTGTTTAGGCATATTTCAGGTGTTTATCTGTGTTATTATTAATATTTATGGTGTTTAGCTGTGTTAGCATCGATATTTTTGGTGTTTAGCTGTGCTAGCATTAACATTTCTGTGTTTACCTGTGTTAGCATTGATTGTTCTGGTGCTTACCATTAATATTTCCGGTGTTTAGCTGTGTAAGCACTGATAGTTTTAGCAGTGTATTAACCCTAATATTAAATATTAACCTTAATATTTCTGATGTATAGTGGTGTAAGCATGGATTTTTATGGTGTTTAGCTGTGTTAGAGGAGTGATATTTCTCGTGTTTAATGGCATTAGTGTTAATTCTTCTGGTGTTTAACTGTGTTAGCATTGATGTTTCTAATATTTGTTTCTGTTAGCTGGTCTGTTTAGCTGTATAAGCATTGATATTTCTGGTGTTTAGCTGTGTTAGAAGATATTTCTGGTGTTTCGATGTTAACAGTAATAATTAAGGTGTTTAACTGTATTACCGTTGTTATTTCTGCTTATTAAGCTGTGTTAAGTTACCCAGACATTATGAGAGGCAACTAAACACCAGTTTAGGTGTTTAGTTGTGTTTACATTCATATTTCTGGTGTTTAACTCTGTTATTTCTGATGTTAAGCTGTGTTAGCATCAATGTTTCTTGTGTTTAACTGTATTATCATAAATGTTTATGGTGGTTAGCTGTGCTAGCATCTATGTTTCTAGAGTTTAGCCGAGTTAGCACTGATATTTCTGGTGTTTAGCTGAGTTTACATTAATATTTCTGATGTTTAACTATGTTAGCATCTGTGTTTCTGGTGTTTAGGTGTAGTTTAGTGTTAAGTTTAACTCTGGTGTGTAGCTAAGCGCTAGCATTTTGTCTGGTGTTTGCAGGCTGTTGGCCGAGGAGGAGGAGAAGGTGAAGTCTCTGTTGGCGCTGCAGGAGGAGCAAGAGGAGCAGCTCCAGCAGACCCAGCGTGAGAAGCAGGAGCTCATGCAGGAGATGGAGAGGAAGTCTCAGGCTCTGGATGAAGCCCAACTTCAACTGGACAGAGTGCGAGCCAGCCGACGCAGAGTGGACCAAGACATCGCGGTGAGCTCAGCGCCACGCTTGTGTTGCGTTCCTCACGTGTTCCTTCACACTCATGAACGTGTGTCGTCCGCAGGCGGCGCAGCGCAAACTCCGGCAGGCCAGCACGAGCGTCAAACACTGGAACGTGCAGATGAACCGCCTGATGCACCCCATCGGCCCTGGAGGTTTGTTATGTTCTTGTAGCATTATTAACTGCATAAAAACAGAATTCATTTCTGTTCTTCTGTTCCATTCTCTTAAAGAAAGGAGAGCGTCTTCCAGTAATCTCCTCGCTCCTCCAGTCCGCAACCCCTCGGTCAGCGAGACTGAATCCAGACCTCCACCGAAACCCGAGAGGGAGAAACAAAACAGCCTTCACTATGACGACACCAGCGGCGGAGAGAATATGGACTGCGGCAACAGTGAAAACGCACAGCCAAATGACGCTGAATAAACTTGAAAAAATTAGTACAACTGACATAGAAACTGTTCACTCAATAATGAAAATTAGCTGAAAATGTACTCACCTTTAGGCCATCCAGGATTAGGATGAGTTTGTTTCTTCATCACATTTGGAAAAATGTAGCATTGCATCACTTGCACACCAATGGATGTGAATGGGTGCCGTCAGAATGATCCACAACCACTCCAGTCCATTAGTTAACATCTTGAAAAGACAAAAGCTGAAACAAATGCATCATTAAAAAGCTGTTTTGAACTCTGTAATCCATAATAACACTTCCTCCAGTGAAAAAAAACAGTCTGGTCTAAATCAGGAAAGAAATCTGCATCGTATACAAGCCAAAACAGTCCAAAATATGTGGCAAAAACAGAAGATGTTCTTTTTCACTTGAACTCTCATTCTGACGGCACCCATTCACAGCAGAGGATCTGTTGATAAGCAACTGATGTGCATTTTCAGCAGATTTTTATTTTGCGTTAACTATTTCTTTAAGAAATCGACTGTGAATGAAGCATAGCTGAAATAATAACTGAAACTGAAATGTATTGTGTTGTTGTTGTTGCTGTATGACAGACCCAGGATGATTTTTGGTGAAGCAGCTGTGGTTTGACTTCCTGTTTCCTGTGTGAGCAGAAGATGCTGTGTAGATAAACTGCTATCGCATTCACTGTCACGAAAGAAAATAAATGAGTAGACAAACAAAATAAGTGCAACTCTGATGTGTTTTACGCATTTTAATGCAATCTTACTAAAATGCCAAAGCGCAGCTTTTCAGTAAATACGCAGTAGTTATACGCTTTCATACGCTGTTTGGATGCTAAAACGAAAATATCTGACACGTTTAAAATCAACTTAAGTTTACAGAGTGATTCGATTGGCGTTTCTTTCATCGGTTTTACACGGCGAACAGCGACATCTGCTGGCGATGACCGGAAGTGAGCGCATAAACTCGAGATTATCAAAATAAGCGTAAACATAAATAGCGTTTGTGCTGCAGCTAAAGAAAAACAAATACTAAAAACAAATGTTAATAATGCATCACGTGAGTGGAATATGAATATATAGGCTACTTATAAATACGCGCGCGGTTCTTATAGGGTTAAGTGAAATGAGCCGCTATGACGTCATACCGGAGCGGGGCCGTGACGCGTGTGAACGGAGCGCTCTCGCCGTCGGGACTCCCGTATGATGAAGCGCAGCACAGCGGAGCGCGTCCCGGTAAACATGAATCGTTTCTTGGATTCTCGCTGATCCGATTGAACAATAACGGAATAAACAATCGGGATTGACTCGTAAGTTTGTTTAACGTTCATTTGTCATGCGGTCATATGAAACTCTGATGGTTTATTTACTGAAAGCGGTAAGTTTGTGCTCATATAAAGTTTCAAAGAGAGTTTTGTGCTGACATCACGCCAAGTGTTAAAAACACGTATGTATCCACGTACAGATAAATAGACAGATTAAGGCATGTTTGTAGGGGAAGGTTGTTTTGGGGTGATTTTGGGACGGTTCGTCCTCTTGCAACATACTGGCACACACTGTGTGTTTACTAACTGAACAAACAGTTACTGAACGGGCTGTATAATCACTCTAAACCCGTTTGAGGTGTTTTTCACTCATCACAAGTTAAACTTCATGCAAAAATACAAACATGAAGAAGCCGCCAAGGCCAGAGTCGCCCATCCGAAAAAATATGTTGATGTGAACTTTGAGATGTTTGCGGTGGTACCCGTTCATCGACCCCGAGGAGTCACGACCCGCCGCTTAATATTAACACATCATCCGCTCTGTAGTATCTCATGAACCGCTAGTGATGCGTAATCAAGTATACTAGTCTTGTTTTTTTCTCTCAGAGGGTCTGTCGTAGATCTGCTCCTTCAGGCTTCATGTGGTTTTGAGTGTTGTTTCCTAACAGACAGACTGTCCTTCTCTTTTTTTTTTCCTTTGGTTTTTAATTTCAGGCAGCAGCGTCTGTCTTTCCGTCCGTCTGGCGGCAGGTTTGAGGGAGGTTCCTTCCTTCCTCGCTGTGGTCTGTATAAATGTCAGATAGCGTGATTGTCGCAGGCTGTCTGTCTCTGTCTTCTGTCTCACAGACCTGATGGCTGTATAAAAGTATTTGAGATGGTGAAACGCAAGAGCTTGCGAAAGCGAAACTCGGTTTGTTAGCATTTGCGAATTTTAGGATATTTTGACGTCCTCGTGAAGAAAACAAATGGGAAAACACTTCGCAATGTCAACACTTGAGAGCGAAAATGATGCTCCATCGTGAAGCCAAAAGTTGACAGTTCTCGATGTAAAAAACGCATATCGCTAACGTTTTTGTCGCGAATCTTGTTTCCATGGAAACAGCGAAAAACAACGGCCAAGAGTTGACAAAATAACATGTTCACAATGTAGGCATTTGTTTAACAATATGAGTGGCAGTCAGACATTTTTAGGCTTTTGGAAGTGAGATTAATTCTGGTCATAAAAAATTATTTTCGTTATAGCGATTTTTAGCAACAACGTGTAAACTTTACCTGACCAACGCACCACAAACTGTGAGGGTTAGCGATAATGATAAAAATTCGGTAGTAGCCACAAGACTTTTAAAGCGGTTTTAAAAAGGTGTTTAATCGCCAAATTCGTAACAGACATTTATGTTTCCATGGAAACAGCAAAATCGTCACTGTAATGAAAAAAAATAAACATATGCTCTTAATGTAGCCATCTGTTGACCAATGAGAATATCAGGTTTTGAATATTCAAGGTTTTTGAAAATCAGGTCAGTTCTAGATGTAAAAAAAGAAAAAAGATGATAATAATATTCAGTAGTAACCACAAGACAGTGCGATTTTATTTTATTTTATTTTTTTGTGTTTTTAATCCTTAAATTCGTAACAGAGAAATTTCTGTCGCAATACTTGTTTCCACGCAAACAGCAAAATAGACACTGTCATGTGGCCAAAAGTTGACAAAAACACGCTGTTGATGTAGGCATCTGTTGACCAATGAGAATATCAGACAGACAGTTCAAGGTTTTTGAAAATCCGGTCAGTTCTTTACATAAAAAAAAAAAAATAATGCTCTCGTTATAAAGAAATAGATTTTTCTTTACAATGATGATATTTAGTAGAAGCCACAAGTATTTATATGCAATTAAAAAAGTCTTAAATTGCCAAATTCATAGCGTAGATCATTTCTGTTGCGAATCTCGTTTCCATGGAAACAGCGAAAAACAACACTACATCATTTATCAAAGAGTTGACAAAATAACGCATTTATGATGTAGGTGTTTGTTGACCAACAAGAGAGCCAGACAGTTTTAGGCTAAAAAGATCTGAAGTCTTACATTGCCAAATTCGTACTGTAGAACGTTTCTGTTGCGAATCTCGTTTCCATGGAAACTGCGGAAACGTCACATTGTCATTTGGGCCAAAAGTTGACAAAAATAACATGCTCTTGACATAGGCATCTGTTGACCAGTGAGAATGTCAGACAGTCAGTTAAAGGTTTTTAGAAATCAGGTCAGTTCTGGACATTTAAAAAACAACAACAACTTTTGTTATAAAGAAATTGATTTTTTTTTTTTTATTCCAGACTGATGCTAACAATGATAACATTTGATGGAAGCCACAAGACTTCATATATGATTATAAAAAGTCTTAAATAGCCAAATTCATAGTGTAGAATGTTTCTGTAGTGAATCTTGTTTCCATGGAAACAGCGAAAAACAGGTAAATTCTGGTCATAAAAATGGTTTTTGTTACAGAGATTTTTAGTGATTACGTGTAAACCTTTCATGACCAACACACCTTAAGCTGTGAGGTTTAGTGATTATGATGATATTCGGTAGTAGCCACAATGCGATTTTGAAAAGTGTTTAATCGGCAAATTCATAACAGAAATTTCTGTCACAATTCTTGTTTGTATAGAAACAGCAAAATCGACACTGTCATGTGACCAAACATTGACAAAAAAACAAGCTTGTGACGTAGGTGTGTGTTGACCAATGAAAATGTCAGACAGTCAGTTCCAGGTTCAGGACGTAATTAAAAAATGCTCTCGTTCCGAAGTTTTTTTCGTAAATCTTTCCAGACTGATGCACCGCAAGCTGTGAGGTTCAGTGATGACTGATGATTTTTGGTAGAAGCCACAAGACTTAATATGCGATTTTAAAAAGTCTTAAATAGCCAAATTCATAGCGTAGAACGTTCCTTGTTTCCAACACTACGTCATGTGGTCAAGAGTTCACAAAATAACATGTTCATAATGTAGGCATTTATTGAACAATGAGACTGACAGTGACACAATTTTAGGCCTTTGGAAATCATTTAAATACTGGTCATAAAAATTGTTTTCGTTATTTTTGGCGATAACGTGTAAACATATTTTTGTTATAGAGATTTAAATAATGGAAACGTTTTTTACCAATGCACTGCAGGCTTTGAGGTTTAATGATGATGATGATATTTGGTAGTAACCATAATATTTTTAAGAAAGTTTAAGAAAAGTTCTGTCCCAATTCTTGTTTCCATGGAAACAGCAAAATCGACACTGTCACGACAACGACCAAAAGTTGACAAAAACACACGCTCATAATGTAGGCATCTGTTGACCAATGAAAATGTCAGTCAGTAAGTTACAGATTCTGGACGTAAAAAAAAAAGCTCTCGTTATAAAGAAATGTATAAATATATATTGCGTATATCTTTCCAGACTGATGCACTGCAAGCTATGACGTTAATTGATGAAGATGTTATTTGGTAGAAACCACAAGACTTTATATGTGATTTTAAGAAGTCCTAAATAGCCATAGAATATTTCTGTCGCAAATCTTGTTTCCATGGAAACAACGAAAAACGAAGCATTGTCATTTGGCCAAAAGTTAACGAAATAACACGCTCATGACAGGCATTTATTGACCAGTGGGAATCTCAGACAAGTCAGTCAGGTTTTTGGAAATCAGGTCAGTTCTGTATGTAAAACAAACAAACAAACAAAAAAATGCTTTCGTTATAAATATATATATATATATATATATATATATTTTTTTTTTGCGTATATCTTTCCAGACTGATGCGCCGCAAACTGTGAGGTTCAGTGATGACAATGATGACATTTGGTAAAAGCCACAAGACTTTATATGCAAATTTAAAAAGTCTTAAATAGCCAAATTAGTAGAGTAGAACGTTTCTGTCGCGGTTCCTGTTTCCATGGCATTGGAAACTCCAATTGGTCGATCTCTCTCATGGCCCCGATATACTAGTGAAATTAAGGAATGAACTGGTGTGGCGTCAACAAAATCAGATGAAATGAATTCGTTTCAGGAAATGAAAGCAAACTTTCCATAAAAATTCACAAAAACAGCGGGCAGCTCATATTTACATATTCATCTAAATAAATTCAGAGACTTAAAATAATTCCACTGACTTTTTTGTTTAAGGTAATTCGCAATGCATCATAGGATTCATTCCCATAAAAAAAACGCAAGTACAAAGTACCATTGTTTTTTTTTAATGAGGTTTTAAATACTTTTTAACTTGCAAACATTACAACATTGAAATCCCTAGAACCCATCAAACAGAGGTTGTTTCTCCATCTGTAAGCTTATTTCTAATTCCGGTAAACTAGTTAATAAACAGGTTTATTGTTGTCTGTCCTTCAAAAGCATCTAATGAGCAGCTAATGTATACTAATGAGTGCTAACTGGCTTAAAGACAAGGAGGACCATCACTATGAGTCGTTTAGGGTCAGTGTGGTTTGGTTAGTTCTCAGTTAGTCACGTCAGTTAGTGGTTCGAAGATAAGATCTCTTTTTATGAACACTGCTGCTAACTAGCAGCTGTCAGTCTGAGTTACTGTCACTAACGAACTCATTAACCATGTTGCCATGAAGACTCGCTTCCAATCACATGATTCTCTGCTTTTACAAGTCTGACCTGAGTTTGAATTTTTATAAGAGGTCAAAGGTCAGCTCCTTTCACTTTGTAAGGTTAAAAGGTTATTTGACTGTGACTACATAAGTCCATATAATGGTATTGTGTATTCAAAAATGAAAAACAAAGAAGAAAGTTCTTACCACATTCTGCAGGAGTAGTATGCGTAGTGTACTGTAGTGTAGTGGTGACCTTTGACCCCCGCAAAGAAAGGCCTGGCGCTGACGTATGTAAATTCTGCGGTGGATTAAATTTGCTAATCTGCTCTAGTGATGAAGGTCTTTAGTTCCTTGATGGCAGGAGATCTGCCATGTTTGAACACACTCATTGATCTGCACACTGACCCACATAACACTCAGCTGACCAATCGCAGCGCGGGACCCCGCTGAACCTCCAGTCAGAGAGAGAGATGCTGTGTGATTGGTTTGTTTGTAGGAGAAAGTTGTGGTTTCAGGATGATCTGTGCTCTTGTTTGATCTAAACGGACACACTGCTTCTTAATCGTAGACTAACCCTAGTGTCAAAGCTAACTTGTTATCATGAATACACTTGATTACATGATATAGTTGGAAGTTAAATCATGTTTTTGTAGAACTTGTTTGTGGGCAGGCCTGTGTGTCACAGTTCAGTGTGAAAGAGTGTGAAGCTCCAGCGAGAGGCAGATCCCGCAGCCTGCAGGCGCTCAAGTGACGGGCCTCGCTGACCTCTGCTCCTCATTCTCAGAGTTTCACTCGGTGCTTCTGGGAACTGATACTGAGAAATTCACTCACAAAGGTCTCATCTGTCCGTATGTGTGTGTGTGTGTGTGTCAGACGTCTAAAGACAGCAGCGTCTCTGTCAGTCTGGAAACGTTTTCGGTTCGCCCGCAGACGTCTCATGTCTCTACAGCTGGATGGTGTTAGTTCCCAGAATGCCATGCGTTGGCCAGTCGGTTGGGGGTGGGCGTACCGCAGTGCTCCGGTGCCCTTCTGAACAATGTACAGCTGTCAAATCAGTGTTGTGTTATCGCAACTGTTCCTCGAATACATATATCCACACACACACACATCAGATGAAACACTTTTAAGATGGGACTGACATCATTTGGGCATAATAAACATTTAATATTTCTATATACACTGTGTGCATAATTATTAGGCACACTAATATTCTGGTCATATTTTTTTCCAAGCACATTTTACCAATTCCAAACCACATCAAACTTAATAACTACTATTAATTTTGTATTTAATCATTTATACGTGATATATATTTGTCCATGAAGGCTGGAAGTGAAAAACTCCTTATATTCAGGTGTGCGTAATTATTAGGCACGTTTTCTTTTACATATAAAAAAGCCAAAAAATAGATTTAACCCAGACTGAAAAGTAAAAAATTATTAAATGCCCATGAGAAGGATGCAAAACTAATGCAATACTAGAATTTGCAAAGTTAAGGCTTGACCATTGGACAGAGAAATGCTCATTGGGTCAGCACGGTGAGAAAAAAAACAGTGGAGAGAGAAAAGACACGTTAACTGCAAAAGAATTAAGAATTAAAGTGAAGAATTAGCTGTGAAACCATCAGGAACCATTTAGTCTCCAGCGCCACCATTTCCCAGAGCTGCAACCTACCTGGAGTCTTCAGAAGTTCAATGTGTCAGGTTCTCAGAGACTTTTCTTGGGTGAAAAATCCTAACTTTGCCTTAACTTTGCAAATTCTAGTATTGCATTAGTTTTGCATCCTTCTCTTGGGCATTTAATAATTTTTGACTTTTCAGTCTGGGTTAAATCTCTTTTTTGGCTTATTTATATGTAAAAGAAAACGTGCCTAATAATTCTGCACACCTGAATACAAGGAGTTTTTCACTTCCAGCCTTCATGGACAAAGATATTTCATGTATAAATGATTAAATACAAAATTAATAGTAGTTATTAAGATTGATGTGGTTTGGAATTGGTAAAATGTGCTTGGTAAAAAAATATGACCAGAATATCAACGTGCCTAATAATTATGCACACAGTGTATATGTGTGTGTATATATATATATATATGTACGCATATATGTATTTACCTATGTGTGCATCTATCCTCTATATACGCAAATCAGTCATAAAATCTTTTATGCATATTATATTGCATTAAATTTGATTCACAAAATAAAAAAAACTGAATTTCTGTATCAGAGGTTGCGCTAGAGACTTTAACGTAAAATTTCCGTCATAATCTATTATTACCCGTCATTATAATTTTCATATTTTAATTAGAATAAAACATTTAATTGTTTTTATTTTTGTTCACATTTTCATTTTTAATCATGAACCTAAGTTACAGGACGACAGTGTTTAAAAACAACAAAATATGTTAGGGCTGTAAACAAAACAAAACAAAAAATCGTTCTCGATCTTTCTCGATTTGAATAGATTCTCATTTTAATGAACCAAAATCGATTCTTAAATCACAATCGATCTTTTGGTGTATGCTGTTTTCAGTTGATGAATAAACAAATAGCAATAGGCTAGGCTTTATGTTATTTTGATATCAAACAAAGTCTCAGATTTCAAATTCTGTCAATTTCGTTAGGAAATTCAAGCAATAAATACCTTTTTGGCGCTCTTTAATACGGCCTGATAGATCGTTGTAGCTTCTGTGTACTCCTCTGTGCGTAATTAAACTCAAAGGAAAATATTCGTGACAGATCCCTTTTTGTTCTGGATCCAGCGCTCTGCTGCCACACTGAAGCGCACTCGCCACCAACTGGACAGGACTGGGAATTACAGCTACAACACATAATACATGCATAAATTATTATATTTTAGATTACACATAAAAAGTGATGTGCTTTGGAATGTAGATGAAATAAGTTTTTGATATCTTATTTACTTTAACATTCTTTTTTTTTTCAAGTAACAATTTCTTTTAGCTATAATAACCCTGGTTTATATATAACTAGGGCTGTTGAATGATTAATCGCAATTAATCACATGCAAGATAAAGGTTTGAGTTAGCCTAATATGTGTGTGTACTGTGTGTAATTATGTTTATATAAATACACACAAATTAATGTATGTATTTAAGAGAAATATGTTATCTCTAAATATTTGTATTTATATATAATATAAATTATATTAAAAAAAATATAATAAATACATATATTTCTAAATATTTCTTTAATACATACATGAATGCGTTTGTATTTATATATACATAATAACTACACACAGTACACACACATATATTAGGCAAACTCAAACTTTTATTTTGTACGCGATTAATCGTTTGGTTATTTGTTTAGACACATAAAATGTGTTTGTACTATGTTTGCATCTCTCAGGAGCTGTTATGATCGCCGCTACTCATGAGCGTGTTTGATTTTCTGGAGATGGACGGCAGAGATTCGGCCGTTCTGAGGAGCAGATTACCCAGAGGTTCCGGTGTGGTGGGCGGAGTGTCTATGGGAAATGAAGACTCCTCCCCCTGTAGCAGCCAGGGGGAGGGGCCAGATGACAAAAACTTGGAGGACGTGCTGTGCGAGCTGGGAGCGGGGGCGGAGCTTAACCTAGGGGACAGCATGGATCTGGAGGGGGAGGAGCTTAGCTGGGAGACGAACCGGCAGGAGGCGAACGAAACGGAAGAGCAGAGCAACACGAGCCGCAGTACAGTCAGTCCTGAGTCAACAGCAGCCTCCACAGGTGATAACGGATGATTAGTTTGCACATTTTTATATGCTTTTGCACAGTTTCATGAAGTTGTGTGTTTGTGTGTAGATCTCTCCAAAGCATCACCCCTGTCGGAGCAGCT
Source organism: Labeo catla (assembly GCA_012976165.1). NCBI lineage: Eukaryota > Metazoa > Chordata > Actinopteri > Cypriniformes > Cyprinidae > Labeo > Labeo catla. Next base: position 308,824 of record VONZ01000394.1, on the reverse strand, counting down.
CCTGCAGGGCCGTGAGGAGGGAGCGGGGCTAAATATGGAGTGTCGTATCTGTGGCGACAGAGCATCAGGATTTCACTATGGCGTTCATGCCTGTGAAGGATGCAAGGTCAGAGGTCATGCTTACATAATTTCTGTTTAAGCAGTTCATAAAAAGTTCTTGAGGAATTGTTGCATTAAAGTGCAATTCATTAAACAAAAATCATGTGTTTAATAATGTGTTTAATACATAAGTTGTTGCACTGAATTGCACAAACTTCTTGAATTAAATGTTGCATTTAATGCAATGCAAAAAACAGTAGTGGAACATGTTTATCTTGCGTAAATTATAACATTAAAGGGGTCATCGGATGCCCATTTTCCACAAGTTGATATGATTCTTTAGGGTCTTACTGAAAAGTCTCTAATATACTTTGATTAAAAATTCTCAATGGTTTTGTAAAACAACACCCTTTTTACGTTGTCAAAATGAGCTCAGCAAAAATCATCTCATTCTAAGGGGTTGTTCCTTTAAATGCAAATGAGCTCTGCTCACCCCGCCCCGCTCTTCTCTCTGTGGAGTGACGGTCTTGTTTACATTAGCCGCATATAGCCGCGCTTAGCCGCTAAACTTCCTAACTACCACGTTATAAGGAAAGGCGATCGCAAAGATTCATAAAAAACCCCTTATACTCACTTCTGCTGTAAGTGAAGCTGGATCATGAATGATTTGTGTGAACATAGACGGATATATGTAGATCGGGAGGTGCATTCCCTTCACAAACAAACATAATCTACTGCATCTTCAGCTGCTCAGATGTCGGGAGTAAATGACGACCACTATGTTCATTATTACATCCAGCAACACAACACCTCAATCGGCGACATTCTTGTCTAACTTACATCCCTGCTCCGGCATCGAGACAAAGAGGGCGGACTGTGACAGCTGATTCAAGGTAAATCGCTCATGTCAATCAACTATCGTGGAAGCGGCCTCTGTCGGTGTGATGGCACACCAACAGGCATCTGAGAACGGCTCGATTTGAAAATGGTGATATTATTTTTACAGATTAATTAAAAACCGCTGCATGGATTTTTATCATTATAGGGCAGATTTGTACATACACTGCCAACACACATTAATGTTCAAACAACATGAAAAAGTGAACTTAGCATCCGATGACCCCTTTAAATTAATTTGACGAAATGTGGCCAGAACAACATCTTATGTGAAATCGTTCGTAAAAAAAAACAAAAAAAAAAACATTTAAGTCAATCATTGCATTTAATGCAATTAATTTAATGCATGCAGAATGCATTTCTGCACAATGTTCTAATACACAAGTTGTTGCATTGAAGTTGATTCACAAAACATAAACCATTTTTGAGTAAAATATTGCATGTAAACACATGAAACATTAGTAGAACACATCTATCTTGCATAAATTGTAACATTAAATTAGTTTGATGAAATTGTTACATATTTCAAGTCAGATTGTTGCATTTAATGCAATTCATTGAACACATGCAGAATGCATTTCTGTGTAAATAAATTGTAAAATGTTTCATGTGTGGGTACATATTATCTCTATTTGTCTCAGGGATTTTTCCGGAGGACCATTCGTATGAAGCTGGAATATGAGAAATGCGAGCGCAGCTGTAAAATCCAAAAGAAAAGTCGGAATAAGTGTCAGTTCTGTCGTTTTCAAAAGTGCCTAATGCTCGGGATGTCCCACGACGGTGAGCCAAACGACAACAGAAATTATCAAACAATAAAGCAAACTTGACTTTCTAGTGTATTGAATGTGATTGTGTTTGTAGCGATCCGATACGGGCGGATGCCGGAGGCAGAGAAGCGTAAGCTAGTCGCGGGTATGTTAGCAGGGGAAAAGAGCTCTCAAAACTCCAGCGGGTCAGATCTGAAATCTCTCGCCAAACGGGTCAACAACGCCTACCTGAAGAATCTGAACATGACCAAGAAGAAAGCTCGCAACATCCTGACGGGGAAGACCAACGCAAGCCCGGTAACAACGTGTCTAAAGTAAAACATCCTTGTAAATAAACATACTTGCAAATACTAAATGTTTATTCTCTGTGTGTCCTTCAGCCGTTTGTCATTCATGACATGGACTCACTGTGGCAGGCGGAAAACGGGCTGGTCTGGAATCAGGTGATTAACGGAGCTCCGCCAAATAAGGAGATTGGCGTTCACGTGTTCTACCGCTGTCAATGCACGACCGTGGAAACCGTACGAGAACTCACAGAGTTCTCCAAAAGCATCCCAGGATTCATCGACCTTTTCTTGAATGATCAGGTAACTAAACAAAGTCTAATTTACTGAATTGAAACTGAATGCAACAATCGTAAATCTATTATTGCACAAATTGTTGCATTCAGTTTAATTGAAAAAGCAGAATTTTTGTGTAGATCAATCATGAAGTCAAGTCAAAAATGTTGCATTCAGTTTGTTTAAATTAAAGAACAAATTTTGGCGAAATTGTGTGTAAAGCGATTGAAGTCAAATTGTCGCCACATTTAATGCAATTTATTTAACATGCAGACTCCAAAATGCATGCTGTATCCGACAGTGTGAATTGATTGTCAAATATTTCTTGTATTGTTGCAAGAATTTTCCAAAAACACAAGCATTTCTTTGTAAATGGTTCATAAAATCATTTGAGTGAATCGTTGCATTCAGTGCAATACATGAAAGACTAGTAGAACGTGTAAACAGATTTATTCTTTGTACAAGAACAGAATTATTCTTGTGTAATTTGTACTATTGAATTAGTTTAATTCTGTGAATTAATTAGGTAAAATTTTGTGTAAAGTCATTAAGTCAGGTTGTTGCATTTAATGCAGTTCATTTGAAAATGCATTTCTGTGTAAATTAGTCATTAAATGTTGCATGCACAAGATGTTATATTGAATTTGATTCACAAAATACAATGCATAAATATAGCTGCAAGCAGCAATTGCGGGGCCAAGCACTAGGCAAAATGAGGAGCTAAGAATGGCATGGAGCATCAGACCAACTGCAACAATGAGAAATTAAAGCCATTTTAAGATGATTTTAGTCCAAATGGCTGAAAAATCATATACAACTACTAGTAATATGATACAGCCTCAAACATAATCTGGCATCATGGCTCAATTTTGTTGTGGTGCTATACAAAAATGGTTTTGTCTATCAAAATGAAATCCATAACTTTTTGTCAGCACAGTCTGAAGATGAACTGAGTTTCATTACAAAAAGCTAATGCAATCAAAAGTTATTAGCATTTTTGGTGTGGTGTGGTCAGTGTGAGGTGACAATGGCACATGCAAAGTTTGGAGTCAGTATGTTAAAGCTTTTAAAGACGCAGTTTGGCATCTTTCCAGCAAATTTGTTGATGCGTTAAACAAAAACTGTTTTGTAATCCATAACTTTATGTCAGCATAGTCTGACTCAAATTTGGTGAAAATTGAACCAACGGTCTAAAAAGTGGGTTTTCAAAATAAATTAAAATGGTGGACAGGAAGTTCTCCTGACTATGGCAAAATTGGTATAGATGTTCTCAGCATGACCCAAGGAATATATTAAGATCAATTAAATTACAATAAGCCAGTATACTCAAATGTTATTAGCATTTTTAAAAATTTCTTTATAACTTTTGACCACAAGGTGGTGCAGCCCAAAACTTTTTTGAGTACTCTCAGAGCATGGTGCTGAAGACACATACCGAGTTTCATACAGATACATCAATGCATTTGTAAAATATAGCAATATATGACCAAATTAAAAAATGACAGACACCCAAAACGGCTGACATGGGAAATTGGGAATAGTTTGACTTAGCATGCTGCACCGAGTTTTGCCCAAAGCGTTCAGAAGTTATAGGCAAAAAGAGCCATTTTTCATATCTCCTGACCACTAGGTGGCGCTGTGCCAAAACTGTGCAGGTCGCCTCAGGTCAAGCTTGTTATAACACACACCAAGTTTGGTCTTAATACGCCAAACTGTTGCGGAAATATAGCCTCACATCCCTTTTTGCATGCTCTTTGTCGAATTCGTTGATGCTTTATTTGAAAACGGTTTGAAAAATCAACTTGAATTCCATAACTTTTTGCCAGCATGATCTGAAGATGATTTGAGCCAATTTAGGTGAAAATCAGACAAACCGTCTAGGACGAGTTCGAAAAAATAGGGTTTTTCAAACTATTAAAATTAGCAGAAAAAAACTAAACATTATGATTTTTAAATGTTAATATATGTTTATTTGACTCAATGTGAGCCAAGGATTCAGAAGAAAAAATATTTTCCTTCTAGACCTTACAGTTCAAAAGTTATAAGCATAAACATGAGTAAAAATTTGGACAAGTGGTGGCACTAGAGAGTTTCAGTTAGAGACTTAAAACTTGCTATGGTTAATATTCAGGCTGTCCTCTATCAGTGTGCCAAATTTCATAACTTTCTGGCTCTATGGGCTGCCATAGACCATCCTTCAGTACATTTTTTCATAAAACCCCAAAAATGCAAGTTTGTGCAATAATGAAATGCACTTAACTAGCTCCTCTCTGCTCCTGCAGGTCACGCTGCTGAAATACGGGGTCCATGAGGCGATCTTCGCCATGTTGCCATCGCTCATGAATAAGGATGGGCTGCTGGTGGCGAATGGGCGGGGCTTCGTGACGAGAGAGTTCCTGCGCAGTCTGCGCAAACCCTTCAACGAGATCATGGAGCCGAAGTTTGAGTTCGCGGTCAAGTTTAACGCTCTTGAGTTGGATGACAGTGACCTCGCTCTCTTCGTGGCCGCCATTATCCTCTGTGGAGGTGAGAGAATTTTTCAAATTCATTGACCCCTAGTGGTTTAAGATGGAACTGCAGCAAGATTGTAATAAAATTGGTTTACGTGTGTTTACTTGCATGTAGATCGTCCAGGTCTCATGAACGTCCATCAGGTGGAGGAGATCCAGGACAACATCCTCCAGGCGCTCAACCAGCACTTGCAGCTCAATCATCCCGACGCCAACTTCATCTTCCCCAAACTCCTGCAGAAGCTCGCAGACCTGCGGCAGCTGGTGACGGAGAACGCGCACCTGGTGCAGAAGATCAAGAAGACGGAGTCCGAGACGTCGCTGCACCCGCTGCTGCAGGAGATCTACAGGGACATGTACTGAGTCGAACCATTCCAGGCACGCTGACCAATCACTGTGACCTTCAGCTCTCGGGCGGAGTTATTATTTTTATAAAACGGATGATTTGTGACTGATGAAATCAGCGCTAACTGAACTTTAAACTGGGGGATGAGGTTGTGCGGGACAAAGAGACATCAGAGGAACAGTGCATTCCTATTCATGATGGGGACGAAAATGTCTTTGACAATGCAATGTTTTTTTTAAGTTGTGACAAAAACTCATTGACCAATAAGGTAAAACACCAGCAAAATACTGCAGCACTAACATGACAAAAGCTATCCGAAGTTAAATACCAAAGTTGCTGCTATTAGTGAAATCGCAAACATTGAGCTTTACTGTTCTGTCCTTGCGTTATTTTGCTAAAAAAGCCAAAAGCACACTACGCAAGTACGCTAACGCAACGTGCAAGCACACTGTATGTGTTATTTTTCTACTAGCTACATATCGACACGTCAACAGTTTAACTAACTTTAACTAACATGCTCAGCAGGATTCTCTTCATGCTAACTGTAATGCTAATGTTCCCTATAGCGCCCCTTGTGGCGGCATTGAGAATGCAACAAGCTCTTGCATAGTTAATTAATACAAAACAATTTAATAATAAAACGACTCATTTAAATAATCTTTAATGCTTCAAGACATTAAAACTTAATGTTTAAACCAGTCTATGACGGTTTGCTGGTCTTACCTGGTTTAAGCTGGTCTTACCAGCCCAAAACCAGCTAGGAGACTAGCTAAGACTAGTTTTTGCTGGTTTTTCTAGCAGGGACCTTCCCTAACTGATATCACAACATCTGGACAACTCACAGAATGTCATTACAACTTGCAAACCTCAAACTTTCCATTTTGTAATTGTTTTTCTTTCTGTTTGTGTTTCTGAGAAATGATACTGTGATCACATTTATGTCAGAGTTCAGATTGGTGATTAAACATCTGACTCCAGAGTTTATATTAAGATTATTTAATAACGCTTTATTAGTTAGCTTATTGAATCAGAGGCTGCGGTCGCAACACGACGTCCCCAAGTGAAGATATCATGTAAAGCCGTTCCTGTATCGGCTGTGATGTTTGACCTTTTCCTATTGTAGACCTCAGTCTGGTGTGTGTGTGTGTGTGTGTGTGCGTGTGTGTCATGGTTGTGCTGCTAACTGGTTCTTGTAGACATGACATGTTGTGAATCTGTGTGTTTTGAACGGAGACGAGTCCCGGTGAAATGTGTCCATGTCTTCCTGTCGCAGTTTCCTGGTAATGTGAATGAGGGGAACACGTTCCTCCATGTGAACTGCAGGATGAACGACCGCTGATGTTTTCTACAGGCTTTTGTAAAACACCTGAAGAACATCTGAATAAAACTACAGGGTAAAACCTCACACATTGATCTACTAGGTTGTTTTATAAACATGTTTGTGCAGTGCAACCCAAAACAATGTCTTTTATGTTCACAAATGGATTTTAAGGGTCATTGGATTATTTTTGAGGTAAGTGGTTGTTTTAGAGGGTGTGTGTGGGTGTTTTTGGGTGTCACCTGGGTGTGTTGGGAGTGCGATGGTCCAAACTGATACACAGTTAAGTTAAATGATAAAGATTACCCTCTTTAACTTTGTCATTCTGCTGTTTTGTGTTCATCTGTTTCTCCCATCTGCTCTTTTTACATTGACTATCACTCTATATAGACTAATACAATCACATACAACAATAATTTCTCAAATATTTATTACTACACATTATGATAAATGTGAGATTGACTTGAATGTATGAGTTGACTGGATGCTTTCAACTGATTTCATATTGAACTGTGGTTAAACTATTTCAAATATAGTGAATTAAGCTACAAACTCCATCATAATGCACAATGTTTACATCTAACATGTATTTTGAGCTGCAGTTCGTCATATTTATGAAGTGTTTCACTAGTTATCAGTAAATCTGTTAACTCACCTCAGTATGGAGTAGATGTGTGTTGGATGTTATCTTTGGAATGGAAATATGGATATTTTATTTGTAAACATCATACTTGTTTCGATTATTTTAGTTACTTTCGTAAAACTAGCGAGCTAAGCCAGTAGTAGTACTGATAATGTCGTGTAAACATGACTGAAGACTCGAAAAGCGGAGGAACAGACAAACTGATTCAATTGAGTGAGTCATTTACGCTGGAACCGCTCCAATTGATTCAAACTCGTGATTCAGTTCAAGCAATTCATTAGAAAAAACAGATCAAAGAGACAATTATATTAATGATTTTAAAAAGCACGTAGTGATGGGTGAACCGAGCTTTTCGAATCACTGTTTCGAAGCGCTCCGATCGTTTCGCGAATCATTTGATCCAGACCGGTACTTCAAATTGTGGATCGTGAATCATTTGATTCGGATCGGAGGGAACGCGTACCGCGAATCATTCGATTCAGATCGAAACTTCGGAGCGCGGATCAGGAATCATTCGATTTAGATCGGAACATCGGAGCGGTTCGTAATATGAATGATTCGCGATCCATGTTCCGACGTTCCGATCTGAAATGATGGTTCGCGAGTCATTATACAGGTCGAAACTTCGGAGCGCGGATCGGGAATCATTTGATTTAGATCGGAACAGCGAAAGGGGTTCGCGAATCATTTCGCCAATTGAATGATTCGCGATTCGATCTGATGGTTTGAGAATCATTATTCAGACCGAAACTTTGGAGGGCGGATAGGGAATCATTCGATTTAGATCGGAACATCGGAGCGGTTCGTGAATCATTTCGCGATATGAATGATTCGCGATCATGTTCCGAAGTTCCGATCTGAAATGATGGTTCGCGAAATTATTCAGATCGAAACTTAGGAACGCGAATCGGGAATCATTTGATTTAAAATCGGAACTTCGGAAGTGGTTCGCGAATCTTTATTCAGACTGAAACTTCGGAGCGCGGATCGGGAATCATTCGATTTAGATCGGAACATCGGAAGGTTTTCGCGAATCGTTTCGCGAATAGAATGATTCGCGATTCATTCCCTGAAGTCCCGATCTGAAATGATGGTTCGCGTTCTTTTTTCTGATTTTTTTAATTAAACAGTAGAAAACATCAAACCAGTACAGTCAAAAAACATAGAAAGACAAAAGAAAGTATACACAAATACAAATCTCTCAAGGAAAATTAACCGTGGTTTTATTAAGTGTTCTCCTAAAACTACAGTTTTACTACAAATTCTAATCAAAACCCTGGTGAAAAAACCAGCATATGCTGGTAGGTATGTTTTGATGCTGGAATGCTGGTTAGGTAGGTTTTGATGCTGGTTTAAGATGGTCCTTTGCTGGTTCATGCTGGTCCTTGACCAGCAACATGACCAGCAAAAACCAGCAAAGGACCAGCTTAAACCAGCATCACCGTAAGGATGAATAAGTATTTAGGGAACAATCTTTGTATTTTGATGTTTTTTGGGGGTTTTAGGGGATCACAGGGGTGACTGAGTGCATTTTGGGTCTTCACTGTGGTGCTTTTTGACTTTCAGATGGTGTTTAACAGGTCTGTGGGATGTCTTTGAGGCTCATTGTGTGTTTTGAGAGGCAATGGTGTTGTATATCGCAGGGTGTGAGGGTCACTGAAAGGTTTTCAAGGGTACGTGTTCTTCCTCTGAGTTGTTCTTCTGTCAGGTGGTTTCCGGTCTGTTGCGTATATTTTCTCCTCAGCTGAAGGTCATGAACCTGCGTTTTGTTTGATTTGTTTTCTGTCTGTAAGGTCATAATTTATGAAGACGTGAGGAACAGGATAACACACCCATTTGAACCTGATTATGATGGTCATTACGTGTGATTGTTTGTGTTAGTGTGTGTGTGTGTTGTATGATCTTTGTTTTAAGTGTGTGTGAATGTGCTCTGCAGATGTTGTATGAACAATGTGGCCCCAGGGCGGCATAACTCAGCCCCTCTCCATTGTGTGTGTGTTCCGCGTGAGTTCCGCGTCCCAGCAAGCGGTCCGATTCCAGTCCGGATTCTGCCGTTTCTCTGTCCGTTTGCCTCACGCTGCGTCCAAGCTCAAAACAAAAGCGTTTAAGGGTTTCAAACAGGATTTGGTCACATGAGATGCTGAAATCTGCCTAATACAGATTAGACAGATCAGCTCTCAAATCATGGGGCCTTAGACATACACGAGCAACACTGAATGAGCTGTTACAGTGTTTTACACATTCATAAATGCAATGAATCTCAGTTTTTTTGTTTTATTAATATTGATTATTTGATTATTTTAACATTTTTGGTTGATTAGTTCAGCTCTCAATTACTCAGTTGTACTCTAATTCAAAACATTAGTCACTGCATACAGTAAGTTCTGTAGCGTCCTCTTGTGTTCAGGTTTGAAAGTACACCATGCATTTTTTTCGGTTTCACAACTGGGAGAATAATAATAATAATAATAATAATAATAAAAAAAATATTATTGAATTTAATTTATTTAATTACATTTAAAATATACTATATGAATTATATTTAAAAACTAAATTTTATTTATTTATTATTTTTCTTTGCATTAATTTTACTCCCTCTGGTCTCTTGTGACTCAGTTCTGATCTTTGACTCCTTTAGCTTCAAAAGTGCTGATGGGAAACTGTTGTGTGGTGTTTGAGCCTCTCTGGTTTATTTTAACCCTTTATGTGAGTGTGTGAGCTCTGACACACTGAGCTGTTTACATGTAGTGATTTCCTGCTGGTCTGGGATCAGTGGTCTTGTGTTTTTCGAGCTGCTTCACATCACCACAATGATTCCAGATCAGTGTTGAGGCCTGATGAGTGTTAAGAAGATTATGATTGACTCTTTATCTCTGAACGGACGGCATACAAACAGAAGCTACGGTAAGAAGAGCTTCACTCTGTATCATAGTATATTATGTTTTATTAGTTTTTAACTGATGTTTATTGTTTTATCAGAAGATGAATGAATCAGGCCTCTGTAATTATACTGGAATACTGGGAGAGAGTGACGACAGCGATGATGGTACAAAATGCACACTCATAAACACCTACGCTTACTAACGTACCACTGACATGATGCCATGTTTTTAGACACTAACATAATGTTAAATTGGTAGTTTTGTTCACACAGATCCAAACTCAAAAAACCTGTTGGGGGCTTCCTGGGAGAGTTTATCCATCATGGACAGACTGGGATTAAAGAGGTAAAGACCCCATGAAACACACACCATATGTTAATGCTAACGCTAACAGGAAATGTTTCTCACAGCAGTGTGGAGATGACGGAGGAGGAGGTGGAGGTGAGTCTGTCTGAATGTATGTTAGATGCAGAGCCAAACATCTCCAGACATCACTAACATCTGTGTATATTTCCAAGCAGAGCGCATTTACCCAGTTTGCACTGGGGTTTCACTGCAACCAGTATACGCTGACCCAGCGGCTGCAGGCGGAGCGACATGACCGCAGCGTCGCAGAGGAGAACCTGCAGAGAGAACTGAGACAGACCAGAGCGATGCTGCAGGTACCACAGACGCAAAACTGAGACAATAACGATGGCTGTGGGAGTGTTGTGAGAACATTGTGAAATGGTTGTGGGAGTTTTGTGGGAGCGTTGCGAGTGTGGAATTATTAAGTGAACATTGTCAGCATTGTGGAATGGTTGTGAGAGCGTTGTGAAAGTGCTTTGAAATCGTTGTGAGAGCCTTGTGGAATCATTGTGAGAGCACTGCAAAGGCATTGTGGAATGGTTCTGAGAGTGTTGTGGAATGATTGTGAGAGATTGTTGTTGGGAATGGCTGTGAGAGCGTTGTGAACGTGATTTGGAATTGTGAGAGCCTTGTGGAATCACTGAGAGCATTGTGAGAGTGTTGTGGAATTGTTGTAAAAGTGTTGTGAGTATTGCGGAATTGTTGTGAGAGTGTTGCGAAGGCATTGTGAAATGGTTGTGAGAGTATTATGAGAGTGTTGTGGAATGGTTGTGAGAGCGCTGAGTGTGTTGGGAGAGTGTTGTGAGCATTGTGAAAGGGTTGTGAGCGTTGTGGAATGGTTGTGAGAGTGTTGTGAGTAGGGCTTAGAGTTGTCAAAAGGTACCGGGTTTGGCTTCTCACCGTGCGCTTACACATCAGCACAATGAAAGTTGCATATGTCAGTGGATCCCTAATACATCTGCACATAGATGGATCCGCGGACAGACGCGGCTTTCAAACGCTCCCATTGTGCTGATGTGTGAGCGCTCGGTAAGAAGTGTGAAGCACTTATCATTGTAGCCAATCACAGTCATGTCTGTTGAGCGTGTGAACACTATGGCCAATCAGCAATGTTTAAAACAGCGCTCAAATGTGAGCGGGAAATGGGTGTTTTTAAAAATTTTAGCACTGAAAGTACGTTTTGACAACTCTAGTAGGGCTGGGTATCGTTCAAAAATTTTCGATATCGATGCCGATACCAATACCTTGACTTCGATACTTTTTTCGATACCATATTTATGAAATCAATTTTAACAAGATTACATTATCTCAAAATATTTTTTTTTTCAGCTTATCGACATTTATACAGATTCAAAAACTCCTGAGCCACTGGACAAAGGAACGAAATATATCCAACACAATAAATCTGTGAAAATAATTTTAATAAAGCTCAAAAAGTTTTCAGTCTTCACATCTGTTAGGCTACATTCACACTAGTGCATGTTCGTTTTAAAATGCATACCTCAGACAGAATCATAATTTCTATTCATTTTCCACTAATTTACTGACAAGCACTAGCACCTTCCAGCGCTGTCTGCCAGACTCAGAGGACATAACATACTTTGACAACATTACATGGCCAAAACACACATCGACGGCAAACGGAAGTTATTAAAAACACTTGCTGGTGGTTTAAAATGAGTTTTGAGTAAAAGAGGAATATAAATCTTATTTATTGTCTTATGTTGCATCATGCTACAGTGTTCATGAATGATCACGTAACGCACACTTTAGGTCGTGTAGTATGGACAGACATCTTTTCTGAAATGGCAGTATGGATGAGGATTGCTTAATTTTTTTTTAGACAAAAACGAACCTGTGTAAATGTAGCCTTACATCTAAGGACATTGTAATGCTTTCATGCGACAGCCTCACGTGTGAGCCACATCTCTGAGTGTAACTGGTGTAAACTAGCAGGTGTGTTTGACTTTGTCGTGACTCTGTGCAGGACCAAGGCGCTATAGAGAGAAGACTGTTTCGTGGGATGCGCCGCGTAAGCATTGTGGAAGGGTTGTCAGAGGGTTATAAGAGTGTTGTGTTTGTGTCCTCCTGCAGGTGTTGTATGAGCGTCTTCCAGAGGTGGACAGCAGAAAGATGGTGCAGCAGATGGAGAACAACCTGCAGATGCTGGAAAGCAACATGGACAATGTCCTCAAAACAGCAGAGATGCTCGGAGCTGCACACCAGGTACTTTTCAAAACCTCAAACCAGAGATGCCACACCCCAGACACCACACTGCATTGTTAATGTTTTTCCTACATCAGGAAGCACGTTTCAGACATGCAGTAGAGCTGATGTCAGTACACATGGAGCATCTCAAGAGACGTCACGCTATAGAAAGCGAGGAGATGCTGGAGGTCAGGAAGCTGCTGCACAGGAGGAAAGGCCGATTGCACAGTGACTCCACCGGTCAGTGCTGCCCCTAGTGGCCTGGAGGACATCTGACAATCACATCCCAGTATTTAAATAAATCTGTACTTTTAAATAATTAGAGTTTTCCTCAAACAGATGACCGAGACCTGTTCAGACATTCATTACAACAGGTAACTGACCATAAATTAACTATTAGACTCATGTAAGTACCTCAGTAACGCCTATTTAAAGACTTAGATCGTAGAATGACTGTTCAAAGTTTTTTTTTGGAGCTTGATAGATGTGGTCTCTTTGATCTCTCAATATGTTTATTTTTGTATTATTGTGAAAAGTGTTTGACCATTAGTTATAGCTTGTGTTTTTGTTGTAGCCAACACGTCGCAGGGTCAGCATCACCTTCCTCCCATCTCAATCTGAGGTACGTGTTTCTGGATCACATTCCAGCATTAATGTTTGGCATCTGAATGTTTTTATGAGTTTTTATAGATTTGTATCTTCAGTTGAAGCATCTAGAGGCTTCATTTCTAGAGAGCTGCAAAACCAATTTGGATGCAAAGAAGCTCCAAGCAGACAAGAGGTAAAACCACATGTGGTTAAGTTTGAGAGTAGCTAAACTTCATTCAGCCAGAAAACTTATTTGTTTCCTGTGTGCATCTTTCAGACAGGAAGTAGTTCTTACAGATTCTCCTGTGAGCAGTCTAAACCTAGATGACGACGTTGACAGCAGCGTGTTTCAGAGGTAAAATGCAAGCAATACTCTTGAGATGTATTCGTATATATGTAAGTGCATGTGACCGGACTTCATATTCGTCAGTGGAACACAAATCACGCCGCTGTGCCGTCGCCGTCATTATTCTCCAATCAAAGCCACAGGAAGTTCATTTAAGGGGGAGGAGTCCAAACAAAGGGAGGAGTCCAACCATGAGCTGTACGTTTACAAATATTCGTTGTAATTTATGTGCATAAAATATACCACTAACATGCTCTCTGATGTTTGCAGGCAACTCTTATCACAACAGCGCCCCCTGTTGTCCTGGAGGTACGGATGGATCATGAGAATAATGTTGATTGTATTCGGTTTGATGATGCTAATGGTGGTTTTATATCTAGTTATGAGTGTTTGTATAAATAACTGATGGTTTAATGTGGTTACTTGATGTTAAACAACTAGTTTAGTTAAAAATAAACATCTGTAGTAACTAACTCATGAATGAATAGGTGTTTTTGTTATGGGTGGCTTGAGTGTGATTGACTGTGTGTTTCCACCAGATGACAGTAGTGAGGTAAAGTCATTCATTCACTCATTACCAAGCACAGCAGATGAACTTAACTGGATTATAGTGTTAAATTCATTGCAACCTTTGTGAATGTGGCTGCACACGTCTGTCCTGAACACAATACAAACTGGCATTAAATATTCTAATTTAATACAACTGAATGTGCAAAGCCATTGGCAACAGATTAATGACACTAATTAAATTCAGAGAGACATTGAAACACGATTCAGCAGGTGTTGCTCATTTCACACTGCTTTTATTTGGATTGTTCTGATAATGAATGCACTGGGACATCTTGCTGAGAGATGTTAATATTTAATTACGGAGTGCAGGTTATGAATGAAAAACATGTCCGTATAATTGAATAGAATAGATTAAACTTCATCCTCATTCTGCTGAAATTATATAAACTCTTACAGACGTTTGCTAATAGTCCTTCACAGGCTTCTTGGAATAAATTTCCACTTCTGTTTCCTATCCTGTGAATTGTAGAGCACCCTAAACCTACCCACATCCTGCAGAATAACCAATCACAACTCAGAATGAGAAATGAGATTAGGAAGCGCTCTTAATTTTCCAGTAAGGTTATTTTAAATAGATTAAAGCGACTCAAAAGAGCTGAAATTGTTCTTAAACTAACATTTGCTCTTGCACATGCAGATCACAGTTAGGAGAAACGTGCATGACAGAAAATAATGCAAATAAACTGAGTGAAGTTACATTAATAATTCAATGATAATAATAATATGCAAAAATAAAAATAATGCAATGAACTGTATGTTTTATAATATAAAAATTGTATATTATATAATGTATTATAACACATAGTATAATATTAGTTGTTTATAAAATCATTCTTTTCCAGAATATCTGATATAGGCTATTGAAAGAATATTTCATATTTAATTTTTTCATGTATTATATTATTATACATCATATTAGGTCATTGTAATAATAAAAAATATACATACATATAAAATTAATCCAGCAATAAGGAGGTTTTTGTGTCATGTGATTATGATTACTATAATCTTATGTAATATTACTGCAGATGACTGAGCAGTGTGTAATGAATGTAACTGTATTATGATGAGATAAAGTGTAAGACAGACGCAGGAGCTGCTGTGAAATGATCTGATGATGTAACTCAGGCTAACGAACAGAACATGTGCTGAGACTCGCTGCCAACACACAGCTCATGCAGCTTCATGTGCTTCACTAACGCTGTGTGTCCATATCTGGCACTTTACATCATTTATAATCATATTATCAACAGATATTAGCATACTGACTGGAAGTGAGTGAATGTGAATGCGCGCGCACACACGGCATTGATAAATAGGATAAACTCATAAACTATATTAGATTATAAGGCACCCACTGAAATAATTCAGTGCTCACCTGTTCACACAGGTGTGTCATAGACACACATCTGCATGTTATAACACACACTTGTTCTCTAAAATCAAATCGTTTTATAAAAATGCATTATTTTTACGAGTATTACGTGATTTACAAGTTCTTCCTAAAATTAATAAGCAAAACCACGAATCAGAGTTTATTTTTTCAGTATTAAAGCACTGATTCGCATATTTAACATCAGGTGTTTTGTTCAACTTTAAAGTGGATCTCTTATACTTTCTTTGTAATGTAATATTTGCAAGGGAAGGTTATTCTGATTTGATTCTCAGGTGATCGCGGGTGACGTCACGCGCTTTGGCTCCGCCCCCGCGCGTTCTCCTGAAGCTGCGATGTGCTCGTGACAGTGCAGGTAGATGCTCGTCAGTACCTCACACCTCCTGTCCGCTCCGGGTAAGACACATCATATTCAGTCGCTATAATTACCGACAATAATCAGCAGAGATTTCACTGAGAGTTTGTTATGCGTGAGTTATTTATTTTAGCAGCAAGTTTTCAACTCTAAATGTTGCCTGTTGTGAATATTTTGAACTTGAATTTTAAACGTTGAAGAGAAAGACGTTAGAGATAAGAGACGTTACAGAAAAGACGTTAGTTGAAGAGAAAGACGAACGATAAACGTAAATTATGATCATTATGCAACATTATATAGATCGGCAGTTGTTAAGTCTTGAATATAAATGAAATACATGAATTACATTTTATTACTGTTCTTAGCTGTTAAAAATGTGCGGTATACCAGTTATCTGTTTAATATTATATAATGTAATAATGTTTATTAATATTATTAAGTAAAGTTATTGCGAAATTGGTAGCACTTTACAAAATGTTTCATTAGTTAACATTAGCTAATTCATTAGCAACACTGTATAAATAAATGTTCTAAGTTGTAAATAAAAGTAAGTTTATTGGCGTATATTTTACAAGAAAATAAGGTTTCAGTTTTGCCACAAAATTTCGCGTTTAATTTAATTACCTGTCGTTTCTTTGAAAGTAATTGTAAAATAAATTTGAATGAAACTTGTTTCTATACCATTTATATTCAGATTAATGACAATGAACGGTATTTATAAACTAAGATTTATCTCAATCTCATTGAATAAAAATGCTTTCTATTGAGGTTTGTTAGGATAGGACAATATTTGTCCAAGAAACAATCTGAGGGTGCAAAAAAATCAGAATATTGAGAAAAACACCTTTAAATTTGTCCAAATTAAGTTCTTAGCAATGCATATTACTAATTAAAAATTAAGTTTTGATATATTTACGGTAGGAAATTTATAACATACCTCAGTGGAACATGATCTTTACTTAATATCCTAATGATTTGTGGCATTAAATTAAAATAATAATTTAATAGATAATTTTGACCTAAACAGTGTATTGTTGGCTATTGCTACAAATATACCTGTGCGACTTATGACTGGTTTTGTGGTCCAGGGTCACATATATATATTTTCAAAGCATGTATTAATCTTTGTTACTGTTCGTTTTACAAAATAATGTTAGCCATAAAAATTAAAAAAAAAAATGACTAAAAAGTATTAATTAGCATCACTAAATCAAGCTAAATACAACCTTTTTATAGGTTTAATAAATGATAAAAAATATTTTTTAAAATGCAGGTTACCACTTTTCACAGTGTGGTAAAAATGTAATGTGTAGTTCACAGTCTGTTAATAATGCATTATTTAATTTTTGAAATTAACATTAGCTAAGATTAATAAATGCTGTAAAAGCACTGTTCATCGTTAGTTCATTTTAACTGATGTAGTTATCTTATGTTAACAAATGAAAGCTTGTTTTTTTCTGTGAAATATTACTAAAGCATTTGAACATGGGCTGGTTTTGCTTCAGATATCTATCTGTGTGAGTGTTAATGCAATAACCTACATAGAGAGGTCAAAGGTCAGAGATTAAAACTCACAGTCATTAGTGTGAATGAAGTCACACTTCTGAAGGATTATGAACATGAAGAGACTCACATGTGATGTTTATGTAAGTGTTGTTGTGAATTAACACGACTGATCTCTGTTCATAACGTGTTTGCCGCAGGAGTCAGTTTGTGAAACTTGAGCCACAATGGGTCGGAAGGAGATCGACTGCAGCTGGAAGAAAATCACCACCAACATTAAGGACATTTTCGACTTCAAGGAAGTTCTGGGGTCGTAAGTATCAATCATTTTGTTTATGAGGAGATACTGAAATGTTCAGCCTGTGTGCTGAGTCAGAAATCAGTGCTCATGAAGGTGTTTTTGCGAGGTTGAGCGCTATTACAGGATAAGCAGCTTTATCGCTGAGAGGAGACACATGCAATCGACAGCAGTGCTAATCGGAGCCTGAGACACAGATTAACGGATTGAGGGCCAGGAGACATTTTTATCAATGAAGCCCTTCATCCTCTTGTTCCTATTGAGAGACACCTGGAGGACCTGTTTAGCAGTGATACATAATATTATATGGTGTTATTGAGCATTGTGAAGATTTATGAAGTATTATGAGATGTTATGAAGCCTTACAAAGTGTTCTGAAATGTTCTGAAACATTACAAAGCATTTCGACATGTTATGGGCCGGTTATCTCTTATGACAGTTTATGAAGGGTTATGAAGCATTGTAAGGTGTTATGAAGCCTTGTTATTAAGCACTGTAAAGAGTACTGAGCTGTTAGGAGGCACTGTAAAGTGTTACTGTATTAAGTATTATGAGATGTTATGAAGATTTATGAGCAAATATAAGTTGCTATGACGCATTATAAAGTGCTCGAAATGTTATGAATCTTTAGGAGACACTTTTATCTACTTTTTGAAGGTTTGTGAAGCATTATGAGATGTTATGAAGCATTTTAAAGCACTTTGGAATGTTATGTAGCTTTAAGACACTTTTATCTCTTATGACACTTTATGAAGGGTTATGAAGCTACATACATTTTAAAAAAACAAAAACAATGAAGAGTGTTACGAAGCATTGTAAAGAGTACCAAGCCGTAAGGAGGCATTGTAAAGTGTTATAGTATGAAGTATTATGAGATGTTATGGAAATTTATGAGCATTATGAGTTGCTATGAAGCATTACAAAGTGCTTTTAAATGTAGCTTTAAGATGCTTTTATCTCTTATGACACTTTATGAAGAGTTATGAAGGCATTATGAAGTGTTTTGAAGCTTTATGATATTTAATGAAGCTTTATAAAACACTACAAGGTGTTATAATGCTTTGTAAGGCATTAATGAGACATTAAATGAGGAACTGTAAAGTGTTATGAAACCTTATGAAGCATTATAAGATGTAATAAAGCGTTATGAGCTTTGTAAGGCATTGTGAAGTGTTATGACACATTATGAGTTGTTATAAAGCTTTATATAGTGTTCCAAATTGCTATGAAGTTTGTCAATATACCATAAGCTCTTATAACACATTATGAAGAGTTATGAAGCATTATGGGGCACTATAAAAGCTAGGATGCTTTGTAAGGCTTTACAGGACTATTATGAGGCAGTGTGGAGTAAAATTTATCTTTATGAAGATATATGAAGCTTCTTGAAGCATATTGAGTTGTCATGAAGCTTTATGGAGCTCTATAAGCTGTCAGGCACAATGAACCATTATGAGGCCTTGCTGTGAAGTTTTATAAAGCTTTATGAACCATTACAAACTATTCCATAATGTTATAAAACTGTAAGAAGCACTATAAGATCTTACGACACATTATTAAGGGTTATGAAGCACTATGAAGTGTTATGAAGCTTTATGAAATATGCAGCACTATAGGGTGATCTGAACCATTAAATCAGATGTTGTGAAGTGTTATGAAGCATTATGAGTTTTTATGAAGCGTTATCCAATGAAGGCATGTTATGAAGCTTTAGGAGACAATATAAGCTCATATGATACTTTGTGAAGATTTATGAAGCATTGTGAGATGCTATGAAGCTTTATGGGGCACTATAAGGGGTTCTATGAAAGGGAATCTATGAGGCATTATGAAGTGTTATGAAGCTTTATAAAGTATATCGAGTTGTTATGAAGCATTATAACGTGTTATTCATAACATTGATATTACAAAGCACCATAAGCTCTAATGAAGTTACATGAAGTGTTATAAGAAGTATTCGGAGGTGCTGCTAAATAATCTGGAGTATTATGAAGGCAGAATAAGGTGTTACAAAGCTTTGCGAGGCATGTTGAGGAATAGAGAAGAATTAAGGGGTGAATCATTTAGGCGTTATACAGCTTTATGAGATATTATTAGACATGTCATGAAGTGTTTTGAACGATCTGTAAGTTGATATTCAGAGATGTTTGTTGACCGTGTCGGCATTAGTGAGTCTCTCTCTCTCGGAGAGTTTTGGCACCTGTCAATCTTCATCTGCAGGTGAATGAGACACAGACATCAGAGAACATCCTGACACTAGACAATTAAAGGATTACTGAGAGGTGAATGTACGTGAGTTTCGCAAGCTACGCTACAGGGACATATTTGTCTCTAGAAGACAACTATATCTGAAGAAACTTTGCTAATTGTGTTAAGTTCATAGACCAGTTCTTGTTAATTGTGCATGCACAGCTTCTAGAATGAGTTTCATAACTGGCTGCCGCACACATTAGTGTGGATTACAGCACGATTTTGTTGCCAAGGTCCGATTGACTTCAAATAATGATCTAATCATCAACTGGCAACGGCCAAATAGTGACTAATGTGATAATCTCTACTTTCACACATAGATGGTTTGAGAATGTGCCAAACGTGGTGAGAACAGTGGTTGCAGAGGTGATCTGGGTGATTGCTAAAGTGTTCTGGATTAAAGGTATTGTGAGGGGCGGTATTGGGTTTCTTATATAACGCACAGTAATCCTCCTCCTGAGACGGTTATTCATGGGAAAGCTAGACTCAAGATAGACAGGGTCGGTTCAAGTCTTCGCAGAAACAGGCTGGACACATGCAGCACTGCCTTGTGTGGATAGATTAGTGCTGATCTCCATGAACTGAACTTATAGTTTGCTTACTGGGAGGCCGATATTCAGAACATATTGCAAATAAGATTCTGTTGTTGTTTATGTGGTTAAAATGTGCATTTCCTTCTAACTGTGTGTCTGCAGGGGCTCGTTTTCTGAGGTTTACCTGGTGAGAGAGAGAAATACCGGGAACTTCTATGCCCTGAAATGTGTGAAGAAGAAACAGTTGCACCACTCCAACCTCGAGAACGAGATCAAAGTGCTGAAGAGGTGTGAGAAAAAACAAGACACAAACACCACAGACCAGCATCACCAACACTACAGAGCACTGAAATAAACACCCACAAATATAATGACAGATCATCACAACCTACAGACCTTTAATATAAACACTACAGCAGTGGTGTATAAAGTATCTGAAAGCCATACTTAAGTAAAAGTACTGATATCTTACCAGGAAATGACTTGGTGTTTGTACTTAAGTATGGAAAGTATTTTTTAAATCTTAAACGTACTTAAGTATTGAAAGTAAAAGTACAAGTAAATGCAAAATGGAAAAGAAGCAAATAAATATATATATATATAAAATCTTCATACACAGCTTGAGTAGCAAGAGTGTGTTTAGTTTTAACTCTTCCATTTTGTATTTTTTGGGTAAGAATAAGAAGCACTTATCCGGTACTTAGTGTCTTTCCTTCCAACATAAGAAAACATTTCTGGAATCTGCATCTGAAATAGCATTTAGATGGATTTACACACTTTAATGTATCTCAGAAGGGACATGGATGCCTTTAAACTGCAGTTACAGATGCATAAATAGGCCTAATGTTTTGTTTTTAACATAAAGCATTGAATGTTGATATTTGAAGTAATTTAAGATATGAAAAATAATGTCAAAATGTAAAATTAAAACAAGTAGGTGGCAGCTGTTAATAAGTGAGTCACTGAGATTCAACGGATTCATTCAAACGGCTGATTCATTCAGAAACAAAGCATTTAACTGTGTGAATCACTGAATCACTTTTTAACTGATTCGTTCAAAAAGCGGATTCATTCAATCAGTAAACACCGTCCATTGCTCAGAGACACAAAACAGTGCTGCGATCTTTGTTTGGAACTATTTTCGGTGACAAAATTCGGCAAAAACAAAAAATACTATGTCTAAAATGTAAGTCACTTATTGTTTTACTGAATTTGTATAAAATGATTGTTAAATGTGTTATCATGCTGATATCTGCAGAAAAATGGTTCTCTGTGTGATATAGATTATGTTAACTATATTAAATTATATAATATTAAAAGCATACAAAAGCACTTTTGCAGTGTACAATTTAGAATGCCTGGAATTTTGAGTTTTAATAGACTAATAAATGAACGTGCGTTCACTCTGTGTGTGATTTGGTGATAAAGCCTAACTGATGATGTCAGATCGCAAATCATTACAACAACACTTACCA
The DNA here is from genome assembly GCA_012976165.1 of Labeo catla. Lineage (NCBI taxonomy): Eukaryota > Metazoa > Chordata > Actinopteri > Cypriniformes > Cyprinidae > Labeo > Labeo catla. The sequence continues at coordinate 286,995 of VONZ01000394.1, read as the reverse complement.
TATTATCGCAGAAGATCGCAAACCCCAGACTCAACTTGAGTGGAAAATGAAATAAAGTCATCCGCGGTTGTGAAAAATGAAATGAAGTCATCCGCACATGTTTGCGCATGACGTGAGCAAAGGTGCTTTGAGTCTAACTTACAAGCGCCAGACCGCTGATTCGTCAAAACTGCTTTCCTGCAGTCAGTGTTCTTCTGACTTCTTTTGTAGTAAGTAACGAATGTGCTTCTTGGAAGTGTATCGGAGTAAAAGTATACATTTTAATTAGCAAATGTAGTGGAGTAAAAGTAAAAGTTGCCTGAAATATAAAAACTCAAGTAAAGTACAGATACTCTCAAAAATACTTAAGTACTGTAACAAAGTATTATTACACTGCACTACAGACCAGTTTCACCAACACTACAGACCATAAACATCACTTGGAACAACACTCAGATCAAACAGAATTATCACAAAGATTACAAACCATAAACATAAACACCACAAACAGGTATCACCAACATTACAGACCACTGACATCACAGAACACTAAACTGAACAATACACTACAGACCATAAACACCACAGACCGCTTTAACACCACATTAACAAAACAGACTACAGACCGGAAACGCTCAGATCACAAACAGAATTATCACAGACCATTATCACAAAGACTACAGACCATAAATATGAACACCACAGACCAATATCACCAACACTACAGACCATTAACATCACAGAACACTAAACTAAACACTAAGATCACAGATACAATCATCACAGGTCATTTTAACAGACATGACCAACCATAAACACCACAGACCAATATTGCCAACACTACAGACCACTAACTAACCACTAACTAGACGACAAACATAAACACCATCACCCATTATTACAAAGCTCAAACATAAACATGATAGCCCTTAAACACGCACTACAGACCATAAACACCAGAAAAAACACTAACACACTACAGACAGTGAAGGTAAACACCACAAACATAAGAAATTGCAGACCAGAAACATAAACAACACTAAAAACAACACAGCCACAGTCACCACAAACCTCACAATCAATCACAGACCTCTAAAATAAACACTTAGATCACAAATAGAATAATCACAGACTAGTATAACAAAAACATGTTGGTGTTTAGTTTGATGTTTAAAGGTCTGTAGTGTTGGTGATATTTGTCTCCTGTGTTTATGTTTATGGTCTGTAGTCTTTGTGAAAATGGTCTGTGATTATTTTGTTTGTGATCTGAGTGTTTATTTTAGATGTCTGTGATGTTTGTGGTGATTGTGTTGTTTTTAGTGTTGTTTATGTTTCTGGTCTGTAATTTCTTCCGTTTGTGGTGTTTACCTTTACTGTCTGTAGTGTGTTAGTGTTTTTTCTGGTGTTTATGGTCTGTAGTGTGTGTGTTCAAGGGCTATCATGTTTATGTTTGAGCTTTGTGATAATGGGTGATGGTGTTTATGTTTGTTGTCTGTGATGTTAGTGGTCTGTAGTGTTGGCAATATTGGTCTGTGGTGTTTATGGTTGGTCATGTCTGTTAAAATGACCTGTGACGATTGTATCTGTGATCTTAGTGTTTAGCTTAGTTTTCTGTGATGTTAATGGTCTGTATTGTTGGTGATATTGGTCTGTGGTGTTCATATTTATGGTCTGTAGTCTTTGTGATAATGGTCTGTGATAGTTCTGTTTGTGATCTGTGCGTTTCCGGTCACAGACACTACAGACCTTTAAACATTACAGAACACTAAACTAAACACCAAAATCACAGAAAGGGTCATCTTACCAGATACAACCAACCTTAAACACCAAAGACCAGTATCGCCAACACCACAGACCACTAACATTACAGATACACAATAGTCTTTAAAGATGCCCAACAGACCATAAACACCACAGACTGCTACCACACTAAAGATGGGACAAACAGAAAAAAACTACAGACCGGAAACATAAACACTGCTAAAAACATCACAGACCACAAATACTACAGACCGCTGACATATAAACACGTATGCAAACACCTTTGACTCCACATAGTACATCGCAGACCACATCCCGTAAAACTACTGACAAAACACTACAAACCAGCACCAAACACCATCTTCTGGATTCTTTTAAGCCTGTCTTTCTATCCTTTCAGGATAAAGCATGATAATGTGGTGGGACTGGAAGATTTCTACGAAACAAGAACACACTATTACCTGGTCATGGAGCTGTACGTGTTTGATAATACCCGAAAAATATACACAATCGTGCACTTCTTTTTAGCATAATTTTAACATGTTTTTTATGTGAAGGGTGTCGGGTGGAGAGCTCTTCGACCGTATTTTGGATCGAGGTGTTTACACGGAAAAAGACGCCAGCCGTGTGATCAAACAGGTCCTGGAGGCCGTTTCCTACTTGCATCAGAACAGCATCGTCCACAGAGACCTGAAGGTGAGAGAGGACAATCTTCTAACGCTTGAGTTTCTAATGAAACGTTAGTAACATCTGTGCTTTTGTCCGTGTGTAGCCTGAGAACCTGCTGTACTACAGTCCAGACGAGAACGCCAAGATCATGATCAGCGACTTCGGCTTGTCCAAGATGGCCGATCACGACGTGATGTCCACAGCCTGTGGGACACCAGGATACGTCGGTATGAACAAATCACCATCATATTTGCCTTAGATTGCCTATAGTGTTTATGATTCTCATAATTCCAGTGTTTCTCCTCAGCTCCGGAGGTTCTGGCTCAGAAACCGTACAGTAAAGCTGTGGACTGCTGGTCTATTGGTGTCATAACCTACATCTTGTGAGTCTGGGATCATATAGACATGCATTCCTGTGAGCCAGTCAGTTGTGTTTCTCCTTTAATCTCTTATGTGTTTGTTTAGGTTGAGCGGCTACCCGCCGTTTTACGAGGAGAACGAAACACGCCTGTTCTCCAAAATTATGAAGGCAGAATATGCGTTCCACTCACCATACTGGGACGACATCTCTGAGTCAGGTGCGTTGCAAACACTTTACAGACCTAGTAGCCTTATAAACATAAAGTGACACTACTGCCACCTGGAGGCCATTGACTGTATTACAACATCAACTGCTATAGAGATTATTCATGCACAAATCTCTTTTTTGCGGTGAATAATTAAGTTGGCTTGAGAAAGGCAACTTACTGAAATGCTATTTAAACAACAACAACAAATTATTATTCTTCTGAGACTAAGTCTGTCAACACTAACTCCACCTAGAGCTTTAACTTTACAAACTCAGCCCAGATCTTCAGACTAATCTGACCGAGTGTGCTGTATCTTTTCTAACTGATCGGACTTACGATTTTCCTAAAAATGGTGATTAAAACTGCTACTTGCTAATAATGCTAGCAACATGCTAACAACTTGCTAATCATGCTGGAAACATGCTAGCAACCTACTAATCATGCTAGAAACATGCTAGCAACATGATAACAACTTGTTAATTATGATAGAAACATGCTAGCAAACTACTAATCATGCTAGAAACATGCTAGCAGCTTGCTATCTATCTATGGCTAGCAACCAGAATCATGCGAGAAACATGCTAGCAACTTGCTAATGATGCTAGCAACATGCTAACAACTTGCTAATCATGATAGAAACATGCTAGCAGCTTGCTAATCATGTTAAAAACATGCTAGCAACTTGGTAATCAGGCTAGAAACATGGTAACAACGTACTAACCGTGCTAGAAACTTGCTAATCATGCTAGCAACATGCTAACAAGTTGTTGACCATGTTAGAAACATGCTAGCAACTTGCAAATCATGCTAGAGACCTGCTAGCAACATGCAAACAAGTTGTTAACCATGTTAGAAACATGTTAGCAACTTGCTAATTGTGATAGCAACATACTAACAACTTCATGCTAGAAACATGCTAGTAACTTGTTAATCATGCTAGAGACATACTAGCAACATGTTAAACATGCTGACAACATGCTAGCAACCTGCTAATCATGCTAGAAACATGCTAGCAACATGTTAATCATGTTAGAAACATACTGGCAACTCGTTAATCATGCTAGAAACATGCCAACAATATTCGAATCATGCTAGAAACATGCTAGCAACTTGGTAATCATGCTAAAAACATGTTAGCAACATGCTATCTATCTATATATCTATCATCTCTTACAGACTGTATTGCCTTCAAAAGATTCAAACTTTAACCTTTTAAAACTACTTTAAACTTCAAACTATTTCAGACTGAAAACCATCAAACTTAAAACTTTTCAAAACTTTTTAAACTTTCTGGTCCGGTTTTCTCAAGCCAACTTAAAGTTTGTCTTGACAAATTTTTTTATCTAGTTGTGATTAAACTCTCTATACCTTTGATTTCTGCAGCGAAGGACTTCATCAGACACATGCTGGAGAAAAACCCTAGTAAACGCTTCACCACCGAGCAAGCGCTCAGTCATCCATGGTGAGAAACACAAAGCCACATCTCTGAGAATCTCAGTACTGTTCTACATTCAGAGTCATGAATGAAACACATAATAATGAAACCCTGATTTATTAATAAACAAGTTGGCTGATGAATAAATGGTCTGTTCAGGATCAGTGGAGACACGGCGCACAATGACAACATCATTCATTCGGTCTGTGAGCAGATCCAGAAGAACTTTGCCAAATCCAAATGGAAGGTGAGTGAGAGAGCAAATCATATATTCCTCAATTTCTGAGTGATTCCTGATGTCCGTATGACGATGTGCGTGTGTGTTTTAGCGGGTCATTAATGCGACGGTGGTGGTCAGTCACATGCGGCGGCTCCAGCTGGCCCACGCTGACCCTGCACCTCCGCCCCCGACCCCACTCATCCAGGTGCTGGACGTCTCGTCTTCTGGCCCGCCCCCCAGCGAGTTGGACACCAATGGGAACCCCTCGTGCAGTCACATGACCCTGTCGCCACAGGCTGATGTCAGCAGGGGGCGTGGCCCACTCAAAGCCTGCAACAGCGAGCCGATGCACGCACTAGTCATCTGTGAGACGGGGCAACACGTGTATCGCTCCGAATCGGACTTGCCCTGCGCCGCCAACAGGTGCAAAGCTAATGTATACATAGCCAGAATCAAATACTGGATAAAATAGTGTATATGTGTTAAAATTGATACTGTTGGTCAGCTAAATTCATTCAGCTGTCCGTTTTAACGAATTGATTCATAACTCTGATTAACTGATTTATAACTAATACCAAAGAATTGATTCATACGCTTGATTCAGCGATTGATTCAATTTACTTAAAGAATCAAATGAATGAATTAGGTGAACAGATCCTATTGTTTCAGTGAACCGATTCAATCGAATCAGCTAATCGGGTAAATTAATCGGTTCGATTGACTTTATCCACTATTCGACTCATTTGATTCATGGCTGATTCAGTGAGTCGATTCATAACTCTGATTCAGTGATTCATTTGTTCAGATGAATCTCAATGTGGCATGCTATTAAATGGCTTAATAAAAAAATGCTAGATAATTTTTGCTGTTTTAAACTATGTTTAAAATGACTTAATGACTGGAAAATATCTGTTTTTTATATATAGATCTATGTTATATAAATGTTTAACTAAACATGCCTTAGAAATTACATTTATACTGTTATGTTACTCACGGTATTAAACATTAGAATATAAATGGCTGAAGTTAAAAGTTCATTTGATTGTAAATATATCAATATTTTCAAATAATTAATTTTTTTCTCTGCATGTTTCAGATCGGACAGAGTGACGCATTGCACAGATGAGCAGGGCCAGTCCATGCAGACGGGGGTTTGCTCTGTGATGTAATCATGTGATTGACAGCCGTCTGTCAAATCAAGTGAGTAGGGCCTGGGCTGGCCACTTTGAGCGACTTGTTACAGTAAAGGTGTGTGACGTCTTGTCTTATGTGTCTCTCTCAGATCCTGCGCTCGTAGGATCATCAAGTGTGTGTTTTTCACGGGCGGCTCGGGATCCGTCGCACGTCGCATCCACACGAGTGCCAATTGCACACACATCTGCGTCTCAAATCTTCATGTCTCACTAGCAAAAGTGTCATTTTGAGGAGATCGAGAATGTCATTTCTCTCAGGAATTCAGGATGAGGCCGGTTTATTGTATTTTCATCTGTATATTAACGTACGATAGTCGTATTTGGGCTGATGGCGGTGCTTCATGGGAAGGGGCGGATCACATGTGCCACTGTTCTACTGTGAACGGCTGCAGATTTGTTTTTAAGCTGAGGACTGTGTTTAAATCTTATTTTCTTATTTTTAACACATACTCGCTGTTGTTATATCTATATTTATGTTTTATATATGCATATAAGATGATTTTATCTGTTTTTTAGGGGCTTTTTAAGCAAAGCCCTGCTGTAATCCATAAATACGCTGCTGTATGTCTGTATCAAAAAACTAAATAAAATTATTTACACACCAACATAATATCCTGGAAAATTAATCTGTTTTAATGTCATTTTACTGTCATTTTACTGTTTTAATGTCAATTTACCTTCAAAAGTTGGCTATGTTTGGAATTACATGCCTGTATACTACTTGTACTATATCATCTCTAGTATGCAGAATTTTTTTGTGCACAAAATACCCAGATACCTACTAAATTTGTCTAAACGTGCAGTACTCTGGTGATATTTACACAAAATTACATTAAAATATGACACGTAATATATACCCAGTTTTATTTACATTTTAGGTCAAATTCCTGTGTGCTTTTATTTTCTTTTTGGCTTTGATTTATTTTTTTATTTTATTGATTCAGTGATTCATTTGTATCATCACTCAAAAATGTTCACTGAATCTCCATCTGGCACTATTTTAAATGGTTTAATAGTGACTTTTATTTAAATTTGCTTTTATTTGTATAATTTTTAAATTTAATTGTAATTTTAATTATGTGTGTATATATATATATATATATATATATTACTTTAGTGTCAGTTGCTGTCATTTTAATTAATGAAACCCTTTTCCAACAGTTTTAGTCAATGATAACACTGATGCACACTGCATACTTCCTTTAGTAAGCAGTCTACAGTGCACACTGTGTAGTATGCTAGTATTCCACTGTAAAAATCAACACACACACATAATAATCTTCATTTAGACACTTTATTAGTTGCTTTATTGGTAGTGTCGTTTATGGTTTGTGTTGTCTCCTCAGCCCTGGCATATGCTCAGACTGGTGACTTTATAGCGGATGTCGTCTCTGAGTTTCTTCACCTGAGCGTCCAGACCGGTCAGTCGCACAGCGTTCTGTTGCAGCTCTGCTGCTCCCTGACGAACGGACTCCTCCTTATCTGAAAACACAACCACAACCGGTTAGCATGGGAATGTGTGCGCTGGGCATTATGGGACGAGCGTGTAGTGGGCAGTACCTTTCAGAGCCTGCGTGATGTCGCTGGTGTCCGTCATCAAAGACTCCACCTCCTTCTGTAGCGCCTCTAAGCGGACGGCATCTTCACCCGCCTCAGTGTTTGCAGCCGCGGCGTGCTTCAACTGCTCGAGCTCCTCCTTCAGCGCTTCCAGCTCCTGAAACACATGATGGGTTGCTCATTAGGACTGTCAGGTGATTCAAATGTTTAGTGTAATTAATTACATAACGTGACAATTGATAAATCCGATTAAACATTAAAAACAAAATGATACTCTAAATGTGAAACTAAGTGTCAGTAGGTGGCAGCAAGTCACTGTCTTCATGAGTGAGTCTTTCAATTATTCATTCAACTGATTTGTTCAAACGGCTGATTCACTGGAAACAAAGCAAGTAAGTGTCTTTATGAATGAGTCACTGAATCATTAACTCATTCGATTCATTTAAAAATATTAAACATTAAATGAAATGAAATGCTCTTTGATTGTGCTTTGAAATTTAACACAATATAAACTTCTTGTTTTAATCATTAATAATTTGAACACAGTATTTTTTCCAAAATTAATCACGTTAAATTAAAGTGTTAATCAACAGCCGTAACTATAACACACAAGTGTTGTGTTTTTCCGCACCTCTGCTGCTCGTTCGGCCTCAATCTGAGCTGAATCAGCCTGTTCCTGAGCGTTGTTTGCCAGTGTTGTTCCCGTCGTCACATCTTTCTTCAGGCCGTCCAGCAGGGGGCGCATCTCCTTCAGCAGCCCTGTGACTTCCTCAATCCCCTGCTCGGCGGGCACCAGTGCATCCTCTATCTGAAACACACAGGCGATCGGTCACATTAGTGCAAGTCTGGAGGTTGTTTCTGTGGTCTCTCACTCAGATCTCAGACTGACCTGTTTGATGTTGTTCTTGACGTCGTCTGCGATATCAGTGCTGTTAGCGATCTTGTATTCCAGCTCTTTGATAATGTCTTCGTTCTCGTCCATCGTCTTCAGGATGCTTTCGGCGTCCTGCTGGATACCGAATGCAGCATCACTGCAGACGACAATGATCAAGAACGTTAGAGAAATACTGAAGGAATACCAGACAAAATATTAAATGAGTTGTGTAGCATGTTGTTAGTGTGTGTTGTGTACCGTACGCTGTCAGAATGTGTTGTTGGTGTGTGTTGTTAACTTGTGTGTACATTTGCTGTTAACGTGTCCTTACCATGTGTTGTTAGCATGTTGTTCACCATGTGTTGTTAGTATGTGTGTTGTGTATCATCTACTATGTACCATGTGTTAGCATTTCGTTAGCATTTGTTTGTGTACTGTGTTGTTACCACGTGTGTGTTGTTATCGAGTGTTGTTAGTATGTGTGTGTTGATAGCATGTACTGTGTACCACATTAGCATGTGTGTTGTGTACTGTGTCTTGTTACCATGTGTATATTGTTAGCATGTGTTGTTACTGTGTGGGTGTGTTTGTTAGCATGTTGTTACCGTGTGTTACCGTATGTTATTAGAGTGTCGTTAACGTTTGTCGTTTGTGTCATTAGCGCATGCGGTTAGCATGTGTGTTGTGTTCCATGAGTCGTTAGCCTGTGTTGTTAGCGTGTCATTAATGTGTTTATGTCATTTGTCGTTAGTATGTGTTTTGTGCACCATGTGTCATTAGTGTGTGTTGTTAGCATGACGTTAACATGTTGTTAGCGCTTGTGTCATTAGTGCATGTGGTTACCATTTGTGTTGTGTGTGGTGTGTCATTAACGTGTTGTTAGCACTTTTTTCATTAGCGAGTGTGGTTACCATGTGCGTTGTATACCATGTTTTGTTAGTGTGTGTTTTTAGCACTTGTTAGCATGTGTTGTTAACGTGATGTTAACATGTGTTGTTAGCGTTTGTGTCATTAGCGTTTGTTTCGTTAGCGAGTTTGGTTACCATGTGTGTTGTATACCATGTTTTGTTAGCATGTGTTGTTAGTGTGTCATTAGTGTTTGTGTCGTTAGCGCTTGTTAGCATGAGTTGTTAGCATGTGTCATTAGCACATGTGGTTACCATGTGGGTTGTGTACTGTTTTTTAGCATGCGTTGTTAGCATGTCGTTAACACGTGTTCTTATTGTTTGTGTCATTAGCGCATGTGGTTAGCATATGTGTTGTGTATCATGTATTGTTAGCATGTGTTGTTAGTGTGTGTTATTGTCGTGTGTTGTTAACATGTTTTATGTACCGTGTGTCATCAGCGTGTTTGTGACTGCCTGTTGTCAGTGTGTTGTGTACCATGTGTAGTTATTGTGTGTGTGTCATTATCGTGTGTTGTTAACGTGTGTTGCATACCGTGTGGTGTTAGCCTGCTCCAGTAGTTTTTTGGCATTCTCCAGCTGCTCTTTGCTGTCCTCCAGGACTTTGCTGCTGTCAGGCAGTGAAGATGCCAGATCCTGCAGCTCCTTCAGCTTCTGCTTCAGTTTCTCCATACTCAGAGGAACCTGAGCATCCAGAACCGCCTCACACACCCGCTGCACCTCATCCGGGTCTGAATGAGGCTCTGAGACACAAAACAACAATCAACTCCAGTGTGAACGACTGCTTCACATACACTAGAACAATTACAGTACATAGTTTACAGTGTGTAGTATGCTAAAATAAAGTAAAACCCACCTGACAGGAAGTCCCTGAGATTTTTTATGAAGTCTTTGGTGTCCTTCAGGTCTTTATCCATGTCAGCTTGCACCTGCTTGATCTGATTGGCCAGCTCATCTGTGGACAGTCTCACCCTATTGGCTGAATCTTCAGCTTCCTGTATCTGTGTTTGAAAAGATGTGTTTGGTTTAAAATCATTGTAAAATCAAAATAGTGACTATTGTTAATGTGTGTTGTCATACCTGTGTGGCTGCTTGTGTGATTTTGTTGTTCAGATCCTGTAGTTTGGCCTTCACCTCATCAGCATCCTGGAAAGCCTTGTTGGCGTTGGGCAGTGCCCCGCTGCAGGGTTCCTCTGCTCCACATGGGGGCACTCCGTCAGGAGGGCACAGATCGCCGGTGCAGCGTTCTGGAGTGCAGGGCTCCACACGATCGCTGCCACACACCTGACAAACACAACATTACTCACTCCATCTGCTGGAAAACCAACACTTCTGTTTAGCCAATCACATGCAATCTCTCTCACCTTGTTTGCGGTGGGTGTCAGATTGGGCCGGGTTGCCAGATCCTTCTTCAGTTTCTCCAGATCTTTAGTGTTTCCGGGCTGCACGTCTTTCAGACCGCTCAGGGCGTTTTCTCGCAGGCCCTCGGACTTCTTCAGTGTGTCTTTAGCGGCGTCGGCTCGCTTGACGGCATCCGTCGACGTCTCGTAGGACTTCTGGATGGCGTAGAAGGTGCCTGAGAACGAGAAGTTTACCATTAGAGATCATACTGACAAATCTGACGCTAATACAGATGAGTGCTGGACACGCACTGGCATTGTTGGATCCGGCGGCGTTGTTGAAAGCGTCTCTCTTGGTGAAATATACAAGGCGCAGAGATGACAGAAGCTCCTGCAGGTCATCCAGACTGCGGTCAATATCACTGTCCCGCGGCTGTGATGCCAGATCATCAGTCAAACCGTTCAGCTGAGACCTGCGAGAGAGTTTAATCAAACAAAACTCACTCGCAATGAAGCTTAATTTTATATAATAATTTTACCTTTTGTAAGTTGACTTTATATCTCTAAGTCTCATTATTTGTACCTGATCTGGTTGAGTCTCTGCAGTGCGTCGGTGAGCTCGTGGCTGGACTGTGGCGGGATGGTCACAGACTCCTGCAGGCGTCTCAGAGTGTCCATGAGCGCCTGGATCCTGCGGCTGGCGTCGCTGGAGGTCGGTCGGCCGGTGGATGGGATCAGGTAGTTTGAGAGGCGCTCCAGCGTCAGCGTGATCTCTTGCAGACGGCTGTTCAGGCTGAAGAAGCAGGACGGACACGATGGGCATTCTGGGAAACTGGCGCAGTGGCCGCGGCTGCAGGAATCACATCTGGGACCCGTTATGCCCGGTTTACAAAGACATGCACCGGTGCGTTTGTCACACCTGCCCGACTCTGTGCCCGACGGATCGCAGTCACATGCTGACAATAAATGAATATTATTGATTTATTTGTTGATGTATTATTGATTTAGTGTGATCAATTCAGTGTGATATTCATTCAGTATTGTTATTTATACATAATATTTATATTTTTATGAACTCTTTATGCTTAACTGAAATGTGTTTATTAATTAATAATTTATTTGTGTGGGTAGGAAACACTCACGTCTGCAGCCAATCAGAGGATCTCCATACGTGTTGTCAGGGCAACCGCTGCAGGTCCGGCCCCCAATTCCGGGGCGACACAGACACTGACCTGTGCGCTAAACCACAGGAAACACTCGTAAGAATCACGTCATGTGATGATGTTTTCATGTAATCATGTGATGTGTGTGTTTGATCATGTGATTGTGTGACTATGTAATGGTGCGTGTTATCACGTGCCCATAAGATGATGTGTGATCATGTGATGGTGGGTGTGATCATGTGACCATATGATGGTGTGTGATCATGTGATGGTGTGTGTGGTCATGTGATGTGTTTGTTTGATCATGATTGTGTGTGTGATTGTGTGACTATGTAATGGTGCATGTTATCATGTGATCATAAGATGATGTGATCATGTGGATGGTGTGTGAGGTCATGTGATCATGTGATGGCGGCTGTGATCATGTGACCATATGATAGTGTGTGATCAGGTGATGAGTCATGATCATGTGATGGTGTGATAATGTGACCATATGATGGTGTGTGAGATCATGGGATGGTGTAGTCATGTGATCTTGTGGACGGTGTGTGAGATCATGTGATGGTGTGTGTGGTCATGTGATGTGTTTGTTTGATCATGTGATTGTGTGTGTGATTGTGTGACTATGTAATGGTGCGTGTTATCATGTGACCATAAGATGATGTGTGATCATGCGATGGTGTGTGAGGTCATGTGATCATGTGATGGTGTGTGTGATCATGTGATGGTGTGTGGTCATGTGACCATGCAATGGAGTGTGAGATCATGTGACCACGTGATGGTGTGTGGTCATGTGATCATGTGATGGTGTGTGAGATTATGTGACCATGTAATGGTGTGTGTGGTCGTATGGTCATGTATTTTTGTGATAGTGTGTGCGTGGATGTACCTGGTCACAGGTGGCACTGCGGGCGTTGACAGGGTCACAGTCACAAGGCTGGCAGCCATAGGGTGACGACGGGTTCCAGTAACCCGCAGCACAGCGGTCACATGACAAACCCTCCACATGAGGGCGACACTGACACTGACCCGTCAGCTGATCACACGCATCGCTGATGGAGCCGTCTGGACTACATGAGCACTCTACACACACATGAAAAACACTTAAACACATTCACTTCATCTTCTATATTTAATTTATTTTTTAGTAATTCAGCTTTTATTCATTATCATCAATTCTTCATCATTTAATATGTATTAATTTTGCTTTTGCTTAACGTAATTTAATGTTTTTACATAATTTATTAAATAATGAACTAATATCAATGTTATATAGTTTCATATTTTATATTTTTTTTATAATTAGTTTTCATTTGTTTAAAATGTATACATTTCAGTGCTTTTATGTTTAATTTATTTTAATATTGCATAACTGCAACAACCTGTTCCTCTGGTTAAGGTCAGGGGTCAAGGGTAACTCACTAGAGCAGCCGAGCGGGTTGTTTGCGTTGAGGTTGTAGTATCCAGCTTTGCATCGGTCACAGCGTTCGCCTTCAACATTGGCTTTACACACACACGCTCCCGTCTGAGAGTCACACTGACCGCCGTTCACAGAGCCAGCGGCGTTACACAGACAGCCTGCGAACACACACACCATCATCAGCATCAGCACCATCACAGCAAGTGTCTGTGTCTGATGTGTTTGTGTTACTCACGCAGGCAGGCGTCAGGGCTCTTCATGCTACTCAGAGGGTTTCTATAGTAGTTGGGCGCACAGCGCTCACAGTTAGGTCCGGCGGTGTGATGAGCGCAGTCGTCACACACTCCTCCACTCGTGCGGCCCGTCGCCTCGTACCGCTGCTCGTCAAAGTGACAGCGATCCGCGTGATCATTACACTCACAACCTGCAGAGGGCGCCAACACAATATGTAATAACACACAAACATGGTAATGTATTTTATTATGTATACATGTGTGAGCTGACATACGTTTGCAGGTGTGTGTGTTTCCGTTCTCCGCGGGTCTCCAGGGAAGGTCATTATGGAGGTCGTCACATCGCTCACAGTTCACGCCCACCGTGTTGTGCTGACACTCGCACACGCCGCCCACCTACAGTACAAACACACACGTATGAGCGGCTGTAGGGTTCAGCACGTGTGTGTATATCTGAGGTGTGTGTGTTACCTGTGTGTTGGGTAGGTAGTTGCCATTGGTGTCGGGGAGGCAGCGGTTGGCGTGTCCGTGGCAGAAACAGGAGCCGATCACCCGCATCTCTCGCAGGGCGTAAAACTTGCTCAGACTGCGGCCCGGCATGCTGGGAACTGAACCCAGCTGAGTCAGTTTGACCCGCAGACCTGTGAACCCGGACGCCACTGAGGGGCAAAGAAGCTGTCAATCATCCATGCGCTTAGAAAATACTCAGATCACCTGATAATGTCGAAATAACTCACCTTCGATTTTGTATTCATTCGGTACATTGATGTCTGAGAACTGACGCAGAGGATAAAAGTGAATCTGAGGAGAAAATACATTATGTGGATGTTATTTTTTTATATTCCAAGAACGCTTTCTTAAAATGTTATTCACAGAACATTAATCATAAAAAACGTTAGTGAAAGGCAGGTCATACCTTCTGGTCCCTGTAGGGGTCGTCGGCGGTGGATGGCAGTGTGTAGCAGTACGTTTCCTCGAAATTACGAGGGAACGACGTGCTCACCTGTGGAAAGGTGGACGGGCAGTCAGTGGCCATGTACAGGACGGGCTGCCAAGTGCGACCGTAATCCCTCGACCTCTCGACGATCAGAGCATCAGGCCTTGGGCCCTACGGGATGGCAAATGAGGTGTTAGAAAACAATGCTTTAGAAAACAAACACGGCGGGACAGATATTAGATACCTTAAAGGAGAGCAAGACGGTTTCCAGGTGATACATTCTATCTAAATCCAGCTGCAGGGTCACAGGGCTCACATCTGGAATAAACACACAAATTTTGCATTAAAATTGCTTGGGAGAATTCTTAAATGTTTACATGTTGTTACTTTTATATAAATAAATATAAAGTATTAAAGTTAAACAAAGTATGTAATGAATATTTTCTTAACAATACAATTTGGTACTGTAAATAAGAAAGTTTTAAGAGCTGTGAAGTTCTTCAAAGATAAAATAGACTGATATTGCTTGATTTCTTGATGACTACATTTAATATGATGAATGTAAGATTTGACATGTAACAATATTTGGAGCGATTTTCAATATTGATGTCCCTGCGATGGATGTTAATGGTTTGATGTTTTGTACTGTTTTTTTAAAGGAAAGAAAGAAAGACAGAAAGAAAGATTTAGGATAGGCACTCCGAAGTGACAATTTGGCTAAAGTCCCGATCTGAATCAAAAGTTGCGAACCGCTTCGAACTTCCGATCTAGATGATTCGCGATTCACTCCCCGGAGGTCCGATCTGAATAATGATTCGCGAACTATTAGATTCCCTATCTGAATCAAAAGATTTACCAACCTGCCTAATTCCGATCTGAATCAAATGATTCGTTGACCCGGTCTGAACTTCCGATCTAAATCAAATGATTCGTGATTCACTCTCCGGAGTTCCGATCTGAATAATGATTCGCGAACTATTAGATTCCCGATCTGAATCAAAAGATTTAAACCCGCTTAGTTCCGATCTGAATCAAATGATTCGCAACCCTGAAGTTCCGATCTAAATCCAATGATTCGCGATTCACTCTCCGGAGGTCCGATCTGAATAATGATTCGCGAACTGCTGGAGTTCCGATCTGAATCAAAAGATTCATTAATCCGCTTAGCTCCGATCTGAATCAAAAGAATCACGAACCCGCTCTGAAGTTCCGATCTAAATAAAATGATTCGCGAATCACTTTCCGGAGCTCCGATCTGAATATTGATTCGCGAACTGCTGGAGTCCCGATCTGAATCTAAAGATTTACGATCCCGCTTAGTTCCGATCTGAAAAGATTCGCGATACGCGCTCTGAAGCCCCGAACTGAATTAAATGATTCGCAATACGTGATTTGTTTGGAGCGCTTCAAAACAGTGTATCATTTTGCGACGTAGTGGTTTAACTGATTCAGAGTTTCGAAAAGC
The DNA here is from genome assembly GCA_012976165.1 of Labeo catla. Lineage (NCBI taxonomy): Eukaryota > Metazoa > Chordata > Actinopteri > Cypriniformes > Cyprinidae > Labeo > Labeo catla. Next base: position 271,275 of record VONZ01000394.1, on the reverse strand, counting down.
TCTGTTTTACCCATCATACATGCTTTTTAAAACCATTACAAGAAATTCAAAAATGCAGAAATTAAAAAATGGCTCTTTTGAACTGCTTTTTGCTAGTGAATCGCTTGAACTGAATGATCAAAGTCTGAGTTTGAATCAATCGGAGCGGTACCAGCGTAAATGACTCACTCAACTGATTCGGGTTTTCTGTTCCCCCGCTTTTCGTACGAAGTGCAGTGTATATACATACATATGTTTATATGTTTTGATGTCTTACCTTTCTTAGACTGCCACCATCGGTTGGGTCCGGCGCTGGAGATCACGTTCTGGACCATGTGCGCGTTATACGCCGCCGGGTTACGAGAGTCACACGGACAACATTTCATCTTCCACTGAGACAAGGAGAGTTTGATTTAGACATTTAACCAACTTACACAAAGACCAATTTAACCAACCGTGTTTTTGTTGCCTAAGATTTAAATAAGCTCTCAGATGTGTGTTAATTATGAACTTTATCTTAAACATGTCTCCACAAATAAACACATATGCCAGCAGCAAGATTTCGATTATAAAAACGTTGTGGGAACATTGTATTGAAATGTTTCCAAAAGGTTGAAACGTCCAGTATTCTTGTTGTGATTATAATAATAAGGTTACCATTCTACTGACTATATTTTTCACCTCAAATATAATATTATTTGAATGTTTATTTTTAATATTCTAAGAACATTTTCTTATCATGATTGGAGCATTATTTAAAGGTTTCTTACAACATTAAACTGACTTTATTTTCCCGCAAAATACACTATACTATTTTTAACATTCTAAAAACGGTATTAGAACATTAAATGTTACAAAAAGTTCTTGAAGTACAAATAACATCATAAGAACGTTCCAACAATGTTTTCTCTTATTCCATGCACATTACTTTAATAACATTTTATGCAAAAATAATACATATACTTTGTTTAATTACTTAAAAAATGTTGCATCAGCAGTCTAATGTCTCTGTATGAGAAGCATCGCCTTAGGCTGCTGAATCTGGGTTTGTTAATTATTACGTTGGTGTGATAATGTAATTTTATTACACGCCGATGGTGCAAACCTAAAAAAAACCCATCAGCGAAAACCTGAATAAACATGTTCAACTCCAAATGAATCAGCCTCAAAAATGTCTGCCAGGAAACCATGAAAGCTCTCAAGTTATAATTCAGTGATCTCAGACTTGACAAGATCTCAATATTGACTCTTTTGAGTGTGTTTTAGGGGAAATGTCTGAGACACTCAATGAACCATCACAAAGATCTCCTTTATGTTTTTCATCTGAACATGTTCTTCTGGGTGTGGTTCTTTGGCATGTAAAAACAGAAGAACCATTTTTAGCATCAAACAAAACCATATAGCTTTCATAAACACCCAAGATACACTTCTAACTGAAATAATCTTATCTTTTTCAGTGCTAGGCAAGTCTCACCTGTCCATGTGGAGTACAGACCACCTCAGACCCCATCAGACCACATGTGGAGGAGGCACTCAGGCTCCGCTCCCTGCCCAACAGCAGGTCGCCCATCGTGGGGTAACACGCCCCGCGCCAGCAGTCTTGCTGTCCCGTACACACCGCAGACAGAGCTGAACATCAACACAATAACATGATCACATTCACCTCACAAAACATGGTAAAACCATGGTACTTTTGATTAGGATATATATATGTATCATGGAATTTACAGATGACTTCAAGAGTACTATTGATTTACTGTAATATGATTTATTGTATATAATTATTAATATGATACAAGCCCAAAACCATCATTTTACCATGTATAATATTCTTAAACAGACAAATATTAAATGCATATGTGACCCTGGACCACAAAACCAGTCTTAAGTAGGAAGTACACATTTTTTGTTGTTTGTTTTTGTCATTTTTAAATTTGTTTATACAATTTAATTTTTATTAGTCTTGTCGTTTTTAAATTTGTTTATACAGTTTTTATTCATTATTGACTTAAATTTTAGGTATTTATGTATAATTATAGATATTTGTATATATTTGTACTTGAATGTCCTAAAAAGTTTTTTTTTTAATCCATTAGATAACGTTATAATCTTGACAAGAAAACTGATTCATGTTGTTAGCCTTGATATATAATGTCTATATGTGACCCTGCACCCCAAAACAACGAGTCAAAATTATTGATTTTTCTTTGATTCCATAAATCATAAGGATATTAAGTAAAGATCATGTTTCATGAAGATATTTTGTAAATTTCCTACCGTAAATATATCAAAACTTGATTTTTGATTAGTAATATCCATAGCTAATAACTTCATTTGGACAACTTTAAAGGTGATATTCTTAGTATTTTGATTTTTTGCACCCTCAGATTCATCGATTTATTCAGCTTTCAGAAAATTGACCCTCATGACTGGTTTTGGGGTCCAGGGTCACATATAGACATTATATATCAAGGCTAAGAATGCTAAAATATCCAGTTTTCTTGTCAAGATTATAACTTATCTAATGGTTAAAAAACAACAACAACAACAAAAAAACAAACAAAAAAACACTTGTTTGGAACATTCAAGTAAAAAATATACAAATATCTAAAACTATACATAAATACCTAAAATCGAAATCAATAACGAATAAAAACTGTATAAACAAATTTAAAAATGACAAAACTAATAAAATTAAACTGTATAAACAAATTTAAAAACCCAAACCTAAATCTAAAAATGAAACTGTATAAACAAATTTAAAAATGACAAAACTAAAAAAAAAACAAAAAACTGTATAAAACAAATTAAAAAACCCAAAACTAATAAAAATTAAACTGTATAAATAAATTTTAAAATGACAAAACTAAAACTAAAAATGAAACTGTATAAACAAATTTAAAAACGACAAAACTAATAAAAATGACAAAAACAAACAAAAGGACTAAAACTTTAACTAAAATGAACACCAAAGCAGAAAATATGAAAGTAATATCAAATTCAAAATATTAACAAAACTACAGTAGCATTCATTGTACATTTAGTCTTTGTAAGTGTATGATTAAAAACAAACCTGCTAATGAAAGTAAAATCCACGTCTTCATCCAGACAATATATCGATCTAAATGAACAAAACACAACTTTAGCTGAGCTGTCTTTGAAACACAGCTGGATGACAGTTAAAATCAGGATAACGCAGTAGTTTACCGTGCTAAAATGCAGAACTCACCCGTTAGCGTGTGAATGAAGTGAAGTGTTCAAATGCAGCGTGTGCCGTCTGTGTTTGGCTTTTATTTCAGGAGCTGCTCACCTGTGTGTGTTTGTGTGTGTGTTTTTGTGTGTGTGTGTATTGCACCCTTCCTCACAGCGTCACACCCTTCATAACATGAATCAACACGCACACACACACACACACACACACACACTCACATCCTCACAGTAACAGAGATGGAATGTAATCGTGATTCATTATTATGATACATGAGATGGATGAACGCTGTATTCATGTACCATGGTAGTGAAGTGGTACAGACCAGTACTAACCAGCAGCTTTAGCTGAGTTTGGCAGCTTCTTTGTGCTAAATTGGGTGGCATGTTCAGATTTATACAATCTGTGAATGAGATTTTAAGTCATAAACAAGGAGTGCAGCACTTCCTGTGTGTGTTTGCTAAGCAGTGAGTGTGATGAAGCATTACGTGTGTGTGTGTTTTAAAACTTCTGGCCTGCAGGCACTGATTTCAGCTCTGTGTGTGTCGGGTGTGTCCCGTCTGAGGTGAGACAGTGACTCAACACGCAGACGGAGGTGCCACACCTGAACACCTAAACACTGCTGCCAGATCACCATGGCAACTGGAGGAGGGGGGGGCGGTCTCATATCAAACATTCATAAATACATATATAGACACTCCTGAACATTTATACAGACATTCATAAACACAAATAAACATTCATACAAACATATATACTGTGGAAGAAAAATTCATTTTACTTATCTTATTTGCTTATGGAATATGGTGTAAGTGTCTGCTTTATCTAAACCTGCTGTGAGGATGAAGTGAGAAAAGGGTATCGGGGCCCTAAATATAAATGTATGAATCTCGGGAGTATGACACAGCAGAATGTACACCGACCAAAATTATAAACGCAACACTTTTGTTTTTGCCCCCATCTAAGACTTTTTCTATGTACACAAAAGGCCTATTTCTCTCAAATATTGTTCACAAATCTGTCTAAATCTGTCTTAGTGAGCACATTCTTGGGCAATAAGATCTTGTTTGCAACCATGTGACTTGCCAAATAATAAATGAGTCCACTTCTGCATCAGGGCATTACATTTTTGAAAAATTCGCCGTGCCCCAAAATTGTGAAACTGAGGGAGGCCGGGTGCTGAAACATGCAGTATTGGGGAGTAACTAGTTACATGTAACGGAATTACTTAATTTAATTTAAAAATAAATGTAATTGTAATTAGTTACAGTTACTGAGAAAAAATGTGTGATTAAATTACAGTTACTTTTGAAAAATGCCAGTGATTACAAAGGGGGTTACATCTGAATTTTTTCACACACCCACCCCCACTTACAGATTTAATTGACTTCTTTCATAAATTGCATTGACTGCTCTAAAATGAGACACCAATGTTTCAGGAGTTTAGGACACAGAATAGGACACATGCTTATTCATAACTGTTTTATTTCCTATTTGGGTTTATGCATAAACTTTATTTTTTAAGATTGTTTTTTCCAAGGCATTGTTAGATGCTAGTGTTTTCTGTCATAACTATGCAAACATTTGATTTCAAACCCAGTATCATAGCTATTAAACTATTTCTTGTTATGATGTTATTTATGTTATGATCTTGTTATGACATATAGCGCAAATGCCTCTCGCCTTTGCCGATCCCCTAGCTGTCTACTGTCCTATCACAATAAAAGGCATAAAAAGCCCAAAAATCAGTGCTATATGCTTGATAATTTTTCTTGGCGGAAGCTTTGCGTTTGGTTAGCTAATAAAATATTAAAGCTTAATTCAATATTATGTGGACAATTTCTTAATTCTGTCATCCTGGTATCGTGGACTTGCTCTGTTGTTTCATACAAATGCAGCTGCTGCCATTTTTTTTTTTTGTACACTGTAATGTATTATACGATAACTAACAAACTAGTACTACTACTTAATTATTTATGTGGTGAAATGTTGTGTAAGAAAAGTGGTATGACTGCACTGTATCCCTAAAATGTCTAGTTTGAACTTGCCGTTTGCTAGCAACTGATTTCTTCATGGAAGCTTTGTGTTCAAATATTTCAACTCAGATCAGTGTTTCGTGTCTAATAATTCTGACACGAAACATCTAAATAATCTATCAAGCAGCTGTGTAATAAGTGAGATAATGTACATTCAGCCAGTTGTTATCACAAAATAAAGATGTATATTATCCCTTACTTATTATAATCTTAATTGAAGTGATGAAAGATTTTGACAGTCTGACTGTAACCAGTGTTGAGTGCTACTGTAAGGTTAACTCTACCTGGTTTAAATGTTTCAAAATGATTAACAGTTGAAAATATTAGAAATTTAGAAAAGTAATTAAAAGTAATGTTACACTACTTATTACATTTTAAATCAAGCAACTTGTAATCTGTAACCTATTATTATTATTTATTTCCAAAGTAACCTTCCCAACACTGGAAACATGCAACAACACAGAAATTATGCTGCCTGACAATTTACATTGCATGTCACATGTCGTAGGGGGAAAAAAGAGTAAAGAGTGAAACTTTGAGCTTTGATAAAATGTTTTGGACAGAAAGTGTGTGTGCGGTTTCAGCCTGACAGAAAAACAGCTTCTGTTTTGCCTAGTGGCAGGAGAGTCTGTGTCTCACTTATCTGTTTCCAAGGCCAAGGATCAGTCATGGTGTGAAGTAGGGAGATTTGTGAAGAAATTTGTTGACACAATGGACTGGTGTGAGATAGGTGGGGGTGTGAAACACAGTAAGAGTTTAGGGGCATTTGTGTCAGAATGCAAGTATGACATTAAAGTAGGAAGAATTGTGAACCCTATTGATGAAAGCACAAAAGAAAATGCCGCCGTCAGACAAAGGGCTCCCTTGGTGCCAAATCCATACACAATCTTGTCACAAATTCTGCAAGATGCAACATTCTATTCAGTGGGTGAACCTGGATCCTTCTAGGGAGGTTCCCCCCAGGAAAAAATTAGATATATTTTAAAGTTAAATTCATTAATCTGGTGCACTTTGAGAGTTAAAAAATAAGAGCTATAAGTTAACCCATGCTCAGTGTGCAAATTGAACAAAGAAAAAGGTTGATGACCTGATACATCGGATCATGAACTCATCGTGTGAGCAAAGTCATACTGTGCTTTCGATTTTAGTTCATTTGACAGATACTTTGCCAAAGCAGTGGCACAAAACAACATTGTTACACTATGAAAAAATAGTACATATGTTACAGGTCCCAGGCAGTTGGGAAGACTGTAAGCAGTAATCAACTTAGTAGGAAATGAGAGAGACGAGAGTTAGTTGTTGCTTTCACGGTCCTCTTTGTTGTCTTTTATTACACATATACATTTGTACTTCAGAGTCAGTAAAACACTTTGTATCACAAAATAGTTCATAAACATGTTGGAAAACAAATAATACACACTGTATAGAGACTTAAATCAAATCACATCAAGTCAAAGAAATAACGATATGAAACCTTAACCATAACAATGTATAGAAATGTATAGAAATGCTTATACAAAACTGACTGAGCTAGTGTCTCAGATAAGTTAAACAACTCAGGTAAGTAGTTCAAGCAAATAATACTCAATCAAATACTCAAGTGAAAACATAAATAATCTTTTATATGACATAAACATCTTAAAATTAATAAATAATCAGTTGAAACAAATTATTTGTTCATTAAAATGTGTAAATTACAGTTTGATATGACATTTAATTAGTTTAACTAACCTTAGTAGGAAATGAGAGAGACGAGAGTTAGTTGTTGCTTTCACGGTCCTCTTTGTTGTCTGAAGATGTGCTGTAGTCGTCACGGTAACTCAACTCTCTCTTAACTGCCATTCCGAATTCAGAAAATGCAGCTAAACTCTTTATTGTAAGCTCATTACAATACATTTAAGTAATTTAAATAAACCTTATATACACATATAAATAGAGATAAACAGGAAAAAAATGGAATATGTACAAATAATTTAATTTGTGACCCAAACTATATGTTGTGGGGTGGTCACACATAGTAATCACTGCAAATAGCAAACATATCAAAGTAATATTACAAAATTATAACTTTACAAAAATGTATTACACAAATAAAATACATTTAAAAATATATATTTGCATGCAAAAACAGGGCCATTCCATTTTATTTTTTCTAAATTCATTTTTTTTCTGTTTAAATTTTTCTGGACTCCTTTTTAATGGGTAAATGTAATTTTATTAATAAAAAAACATGTCTAATTAATTAAAACAATGAAACATATACAATTTAATGTCAATTTATCAAAAGTTAAGTTATGTTTAGGGCTCTATGAAATGTTTTATTTTTTTTTGCCCTTATATTTTATTGTTTTATTTGTTTTAGCATGTCTATTTATTTAAATGCATAAAACAACTTTTATTTATTTCTACAACAGCCTTATGAAATTCTGTGTTGTGTGTTTTAATTGTTTCTGGTTATGAAATAAAGGCATAAAATTTTAATTTGTCTTTTGATAAATGAAAATAAATTTAGTTTTTGGCAAATAAAGGGGATGTACTAATAACATTTAAAAGATGGAAGGAATATTGTGTAACAAAGTTTTATTAATTTTTCAACAGTAGTAGTAGTAGTAGTACTGTAGGTACATACATTTTACTGAATGATAGTAATGTATTTCTGCCACAGTGTCTACAAGCTAAACCAAACTTTTATTTTGACGGGTTTCCGTCAATACCTTTACATTTCTGTGAGTATTTGACCCTGGTTTTACTAAAATGAAACAGTGATCTGCTCACGAAGTACTCTCAGAGCATGCGTCTGCAACATTCATTCATAAAGAGACACGCAGAATAGGCTGGATTCATATTTAAATGGTATTTTGCTGTGTTATTTACAGATACTAGTCTATATCATGATTTGTTTGTAATGATCGGCTTTTGATTAATTCATTCAAACTTTGACAATTCCGTGAATTCCTCGGAAATCATAGGGCGATACAGAAACATTCGGGGCTAAAGAAAAATCTTTCGGGGCTCGATCCCTGAATGATTAGCCCTAACGACGCCCCTGGCTGGAACTGCTCTGCTTCAATATGTGGAAGACCTGTTGTTTTGTTGTTGAGATAAGTCTACAGGTATAGCTGACACTGTCTCCCTCATGTAGCATTTGGCTCAGGAGGGCCACAAGGTCAGCCTGTCAAAACTACAGTTTTTAAAACAACAAGTAACATTTTTGTGTCATGTCATAACACCCAACAGTAAATCCCTATCTGACAAAAGAGTGCAAGCCATAAAAGATGTACCAAAACCAATCACAAAGAAACAAATGTTGTCATTTTTGGGAATGTGCTCCTATTGCAGGACATTTATTCCCAATTGTGCGATTTTTGAGCAGCCTCTGAGAGGGAAGGGGTTGAGGTCATGTGACAAGAGTGGACATGAAAGTTCAACTGTCTCTGTTGCCGACTTTGGGCCTACCGGTACCAACTAAGCCTTTTGTTCAGATGGTGGATGAGAAAAATGGGTTTATGACTTCTTCTTGCAGCATTATGGAGACAGACTGCGACCTGTGACCTATTTTTCAAGCAAGTTAGATCCAGTAGCAGCAGGTCTGTCACGGTGTCTGAGTGCGGTGGTGTCTGCTGAGAAGGCTGTGATGGCGTCTAGAGAATTTGTAGGGTACTCTGACCTGACATTGATGGTGCCACACGCAGTGTCCATGATTCTAAAAGAACAAAAAAAAATAAAAAAACATGGCACTTATCAACGGCTCGTTGGTTGCAATACCACACTATCTTGCTTGATATGCCGAACGCTGCACAACCTTGAATCCTGCCACCCTCCTTCAGACGGAGGAACATCATTGTTGTCTGACCGTGCTCGATCAAGTGTGTCTGCCACGTCCAGATCTTTTAGACATACCACTTGAAAATTGCGAAAATGTCCTCTTTGTGGATGGTTCAGCATTCAGAGTTCCACAAACAGGCCAGAATAAAGTGGGCTATGCTGTAATGACCGAATTTGTGTTGTGACTTCTGGGGCATTGCCATCAAACTATTCAGCACAAGCAGCAGAGCTTGTGGCCTTAACAGAGGCGTGTAAACTTATGACAGGAAAATGTGTCACAATTTACACATCTGGGGTTTCGCATGATTTTGGAGCACTGTGGAAACAGAAAATTTTTAAAGTCAGATGGGCGCCCAATATTACATGCTCTTCTTGTGGCAGCTTTACTAGAAGCCATTTGTAAATGTGCAACACACAAAAAACAAAGATGGTGTCCACAGGAGACACCAGAGCAGACGCGGCAGTGAAGGCCGTGGCGGCTAAACAGCAAAAAGAAACAGAGTGTACTTTGTTATCTGAAAATAACATTGATGTTTCTTCTTACTTACAGAGCATGCAGACTTTTGCTTTAGGAGCAGAGAAAGACCAGTGGAAACAATCCGGATGTACACTGAATAATGCTGTTTGTTTTCCCGACACTTCTTTGCTCATTATGCTAAGACGATGCCATGCATCAAAATGGGGAATCATTGCACAGATTAAAGAATTGTGGCTTGCAAAGGGGTTCACAACATTCGCAGAACATTTTTGTAAAAGATGTGTCATTTGTAACACTCACAATGTGGCAAAGGGGACAAAAATGTCCCAAGCAGCAGCAGTAGCGAAGGCTCTGTTGACTGAAATAATCCTGAGATGGGGAATCCCACGAAAAATCTGTTCGGACAATGGAACCCATTTTGCCAATGAGGCAATAAAACAGGTGGGTCAGTTTTTAGGGATAGATATGAGAACACATTGCAGCAAACATTGAGCTCAGGTGGAGCAGTCAAATGATAAAATGCTATAAGAAAAACTAATTCGCCAAATGTGAGGAAACGGGACTGGTATGGGTTTAGGCGCTCCCCCAATTGTTCTCATATACATGAGAAAGAGATCCAGGGTAAACCTGAGCCCATTTAAAATTCTCTTTGGTAGACCACCATTTATGGGAATGGAAGGAGGCAAACAACAACTGCCATCAACAGAATTGTGTAATTGCAATATTATTGTGTAATATGCAATATAATTTGTGAAACCACTTTAATCATTTTGTTTTAGACTCTTCTCAGATATATTAAAATTAACAACTAGAATAATTTAAGCTGTATCATCTAGCCCACCTGATTATGATACTAAACTTACCTTGAATTGAACCTTTTCAGTAAGTGAAATAAACTGATTAATTTGTAATTAGGTCAAATGGACACCAGTTTGGCCAGGCTGGGAGACCAACTAAAACCAGCTAAAACCAGCCTGACCAGACTGGGAGACTAGCTAAAACCAGCTAAAACCAGCCTGTCCAGGCTGGGAGACCAGCTAAAACCAGCTACTTCCAGCTAAAACCAGCCTGGCTAGGCTGGGAGACCAACTAAAACCAGCCCTGGCCAGGCTGGGAGAACCAAAAGCCGGCTGGGACCAAAACCAGCCTGGCCGGGCTGGGAGACCAAAACCAGCTAGCCAGTTCCTAGCTAAAAGCCTGCAACCAGACCAGCTAAAAATAAACCCAGCTAAAACCAGCCTGACCAGGCTGGGAGACCAGCCTGACTTTAAAACCAGCTGCTGCTAGCTAAAACCAGCCTGACCAGGCTGGGAGACCAACCAGCTAAAACCAGCTCCAGCCTGACCAGGCTGGGAGACCAGCTAAAACCAGCCTGGCCAGGCTGGGAGACCAGCTAAAACCAGCTACTTCCAGCTAAAACAAGCCTGACCAGGCTGGGAGACCAACTAAAACCAGCTAAAACCAGCCTGGTCAGGCTGGGAGACCAGCTAAAAACAGCTACTTCCAGCTTAAACTAGCTAAAACCAGCCAACCAGCTGGTTTTGTATAGCGTCAAAACCGTCAATGTTGTTTTGTAAAACAGCAAACAGCTATGGTGGCAGAACAGGCATTTTGTACTCTCCAGTGTTTTACAATGAAAGTTCATTATAAAGAGCATACATCAATATTTCATTAATATCAGTTATGCAGATAGTAATGGCAGACTATATAAAGATATGAATCTTGGGAGTATGACGTAGCAGAATGTATTATCTGACTCTTACTATGTGTGGAAAGTTACCAGTTAGGAGATGTAACCTTGAAGGCTAGGGAAGAGATATAAGTTAGAGTGAGCCCTCTCTTCTTGGTCGCACTCTGCAGTAATCTGTGTTTCTGTATGACTGTCTGACCTTCTTTGCAAAAAATAAACTTACAAAAGACATTTGACTGAGTTTGTCTCTTTCTCTGGTGAGAATCGTTTTTATTTTGCCACAACATATACTTCAGCTCCTTCATAAATAGTGATAAACTCTCACCTATAGACACACATACACAAGTTTGTGTGTGCTGAATGTGTTTGTGTTGTATGGCAGAACATTTAGAGCTTCTGCTTCTTGTGTGCTCCTCTGATCCACTAGTGCTGCACGTTCACACACGTCTGAAACATGATTTATGTATATGTTTAATGCAGTTTATTTTTTACCTGCTTTATGTGTTGGGTTCAGTTGGGTATGTAATATATAATTCTGGAACGAATCATCATCACAGTGATTCGCTCCAGTGTGTGACTGGAATACAAATGTGTGTTTCATCGGACGTGCTGTGAGTGCGTTCAGATGTACCGTTACGCCGTCCCTTTAAGAACCGCAGGAAACTCCCGTCTCACAATCACTACGACGGCTTGTTTTGCTGGTCGTCTGGAAATAATCCGATTAATGTCGCCGTTCACTCTGGAATTTCCAGTCACTCACACTCACATGCTCTGAGCGCCACGGTAATATTTAGGCATTTACCCCATCATAACATCTTAACTCATATTCACAAGTTAATATTCACACACTGACGCTTTCATAACGACCATTCTGAATGTCTAAACTTATTTACACATCAGACACTTATATTGACTTATATTCAGTCTTATATTCACATCACGCACACTAATACTGACACGATCGCAAAAATTCACGCCATTATAACGAACATTCTAAACTTCGAACTCATATTAACATCACATGCGCTATTCACGCCATCACTAATATTCACGCAATCACAACAAACGTTCTGAACGTCTGCACTATTATTACATCACACAGGCTAATATTCACACACATTACTATTCACATGATCGTTAATATTCACGTCATCATAACGAACATTCTGAATGTCTGAACTCATATTCACTTCACGCTAATATTCATGTGATCACCAATATTCACACCATCACAACAAATGTTCTTGACGTCTGAACTCATATTCACATAAACACCAACATTCAGACGTTGACATCATCATTAATGTTCTGAATGTCTAAACTCATATTCACATCACATACATGCTATTATTCACACAAGCGCTAATATTTACGCCATCATAACAAACATTCTGAAGGTCTGAACCCATATTCACACCACACGTGTTAATATTCAGGCGACTGCTGATATTCACGCCATCAAAGCTAATGTTCTAAACATCTAAACTGATATTCACCTCATGCACGATAATATTTATGTGATCGCTAATATTCACGCCACCAAAGCTAACGTTCTGAACATCTGAACTCATATTTACCTCACGCACGCTAATATTCACGATCTCTAATATTCACGCCATCAAAGCTAACGTTCTTAATGTCTGAACTCATTCACATCACACGTTAATATTCAAGCGGTCGCTAATATTCACAATTGCTAATATTCACACCATCATAACAAATATTCTTAACATCTGAACTCATATTCACATACAAACACTAATATTCACATGTTGACGCTATCATACCGAACGTTCTGAATGTCTGAACTCATATTTACATCACACACGCTAATATTCATGTGATTGCTAATATTCACGCCATCATAACATTTTAAACATCTGAACTTATATTCACATGGCTAAACACTCACATATTCACAACCCACATGCTAATTAACACCGTTTGGGTGGTTGATGATGACTGGGTGGTTGACAACATTTCATGGATATTGTGGGTGGTTGCTATGGTATTGCTAGGGTGTTGTGAATTGTTGGCAGAGAGTTGCTAGGATGTTCTATGTGGTCACTAAGGTGCTCTGGGTAATTGACTGTGTTGCTAAGGTGCTTCCTAGTGCTACTATTTGGCTGTATTACTAGGGTTTGGTTGCCAGGGAGTTGCTAGGATGTTCTGGTTGGCAAGGTCTTGCTGGGGATGTTTTGAGGTTGTTGCTAGGGTCTTGTGGGTGATTGACAGAGCATTGCAAGGCTGTTATTGGTGGTTGCTTACGGGCAGCTCTGGGCCACAGGAAGCTATAGACATAGGGTATAATGAGTGGTTGCTAGGGTGTTCTGAAGTTTTTTTTTATATTACTAAGGTATTGTGGTGGTTGAAAGGGAGTTGCTAGTGAGTTATGGGTGGTTGATAGGTAGTTGCTAGGGTATTATAGGTAATTGCCAGTGGCTTGGGTGTTCTAAGTTGTTATCAAAGTGTTTTGGCTGGTTGTCAGAGCATTGCTAGGGTATTATTGGTGGTTGCTAGGGTGTTGAGGATGGTTGCCAGGGAGTTGCTAGGATGTTCTATGTGGTTCCAAAGGTATTCTAGGTGATTGCTAGGATATTATCGGAGTGGGTGAAGTGAATGTTTTTTAGGGTGTTACATTGTTACTAAGTTTTATTGGTGGTTGCTAGAGTATATTATGGGATGTTGCCTTTATTTCTTTAACACTGCAGCTCAGAATAAAATAGATCAGAGCAGAGCTGAATATGTGACCCAGTGTTACGTTGTTACTAAGTGTTATTGGTGGTTGCTAGGGTATCATTATGGGATGTTGCCTTTATTTCTTTAACACTGCAGCTCAGAATAAAAGAGAACAGAACAGAGCTAAATATTTGTTACTAATGGTTATTAGTGGTTGCTAGGGTATCAGTATGGGATGTTGCCTTTATTTCTTTAACACTGCAACTCAGAATAAAATAGAACAGAACAGAGCTGAATATCTGACCCAGTGGTCTCAATAAAGAAAAAAAGCCGTCCTGATCCAGACACAGTGACCGTGGTGGACGTGTGTGTGTGTGTGAGGTCAGCTGGAGTCTCTCACAACAGCTGATCATGTTCCTCATGTCTCTGTGGGCGGATCCATTTGGGATCGGCTGTATAAAGGCTGAATAACGGCATTACAGTCTCAGAGCCAAGAGGCAGAGCTGGACTTCAGCAGGTGAGCAAACAGACTCGTATTGATCAGATATGTTTCATGTGCTCTGATGATCAACTTAACAGTGTTCTCCAAACAGACCTGATCATCTCTGGACATCATGGAGACAGCAAGAGAATTGGTTCCTTTCATCAGAGAGATGTTGAGTCAGAAGCCGAGCCGTGGTCTGCTAAAGGTGTATCTGGTGGGGTCAGTCCTGGCTGTCCTGGGGTCAGTTTTAGGGCTGGTGGAACTGGTGTTGCAGCCTTTCACCGCTGATGATGACCCAGAGCTCAGCTCTCTGATGACCCGACAGGACAAACGCAAACGCTCTGCTAACCGGACACACGCCTTCTAAAGACACTCCAGACCCGTCCCGCAGGAGGGATGATGTTTATACCGCACCAAAGACCAGGTCTGAGGTGGTCTGAGTGAGGTTTCAGCATGTTTACACATCACTGTGAGATTTGTGATAGACAACACGGATCGCTGTGATTATATTACATACAGACTGTGAACGTATAAACGCAACTTGAACGTTTTGTATTTAAAGATGGACAATGGCTTACTGTTTTATAGTTGAAAGAAGTCTTTTTTCACATACAAGTGTTTATATTGTGTTTTATTAACTTCATATTTATTTTGTAAAACCAATAAAGGACTTAACAACACTATAACATAACATGATATATCAGATTTTCATTTTGTAATAAGCCAAATGAGCTTCATTGTAGTTCACCGTTGAGTTCATCATACTGAGATTGTCTAATGTTTTGTGAAATTCAAACTATAGAAATAAATCAATGTAAAATTGCCTATTATCAATGCGTTGCCTAGAAAAAACTTTAAGTTCGCACACAAAATAACTGAAAAATAGTTTTCCCCCCACTTACTGTTATTTTCATTATCAGGTTTGAATTCCCGCTCACGCGTTTTTCAAGCGAACGCCATTCTGGCGGGAACGCAGATATTATGTGAGAGAAAGCAGAGAATTGAAGTGTATTTCCCCTCGTATGTCATTTTTTCTGTCAGAATGAGACATTGACATGTAAAACTGGCTTTAGTGCGACACCTAGAGGAGAAAGACGCGAGTATTTATCAATACACTTGAAACTATTCATTTTCTACGAACGAACTAGCGGGACTTACATGCTAAATGTTAGTATTTTATCATAAGCGTAAGATAATAGTTACGTTTAATAATTTATTTAGTATGTTTATAATACCACATGTCGTATTGTGTATATATTTACAGCTCTTATTTTGAAGTGTCCTCGGCTTTTATTTTGGAGTGTTTTCGGCGCTGGAAGCGGAAGTGCCGCACGCGTGTGTCTCGTTCATTCATTGCAGGAGTTTGCTGGAGCTCAGTGTGATATTAATACTTATTCGAGCTCATAATGATTAAGGAGAACTGCTGGAATATTCCGGTGAATGCTCCGGCGTGTATGGAGAGACACCTGGACGCGGTCGATTACAGAGCAGGTCAGAATAAACCATCAGCTCTCGTTTGAACAACATTATATGCACATGTGCATTCAGTGCTTCATAGCAAAACATCACAGATGAATAGAGTAAAAAAATGAACTGATAGACATAAACATGCTTAACCAGTTGATTGCTAACATTAAGAATTGCAAACGATTTTTTTGTATTGCAAGATTTCTGAAATGTGTAAATATACAAATGAAGCGATGTCTTATTAAATACGAACTAATATGCAAACATAAATGGATAAAGCATGGTTATAATGTTTTGTTTGGTTTTGCTGAGTTAGTAGAGTTTGGATTTCTCTTTTTATCACTCCATAAATCAGAAAATACTCAAAAAAGACCAAGTTTTAAGGAATGAAATGTTGTATAAAATCAGGTGAATCGTATATGAACAAACTCTTCAGTAAAAACCTTCAGAATATAAGTAGAAATAAAACTGTAAACTGTAAACAAACTAATTTTGAGTAAACAGCCTTTATAAACATGTATTTGAAATCTACAGATGCAAACAGATAAAGTGCAATAATATAATCAGGTGAATGGGATATTAACAAACTCCTCAGTAAAAATCTACAGAATACAGACAGGAATCAAACTGTAAGTTTGGGTTTATGTAAGTGCTACTGAAGTGGAGAAACAAACTTATTTAAAGAAGACATCCCTTATAAATATGTATTGTAATTTAAATCTACAGACGATGATAGATAAAGTACAATAAAATAAATACTTAAAAATGAGTTTTGTAAGTTTTTCTTTCCACTAGGCTTAAAAAACACTTAATGAAAAGCCAAATAACCCAAAATTGACCAATGCATGAAAAACACAATGCCTTTTTTATTTGTACTGTCTCACCTGAAATATTAGAAATTATTATTGATTTATATATTGATTTATTTTGAATTACTTTTATTATCACTCACACTGATTATTTTATTTTGCTCCAATAAATGTCTCAAATACATTTATCTAACAGCATAGTATTTCTGCCACACGTTATTTTTTTTTCATGTTATGTCGTTAAAACAACTTTTTCTCATTTTTTTCTCGTAATAACGAGATGTTCAAACGACAATTATCTTGTTAAAATTATTTTTTTGTTCTCATAATAACGAGATGTAACAACATCTCGCTACTATGAGAAAAGATGCCGTTTTAACAAGAAAAAGATGTTGTTAAAATGACATATCTTGTTATTACAACATAACTGAGTTGGAAAAGTTATGTGTATGACAGCAGTTCTTCACTGTAAATTCCTCTGTATTTATGATGTATATTTAAATGGTGTTGATTATATTTTTGGGTTTTAAGTTTAAATGACTTTTTTTTTTTTGTTATATATTCTATTTCTCAGTTTCTCAGATGCAGTAATGATTGTGTTTGTGTGTGTTGTAGATGGCACGCTGCTGTTGGCCGCGTCCAGTCTGTCGGGTCGCTGCTGGCAGGGCTCCGTGTGGGTGTACAGTGACCCTAAACTGGCTCCCAGTGAGGGCTTCTGTAAGGCGGGCGTTCAGACCGAAGCTGGAGTCACAGACGCCCAGTGGATCTCGGAGCGTGCGCTGCTGCTGGCCTCAGACGCGGGTATGAAAATACACTCTTACTCACGTATAAAGTACCATGGTATTACTGTGTGTTTATGGACATATATCATAGTGATATGGTGTGTTTTTGAACATGTACCAAGGTTTTATCATATTATTTGGACATTTACCATGGTAATACCATGGTTTTACATTTGTTTAACAATATTTTAGCATATTTTAGCAATTTTTAAAAATCTGGCAGCATATCCTTTTTACAAATTAACCATTAAAAACAAACATACACACAACGACAACAAAAAAGAGAAAAAATTTTGGAATTTGTATTTTTGTGTGCTTTATTCCTTTTGTCTTTGTTTTGTTTTTATAACTGTGCTGAAAAGATTCCTGAACCCCTTCAAAGTCCCGATCTGAATTAAATGAATCGCGATTCGCGCTCCGAAGATCCGATCTAAATCAAATGATTCGCGAACCATCGTTTCAGGTCAGGCATCGGAGCGCAAATCGTGAATGATTCGCGATCCCGCTCTAAACATTCGCGATCCTTGCAGCGAAGTCTAATCTTGAATAATGATTAGCGAACCATTATTTGAAATGGTGACTTCTGAGCGCTGACAGCGAATCATTCAATTCCCGAAACGATTCACGAATCCGTTCCGGTGTTCCGATTCAATCAAATGATTCGCGAACCATCATTTCAGATCAGGCATTGGAAAGCGGAGCGCGAATCATTAAATTCCCGAAACGATTCACGAATCCTTTCCGAAGTTCCGATTAAATAAAATGATTCGCGAACCATCGTTTCAGATCAGGCATCGGAGCGCTGACAGCGAATCATTCAATTCCCGAATCCGTTCCAAAGTTCCGATCTTATTTTTTTTATTTATTTTTATTTTTTATTTTTTTTCGGATTGCTTTTTTTTTTATTTTTTATTTTTATTGAACATTACAGATATTCAAAACAACAAGACCGTACAAATACAGACAAAATAAATAAAAAGAAACAAGAATACACAGATTTGTTGCCAGGGTAACAAACAAAGAAAAAAACAGGGTAATAAAATTACATTTTAGGATGACACAAAGGATGAATACAGAGATACAGTTTTCATAGCTTTCAAATTAGTAGAACTTTGGATAGTTTCCACATACATATCCAAGTCCACTTTGAACAAAGAAAAAAGAGGTCTAGAGCCAGTAAACTTTTGTTTATGAATGTGAAATTTAGCTAACAGAAAACACAAATTATGTAATATTTTCCTGTATTCTCCTTAGAATATTCAAATAAGCCAAACAAGGCATCTTTAAAACAAAATGAGAAGTCACTTACAAAATAAGATTGAATAAACACCAAAAAATCTGACCAGAATTTCTCTGTGTGGGTGCATTGCCAAAACAAATTAATGAAGTGTTCTTCAGAAGAATGACAAAAACTGCAGTTCACTTCAATGTCAGGCTTATATTTCCTAAGAAAGACTTTAGTCGGGTAACATTTGTGAATCAGTTTAAATGTCATTTCTTTTACTTTATTGGTAAGCAGATACTTATGAGGCAAGGTCCATACTTTCTCCCAAGGTATATTCTCCACAATATTATTCCAATACGGTATTACATATGGAATTGATGTAGTCTCAGCCTGGAAGAGAGCTCTGATTTTATAGTTATTTTTCTGACGATCTTCAGAGAAGCATACACCTCCAGTCATGGTGTCAGTTAAATTCAGAGAGTAAGAACACGGCCATGGAAATGTAGAACCTTGCAACAGAAAAGACACACCAGAGGGAATGACATTGAAAACAATTGCATATTCATCGGCAGATACAGGAATATTATATTTCTGTAAAATATCTGAATAATTATAAAGTCTGCCTTGTGAGTTAAAAAGCTGTCCAACTAAAAGAAGGTTGTTTTCAAACCAATCTCTGAAGAAAAGTGATTTATTCTTGTAAAGAATATCCTTATTGTTCCATAAGTAATATTTGTGCGGAGAGAAGTTGTGTTTGTATATGAGGGACCAGGCCAAGAGCATCTGCTTATGGAAATTAGAAAGTTTGAAAAATTCCGATCTTAATCAAATGATTCGCGAACCATAATTTCAGATCAGGCATCGGAATCATTTCAAAACCTGAACAATGATTCGCGACTCATTATTTCAAATCGTGATTTCTGAGCGCGTATAGCGAATTATCCAATTCCCGAAACGATTCGCGAACCGTTCTGAATTTCCGATCTGAATCAAATGATTCGCGGTACGCGATCCGATTGGAGCGCTTCGAAACAGTGAATCATTTTGCGACTGAATGTTGATTCGGAGTTTCGAAAACCTCAGTCGCCCATCACTATACGTACTTCATAAAATTATTACAAGCGATGTCGAAATTCGAAAATGAATGGCTGTTTTGATCTGGTTTTTGCTAGTGAATCGTTTGAACTGAATGACTGAAGGCATGAGTTTGAATGAATCGGAGCGGTTCCAGCGTAAATGACTCACTCAATTGATTCAGTTTGTCTGTTCCTTCGCTTTTCGCGTCTTCAGTCATGTTTACACGACACTGTCAGTACTACTACTGGCTTAGCTCGCTAGTTTGATGACATTAACTGAAATTAGCGAAACAAATATGATGTTTACAAATAAAATATCCATATTTCTACTCAAAAGCTAACATCCAACACAAATGTACGAACATGTTGAGGTGAGGAAAACGGTTTACTGCTAACTAGTAAAACATGTTAGATGTAAACATTGTGCATTATGATGGAGTTTGTAGCTTAATTCACTATATTTGAAATAGTTTGAGCACTGCAGCTGACTGTTCAATAGGAAATCAGATGAAATCATCCAGTCATCTCATACTAGAAAGTCAATTTTACATTTATAGTACATTGTATATACTGCAATACATATTTGAGAAATGATTGATTATATTAGTTTAAATAGAGTGGTAGTCAGTGTAAAAAGAACAAATTGGAGAAGCAGATGAACACAAAACAGCAGAGCAACAAAGTTAAAGAGGGTAACATTCTGGGATTTTTATGAGCATTTTTTAATGAGCATTTACTGTGGAAATACTTTTTGTGGACATGTTCAGTATTGTGTTAAATTTTTCACATTTACCATAGCATTGCTATGTTTTTATATCATGGTTTTTGATCATGTAACATGATATTTTCTGAAGTCCCATCTGAATGCCCTGACATATGTGTTTTTGTGTGTGTCGGTCAGGTTCGGTGGAGCTGTGGGAGCTGGCGGAGGACGAGCGTCTCCTGCTGAACCGCTTCACTCGTCACGAGCACGATGACGTGGTGACGGCCGTGAGTGTGAGCGCTAACAAGCGTCACGCCGTCAGCTGTAGTGTGGACTGCAGGTCAGCAGGTGGCGCTGTGGGTCTGAATTAGCCTCGTCATGATCTTAATGCACTCAATCTCTCTCCTTCTCATTACAGGATCAAAGTGTGGGATCTGAACCAGGAGACCGTCATCAGCTCCTATAACGGTGAGCAGAGGAAGTGATGTCACTTTGGATTCTGTCATGATTAGAATAGACCTCCACACATTTATGAATGCAGTATAATTATTTATGTTTGTGAGATGTAATGTGCTCTTTGTCTTGATTTGATTGTTGGCTGTGAGTCAAATGATGTGATTCATGGGGATCAGGTTGGTTTGGTTCATGAACTCATGATTGAAGAATTTTTTTCAGTGTGTTTGGGAGAAACAGAATGAAAAACACTTCCGAAAACCAGACTGTGGTGAAAGACTGATGAGTTGAGCTTTACTAAGAAATAGTTACATTCAAATCTAATTTAAAAGTTTACTTTTAAAAGTCAAATGGTCAAAGGTCAGTATTTTCACTGGTCAAAAGGTCATGCATATTCTTAAATATTTTTTTTTAACATTGCTTATATATATATATATATATATATATATATAAATATACATATATATATATATAAATATTTACATATAGTTTAATAATAAAATAAGAACTTATCTGTCTGTCTGTACTTTTGATAATTAATGATATTAATATGTAATTTATTTAAATGGTGTATATATTGTTTGTATATTCTTAGAAGATTTTTTAAATATAATTAATTATATTAAAATGTGATTTATGTGAAAAATGATTTTTTTAAATATGTGAATATATATACTCTTAGAACATGTTCAGATATTTTAATAATGACTAATATTCATGTAATTTTATGAGATATAGGCTGTATATAATTATTAAATATATGTAAATATGTATTCTTGGAGCATTATCTCAAATTTTATTTTTGTGATCCTGGACCACAAAGACAGTCATAAGTCACACGTTTATATGTAGCAATAGCCAAAAATACACTGTATGGGTCAAAATGTTCCTTGAAGATATTTTGTAAGTTTTCTACTGTAAATATATGAAAACTTAATTTTTGATTAGTAATATGCATTGCTAAGAACTTCATTTGGCCAACTTTAAAGGTGATTTTCTCAATATTTAGATTTTTTTTTTTCCACCCTCAGATTACAGATTTTTAAATAGTTGTATCTTGGCCAAATATTGTCCTGTTCTAACCCAAAAAAAATAAATCACTTGACCCTTATGACTGTTTTTGTGGTCCAGGGTCACATTTATTTATTATTCATATATATGTAAATGTATAAATATATTCTTGGAGTATTACCTAATTTTAATAATCACTGAAAAATACTAATATTAATTGTTTGCACTTTAGTTAAACTATATATTGTTAATAAAAATGTGTTTTGTAGAAATATATTATTAAAATATGTGATTTTTTTTTTTAATAGTTAATTGTAGTTGTGTGTAAATATAACCATGTATTTTGAATATTCATTTATTATATTTATTATCAATATAAATATGTGTGTATGTGTGTGTCTCAGCTCACTCTCAGCCGGTCAGCAGTGTGTCGTGTTCTCCTGTGGACGAGTCTCTCTTCCTGTCATGTGCTCAGGTCAGTGTCATCACACACACATACACACACTTGTATATGCACGTGTGTTTGAGTTTGTAACCATCTCACACTCTGCAGGACGGACGGCTGCTGCTGTGGGACCGACGGAAACCCAAACCTGCCTCTCGCCTAGGTACAAACACACAAACTCAACCGTAATCATTAACTTTAAGCTTTCAGTCTGTCTAACTTCCTGTCAATCTCTTTTAGACGTAGTCTCTCCCAGTTGCAGTCCCACAGCCGTCGTCTGGCACCCTCATCAGAGCAGCACCATCGCATACGGTACGTCCTCATATACCACAATGCACTGCTCTGTCCCTTGATGCTCTGCTGATGTTGACGTGTTTGGTGTCAGGTGACGAACTGGGTCGAGTGACTGTGAGGGATCTGCAGACGTCAGATGGTGTACGGACGATAAACGCTCACAGCCGTCAGGTCTCTAGACTGACGTTTTCCTCTGACAGGTACGGAAGAAAAAACTGCAGTGCTTTTAAGTGTTTAAGTGTAAAGTACGGCATATTGTAAAGTACGCCGTGTGCTGGATAATGACTGGTGGTTATTATGGGCTTTCACCTGCAGTTCAACCCTGCTGGCCTCTATCAGTGATGACTGCTCCGTTGCTGTAGTTACTGCAGAACTCAGAGAAATGTGAGTATTGACACAGGCCTCTCTCCTCATTGGCTGTCTGGCATCGTCCAATGAGAGGACGGGAAATCCACACACCCCAAAGTACATGAAACTGACAATCATCAAACAGATTTTGTGGCTTAAATATTTTATTACATATAGTGGATTTAACTTTAAACAATTGAATACTAAAAACACACATATGTAATACAATGATTGAATGTTTAAAAAGTTCTAAGTTTAATTAGAAATAATACATATTTTTATTTATACAATTATAATATTTGAAAATTATATCAAATGAATCATACTGAAAGAATGTAATATTGAAAAATAACAAAGAATTTAAAAAATATATTAAACAAAAATAGCTAAAAAAAGTGTATATATATATATATATATATATATATATATAATTCCATATTATGTAACTAATTATATGTTATATAATTTGAATAAATATTTCTGGTATTTAATAATTATATTAAATTGAACGTTGTATAAAATGATGGTCCGTATTTAGTTTCAGGGACCGGCGGCACCAGGATTTCGTGCGTGGCGTGTGTTGGGTCCCGGGCGGGTCGGGCGTGTTGACCACCGTGGGCTGGGACCATCAGGTGCTGCACCACAGCGTGGGCCAAACGTCTGCACCCTAGAGCATCATGGGAAACCACATCAACCTCCAATTCATCCCCATTTCTGTTGTTCCGTCACCATCAAATTATGTTTCATGAGTTTGATGCATAATCATAGTAGGATCCAAATTCAAGTGCATTTTTAGTAACAGAAATGGGTATGAATGCTGTTTTCTTCTCATATTTGGCCAAACAAACATATTTCACATTTCACTGTTTAATAAAGTTTCTGTCATGTGTATATTTATGCTCTTGCATATTTTTATTATTATTTCAGGGGTAACAAAGGGTAAAATGTCCAAAATAATTTATGAACAGTCGTACAAATACGCTTGCAGATTACTAAAGCACAATTATTGACCTATTGCGATTGTCTCTGACATATATTACACAATTAAAACGGTGGAGATGTGTGAGATTCCAAGAAAAACATCTCATGTTTGTAGCAGATGCTAGCTTATTTCTTCAAAAGACACTTTTAAAGATGATCTTCATCAAAAACGTTCTTCTTTGATTCTTGCTTAAGATAAAAAATAAAAAAAAAACTACGAAAAGCAGCAAAAGATTTTTCTTCATTTCGAAGAACCATCAGTAATGTGTTCAAGGCTTCGAAACCATATATAACAGCATCTTGATCAAATTTTAAGGCTTATTTTATACTTTTTTTTTTTTTTTAATAAGTTCATAAAAATACATTATGTTTTGACCTGGAAAAAAAGTCCAGCACCATTCGAAAGCAGCTCTCATACAGAGAGCTATAGATTAATGATTAAAGAAGTTCGAAAATATTATGTAGACATCACAATTAAGAACTTGTGTTCTTAATTTTTAACCTGATTAAACAACTGATTAGAAACTTGAATAAGCAAATGATTTAAAGGAATTAAATTAAAAGTTAGCTCCATATACAGGCACAGTTGGTCCATTGATTGATTTTTAGCAGCTTTAGAAAGTCCGTGATAAAGCTGTGGTTGTAAGAGTTTGGCACAACCTGAACATATTGACAACTGAAGAAGCGTCCAGGTAGAAAGTTAGAGTAATACTTTAGCAAAGCTCCAGACCAGGTGCAAAACGTTAAGTGTCTTTCAGGTAGGTGCATATGTACAGGTAAGGGGTTATTCCAGTTAGGAATGTTCTCTGGATCAGGATGAACCATCTTTGATAACCGGTGTTATCGGTTGTTTGGCTCCTGGTCTCACGGTGAATGTCATTCCAAACTGCTGTTTGTTTGATGGTCCATTACTGAAAGATAAAAAAAAGAGTCCAATTATTCACAAGAAAGTGCTTTTTCAAAGTTATAAAAGCAAGAAGTATTAGAACTTCAAGATTCCACTTCAACCAGTAGTTTCTCAATATTACGAAAGTGTTTTTTTGGTCATCGGCTGGATTGAAACCTGTTAGGTACGTCTACGCTGTAGGTTGTTGTGTTTAAGCTTCTAAACAAAAACTGACTTAATCATAAATGTCATGGAAACAACCGTTGAGTATTATTGCGGTATCAGAGACAGTCTATTTATCTTCCTGATGATTCACCTCAGCTATGTGCACGTGCTATGAGGGAGGCGTTGATCGTGATGACTGAATGATTGTGTGCGTACTCAAAAAATTTTACGTAATTTTTCTGTACATTATCTGATGTCACCAAATCTCCTATGGAATCTTGTTTCCGTCACAAAGTAAAAAAGACTTTAGTTGGAACTCCCAATTGTGCCTTTATACCAGGATTGCCAGGTTTTCACAAAAAAAACCTGCCCAATTGCTATTCAAAACTAGGCCAAAAGTAGACCAAATGCATTTTGAGGGGGGTCCCCGTTAAAAATCGCTTCCTGGGGGGTAAAATACACTTTTTTTTTTCTTCCCTTAGTAAAATTACCATTCCATGGGTTAAATATTTCGTCATTGGGGTTGCTTCAACCCGCGGACAACACTGCTTTATACCTCACAATGTGAGTATTTTCTTTTCCCCATGGATAAAGTCCTGACTCTTTTCCTCATCTAATGTCATTTTTCAGTCAAAATACACATTACAGAAGTAAAATAGATTGTGAATGCCATGCTGGTGTTCACTTTTAGTTTACCTGTTCTGGGTTTTAGCCGTAGTGGCCAAACTTTGAGCTTTTCTGGCCGCTTTGGTTTCCAGCTCCTTCATGTCCAGTCCACGAGTTTGTGACGGCAAGGTGGCACTCCGGTTTGTCATAGCCATAGCCGGTTTGTATGTGGCAGGGGGCGACGTGGCCTCGTCATCAGACAGCGGAGAGTTCCAGTCATCTCCGTTGGTCTCCGCCTCCTTGACAGCTGAGAACTTAGGGTCCATCTCTAGCATCTTCTTCTGCAGGATACTGAGAAGTGTCGCCTGGCTAGCGGAAACAGATGGAGCCACTTGTGCAGGGGGTTGAGTGGGTTTAGTCTGAACGGGTGGTTTGGATTGGAACTGGATATTTGGGGGAAGCACTGGAGCCTTGGGAGGAAAGCTGGGTGGTTTAGGTTTGGGGGAAATGGGGGCGCCATTGGTGACAGGAGGAGGTGTCGCAGGTACGGAGGGTTTGGCAGTTGGAGAAACAGGAGGAGGGTGGCCAATGGTGATTGGTGTAGGTAAGGGTTTTACAGGGTTAGCAGGAGCCGGGTGACTTGGTGGGGCACTGTTGGTAACTGGAGCAGGGGTAGCAGGCAAGAAGGTTTTAGCAGGAGGAGGGGCACTTTTCACAGGGGGAGCAGGAGCGGGGTGACTTGGCGGAGGAACTGGAGGTTCCTCCTCAGAGTCCGAGTTGGCAAATTCAGGAGGTGGAGGAATGAACACCAAGTCTTCTCCAACAGGGACACCTGGACCACTAACAGAGTGGTTCACTGGGCTTCGTAGATGGCTTGAGCTTAGCTCCGGCTTTGAGTAGGACGCATCTGGAATGTCCACTTTGAGTGGTTGTGTGTTTGTGGTCAATTTTAATTGTGCACTTGGACTGTCCGGTGTTGGGTCTCGAGGAATGACAGTGAAGGAGTTTGGTTTTTCCACATTCGGTTGGATCACGGAATTGACTGGCTCTGTCGAGTTGCTGTTCTGTTGGGACAGAGCAGTTCTCTGTTTTTCTCTTTCCTTTGCAGCCATCAGCAAGGCGAAAGGTGAGGTTGAGGCCTCTTTCTTTACTGAGCCATCTGCGGCCCGTGTGTTGGGATGCCGGTTCAAGTTGGGGCTGTACCTGCGAGGCCTGCCAGGGGACTCTACTGGTGGCCAAACGTCAGGTATCCTTTTCTCTATTTTGGGTGAGAATCTGATTGGTGCTGGCACCTCAGTAGGGATGGTTTGTGGTGTTACAGGCTCAGGATTGATTTTGGGCTCTAACTTAACTGGTTCACTTGGTGCTTGTGCCATTTCTGGCTGGTCATCGAGTAGCTGAGTGGTGGAGCTGTTCCGACGGGCTGGTTTTGTTGGTGCCACCGCTGGTTGGAAAGATCCAGTATTTTTCCCACCGTTCCCATTGACAACACCAACTGTGTTTCCAGCCGAATCTTCCAGCAGCAAAATGGACTGGGCTTTTTTGTCCCCATCTGTCTGTGCAACAAGTAGTGCACCCTTCTGCACGTTGTAGAGTTTGGCGGTGTTCTGGGGGTTGAAGCTAGATGGTGTTGGGTTAGATGCAACGGGTTGCACAGGAGTTTGGGACTGGATGTCCAGATTGGGTACGGAGGACATTCGGACGGGTTTTGGAGGTGCTGTTTTCTGAGCTTTGGCAAGAACAGGTGATGCCTTCACAGGGGGTGGCGGTGGGGTGAACTTGGGGCATTCTGGAATATCTTGGATGTCTAGGCTAGAGAGGGAACCTCTGAAACTAGAAGTTTCAGATGGAGGTTTAGGAGGAGGCATTGGAGGAGGTTTAAGCGCGGCAAGGTCCAAATCAGCGCTGTAATCAGAACCGGTAAGTGATGCCGGTTTTCGAGGTGCCATTGGAAGGGTATGCAGGCGTGCATGGTCAAAAGAAGAGTCCGTTTCGGCAAAGTACTGTGGTTGGGGTGGGACGAATGATGGAGGAGGTGGGGCTGCAGAGGACGGAGGTGGTGGAGGAGCAGAGCTAGGCGGAGGCGGTATAAGTATATCCCCCTCGATTAGGTCAGGGACTGAAAGCATCCTTCCATTTGCAAGGTTGGTGGTACTTCCTACAACAAGACAAAGTGGAGATCAACCACAGGTTCATTTAAACATTTGTTTAAGGCAAGATGTTAGCTTTTCCTGATCATCATGTTTGTTGAGTTGTGATCTCACCTGTACCGTTCATCTTGGGCTCAATGAAGGGCGGAAGAACCGGTACCTTGGGAGTTGGAACTGCAAAGCCTTGCATATTCTCAGTCGACTGGGATTTAAAGAGAAGCATTTGTCAGCAACATCCTAATTAAAGGAGACTTTCAGAAGGTAAGGGAGTCTACAGCAATAACACACCTTTTATTGTAGGAGGCACTGAGTCAGAGTTTGAATTTCTAGGCACCAAACCAACCAGTTTATGACGTTTAAGGATATGGATCCTTTCTCTTAACTTTCTCTTTATTTCTGCTTGAACTGTTTAGAAACTGCAGGACCCATCCAGATTTCATACTTACACGTGGTATGAATAGGGTGAGATAATGTTCCAGATGTGTTTCTGTAAATTAGGTGAGGCAGATTCTTGGACACTCCTCACCAACACCCAATAATGTGAATGATTGTTATGAAATGTTATGGGAATGTTCAAGTTGCTAAACCAAATGTCATTTCTCTGCAAAATGAAGCCTAACCTCTGTCTGATGACAATCTAGAAATAGTTAGACAGTCTTTTCTTGTAGACAGCTTCAGTTGGATTACTATAAAATTGCTTCTCTTTTATTCTTGTTCTTTCAGTTCACTGACATGCAAAAGAGACACACCCCTTAAACGTGTGTTTGTGTTTCAGGTTTTACTGTCTTCATGAAATCATTACTCCAGAAAAATAGCACAACCTGACCAAACCTTCAGGTGTGGACGTCCTCACAAGGAAATAAGACCTAACATAGTATCTAAACATTGTGATTGTTTTGTTTTACTAGTAGTATAGTTACTCTACATTTAGAAGTTTGCCAGATGCATTTATCCGAAGCGACTTGCATGAAAATGGGAGTGGTGTTTGCTCATGCAAAAGTCACTGCTGTGGTTGTTCAAAGGCCAAAAGTCAAAAGAAACCATGTTTTTTTTCATTTGTTTTATCATTCACAAGGTGAAAATCATGCAACTTTAACCCCTTAACCCTAAAAGTTTAATACTAACCCTTAGTATGACCCATAATAACGCCTCAGCAAACGTCTGCCTGATCTCGTCTGTACACAAACAAAATGTGTGTATTCAAAACACCACCTGCAGGTTTGGAAAACTCGGCCAACACAAACCCACATCTGTGTGACGTCTAACCTCAGTATGGAGGAACCAGAGGAACATCTGAATCATCAGGATCCTGATGTCATGAGGTAACCGAATGAATCGCTCTGGTCCGAACACGCTCGGGCTGTCAATTACTGATTTAATTGTGTTTGCTGTGATGTCAGGATCTCCAAGGTGATAAAAACACAAAACTGATGATGTGAGTGAGTGCGCTTTGTTCTGTCAGAGTGAAAGTGTGTTTATATGCTGAGGGTGTGTTTGTCCTGAAGCTAAAGGTGTGTCTTTAGCTGTGTGTACAGAACGATTTCAGCACATTTCTCTCAAGACTTCTACTATCAATGAAACAATTAAATGCGAAACGTACAGTGGCGACGCACTAAAACGCATTCACATTGTGTCGTAATTGATATATAACAACAGTATATTCGATTGCCATTTTCATGTACCACTTTATTTACATAGTACTCCAAGGTACTTAAAGATACCATGGTATTACCATAGTGCATTTAGAAAAAAAGTGGCACTACTACTATACATGTACAGAAACAACATAATACCAAGGTAGCATGTCCAAAAACACAGTATTACCATGGTACGTGTCAAAGTGCAGTGGTACAGTGTTAATTTACAAATGTGTACCATGGTTTTAACATATATTGTGGACATATATCATGGTTTTACCCTGTTTTTGGACATGCACCATGGTTTTAGCCTGTTAGTAAAACCATTATTGAATTATGTATTTTAAAAGTCCCTTCAAGCCAAGGGTAGTATCATAGTACATGTCCAAAAAACATGGTAATACTATGGTAAATATTTTGTAAGTGACCCAGCACTAAAAATTTGTTTACTCTTACACGGTGGGACTTTTGTACAGTGATCATTTACAAAAGTGAACCATGGTTTGACCTTGTTTTTTGGACATGTACCATGGTTGTAGCCAAATTTTTCATACATGTACCATGGTTTTACCCTGTTTTTGGACATGCACCACGTTTTAGCCTTGTTTTTTGGACATACCATGGTTTTAGCCAAATTTTTAATACATTTTAATCTTTTTTTTTGGACATGCACCATGGTTTTATCCTGTTTTTGGACATGCACCATGGTTTTATCCTTGTTTTTCATGCATGTACCATGGTTTTAGCCTGTTTTTGGACATGTGCCATGGTCTAGGCCTGTATTTTTGAACATTTGTGTTAGTAAAAACATTACTGTATTGTATATGTACAATGTAGCTTGGAGCCAATAATGTTACCATAATACATGTGCAAAAAACATAGTAATATTTTGTAAGTGACCTAAAAAAATTACTATTTTATTACTATAGAATATCCACTTTACTACTAAGTTAGGGAACATCTTACAAGAGAAGTCTGGTCATGTGATCAGCGTGTTTTGGGACTTACCGCAAAGTGTTTGACAGTCGGACGCGAGCGCACTTTGGCTGTTCCAGACTCTGGGATGGCAGCGGAGTCCAACACCAGCTCCACTTTACCTAAAAAAAACAAAGCAGCTATGTTATTTACCTAGTTAACTTGGTTTAACTAGCAGCCTGTGTTGTTCAAAGCCACTGCTCAAGACCATGTGACCACCAAAACAACAGAACAGCACGTTCATATGCATCATAAAGGCTTCACGACAGGTCAAAGGTCAGTGTTTGGTTTGTCATGTCCCACATTCTTTGAAAAGCCAACAATAACTTTTACTAAACGCAAACTCCCATTGTTATTCATATATGAAGCATAAAAGTGCATTTCCAGTCTGACGTTTCTTTTCTAATGTCACTGCATTAATTTTAGAGTCCAAAACAGTGTGCATCAGTTTAATCAGGATTTGAACCAAAGACCTATTTTTTCTCCAAGTATATGATCTACAGTCTCATAATCTGGTTCAGTTATCTGTGTTTGCTCAGTAACGACTTTAAATGTGTTAATGATGCAATTACCAGAGATTCTGCTGCTCTCATTGTCGTCAATCATTACAAACAGGAAGTTTGAACTAAATTATGATAGCAGACGTCACAGTGTTTTTAAAGTATGTGAACTTCCGTCAAAACAAACGTTGAACAAGTAAAAATGCAAGTATTAGTATGTGCTTTGAGCCTGATTTAAAATAAAAATGAAAGTGTTTCACATGTTAGTTACAAAATTCAGTAATATATACTATTGGTAAAAAAAAACCCTCATGTACCATGGTATTACATGAAAACCAAAATACAATGGTAGTAGCATTTTTGTATGTACAAAAACATGGTATTACCATTGTTTTACATATCCAAAACTACTTTAGTACAAAAAACATGGTACTACAGTGTTACATGTCCAAAATACAATGGTGGTAGCATTTTTGTAAGTACAAAAACATGGCATTACCATTGTTTTACATATCCAAAACCAGTGTAGTACCATGGTAAATGTCCAAAACCATGGTAGTATCATGTTATAAGCGCAAAAACATGGTAATACAGCGGTACATGTCCAAAATACAGTGGTAGTACTATTTTTGTAAGTATAAAAACATGGTATCGCCATTGTACATATCCAAAACCGCTGTACTTTCAATGTACATATCCAAAAACATGGTACTAACATGGTATATGTCCAAAGAAACATGGCATTACCATGATAAACATAGTCGTATTTTTCTGTCAGTGTAATCGGACACGTATTTGTCAGGTCACGGACCTCCGGATCACAAGCCGAGATATTTGTTTACATTTTTGCGGTTGTTCTGTCAGAAAATAAACACGTTTTTGCTACTAACTTATTTTCTAAAACAAACTAATCCAGAGTATTTTTTAAATATTATTCGTGTCTTTAAGAAAGTGTTTTGCGCTGAAGTGTGACAGGTGTAAAGGTCGCGCGAAGAACGCTTTAAACTGTTCTCAGATCTGTTTAAACTCTGCACGAGAGTGAATGTCTCTTACCCATGTCCTTGTATTCCACATTGGTGTCGAATAGAGATTGATTCTTCCGACCCAGGAAATTGAGCGATTTCTTCATGGTTGTCAATGAGAGTGATTGTATCCGCAGTGATTTCGATCAGCGTGATTTCATGATTTCAGTGTTTCAGCAGCAGCTGTCTGTATGTGAGCTCCAGTCCGATCACTGATTCAGAGAAACTGAGGAGAAGAAAATGGCCCCGCACCTGAACCACCCCGTAACCCCGCCCACTCAGAAACAGGTGAACACACACACACACACACACACACACACACACACACCCTCAGTGTTACTCACTCTGTTCTCTGTTAAAATGAATGAAACCCAAATATTTGCTGTCATGGTGAACTTGAGTCTCGTTCAGGAATCATGAGCCAGATTTATTGTGGTAATATTTGCATAAACCTTTACAGTAATTAATAAACAGTGTTTAGATTTTTTTGTTTCTTGTGTATGTAAAGACCTGCAGTGGACTTTAATTTTAATGCTCTCTCTCACTGTATGTTACATATAAATGTTTAATAAACATATATATATATATATATATATTACTATGTAACATTAACATATATATTACATAATAATGTAATGTCTAAACAATATTATACAGCATTTTGTCAATATTAAATAAGTGATATCAGGATTGTAATATATTTAATATAATATTTAGAAATATAAATGTTACATAAAACTGAAGTATAAAAATATAATTGTCACGTTTGAAGAACCACGAGAGAGAGAGAGAGAATTCACAGAAGTGGCGTATTTTAATGAAACAACTCAGGCAATTGCATACAACAGAGGTAAATATCAACTCAGGTAAGAATGCCACTTCGGGACTGAGAAGAAGGCAGAACATAAACAACGCTTAGCTGAATATAGTCTTTTAGAAGCTGGACGCACTCCGTGTGGTGAGAGGCTGGAGACGGGCAGATGACGGCAGGCTGGCAGACAGAAGAATGCAGCAGACAGCGGAAGATGATCAGAGGACTCGTGGTGAGCAAC
Organism: Labeo catla; assembly: GCA_012976165.1. Lineage (NCBI taxonomy): Eukaryota > Metazoa > Chordata > Actinopteri > Cypriniformes > Cyprinidae > Labeo > Labeo catla. The sequence goes on along the minus strand of VONZ01000394.1, from coordinate 238,309 downwards.
CTTGAGGTCTGATCACCGAAGGTTTGTTTGAGGTGAGTATAAGTAGGGACTGGTGATGAGGTTCAGCTGGTGACGGGTGATTGTGCACAGGTGTTCAGTATTCTGGTGATGGTGATCGTGTAGCGGTGAACTGCGTGGTGGAGCCGGGTGTAGATGTGACATTACCCCCCCCCCTACGGGCGCCTCCTGGCGTCCGTGACTGGCGGCGAGGACGACCGCGCGGCCTGGGAGCAGGTAGGTTAGGGTGATGGGTGTGGAACTCTCGAAGGAGGTTGGGATCTAGTACATCTCCGCGTTCGACCCAGGATCTTTCCTCTGGACCGTATCCCTCCCAGTCAATAAGGTACTGGATACGGCCGCCTCGCCGCCGTGAGCTGAGGATCTCCCGGATCTGGTAGATTTGGTCGGCTGGTTCGATCTCGGGTGGAGGGGGGGGTGCCACGGGCTCTGTGGAAGGAGAGGATACAGGTTTAGTATAAGGTTTGAGTAAGGAAACATGGAAGGACGGTGCAATGCGGTAGGTGGGTGGTAGCGTGAGGCGGTAGGTGACTGGGTTGATCTGCCGTGCCACCGGGAAGGGTCCGATGTATCTGGGACTCAGCTTCTTACTGCCCTGTCGCAGGCGGAGGTCACGGGTGCTTAACCAGACGAGGTCTCCTGGCTGGTACTGATGGTGTTGACTGCGCCGGGCATCCGCGTGACGTTGGTACCGTCTTACTGCGCGACTGAGGTGGACATGAGCTGAGTCCCAGACCCTCTCACTCTCCCTGAACCAAAAGTCCACCGCCGGGACCTCGCAACTCTCTCCGTTCCAGGGGAAGAGCGGAGGCTGGAACCCTAACACACACTGGAACGGAGTGAGTCCGGTGGCAGACTGACGTAGGGAATTCTGGGCATATTCCGCCCAGGGTAGGTATTGACACCAGCGCTCTTGGTTATCTTGGCAGTAGGCCCGGAGGTAACGTCCTACCTCCTGAATCTTGCGCTCTGTCTGGCCGTTTGATTGCGGATGGTAGCCGGAGGAGAGGCTCACGTTGACTCCCAGAAGTCTGAAGAAGCCTCGCCACACACGTGAGATGAATTGGGGACCCCTGTCCGAGATGATATCTTCCGGGAGTCCAAAATGACGAAAGACGTTCAGGAACAGGGCTTGTGCAGTTTCAAAAGCCGTGGGGAGACCTTTTAGAGGAATTAATTTGACAGATTTTGAGAAACGATCAACAACGACTAAAATAGTAGTGTTACCTTCGGACAGGGGTAGGTCAGTGGCGAAGTCAACCCCTATATGGGACCATGGACGGTTGGGGATGGTGAGTGGCTGGAGCTTACCCTCTGGCAGCTTCCGTGGAGTGGATGATGTGGCGCAGACAGAGCAGCCCTGGACATAGCGGGCGACTTCCTGGCGGAGCTGGGGCCACCAATAGCGCTGGCGTACGAGTGAGAGGGTGCGGTTACTGCCAGGGTGACCCGAACCCGGAGAGGTATGTATCCAGTCCAGAAGGGGAACGCGGAGCTCTGCAGGGACGAAAAGCCTCCCTTCTGGACCTCCCGGCGGAGCTGGATGTTGGCGGTTGGCGTCCTCGATCTGGGCCTCGAGGTCCCATTGGATAGGAGCCACGAAGACGGCTGGAGGGAGGATGGGCTCAGGCTGGTCTTGAACAGGGTCTGGTGAGTGGATCCGTGATAAAGCATCTGCCTTAACATTGCGATGACCCGGCCGATAGGTGAGGGTGAAATTAAACCTGGTGAAAAACAGAGCCCATCGCGCTTGGCGAGGATTTAAACGTTTCGCTTCTCTGAGGTATTGTAGATTTTTATGGTCGGTGATTACCTCAAACGGATGATTCGCTCCCTCCAGCCAGTGGCGCCACTCCTCCAAAGCCAACTTGATCGCCAGGAGTTCTCTATTACCAACGTCGTAGTTTTGCTCCGCCGGGGATAACTTCCTGGAAAAGTAGGCGCATGGATGGAGTACAGGAGGGTTCCCGTGCCACTGGGAGAGTACGGCTCCTACACCCAGGGTAGCCGCGTCTACCTCCACCACAAACCGGCTCTTGGGGTTCGGATGCCGTAACAGGGGCGCGGAACAGAAAGCCTCCTTCATGGCCAAGAATGCATTCGTCGCCTCGGTGGTCCAACACAGTTTCTTAGGTTTGCCCCGAAGGAGAGAGGTTAGTGGAGCTGCTAGCAGGCTGTAACCCTGGACAAAACGACGATAGAAGTTGGCGAACCCCAAGAAGCGCTGCAGTTGTTTGATGGTATCAGGTTGTGGCCAAGAAAGGACGGCATCCACCTTCCTCTGGTCCATCCGTACCCCAGCCGAGGAGATGAAATAGCCGAGAAAGTGTACTTCGGTCGTATGGAATTCACACTTCTCGGCTTTGAGGAAGAGGCGATGCTGACGGAGACGCTCGAGTACTCGGGTGACGTGATGGTAATGGGTTCTGAGATCTGGGGAGTAAATGAGGATATCATCAATGTAAACGATGACAAATTTGTGAAGCATATCACGGAAAATTTCATTCATGAAGTTTTGAAATACGGAGGGACTAATGGAGAGGCCATACGGCATCACCCGGTACTCGTAGTGCCCCGTTGGAGTTATGAACGCCGTCTTCCATTCGTCTCCCCGGCGAATACGGATCAAATTGTAGGCGCTCCGGAGGTCTAATTTCGAAAAGACGCGAGCGTCGCGTAGCGCCTCCAGAGCAGCCGGAACCAGAGGAAGAGGATAGGCGAATTGACGAATCTGGTTGTTGAGTGCCCGGTAGTCTATGCACGGCCGGAGCCCTCCGTCCTTCTTGGCCACAAAGAAGAAACTGGAGGCGGCCGGCGAGGTGGATGGCCGGATGAACCCTTGGTTGAGAGCCTCCTTTATGTACTCCTCCATGGCCTCTCTCTCCGGGCCGGACAAGGGATACACGCGGCCCTTGGGGAGTGGAGCACCTGGCAGTAACTCGATCGCGCAGTCCCAGGGCCGATGAGGTGGTAACTTTGTGGCCGCTGCTTTACTGAACACGTCCTGGAACGCCCGGTATTCTGAGGGGTATTTGGTGGCTGCTTCGTGTTGAGGGCTTTCAATACTAGTTGAACACAGATGGAGAGGGTTAGTAGAAGGAACCGGTCTTGTAGGGAATTTCAGACATTGATTATAACATATACTTCCCCAACGCTTGGGCTCCCTGTACTCCCAATCAATCACGGGCTGGTGATAAACTAGCCACGGGCGTCCCAGGACGATATCCACATTGGCCTCTTCCAGCACCAACAGTGAGAGCCGTTCCGAATGGAGAACCCCGATCTTGAGCTCCAGTTCGGGAGTACAGAACTGTACCAATCCACGGCCCAGCGGTTTTCCCTGGATGTTGGTGATGTGGTAAGTCGGGGATTGACGTTGCGGGGAAATACTCAGGGCAGCGAGTCTATAGGAGGAGATGAAGTTTCCTGATGCACCTGAGTCGAGGAGGATTTTTACTGGAACAGAAAGGGAACCATAGCTGATGGTGCCGGTCAGGTACGGAATGTGGGTCATTTTGGGAGTAGTATGGAGGGTACTCACCGCCGGGCGTGGTGGTCGAACGGGGCATCTAGTCAGCTGATGGTCAGGAGCCCCGCAGTATAGGCACAGATGCTGAGTGATGCGGCGCGCGCGTTCTGTCCTATTGAGCCTGTAGGCATCCGTGATCATGGGCTCTGGTGCAGGAAGGGCGAAGTCCGCCGAAGGGGAAGGCGAGAGAGATGAGGGCGCCGTGTGTTGAGGCAGATGTTGAGCAATTCTGATAGCTCTGTTGATGAAGGTCTCTAGATCCACACTATCCTCAAAAATAGCCATCTGAGTCTGGATCGGAGGGGATAATCCTCGGCGAAATACCGGTACCAGGGCGGCAGAGTTCCAGTTACTGAGCGCCGCGAGTGTGCGGAACTTGATGGCATATTCCTGTACAGACAGGTTAGACTGGGTTGTTTGCAGTAACTGCTCGTGCACTGACCTGCATGACGTTGTTTGGGAGAAAACCTCCTTGATGTACTCCAGGAACGTGGCAAGCTCATTTAGGCGAGGGTGACGGATATTCCACAGAGCTTCGGCCCAACTCAGAGCTCGATCGGCGAGTAGCGAGATGACGAACGCTACTTTAGCTCGTTCAGTGGGAAACTGACTGGCTTGTATCTCCATATACAGCGATACCTGCAAGAGGAATCCACTGCATCTCTCTGCCTCCCCGGCGAATGGAGCAGGGCGAGCCAAGGGACTGGCGATAGATGGCACGGCAGGTGAAGGTAACCCAGATGCTCGTGATCCGGAGGCATCCTGAAGTGAAGAACGAACAGCGTCCACCAGCTCCGCGAACGTGGCGTCGGCCACTGCCCGTCGCTCTTCCATCCAGCCTCTCACAGATCCACAATCGGTTTAGGATCAGACCTTCTGTCACGTTTGAAGAACCACGAGAGAGAGAGAGAGAATTCACAGAAGTGGCGTATTTTAATGAAACAACTCAGGCAATTGCATACAACAGAGGTAAATATCAACTCAGGTAAGAATGCCACTTCGGGACTGAGAAGAAGGCAGAACATAAACAACGCTTAGCTGAATATAGTCTTTTAGAAGCTGGAAGCACTCCGTGTGGTGAGAGGCTGGAGACGGGCAGATGACGGCAGGCTGGCAGACAGAAGAATGCAGCAGACAGCGGAAGATGATCAGAGGACTCGTGGTGAGCAACCTTGAGGTCTGATCACCGAAGGTTTGTTTGAGGTGAGTATAAGTAGGGACTGGTGATGAGGTTCAGCTGGTGACGGGTGATTGTGCACAGGTGTTCAGTATTCTGGTGATGGTGATCGTGTAGCGGTGAACTGCGTGGTGGAGCCGGGTGTAGATGTGACAATAATGTATAATATTTATATTTAATTATATGTAAATGTTCATGCAAACACACACATATATCTATATTTATACATTAAATATATTTATGTATAATTAATTTAATTTAATGTAATATCTTAATATTTGGCATTTGATTTAATCTATATTAAACAAGTTGTAATCAAGTGTTTTAATTCAGTATGTTTAGATGTTTAATATATAATAAATAGACAATTAATATTAATTTATACAGTTGGTATTGCAAATTAACTCTAAAATGTGTTTTATGAATTATTAAATTATTTATTATTATAATTATAAATTACTAAATTTGCCATGTAGTGCTTTATTAATTATGTAGACATTAAGATGTTTTAATTATAAAGGTTTGTTAAGTTATATATTAGGTATTATATTATGAAAACTTAAATTATACAAATTTACATTTAGTGCTATATGTATGTTTATGAAGTTTAATAAATAGTTAATAATTGATATTTAATTGTTTTTTGATATCAGTTAATTTTGGATATAGGCTATAATTCGGTTGGATTGTCACTGATATTTTTTGTTTTCTTTTGTGATGTTTAATGATATTTATTAAAAGTATATTTTATATGTATGTATATATTTGGCCAAATGAAGTTTTTGGCAACGCATTAATCAAAAATTAAGTTTTTATATATTTACGGTAGGAAATTTACAAAATATCTTCATGGAACATGATCTTTACTTAATATGCTAATGATTTTTGCAGATTTTTGGCATAAAAGAAGAATCGATCATTTTGACCAAAATAATGTTTTTTTTTGGCTATTGCTACAAATATACCTGTGCTATTTAAGTCTGGTTTTGTGGTCCATGGTCACATATATAGAGAGAGAAAGAGAGAAATCAAGTATATTATATATTGTCTTGAAACAGAATCAAATAATAAAATGAATCAGTGAATCATTAATTACGTAGAGTCAGTTCAAACGATAGATGATCATTTCCAGCATAGTCGGATAGAGAGTGAGAGCGAGCGGGGCGTATCCCATCATTCCCAGTCAGCATGGGAACAGAACTCAAACCTGTCCGTCCTGTTCCTCCAGGTTGTCATGGCGATCTGAGAATGTTCAGAATGCGTCGCAGAGTTCCTGCGTTTGGCTGCTTGTGTTTCCCAGGAACGTTTCTCACATGCTTCAGGTGATTTTTAATCAATGACTTTGCATGATGCCTCAGGGGCCTCTGCTCGCCCAGCATCATCTTCATTTTCATCATGTCAAAACACACTGTTCTTTCATCATTTACTCTCCTTCAAGTTGTTTTAAACCTGTATGAATTTCTTTCCTCTGTTGCACACATAAGAAGTTATTTTGAAGATAGTAGCCATATATTTTGTTAATCTGGTTTTTCTACAATATCCATAGTTTAACCATGGCATTCGTAATAAAACCGTGGTTGTACAAAAAAAAAAAAAAGATTAATTAAATAAAAACATGGTTATTACACTTTTACTATATTAACATAAGAGTTAATTTTCTTTGTATTTTCTTTATTTTTTATTGTTTTGCTTTTATAACTGTACTGCCTGGATGGTTTCATGTTTTTTTACTGTTTAATAAAAAAGCGAATCATTCAATTTGCGAAATGATTCACGAACCCGCTGATCCGAATCAAAAGATTGGCGAATCCGTGCCGAAGTTCCGATCTAAAACAAATTATTTGCGGTCCGCGCTCCGAACTCTCGATCTGAATCAAATGATTCAGATTCCCGACCTGAATAATGAATCGCGAACCATCATTTCAGGTCAGGAGTTCGGAGCGCGGATCGCGAATCATTTAACTCGCGAACCGCACCAAAGTTCCGATCTAAATCAAAAGATTCTCAAAACCCGCTCCGAAGATCCGATAATTCAAATGAATCGCGATCCATGTTTCGGAGTTTCGATCTGAATCAAATGACTCTGATTCCCGACCTGAATAATAAATCGCGCACCATCATTTCAGATCGGGAGTTGACCGCACATCACGAATCATTCAATTAGCGAACCGCACCAAAATTCCGATCTGACTCAAAAGATTCGCAAAACCCACTACGGATATCTGATCATTCAAATGATTTGCCATCTTTCTTTCAAAGTTCCGACCTGAATCAAATGATTCGCGTCCGCGCTCCGAACTCTGGCACTTAATCAAATGACTCCGATTCCCGACCTGAATCGCGAACCATAATTTCAGATCAGGAGTTGACCGCGGATCACGAATCATTCAATTCGCGAACCGCAGTTCCGATCTGAATCAAAAGATTCGCAAAAGCAGCTCCGAAGATCTGATAATTCAAATGATTTAAATGATTCGAGGTCCGCGCTTCGAACTCTCGATCTGAATCAAATGACTCAGATTCCCGACCTGAATAATGAACCGCGAACCATCATTTCAGATCGGGAGTTCGGAGCGCGGATCGCGAATCACGAATCATTCAATTCGCGAACCGCACAATGTTCCGATCTGAATCAAAAGATTCGCAAAACCCGCTAAGAATATCTGATAATTCAAATGATTCGCCATTTGTCTTTCAAAGTTCCGACCTGAATCAAATGATTCGCGCTCCGAACTCTGGTACTGAATCAAATGACTCCGATTCCTGAATAATGAATCGCGAACCATCATTTCAGATCGGGAGTTCGGAGCGCGGAGCGCGGATCGCGAATCATTCAATGATTCATTCATTCAGTTCCGATCTTAATCAAGATTTATGAACCCGCTGCGAAGTTTCGATTTAATTAAAATGATTCGCGATCCGTGTTTCGAAATACCGATCTGAAGCAAATGATTCCGCGGTCCGCGGTCCGAACTCTCGATCTGAATCAAACAACTCCGATTCCCGCGAACCAAAGGATTCGGGGCAAACGGGGTTCCGATCTGAGTCAAATGATTTACGATACGCGATCCGATTGGAACGATACGCGATCCGATTGGAGCGCTACCCCAACAAACATGAGACGTCCACCCGACGTGCAGATCATGTCTATATTGCGTCGGTCGGTCCAGGACCATATTTGTACTTCTACACGACGTGCAAATCCAGTACGGTATCTGGACGTCGGACTACGACGTCCCTTGGACGTAGATATGCAGTTCAAAATTTGAACGTCTATGAAGGGGTTTTCCTGGACGTCTGTAGAACGTGCAGAACAGGTTCAGGAAATCGACTAAAGAACTTTTTATACAAATAAACATGACAAAGTTCTGACTTAAAAAATATATATATAATAAGTAAATATATTTTTTATAAAACATTTACGTGTTAAAACAGTGTAATATTTCGATAAAAACATCATGACAGTAACATAATGCGGCCATTTAATTATTTTATTAATATTATTAATATTATTTATTGTTTGTATGTGTAGTATTTTTCACTGGGACATTGACAGAAACAGCCGCTTACATCTATGTGTGATTAAGTTAAGTTAAAGTTAAATAGGTGTAAAGAGATTTAAATATAATAGATAAATATATTTAAATATTTAATAATAATACAGAATATTAACACAATATTATTATTTATTGTATATTTTAATAATAATAATATATTTAATAAATAAATGTAAATTTAATTTAATAAATAGATCTCTATTTAAACGTGCGCTCACGTGAGGGGCATTAACGTAGTGACGTAAACGTGATGGGGCAAGCAGCCGCGAAGACGGAAGATATTGTTATTGTGTATTACCAAAGACTGAAGATATAACCACCACGATAGATCCGTCGTGTAATTTATTTAACTATACGTTAAGGACACTTTATAAAGCCTACAGAGGATGGGACCCAACTTGACCAACGAACAGCCTTCACAACGCAACGCTGCTATTTGGAAATTTAAACAGTAACGGTCTCTAACGGTCATCTGAGAGACGGACGGGTGCGAAGCCGAAGGTAAGCGATATAAATGTACCTTTATTCGTCGTTTTGTCAATCTAATGTTAAATTTCACTTTAGATGTATTTTGTTCTGGGTTATTACGATTTCAAATTCAACTTTTTGCAATTTTTATATCTCCCTGTTGGTTAATTTGCGCGGAAAGTGGCAGTGAAGTTACGGTCTAAAGTAAATTTATGTTGATCCCTTTTAATTGTCTAAATTAGTCACTAAAACATGTAACTTCACAATAATGTAAGATTTTCAAAACTTTATCTTGTGTTAAGTGTGTGTTCTTGTAGTAAAATAGACTTTCAGTAAATTCACTAAAGACTAAATATCAGTCTGGCAGTATTTTCTGATCATATGTTTACCAAAGAGGTCATAATGAGCATTGTGAAGCTATATTTGTAGTTATAATAATAATAATTGTTTATATTTCAATTTTGTTTTCAGGGCAGTTCATGAAGATGAGATGTTTTGTCAACCTGGACAGAAGTTTCACCTGCCACACCAGACTCTCTGCTGTATATGGAGGCCTGTCCACTAGCACATGGGTTTTTGGAGCCAGGGACCTCTTGCAGGGAAGAAGATTTTCCAAGGACCCCCTCATAAATATAACAGTGTGTTTAAGGCTAAAGTTATTGTGGATAGGAGTATAATGAACATAATATGATTGTTTTATTGGTGTAAATGGTCCCTATTTTATATGAACTGTTTAATAATACAGCACAATATAGGCCTAATTTACCATATTTTCCAGACAGTTACACCAGGTCAGGAAAAAAACATGCATAAGTTGCATTGGTGTATAAGGCACATTTTACTGTTACTTTCAGAAATAATGTAAATACTGATAAATAAAACAAATGTTAATAAACTTAACAAACATTATAAACAATGTAAACATGTAATTAACTTTTCCTCATTCCAAATCATTTAAATTAATTGGCATTCAGAACATATATATATATATATATTAGGGGTGTGATGAGACACTTATTCCATGAGACGACACGAGACTGGGTTCACGAGAACGAGATGAGACGAGAATTTTAAACTTTTCTTAAGAAATCCTCAATGATGAAATATATAGGGAAAATAGTCTTTTATTCAACTGAAAAAGACAAAATGCAAAAACATTTAGGTGCATTTTGAACTTTATGAAATTAAACTTCCATTTTAATGGAATTATATGCAGTAATAAACAACATTTAAACGAGCTTCACGATTCTGGATGAATTGCGAATCCCAGTTGTTTTTAATAAATTGGAGATCACGATTCTGGAGAAAAAAGATTAGAAAACTAAACAAAATAACATAATTTACTAGTGGTTTTGATAAAATGTTCATTGCTTAAGTCTTTTAAAAGCATATTCATTTAAAAAAAAAAAAAATTCAATGGAGTCAGTGTCTCACTTCATTAAGACTTGTTTGACTATTGAAATCTCCTGAATGAATGATTCAATGACATACTTTTTTTAAACGGGCAGTTGTCGCCACCTCCTGGCGGAAGAGGATAAGCGTTACTATACATACAACATAGTTTCGTTTTGATCGCTACTTTAGAAAATAAGTGTTTATACCCTAACTATAAACTTTAATCCCAGTACTTCTGTTACTTAAATGTCTGTTACACAGAAATAATGATTATAATGTGGTTGAAAAGTCTGTGTGTGTTGCTCTTTCTGCATTCACATTTACCCTCTGATTCATTAACATGGGCATCGACAAAACGAGCCATTCATTACAAGCAATATTTATTTGAAATTAAACCTATTACAAACTTATTTAATATGATACTGAAAACTGCTAAACTATTTTTTAGTATGTACAGAAGGTTTTAAACTTCTCTTGTGTCAGAATTAGACGTTTTTTTTCTCCCCCAGTTCAGCTCCAACAGGTGAACAATGTATGTTTTGTATGTTATTTGTTACAGTTGTTATCCACTGAAAATACGTCCACAATGACCAGATCTAACTAAATTTTAACCTTCTAGAGACGTCCTGTGAATGTCAATATTGGACGTCCAGAAGACGTCATGAAAAGACGTTGTAAAAACTTTCATTCTGGCTCTTCAGGGGACGTCATTTCAACGTCGACGTCGTTTGGACGTACTTTTACTCGTTCATTACAATTAATATTGATTTTAAATTACATTTTAAATAAATGTTTTCATGGTTTTTGTACACTGTGTCTGTAAGTTTATTTACAAGTACAAATAAAAATTATAATAAAATAAACATGATTTTTACTTGAATGCAGCCTAAGAGTGTATATATTATGTCCAGAAACAGTATAAATGACATCTAAATGAGACTGCAGTTGACCTTATAAGACGTTGAAAATACGTCCAATAATGACCAGATCTGAACTAAATTTAAACCTTCTAGAGACGTCCCGTGAACGTCAATATTGGACGTCCAGAAGACGTCATGAAAGGACGTTGTAAAAACTTTAATTCTGGCTCCTCAGGGGACGTCATTTCAACGTCCCACAAAGACGTTGAAATGACGTCGTTTGGACGTACTTTTGCTCAGTGGGACGAATCGTTTGGATTTCGGAAGCCTCTGTTCCACCCATTACTACGTGCTTTTTAAAATCATTACAAGCGATGTCTACATTCGTACATGAATTGCTCTTATCTGTTTTTTTTTTTTTTGCTAGTGAATCGCTTAAACTGAATGATTGAAGTCTCGAGTTTGAATCAATCGGATCGGTTCCAGCTTTAAAACGACTCACTAAATTGATTCGGTCTGTTCCTCCGCGTTTTGCATCTTCAGCCATGTTTAAACGACGCTGTCAGTACTACTGGCTTAGCTCGCTAGTTTTATGACATTAACTGAAATAAGAGAAAAAAGTATGATGTTTATAAATGAAATATTAATATTTCCTTTCCGAAAATAACATCCAACACAATTCTACGAACATATTGAGGTGAGGTAACCAGTTTACTGCTAACTGTAGTGAAACACTTCATATGACGAGCTGCAGCTCAAAATACATGTTAGACGGAAACATTGTGCATTATGATGGAGTTTGTAGCTTAAATCACTATGTTTGAAATAGTTTGAGCTGCAGTTCGTTGCTGACAGTAGGAAATCGAAAGCATCCAGTCACACCATACCACTGAAGTCAATCTTACATTTATCAGTATATATTGTAATAAATATTTGAGAAATGATTGTTGTATGTGATTGTACTAGTCTATATAGAGTGACAGTCAGTGTTTAAAAAAAGCAAATGGAAGAAGTAGATGAACACAAAACATCAAAGTTAAAGGGGGTAAATGTAATCATTCAGCTGTGCTGTGTGTATGTACAGCACTGGACATTGCAAGTTAACTAATTAAATATTAATATTTTCTGCATGTCTGCATTAACTAGGAAAAATCCATTTGTATTCATCTGTCACCAGAGAACTCTAGATTCTAGAATGAATGTGTCGTCATGGTAATATCTCTGTGATGTCATCACAGACACTGAGCTCAGATCAGACTCAATCAGACACTGATGAACAGACAGAAGAAGAGCACTGCTGCCAATATGATGAAGATGCAGACAGAAAAAGAAACCCAGCAGACTCAGGTAAGAACCTTATTTACACTGAGTATTTCTGATATTTGAGTTAGTAACTCCTCATCTATGCATACATTAACCAGGCTTTGGTCAAGATGCGAGACTCCATCAAATCTCCAGATTCACCTCCTAACGCTCCTGCTGAGTGTTTCCAAACTCCTCGAGACACAAGCGGAAACTCTCTGAGACCCTTCTACACGGCTCAGAAAGGCACGTGTGGCTTCAGCTTCTCCTGGCACACGGACCACAGACGCAAACACAGTGACCTGCAGGCTTGCAACCCCATGATGTGGAGGAACCAGTGTGCGTCCAAACCAAAATAAACCTGCACTCACCTACTGCACACTATCTGTGTCGCTTCACTCATATTTATAGGGTTTTATATTTATAGCTTTGTTATGTCAGTAAAACCTAAAAATAAGTTCTGTTCTGTAAATGTTTTGTTAGGTTGTCACATAAAAACTTGCCTGCAAAGTTTTGAGGAATAGATAGATAGAGAGATATCTATCTATCTATCTATCTATCTATCTATCTATCTATCTATCCATCTAATCTATCTATCTGTCTATCTGTCTATCTGTCTATCGTTCTGGCTGATAAGCAGTGTGATGGCCAGCTTATCTCTAGACACAGTTCTTATAACTTTTACCTAAAAAGATATTGCTGCTTCATTTCTAGAGATTACCTTTACCCTTTTTTATTAAAGAATTGTCTTTTAACAAATTGAACTTAATTTATATTTCATTATATTATATTTAATTATTATATTATATTATTATATTTAATTATAATTATATAATTTAATTAATTAATTTAAATTAAATTAAATTAAATTAAACTTTTTATTATTACTTTTTGATTTTTTTTTTATTCTTCATAACCTGTCTCACTATTTATCTATTTGTCCATCGATCTATCCATCCATCTGTCCATCTATCCATCTGTCTGTCTCACTATTTATCTATTTGTCCATCTATCCATCTCTCTCTGTCTGTCTGTCCGTCCGTCTGTCCGTCCGTTTGTCCATCCGTTTGTCCATCCATCTGTCCATCCATCCATCGATCTATCAGTCTCTGTCTGTCTGTCTGTCTGTCTATCTATCTGTCTGTCAGTCAGTCCATCCATCTATTCATCTGTCTGTCTCTCAAACTATCTATCGGTCTGTCTGTGCATCTATCTTTCTATCTATCTATCTGTCTGTCAGTCCGTCCATCTATCCATCTGTCTGTCTCTCTAACTATCTGTCCATCTGTCGGTCCATCCATCTGTCTGTTTGTCCGTCTGTTCGATCGATCTGTAGATCTACCTATCTTTCTGTCCGTCTGTTCGTTCATCTATCTATCTATCTATTTATCCCAAAATTAGCCAACTGGGAAACATGCACAAACATCAGGCTAATGTCATGTTTGACAGACAGACAGAGGTCGTGATGTCAGGTCAGTAGGTTGTGCTGACACACTCTATTTAGGATTCCCTGTAAGCAGTAGGTAATTCGCTGTATTTTCCAGAGCGGAAAAGAACAGCAGGGAATGACGTCAGTAGTAATTGGACGGGACACCCTCATCCTCGCCCTGTCCTGCACGCTGAGCTGAGCCAGTGTGTCAGTGTATGTTGGCGTGGGGAAGCGGTGAGCAATCTCTCCTGAAGCTCCGGCGCTGCAGTGGCATCATGGGAAACTCGTCCAGCATGTCTGTGAAGGACCTGAGCGCCTGTCAGTCCCACCAGTGGTACCGAAAGTTCATGACCGAGTGTCCGTCCGGTCAGCTCACCTTCTACGAGTTCAAGAAGTTCTTCGGCTTGAAGAATCTGACAGAAACATCAAACGAGTATGTCATGACCATGTTCAAGACGTTCGACATAAACGACGTAAGACAATCCATTATTATTCTACTTACTATTTACTGTTTTACTAAATGTTATTGTTATACTTGCATATATTTATATCATCCTCATTTAAAGGGATAGTTTACCCAAAATGAACATTTTGTCATTTACTCACCCTCATGGTGACGGTACCCATTGACTTCCATAGTTTTTTTCTCTTTGCGATAGAAGTCAATGGCTACTGTCAACTGCTTGGTTATCAACACAATAGAAGATTTACTGAAGATACAATGGAAGTCAATGGGTACCGTCAACTGTGTGGTTACCAACATTCTTCAAAATAGAATCTTTTGTTGTAGAGAGATTATTTTTAGGAAAATTTTTGATTTATTTGGATTTTTCTTTATCAGGTTAAAGTTGTGTTGATTATCAAGTATTAAATTAAGTATATAAACGTGATTCTTCAAAACAACCTAAACAATGATGTGATCATGAAAAGCGTTGTACAAACAAACTTGAATTGAACTGAAAATATATAAAGATGTGTGGTTTGAAGTCATGAACTCTTTGGCCAGCGTTTGCCTCACGTCTCTTCTGCTTCGGTTCGGCTAAGGATTGTGGGTAACGAGATCTATGTTAATATAGTAAACTCAGGCCAAACAGCAGCACTGGACAAGGTCAGAGATCTTCACTAAGACCCAGCAGATCCTGTAATCTGGTTAACTTGGGAGTTTATACACTGACCGCTCCACTTTATTTCTGAGCACACCGGCTTCCATTCACGTCACGACACTTTCCATGAAAATAGAAGGCCGTCTTGATTATCAGCATCATCAATTACAGCATTATTGCTCATAGTGACATTAAAATGAATCTTTAAACCAAAAAGACTTGATTCATACAGGCCATTTCACTGTGTGAATTACTTAAGTGCATTTTGATATTAAATAGAAAATTAAGTTAAGACTGTTTGTACAAAAGCTAAATAAATAAAGTAGGCAATTTGTTGACTAATATGTGTGTGTTAATCTTAACACATTAATTATCAGTGACCGCTTGGCACTGTTTTTTTAAATTGACTTTTCCATTAACATGTATTTTAGCAATCATCCGTAAATTAGATAGTAATTGAAAGCTTAAATGCTCAAACACCATCCTGTGGAAACTGTTTTGAAATCAGATATTGCTTTACCATGGAAATGTCACTTTAAATCTTTTGAGCAGGCTCTTCCCTCTAGTGGGCGGTGCTAAGTGTCATATTACAAAATTTACTACAATATTTTATATTCAAAACATTTTCTAGTCTTAACAAAACACTTATTGTTTGAAAGGTCTGAGTTTGAAGTTTCCATTTTTGGTGACAGAAGTAATACTCTGACAACAATTGATAAATTTGTGACAGGAAAACTTTTTTTATAGAGAAATTAAAAACTGTTTTTGTGATATCAACTTCAAATTTGGATCATAACTTAATTAGACATATGGCTTTGATTTTATAGCAATTTTAAATTCCAAAATATTTTGTGAAATAATTATTTGTGACCCTGGACCACAAAACCAGTCATAAGGGTTAATTGTTAAAAATGGACTGAAAGCTGAATAAATAGGCTTTCCATTGATGCATGGTTTATTTGGATAGGACAATGTTTGGCCGAGATACAACTATTTGAAAATCTGGAATCTGAGAGTGCAAAAAAAATATTTAGAAAATCACCTTTAAAGTTTTTTAAATAAAGTTCTTAGCAATGCATATTACAAATCAAAAATTAAGTTTTAATATATTTACAGTAGAAAATGTACAAAATATCTGCATGGAACATGATCTTTACTTAATATCCTGATGATGTGTGAAGAAAAAGAAAAATAGATAATTTTGACCCATACAATGTATTTTTACTACTTGTGGTCCAGGGTCAGATTTTATATAAAATAGCATTTTTAGTATAGTATATTTATCTTTTTACACTGGTGATTGGAAATGCTTTTTAATCTGGTGATTGTCTTGTTTAAAAAAATAAACTTCAACCTGATGATTTACACAAGCCAATGTAACAATAGTTTATATTCTAAAAGATCTTGTCAGGAAGAACAAGAATCATTAGAATTAAAATAGCTATTTGAAACATTAAAGTAGACATTTTACTTGCATTTAAATATGCTTTCTGTGCATATAAAATCACTTTTGCTAATTTATTTTGATGTGGACACTGCAAACGCATCATAACTGTTCCAATACTATAATTTGTTATGTATTATGTCATCAGGACGGCTGTATTGATTTCATGGAGTACGTGGCGGCTCTGAGTTTGGTTCTGAAGGGTGGAGTTCAGCAGAAACTGCGCTGGTACTTCAAACTGTTCGACGTGGACGGCAGTGGCTGCATCGACCGTGAGGAACTGCTGCTCATCTTCAAGGTATCCTGATCAATTCAGTGCTTTCTGTGTTAGTCATTAGCGCCATCTTCTGGTGACATTGATTAAACCATTAACAGCCTTTACAAACACAAGATCAACTCACTTTCATCTGTTGTTTTCCTGTTTTTTTTGTTTTCAGGCCATTCAAGCCATTAACGGAGTAGAGCAGGAGTTTACCGCTGAGGAACTGACCGACATGGTGTTTAACAAGATTGATGTTAATGGAGACGGTAATCTGTCTATCTAATCTATCTGTGCTATTTATATACGTGAATGAGTGAATGTGATTTACAGATGTGATTGTGTGTGTTTAGGTGAGCTGTCTCTGGATGAATTTATCGAGGGCATCCAGGCGGACGAGGTTCTGTCGGTGATGTTGACCCAGAGTCTGGATCTGACTCATATCGTCAGTAATATCTACACAGACATCGACTCTGAGCAACAGCTCAACTGACCTCAGACCAGCCCGAGATCAGGGTGCCAAACAGGAGGACGATGATGAGCGTTTCTGAACTCTAAAGCTGTTGATTCAGCATCGACCGAAGAGCTTTAAACCCTCACAGTATTAATAGTGTTCATTTGCATTTCAACAGCCTGATTATTCCCTGTAATTGCACAGAATTACTGAGACTAGAGCAAATGCTTTATTTAAGTGCCCTTATGTAGGTCTTATTTAAGCTGTTAAAACCTCAGGTTTGAACAAAAACCTGTAAAATGCAGCTTTTCTTTGTATGTCAGGCAAATAATCTGTCATGCAAGAACTCGATCTCACCATTACTTAGTATTATTATAGATGTAAAGCATTGTAGTGTACATTTGTAACATTACTGTAATTTTACACTTCCCCGTTTTAAAATAAAACATGAAATGTGTTCTTTGTATACTGAATAATAACTATAATCAGCCTCTCTATATATTTTTGACATGATGTATTTACTGTGTGTAAACCCACACGAATTTTACCATCATATAAATCTAACATAAATAACATTTATTTATGTTGTATTTTATGTTATAAATATAACATGAATCAGTTTTTCCAAAGATATACTTAATTGCTGTACTTGAAGCGCGAAAACAAAACCGCTGTGGCTCAGGCGTGCTTGCGTCACACGCGTGACCAAACCTGATTGGTTCACGGCTGAGCTTCCGTTTACTAGTGTTGATATGCTCAGTGTATGTGGGTTAATTAATTCAAATAAAATTGGTTAAATCACACGGAGCGATCGTGTCTCTTCAGAGGATTTGGATGAAACAGCTCTAATCATATGGATTACTTTGCCATGTTTTTATGAAATTTTTGAAACTTGAACCTGTTCGGATGGACGCAAATCTCACAGTTTCATTAAACTCCCTCAGGTTTTGTTTCGAAGACAACGTCAAATTAACGTCGTTAATTTGGAACAACGTGAGCGTAAGTAAATGTTGACAGAGTTAATATATGTAACTTTGTACAAACTAATAAATGAAACAGAAAATGATATGTTTAATTTTACACAGCTTATTCGAGCTAAAATTCATTAATTGTTAAGTGTAGAGTATCATGTACAAAATACAATGAAGAACTTTCTTGAATGCTTCTCCACAGAATAGACAAGTCAGAATATAATAGTGCCATTCTGTGCGTGTGTACTTAGATCCTATTATTCAACATTAGAGCGCCACCCTCTGGTTGAATTGCGAAAACGTCTTCCAGAAGCGCGTCTACAGGTACGACCCAGGGTCTGCCTCATCTGCAGAAAATTAATAGCTAGGAGCTGCTGCTGCATTTATATATGTAGTCATCAGAACAACTGCTGAAAAAAAAAAAATAGACAGCATCAAAAAATATTTTTATGTTTTTAATTGGACTTGTTTTGGAGTTTAAATTGGAGTTTATGTTTATAATTGGACTTGTATTGATTTTAATGGAACCTGTAATGGAGCCTGTTTGTCTCTACTGGCAATGGTCACTTTCTATTGCAGGCTTGTTAAAACTAATAAATCGGAATATGTCCCAAAATACACTAGAAAAAATTTAATGGTTAAAAGTTGATGATTTGTAATGATATTTGTAGTGGAAACCATTAGAAATTTCTGTGATTGTCCTATTGGTTTTTTTTCGGCAGAGGAGACCTCATCTTCCGTATTTTATTTCTGGTTTAAAGAAAAAAACAAACAGACGCAGTAAGTTTCATTTCAATAAATTTAATAAAAACCTTTTTTCCCAGCTTTTGTCTATCAGTGTTTTTCTTTCGATTTTGATCTGCTGTGAAAATGGCGTCGGGTAAGAATCAAATTGGATAGAAATAAATGCGGACACATTTATGAAATATTAGCCAACAGTAGACACTTTTCTACTTCGTTTAGCTTATTGAATGATATTTCAATGGGCTCTTATCTTTATGTTTAATCGTGGCATTGAACACCAGGAAGAAACTAAACTTCTTTTGATTACTCTGCGATTCTTTCAATTTGTAGATTTGTGGAAAAAGCCTGTTTAGTAATATTTTATGTATGCTATAGATCATTGCAGTATGTATAAGTTGAGGTGTCATTTTGACACATTGTAGATTGCTTTGAAGATAAGAAAAAATCAAATTAGTGTTGACCTTTGTACTGTTATGTACTCAAGTAGTTCAGTTAGTAATTGTTGTGAAGTCACAGCTTTTCAGTGCACATATGCTTTTTTAAATAATTCTCTCTTTGTATGTGTAATATATATTTTTGTTTTCTTTTCTAGCAGCAGCAGGTAGACATAGTCCACAACTTGTTCGTCCTGACAGTAAGTAAATTAAATCAATAGCACTAAAATTAAGATGTGTCAAACATTTATGTCTTGTAATATTGTGTTGTAACATTTACAGTCACCCAAAAATGAAAATAATGATTATTCCCAGTTATAAAAATTATTTTGGAGCTTGGTGTTAAAATCATGATTCCACTTTTGAAGTGGGTAAATGATAATTTAATTGTCAGTTTTGGGTGAACCCTAAAGGATGTGGTGTGAGTGAAGAAGGTATGTACTGTATGTGTCATAGATCCATAAGTTGAGAACAGATTCACCCAAACCTTCGTCTGATAAAAGAATGTACTGCAATGTAATAATATTTTACAATATAATAATTTTGTTGTTGTTTAATGAAGTATCAAACGTTTGGTACGTTTGGTAGCAAATCTGAATTAAATCTATTTTGACCCTCTAACTATAGCATTCTCTATTTTTATTCTGTTCTTCCTTCCTCTGTAAAAAACAACAACTATATACTCTATTCTTTTACTTGCTTCTTGTTTTCTTGAAAAACAAACAAACAAACAAACAAACAAACAAAAAAACTACTAACACTAGATTCACTAGCAAAAAGGCCTCTAACCCTAGCTTGCTTTTTCTTTTTTATCTTTATTCTTTTATTCTGTTTTCTTTTTACTAATATATATATATATATATATATATATATATATAAATAAAACCTTGCTACGTGTACTGCTAACTGAGACTTGTAATAGCACTTGCATGTTATTGCTTTTTTGTTTGTTCCATTGTCCTCTTTTGTAAGTCGCTTTGTATAAAAGTGTCTGCTGAGTGTATAGAATACAAAATATAAAAAATATAAAATATAAATCCACTGTTTGTAATTGATGTTTTCAGTGAAGATTACTGGGAAACCAAAGCTGAACATTGTGCTGTGTGGAAATAATTCAACACTCAAGAACTCAGTGACTGAAATATTTAGAGGGGTAACAAATAAACCTCAAAAAGAGATGAGTAAAGTGTGTCAGAAGAGAGAAGGAATGATTAATGGACGGCAGATCAGTGTAATCGAGCTTCCAGCTCTCACTCGACTCTCAGAGGAGGAAGTGATGCGTCAGACTCACCGCTGTGTGTCTCTCTGTCATCCTGGAGTTCATGTTTTCATCATCATCATTCTTGATGCTCCACTTAATAATGAAGACAGAGCAGAAATAGAGGAGATCCAGAGGATATTCAGCTCAAGAATCAACAAACACATCATGATCCTCATAAAGCAGAATTCAGAGCATCAGACAGAAAGACTGAATGAAGAAACACAGTCTGTCATTGAGAGTTTTGGAGCACGACATCATTTCATTGACCTGAACACACAAGTGTCTGTGTTGATGGAGAAACTGGAGCAGATGGTTGAGGAAAATAGTGGTGATTGTTTCTCCACAGAGACATTGATGGAGACACAGAAGGAGAAACATTCATTAGAGAGTCAATTACAAGGTAATAATCAAAAAATCTGCATGGAAAAAATGTACTAATATTTGTGAGATGAAAAATGTTATATGCAAACAATATGATTAGCACATGATGCTTCAGTATAAATTATACACAGTATATTCTGATGATTTTGATAATTGACTAATTAAAATTCAATATAATATTTTTGATTTGTATTTGTTTTATCTTTAGAATCAAGAGAAAGAGAAGATGATCTGAGGATTGTGCTGCTGGGAAAAACTGGAGTTGGGAAAAGTTCCACTGGAAACACCATCTTAGGAAGAGAAGTGTTTATATCAGACATTGTCCAAACATCTGTAACTAAAGTATGTCAAAAAGAGACACATGAAATCAATGGCAGACACATTACTGTGATCGACACTCCAGGACTGTTTGATACTGATCTGACTAATGAGGAGATCCAGAGAGAAATCAGCAACTGCATCTCCATGATTCTGCCTGGACCACATGTGTTTCTCTTACTGATACCAGTAGGACGATTTACTCCAGAAGAACAAACATCAGTGAAGATCATCCAAGAGATGTTTGGTGAAAACTCTTTAATGTACACCATAGTGCTCTTCACCAGAGGAGATGATCTGAAGAACAAAACCATTGAACAGTTTCTGGGAGAACCTGGATCTGCTCTGAATCAGCTGATTGAATCATGTGGAAACAGATTCCATGTGTTCAATAATAATGAGACTGGAGACCGAACACAGGTGACTGATCTACTGCAGAAGATAGACAACATGGTGAAAGCAAACGGAGATAGTTACTACTCATGTAAGATGTTCA
Source organism: Labeo catla (assembly GCA_012976165.1). Classification (NCBI taxonomy): domain Eukaryota; kingdom Metazoa; phylum Chordata; class Actinopteri; order Cypriniformes; family Cyprinidae; genus Labeo; species Labeo catla. Next base: position 216,709 of record VONZ01000394.1, on the reverse strand, counting down.
GAGAGATGGAAAGAGAAAAACAAGACAAACAGATGGAGATACTGATGGAGACGGTAAAACAAGTGAGTAGAGAAAAAGAAGAACTAATGAACAAACATGAAGAAGAGAGAGAGAGAATGAAGAAGATGATGGAGGAAGAAAGACAGAGTCATGATAAAGAAAGAAAGAAAAGAGATGAAGAGGAGGAGAGAAGGAGAAAGATGCAACAGGAAACATGGGATGAATATTATCAAAAACTAAAACGAGAGAGAGAAAGAAGACTGAGAGAGAGAGAAGATCTTCAGTTTAAACATGAAGAAGAGAAAGAGAGAATGAAGATGATGATGGAGCAAGAAAGACAGAATCATGAGAAAGAGAGAAAGAGAAGAGAAGAAGAATATATAAAAAGTGATGAACAATATAAAAGAGACGTTAAAGACATCGAAGAACAAGAGAGAAAGATACGAGAGGAAATGAAGAGAGAACGAGAAGAATGGGAGAAACAGAAACAACAGAGACAAAGTGAAGAAGAGGAGAAAGAAACATGCAGATTTATTGAACTTTACACAGGAACTTCTGAGGCTCAGCACACAAACAGTAAGTCAAAGCAATAACCAGATAATTTTGAAATTCATTTGCCAAAAATTAAATATTTGGGAGTGAACAATCTAGATCAGTTTTAGATCAGGTTATTTTACATTGGAGTCACCAGATACAGTAGATGGCTTGTAAACAATTTAACCAAATAGACTTAAGCTGATTCAGATTCATCACCCTGATACTGAAGCCAGTAATGAATGACTTGGTGGGACCAAGTTATTGTTTTGCAAGTCACAAATAAGTCTTGAGTCTTTGTATTCCGAATCAGGACCAACAAGTCCAAGTCAGGTTGCAAGTCCAAATTAATTAATAGGCTATCGTATATTTAAGGTAATTAATATCAGACTTTAATTTATATCAGAATTTTTTTTAAAATGTGTTTGTCTTCCCTGTTCAATGTGACATGAGTATTGGTTATTTTCACTAAGGGAACCCATCTATCTCTGTAAAATTTTTCTGCCTAGAAATTGTGCTTGAAAGTATAGTTTATTATTCCACCTTTATATTTATTTAGCAAACTGTACATCCACTGGGTTTATCATTCTATTGCAAAAATTTCACATTTTTGAAAGTCTGGAGAGTCGTTATACCCATCCTAAGATTACTAATAAAATAGTTTAGTAATTTCTACAATGCTGAGCAAACTTTTGAACACACTTATAATAATATAATAAAACAACTTGACCCAAGGCATGACACAAGAAATCCACAGACACCAAGATTGTGATTTTCTGACTAACTGTTATGAAGAATGGCTATATAGAGAATGGCTAGTGAACAGGGAAGCAAACAAAAAAAGTATAAAATATATGCTGTATAATGGACTGGGGGTTGAGACCCAAAAACGTTTAGAACCACTGAGATGGACTGTTGCAAATAGTTTACAAGTTAGGTACGAGTTTCACATTTATTGTTCAGGGTCCCAAATTTAATTAATTGTTGTTAATCTGTAAACTCTTTTGTTGTCATTTTCAGATGTTAAAGATTCACCATCAGATGTAGGATGTTTGAGAATCTTGCTCTTTGGGAAGACAGGAAGCGGAAAATCTGCCACAGGAAACACTATCCTCGGAAACAATGAGTTTTACAGTGAGTCAAGTTCACAGTTGGTGACCACTGTTTGTCAGAAGGGAGTTGGTGAAGTTGATGGTAAATCAGTAGCTGTTATTGATACTCCAGGACTCTTTGACCCCTCACTGACAAAAGAACAAGTGCAGGAAGAAATAATGAACTGTATTTCACTGTCAGCACCTGGACCACATGCAATCATCATTGTGCTGAGTGTGGGAAAAATCACTCAAGAGGAGAAATACACTTTAGACATGATCAAGATGATCTTTGGCCCAAAAGCAGCAGATTTCTGCATTGTTCTCTTCACTAGAGGAGATAATCTGAAAAAACAAACAATAGAACAATATGTAGAGAAACGTGATGAACACAAGAAACTGATCACTGCCTCTAGAAAAAGATTCCTGGCTTTTAACAACACAGAGACACAAGATCAGACAAAAGTTTCTCAGCTGTTCAATATGATAGAAGAGATGAAGAAATCTAATCAGGGCCGGTATTTCACTAATGAGATGTTTGAGGAGGCAGCGATCTCTATTGAACAGAGAATGGAAATGATAGAAGAGAATGAAAGAAAAAATCAGGCTCAAGTTGAAGAATTAAAAGCACAATATGACATTGAAATCAAATGCATGAGAAATAGACTAAAGGGGAAAAAACAAAGGATAGATGAGGAAAGAGAGAGACTGAAGAACAAGTTCAGAGAACAAGTGGAAACACTCAGGAGAGAGTTTGAGGAGAAAGAAAAATCAGAGCAGAAGACACGAGAGACAGAGGATCAGAAACGATCAGAAGACGAGAAACAGCAAAGAGCTAAATATGATCAAAGAACAGAGGAGATGAAGAGAGAGATTGAAAAACAGAGAATACAGTATGAAAAACAACAAAAAGAAAGAGAAGAGGAAGACAGAAAGAGAGAAGAAGAATATAAACAAGATCAAGAAAAGATGAAAAATGATCATGAACACATCATGGCAGAGTTAAGAAAAGAACAGGAAGATGAAATAAAGAGAGATTCAGAGGAACAAATGAGGAAGGAAGAAGAAGAGAAAGAGAGAGAAGAATGGAAGAGAAAAATAAAAGAAGTGGAAAATGACAAAGAGACTCAAGAGAAAATTAAACGACAGCAGAGAGAATGGGAGGAAGAGAAGAAACGACAGATGAGAGAACGAGAGGAAGGAGAAAGAAAGAGAAAAGAGAGACATGAGAAACAGCTGAGAGAAAAACAAGAAGATCTGGAGAACAAGAGAAAGAAATATGAAAGAGAGAGAGAAGAAGAAGAACAGATGATAGAGGAGGAGAGAGAGAAACAGAAAAAAGAGAGAGAGAAGAAAGAGAGAGAGTATGAACAAAAGAGAAATGAAAAGAAAAAACACGAGCAGCTGAAGCAAGAGAGGAAAGAGGAGTGGAAGAGAAGAAAACTAGAGGATGAAGAGAGACGAGTGGAGAAGAGAAAGAGATGGAAGAAAATTATGGAAGATCTGAAACAAGAGCAAGAGGAGGAGATCAAGAGAAGAGAAAGAGAGGAGAGAGAGAGAATAGACAGAGAAGAAAAAGAGTGTGATAAAATGAAACAGAAACTTGAAAAGGAAATAAAGAAGATGAAGAAGAAACATGAAGATGAAGCCAGAAAACAAAGAGAAGAATTGAATGATTTCAGAAAGAGAAAAGAACAGCACATTCAGGATCTCAAGGAGAGACTTGAACAACTATATAAAATGAAACATGTCAGAGAGGGACTAAAAGATAAACAGTCATGTCATGTAATCTGAAACATCTTTAACATTATGAGCCAAATAACTCGCACTAGTCTTGTGCATTTTCATGTGGAAGGCTTTTCTGTATTTCTCTTTCTGTCTTGTATAATATGGAAGCCTGTTTCTGCCAATGAATAAAAAAATAACTTTAAAGTTAACTGTGATTTTTATCTAACAATTCTGAAGTTTATATCCTGCAGTTATGAGTTTTAACTGAACTGCTGGTTTGTAACCACTAAACTAAAAATACTTTATTCAAAAATGACCCAACAGATAGCCCAGTGATGGGTTGATATAGCACTGACCTGTTGTTGGGTTATTTTAACCCAATTCATACAGCAGCAAGTTTTACCTAATAAATTATTTGATAAATAATAAAATAGCTAATTTATTGGGTTATTTGGCCAAAATGTTGCTTTAACCATTCTGGTATTATTTTATTGTTATTATGTAAATAATAATGTACAGAATACAAATATATAAAAAATGCTTTATTCCATTATAATTAAAGTTGCCAACACTTCTCTTAAAATAAGTTCCCTTTTGAACGTTCACTTCACGTTGTGTATGGGTTGTCTCTTTTTTTTACTCTGTTCTGAAGCCTGATTTACCGCTGAACGTTTTTGAACGTTTTACCACTGTGTAAAAGACCAAATTTCCCCTTCCTACACTAGCACATGTGAATATCGGTTCCCCGCCCCGTCGCAGTGAACTTTCATTCACAAAATTAGATCCACATTGTGTCTCAGTTCAAGGGCTAGGCAGCCATACCGGGCATGTCAAGCTGGGTTCTATAAACAATTCAACAAGGCTACTTGCTTCAGTTTGCTTGCAGGCTACCTTGTTCAGAGGTATTATCCACACTTCGGTTCAGGACAATGACTTCCATGTTCTCCAACATGAAGTTTAAACACTGCTTGCAAAGGGTGCTGTAGAAACAGTTCCATCAGAAAACAGCGAGTCAGGCAGTTTCAGGCACTATTTCCCTCGTCCCAAGAAGGATGGCGGGCTCAGGCCTATTCTAGATCTCAGACATCTGAATCACTCGCTTATGCATTGGTTTTCAAGATGTTAACCCTGAAACAGATTCTCGTGCGCATCTGCCGCGAGGACTGTTTTATAATGGTAGATCTGAAGGATGCTTACTTTCACATCCAAATAGCCCACCATCATAGACCATTTTGACATTCATGTTCGAGGGAGTGACCTATCTGTACATGGTCCTACTGTTTGGACCGTCTCTGGTCCCTCTCACTTTTGCAAAGTGCATGGACGAGGCTCTTTCTCCTCTGAGGCAGAGGGGAATCCGCATGTTGAGTTACCTCAACGACTGGCTGGTATTAGCCAGATCAAAACGAGAGTTATTTGCTCACAGGGCTTTGTTGCTCAATAATTTAGAGTGACTCAGGTTACAATCAACCTTCAGAGGAGTCAGTTGTTACCCAGACAGCAGGTGGTCTTTCTGGGCACAATTATAGACTTTGCCCAAATGAGGGCGTAGATTACACCAGAACAGTCCCTGACTACTCAGCGACTGGCAGCTTCTTTCAAAATCAAGTCTCATCTATTTATATAGCCCTTTATATAATTTATATAAAATTTATTTATATAAAATAAGGAGTGTTTGTCCCCTCTAGGGTTTTCAGAGGTTGCTGGGCCTCATGGTGGCCGCCACTTCTGTGATCCCATTGGGCTTGCTTCTATGCAGCCTCTCTAGTTTGGGCTCAAGCCCTGAGTTTTACATCAGGATGGACCACCACTGCATCAAAGCTGTGGCCCCTTAGACAACTTCTCGTCTGTTTCAACCAGGTGTGCAGTTGGGACTGACCTCCAAGGAAAAGTGGTCACAACAGACACCTCCAACTCGGGTTGGGGGGCTCTGTTGGAGGGCAATCTGATAGCTGGCTTCTGGTCAGCCACGGAGCGTCATCTGCATATCAACTTCCTGCCAGCCTTAAGGGGGCACCTTGTCCTGGTCTGGTCAGACAACACAATGGTGGTAGCCTACATTAATCACCAAGGTGGGCTTAGGTCTCGTTCCCTTTACAGGATGGCTTGACGCCTCCTATTTTGGGCACAGGACAAACTTCTCTCACTAAGAGCAGATCATGTGCCAGGCAGTTGAACCTTAGGGCAGACATGCTGTCCAGAGGCAATGTAGCTTCAGGAGAATGGAGGCTACATCCTCATATGGTTTAGAACATCTGGTCTGTCTTCGGTAGGGCAGTGGTGGACCTCTTTGCCTCAGAAGACAACTCTCACTGCCCAGCCTATTTCTCGATTCAGTGAGACAACTGGCCCAGTGCTCACCTGTACGCCTTCCCTCCGATAGGCCTGCTTCCTCAGGTCATCAAATGGGTCAGGGAGACAAAATGCTTGGTCCCCAAGTTAATGCAGCTGTCAGTGACAGCCCTATGGCCAACACCTCTGAGAAAGGACATGCTCTTACATGCAAAAGGCATGATTTGGCATCCCCAGCCAGAGTTGTGAAGCCTATATGTTTGAAGCCTCGATGGGAGCCTATGCGGCTGACTGCGAGAGTAAGCGATACCATTTCAAAAGGTTAGAGCACCATCTACAAGGTGCCTCTATGCCCTTAAATAGTCAATCTTTCGTGACTGGTGTTCAGCACGAAGCCTGGATCCGGTCGGTCCCTTTTAACGTGTCCCATGTACTAACCTTTCTACAGGAATTGTTGGATAACGGGCGCGCCCCTTCCACACTCAAGGTCTATGTGGCAGCTATCACAGTGAATCTTTCCTTTGAAGCTGGCTGATCGATTGGCAGACACGATCAAATTGTTAAGTTCTTGAAGGGTGCCAAGAGATTGAATCCACCTCATCCTCGGACAGTGCCGGTCTGGGACTTGTCAATAGTCCTGAGGCCCTGCGGCTCGGCTAACCACTCCTTGTGGCTGAGTTACGCCCGTTGTCGCTAAAAACAGCCCTGCTATTGGCGTTAGCGTCAGTTAAGTGAGTGGTAGACTCACAGGCACTGTCAGTCAGTGCTTCTTGTCTTGAGTTTGATCCTAATGACCGGAAGGTCCTCCTCAAGGTGTTCTCAATTCCGTTATCATCCCGTTAGGGATACATCCCGATGTGGATGGTAAACAGGATCCTAATGTTCTCTGCCCTGTAAGGGCTTTGAGAGTTTACTTAGAGCGCTCCAGCCTGTTCAGACAGTCGGAGCAGCTTTTTGTTGGCTGCCGGTTATGAAGCAAAGGCTTTCTCGCTGGATAATTGACACCATAGCCTTTGCTTATGCCTTGGTAAGCTTACTATGTCCTATAGGTGTGAAGTCCCATTCCATTCGAGGAATGGCCTCCTCCTGGGCCTGGTCCAGCAGGATTTCCATTGATGAGATCTGTGTTGCTGCTGGGTGGTCGTCGCTGTCTACGTTTGCTAGATTTTATAATTTGGCAATCCCGGGCCTACAGGCATGGGTTTTGTCTGTTTTAATTGCCTATTTCCCCCTGAATGTGTAAAAATGGTTATGTCAGTGGCCCTCAGCTCTTGGGCTTATCTGTACACGGTCCTACTGTTTGGACCGTCTCTTTTTGCAAAGTGCGTGGACGTGGCTCTTTCCCCTCTGTTGAGTTACCTCAACGACTGGCTGGTATTAGCCAGATCAAAACAAGAGTTAGTTGCTCACAAGGCTTTGTTGCTCAATAATTTAAAGCGGGTTGCAATCAACCTTCAGAGGAGTCAGTTGTTACCCAGACAGCAGGCGGTCTTTCTGGCCACAATTATAGACTCCGCCCAAATGAGGGCGTAGATTACACCAGAACGGTCCCTGACTACTCAGCGACTGGCAGCTTCTTTCAAGATAGGGAGTGTTTGTCCCCTCTAGGGTTTTCAGAAGTTGCTGGGCCTCATGCTGGCCGCCTCCTCTGTGATCCCATTGGGCTTGCTTCTATGCAGCCTCTCTAGTTTGGGCTCAAGCCCTGAGTTTTACATCAGGATGGACCACCGCTGCATCAAAGCTGTGACCCCTTAGACAACTTGTCTGTTTCAACCAGGTGTGCAGTTGGGACTGACCTCCAAGGAAAGGTGGTCACAACAGACACCTCCAACTCGGGTTGGGGTGCTCTGTTGGAGGGCTACCTACCTAGCCCATATTCTTGGGGGGCCTTTACTAAGTGCTTCGAGATTGGGCTCGCAGAGCAGGTCGTTCTGTATCTGCTCATAGCACGACATGATTGGACGAGTTCCGCATACACAATGTGACGTGAACGTTCGAAAGGGGACGTTGTGTCACTAGGCGTACTATAAGCTGCATGCGAATCGATGACTGTCATTTCAGTTGAATGATTCTGAAGAAATGGTGCTGCGAGCTGACTTATATAGAGGTATGCACCACCCCTTCTGATGGGCTAAAGCGCCATTGGTATTTGCAGATACACAAACGTGAACAAATCAGGCTACGTCAGTAACCGGAGTGTTATTGGTTGCAGTTGTGTTATCACTTCCTTATCTCCTTATCGCATTAGGGTACTTGGGTTTATGTTCTTTTTTGTTTGTTTGTTTTACAGGAATCACAAATAAATAAACAAACAAAAGCCTAGTAAAGGGGTGGCGAACGTCGGTCCTGGAGAGCCGCAGGGGGCTGCGGCTCTCCAGGACCGGAATTCTCCATCCCTGGCCTAGTACAAAGCTAGTACAGACACAATTATAAACTCTGTAAATTGGTGGCATTGTGTTGATGGAGCTGAATATAGAGTATTGAGTGCTGTAAAAACTACCAAACAGCAGCAGCAGGCTTAGGTTACTCAATGTCTAAAATGTGCAGAAATTAAAAACATGTATTAACTGCTCCCAAAAACCAGTCTTGCTTCAGTGTCATTTCTCCCACAATAACAAAGGCTTGATTTTGTCCTAAAACTGCAGGTCATGAGGGAACTCCTCCTCCAAATACTCAGTGATTTCTGTTCACACCTTTAAATGGATATTTAAAATGGCAAATATGCAAACATACATCAAATAATAGGCAAAGAAGTATTTTCATATTTATTCATATTCAAACAAGAATGGAAAATACTGCGTTTTTACTGTTTGATATTTGTTAAATTTCAGTTAGGCCAAGTGTTACAATGGTGATGGTGTTTGCATCATTATAGACAGATGTGGGGTGTTAATGTAAGTGAATCAATGATTTGTGAATGAAATTTATGTTGTGTTAAAGCAAAATCACACTCATACAATAACTGTGCTGTTGTGACCTGTGGTCTCATACCTGATTATAGAGTCTAATGCCAAACAAAGGTAGCATAAAAACACTTCTGAAAGTGGCATTTATGTGTCTTTACACACTGTCATGCTGCTCAGTGGTACGTAAATGCATTTACAGAGCGATTACAAATGCAACAAATTCTGAGACAGATCAGAACTGGAATCATTTCGTCTGTCTTTTATGCTGCACTGCATCTCTACACAGAATTTTGAGCAACCACAAACCAGGATTTATTTTTCATACTATAAAAGCAAAATATTCTTTTGTGTTCAGCAGAGGAAACTCATGCAGGTTTGGAACAACTTGAGGGTGAGCACTTGTGACAAAACTTGCATTTTTGGGTGAACTATCCCTTTAAGCATGTGTGTCGGTGGTTGTCAGTACATAATGTAAAATGAAATGAAAATGGTTCCACAGTCTGTATACAAGACAGAATACAATAAGAAACCGTTCTGTGCGTGTAATTCGATCCTCTTATGTAACATTATAGCGCCACCCTCTGGCTGAATTACGCAAAGACAAAACCTCTGCCAGAAGTGTGTTTGCGTTGGTTCAGCAATTATGAATGTGAAACTAATTAAAGTTAATCATAAGATAGAGTTGCGACCCAGAAACTCCACCTAAATTAATGTTCAGGAGCTGCTACTGCACTGATACATTTAAAAAAATAATTTCTATGAGTTTGTATCTGCTTATTGTATTCCTCAGAACAATTCAAGAAACCTCATATTCCGTATTTTATTTATGGATTAAAGAAAGAAAATAAATTGACGCAGTAAATTTTATTTCAAGAAATAAATATATATTTTTTTTCAGATTCTGTAGGCGGGGCGCAGGTCAGCTCTCGTCTATCACTGCTTTTCTTTCGATTTTGCTGTTTGTGGTGAAAAAGGTGAAAAAATGGCGTCAGGTAAGAATTAAATCAGATACCAATATATACAGCCACATTTCCGTGATTTTTTTAATGTATTTATGAAACATTAGCAAGCCGTAGGCAGTTGTTTACTTAATTTAGTTTATTGAATGGCCTTTCACTTTGCACTTTTTATTTTTTATTTTTTTCGTTTAATCGTGGCATTGAACACCAGGAAGAAACTAAACTTTTGTGCGTTGTGTCTTTTTCATTAGTCTAATAGACTTTTATTATATTCTTTACACTTATCATTGATTATTTGTGGACATAGCCCATGTATTATTGTTGTTATTATTTTTTTTTATGTAGGCTCTAGCTGACATAGGCGGTAACACTTTACAATACGTGTGCACAAATATGCATTAATTCATGCTTAATTAATGCACAGATAATCACAAGTTAATGTATAATTCATAAAGAACTAAACCATTTATTAATAATTACTACATCAGCAACTAATTTTATATGATTCATAGATTAAGTAATAAATAAACTGTTATTAGTTAAATGTGTCATAATGTCTTAATTCCCTAATAACTTATTTTATTAACTAATGATGTAAATTCATGTTTATTACCACAATGGGTTGAAGCCATGCATTTCATCTTACAGTTATCTGCTTTAATTAATCATTAGCTAATGATTTGCAAAGATACCATTATGTTATGACTTTACTTGTTGAGGCACATGACTGATTCTAAATCCATAACCACAATGACATATTACTTAACAATTAGTTAATATATCTGTGCCTCAACAAGTAAAGTCATATCATAATGATATCTTTGCAAATCATTAGCTAATTAATTAATTCATGTTAATTACCACAATGGGTTGAAATGCATGGCTTCAACCCATTGTGGTAATTAACATGAATTTATATCATTATGAATTATGCATTAACTCATGAATATCTCTGCGTTATTTAAGCATGAATTAATGCATATTTGTGCACACGTATTGTAAAGTGTTACCACATAGGCTTTAGTGTAATTTTGAAACACTGTAGATGTTCTAAGGTCAAGGAAAATCACAATTTCACTAATCAAATTTGTGTTGATCTTTGTATCATTTAACGCATTGTACTCAATTAGTTCAATTAGTAATTGCGAATTGTGAAGTCACAGCTTTTCAGTGCACAAGTGTTTTTTTTTATTCATAATGACTAAACCACCTGTTTTCTGTCTCTGTATGTGTGTGTGTGTGTGTGTGTGTGTGTGTGATTGTTTTGCTCTCTAGCAGCAGCAGGTAGACATAGTCCACCATTACCTCCTAACAGTAAGTAAATTAAATCACTGTCAGTGATATTAAAGATGTGTCAAACATTTATGTTTTGTAATATTCAGTTTGTAACAGTTAAAGTATAGTTCACCCAAAAATGAAAATAATGATTAGTCCTAGATTTAATTTTTAATTTATAACGTTAAAAAACTGTGAATGTGAATTACTCACACATATAACTGTTTTATTAAGTCATTAGTGTTTAAATGTCTTGCTGTGTGTGTGAGAGACAGATCATGCTGTAGATCAGTGGTTATTAAAAATGTTTAATTAGAAAGACCCTTTACATATTATAATTTACTTACAGGAGAAATAATTACCTTCCAAAATTAGTTTTTAATGAAATATATTATTTCTCATTAAAATAAAGGTAGACAATGATTTTCACCCCCATTCTCTAAAAATTAAAGCAACTATTCTCCAAAAAATAAAAGCCATCGTAAAAGTACCATAAAACCCGCCCATACAGATCTGGGCCTAAATTGCAGGTCTTCTGAACCCCATACAGTAACTTTGTGTGAGGAACGGATTGTCGTAAGTTGTCATTTATTGAAAAGAATTCCAGTCTATCATAGCTGAGATCTCATTTGTGCCTATTCATTTGCATGACAAAAAAAAAAGGATCTCTGCATGTAACTCTTAAGTATTAAAATAATGTATGCTTTATAGATGTCCATAAAGTTTCTTACAGGTATTACTTGATATTTTAACATTACTACTTGTGTCTTGTGTGAAATCTGCTAATTCTGTAGGATTCTCATATTGTTCAGTGATGATTGTGTGGTGTATTTTTATTGCATTTTTGTGTTTGTGTGTCTGTGCTGTTTTTTTAGTGAGTGATCTGAGGATTGTTCTACTGGGAAAGAATGAATCAGAAAACAACAGAGTGGGAAACACTATACTGGAAACAACAGCGTTTCACAGAGAAGATGCATCTTATTCACAACAGCACAATGAGAAAATCAGTGCAGAGGTGCAGGAGAGACACATCACAGTCATCAACACTCATCTGCTTCATCCACATTTCCCACAGCACCAGATCACACAAGCAGTGAAAGAGTGTGTGTCTCTGTCTGATCCAGGACCTCATGTGTTTGTCCTCGTACTGCAGTATAATGACTTCAGTGAGAATGACAGACAGAGAGTGAAAAATGTGCTGAACCTCTTCAGTGAGCAGGCCATGAAACACACTATAGTGCTGACTACTGATGAAGAGAAACACAGTTCTACACCGACTTCTATAACAATTAATAATTTAATAAAGGAGTGTGGAAGACGACATCTTCAGTTTGATACAGGAAACCCTAAATGGCACTCTGAGTTGTTCAGAAGGACAGAAGAAATACTCAAGGAAGAACACAAAGAATTTCTCATCTGTAACATGTATGAGGACGGAGGTGATGGAACATCAGTGGATGAAGATCCGTGCAGATCTGGAGGTTCAGTCAGAGGAGACGACAAAGAGAAGGAGGATTCTGATCTAAAAGAGAGCACAAAAACAGAATGTGATGGAGGAGGTTTGTTCTAGTCTGTTTTTCATAATAAAACAATAAGAATATGATCATGAACTACTAATTTATTTTACTTTAGTTGGCTTTAGTTGACAGCCATTATTTTGAGGATAGTTATATGTGACAATAGTTTTCTAATGTAGAGACTGAGACATTGCCCAGAGGACAGTATGTTTGAACCTGGGTCCACGTGGACCAACTGCTTCTTATACTGTGTCTTGAAATAGGGCATCAAGTCTTCCAAAGCCATAAAGCAGTTTTGTGTAAAGAATTTTACATCATGATACATGTGAGAACTTCTTTGTTTGCATATAGCTGGAAGTCCTGCACACTCAGCGACATAGAAAGAGTAGAAGAACAATGAGAAACTGAGCATGAACAAACTGGTTCTTGCGTGTTAACTTGACTGGTCAGGTTTGATTATACGAACAAACAGAGAGATCTGAAAGCATGAGAATGAGACAAGATTTTTGTTTTCTTGATCTGTCCCTTTACTAAGGAAGACAAAGTAGAATTAGAAAAGATCCAGAGAATATTTAGCTCATAAATCAAGTACTACACCATGATCAACATGATTGGCACAAAAAATGAAAACTGATTTAGTCAAACAGTAGTGTTTGTTTCTCCACAGAGACACTGTTGGAGCCAGCAATGGAAAAACTGTGGAACTCATTAGAGATGTCGTTTCTGTCACAAGGTAATGATCATAAAATCTGCATGAATTAAACACATCTTTCATGATTGCTGAAGTCTACATAGATTTGTGAAAAAGAAAGTAACATTATATGCTACACTGTAAAAAAAAAAACAAAAAACAATTTTTTGAGTTAGCTTAAAATAATTTGTTACCCTGCTGCCTTAAAATTTTAAGTTCAGTCAACTAAAATAAGTTTAGTCAACTTGAAATGTTAAGTTGTACTAAGTAACAACTTAGATATTTGTGTTTGCTAAACTTAACAGATGGGTAAGTGACCCAGCTGCCTTAAAATTTTAAGTTGATTCAACTCAAATATCTAAGTTGTCACTTAGTATAATTTAACATTGTGAGTTGAATAAACTTTTTTTGAGTTGACTGAACTTAAAATTTTAAGGCAGCCAGGTTACAAATTATTTAAGTTGATTCAACAAATTGTTTTTTACAGTGTAGTTCAGAAGTTCAGAAGAAATAAAAATTTTGGCACATAATGATTCAGTATAATTTTTTATTTTATTATATCTATCTTTAGATTTAAGAGACAGAGAAGATGAGCTAAGGATTGTGCTGTTGGGAAAAACTGGAGTTGGGAAGAGTTCAACTGGAAACACCATCTTAGGAAGAAAAGCATTTAAAGCAGAAGGATGTCAGGTGTGTAAGAAAGAAACAGCTGAAATCAACAGCAGACACATTACTGTGATCGACACTCCAGGACTGTTTGATACTGAACTCAGTAATGAAGAAATACAGAGAGAAATCAGCAACTGTATCTCCATGATCCTGCCTGGACCGCATGCGTTTGTGTTACTGATTTCACTGGGACGATTCACTCAAGAACAACAAACAGCAGTGAAGATCATCCAAGAGATGTTTGGTGAAAGCTCTTTAAAGTACACCATGGTGCTCTTCACCAGAGGAGATGATCTAAATGATAAAACCATTGATCAGTATCTGGGAGAACCTGGATCTGCTTTAAAGCAGCTGATTGAATCATGTGGAAACAGATTCCATGTGTTCAGTAATAAAGAGACTGGAGACCAAACACAGGTGACTGATCTACTGCAGAAGATAGACAACATGGTGAAAGCAAACGGAGGGAGTTACTACTCATGTAAGATGTTCAGAGAGATGGAAAGAAAAATACAAGAACAACAGAAGAACATACTGATTGAGAAAGTGGAGAAACTGAACAGAGAAAAAGAAGAACTGATGAACAAACATAAAGAAGAGAAAAAGAAGATGAAGATGAAGATAGAGGAAGAAAGACAGAATTATGAGAAAGAGAGAAAGAGAATAGAAGAAGAATATAAGGAGAGAGAAGAACAATTTAAAGCAGAGATGAAGAGAGAACGAGAGGAATGGGAAAAACAGAAACAACAGGAAAGACAAAGAAGAGAAGAAGAGGAGGAGAAATGGAGAAAGAAAAATGAAGCAATGTGGCATGAATATTATGAGAAACTTAAACAAGAGATAGAAAGAGGACTGAGAGAGAGAAAAGATCTTCAGTTCAAATATGAAGAAGAGAAAGAGAGAATGATGATGATGATAGAGGAAGAAAGACAAAATCACAACAAAGAGAGAAAGAGAATAGAAGAAGAGTTTAGAGAGAGAGAAGAACAATATAAAAGAGACATTAAAGAAAGAGACGAACAAGAGAGAAAGATACGAGAGGAAATGAAGAAAGAACGAGTGGAATGGGAGAAACAGAAACAACTGGAAAGACAAAGAGAAGAAGAGGAGAAAGAAATGCACAGACTTATTGAACTTTATATGGAAACTCCAGAGGTTCAGCACAACAGTATGTGAAATCATTAACCAGCTAACTTTGAAATAACTAGCAAAAAATTTAAAGTTTGGGTGTAAACAACACTTTTATCGCTGTATAATTTTCTTTCAGCAGTTTATGTGGTTAAAAGATTCAGTCTTAAAGTATAGTCTTAAAGTATTCAGTCTCCACTAGTATATTCTTCAGCTAAAAAATGGTTTAAAGTCAGTTAAAGTCTGTCTTTTGCTGTAGTGTGTCAGTAGGAAATATCAGTTTCCCTTCAGTCGTCCTCTACGACGTTACTTCAATACTGACGTATTTGGGGTCTCCCTTGGGAGCCCAATCACCTCCGATCCTTAGAAGAAAAGGCCAATGAAAATTGTTCAGTGAAATTTGCATGCCACGCCACACCCCCGTACATACGGGTATATAAGATGGCGGCGTGCAGCCACTCACTCAGATTTCTACTTTGGTGAGGAAGAAGGGCAACCTGACGGTCACTGTTCGGAACGCTCCGATGGGCCAGCCCCCTCGGAAGTCCGAATCGCCACGGCGCCCCGTCGAGATGCCGAGGGAAGGCGCCGGTTCGTCTCCTTCAGCGCTCCTGAGTAAGATCGGATGTCTATCGCGGCATCAGAGGAGAGGCTTACACCAGATGAGGCGGAGGATTCCGCAGAGCAGCTCCCCTCCGGGGCGGCTGCTCAGTTGGAGGCAGACGCTGAACTGGCAACCATGCTCCTCCGGGCGGCCAAGAGCATTGGAGTGATTGTGCGCAAGCCACCTTCCCTTGAGCCCTCGCGGCTTGATGATTGGTTCTTGGGGTCCCGACGTGACTCGAGTCAGCCGTGTCTGGCCCCAGTTCCTTTCTTCCCGGAGGTACATGAAGAGCTCACTAAGACGTGGAAAGTGCCTTACAGCACCCGTACACGTTCGGGCTCTTCCCTCCTCACTAGCCTCGACGATGGGGCGACTTCGCTCTCTGGGTGACGAAGGTCACGGCGCGGTCCCTTGGTCAGGTGATGGTTACCATGGTAGTCCAGGAGCGCTATCTCTGGCTGAACCTGGCGCAGATGGCTGACGCCGACAAAGTCCGCTTTCTTGACGTGCCCATCTCCCAGGCCGGCCACTGTCGAGGACTTTGCCCAGCAGTTCTCAGCAGTACAGAATCAGACTGAGGCTATTAAACACATCCTGCCCCGGTGTGAATCATCCGCGGCTTTTACATCTGCTCCGCCTCCGCCCCCACTGCCTAAGGAGTCTAGGGCTCCTCGGCGAGGGCGTCGAGCTGGCTGTGGGAGAGGAGCACAACCCACTCCAACAAAGACATCCCGCAAGTTGGCGAAGTGACCCTGAGACGGGCGACCTGGAGATGAGAGAGATTGCTTTTCGGGGGACGTCAACATCTGCGCCCCCTCCCCCGGGGGAGGGCCGGGGGCTGGTTTCCTTGCTACCCACCCATTCACAAAAAGAGCAATTTTCTCTATCTCTAGGTCTTTTTCCTTGGGCTCGAGTCTTGAGCGACGCTCTGCTTCCTCAGACTCAGGTAGTACACTTCAAAAAGTCACCTTTGAGGCGGAAGGTGGGGGCTGCTCTTCACGGCCCGACTTTACAGTGGGTCACAGTTCCTCTCACGTTGAGTCACCTTCCGCCCCAGGGGCATCTTGTTCATATCTGTCCGTTCAGATACAGATACCTCTGTCCTGTGTGCGGAGATTGCAGTTCTTCTGGCGAAGGACGCAATCGAGCCGGTCCCTCCAGCCGAGATGAAATTGGGATTTTACAGTCCTTATTTCATCGTACCGAAGAAGAACGGTGGGTTACGGCCTATCCTGGATCTCCGAGTTTTGAATCGGTCTTTTATCAAGATGCCATTCAAAATGTTAACCCTGAAGTGCATTATTTCTTGCATTTGGCACCAGGATTGGTTTGCAGCCATTGACCTGAAGGACGCGTACTTTCATGTCTCGATTTTTCCTCGACACAGACCGTTTCTTCGGTTTGCCTTCGAGGGTCGGGCATATCAGTACAAAGTCCTGCCCTTCGGACTAGCCCTGTCTCCCCGCGTATTTACCAAACTCGCAGAGGGTGCCCTCGCCCCAGTTTGGGAGCGGGGTATCCGCATCCTCAACTATCTCGACGACTGGCTAATAATAGCTCACTCGCGAGATTTGTTGTGCGAGCACAGGGATCTGGTGCTTCAGCATCTCAGTCTTTTGGGGCTTCAGGTCAACTGGGAGAAGAGCAAGCTCTCCCCTGTGCAGAGCATCTCTTTTCTCGGGATGGAGCTGGATTCGGTCAACATGATGGCACGCCTTACGGAGGAGTGTGTGCAGTCGGTGCTCGGTTGTCTGAGGTTATTCAGACACAACACAGCGGTCCCTCTAAAGATCTTTCAGAGGCTCCTGGGGCATATGGCAGCTGCAGCCGCGGTCATGCCGCTCGGCTTGCTTCATATGAGACCACTTCAGCACTGGCTCCATGGCCGAGTCCCGAGATGGGCATGGCACCGCGGCACATTCCGGGTCGGCGTTATACCGGAATGTTGCCTCCTTTTCTTGAATCGCTTGAATCAGTCAAGCTTAAATTTCTGTCGCTTAAGACCTCGCTCCTGATCGTGCTCACTTCCATCAAGAAGGTGGGGGACCTGCACGCTTTCTCTGTCAGCGAATCGTGCCTTGAGTTTGGTCTGGCTGATTCTCACGTTCGCCTGAGACCCCGGCCTGGTTATGTGCCCAAGGTTCCCACCACTCCTTTTCGAGATCAGGTGGTGAACCTGCAAGCGCTGCCCTTGGAGGAGGCAGACCCGGCCTTAGGGTTGCTGGGTTCGCATCTACGTGGACCGCACCCAGAGCTTTAGACGCTCTGAGCAGCTCTTTGTCTGCTTTGGGGGGACAGCAGAAGGGGAATGCTGTCTCCAAACAGAGTTTGGCCCATTGGGTGGTTGATGCCATCACCCTGGCGTATCAGTGCCAGGGTGAGCCATGCCCCCTAGGAGTTCGAGCCCACTCCACCCGGATTGTCGCCTCCTCCTGGCCTCTAGCGCACGGCGCCTCTCTAGTGAACATCTGCAGAGCTGCGGGCTGGGCAACACTTAACACCTTGGCGAAATTCTACAGTCTTTGCGTAGAGCCTGTTTCCTCACGGGTTTTAACCCTTTGAGCGGTACGGTCCCACATATGGGATTCTATTTTCTGTGCCCCTGGGAGTACGGTCCCACATATGGGATTTAGAACGTTAGGTGACGTCACGCAACTGCCAAATTCAAACTGTGTTTTCGCGCGTTGGCTGGCGCTGACTCCGCTGAGCCACAGAGAGACGCTTGTTGCGCTTGTCATAAAATCACAATTGTGCAGTGTTTTAAAAGACTTAACGTTTATTTTAGGTTTCAAGAATTAAAATACACATAAGCACTAGTGAAACAATACATTTAGAGTTTGTAAAATGCACACGGATGTCTATGGAAGCAGCAATAACAATCCATTCAAGTATAATTTGCTTACGTGTTTGATTTATATCAGATACACATAATGTAATTAACGATATAATTCACTCCATTCCTTTCCCACTTCACCAGCCACTTACTTGCATGTATTTCGAGAGAAACTGGTGAATTTACGTGCTGTAAATCCGGCTGACTGGACTCTGAACGGCAGCGCGAACAAACATGGCGGCGCCCATCTCACGTTATAGATCACAGATCCAGATAATTTATAAAGGTTTTAAAACGGCAAAATACACTCACTTACAGGTATTCGTGAATCGGAATATCAGATAGTTGAAGACATGGTAAGCAAGTGTGTGAATATTTTGAATAAAAAAGGAAAAACGAAATAAAAGCGATACGTCTGTCATACAGCGCTGTAGTGGCTGAGGTGTCAATCATGACGCGTCGCCATGGAAACAATAAAGTGAACGTTCTAAAATAACGGTCGCCTAAAAAAAACTCACTCTGGGGGGTCAGATAGAATATTTTAAACTCACCAGTGAAAGGGTTAAGGTAAAGCTCAGGTTCTCGGGAGGACGGCTCGGTGTCGGCTTGCAGCGCCATTCCATTCGGATCAGTGCGCTTTTCCCTGTGGTTCCCTTATCGTGAACCCTGGGTCCTCTGTGCCCACCAGTTCTATTAACTAAATGAAATCAACATTTGGTGCCACCATTCTTTGTGTTTACAGCAGCTTTTGCCCTAGATGCACTTGCGCAAAATTTTTCAGGTGGCTTTGCAGGTAGGTCCTTGAAGCATCTTGGAGATGTCTGTGTCTTCATGTCAGACTGGATGATGGTGAGATTAGATCAGTGTGGAGCACTGGCTGTTGTCAGACTCCTTGTGCAAACAAACAAAAAAAATTTTTACTGACACACTACAGCAAAAGATAGAACTTACTTTAAACCATTTTTTAGCTGTTGAAAATACTAGTGGCCTAAAACTTTAGCACAGTACTGTACATCATACATAATTCATTTGAATACTCGATTTAGATCTGAGTTTCTGATCATTCTGATCATCAGAAAGTCTTTAAATGTCTGAAACATAAAATAAACAGGTTGTGATATACAGTCAAGGAAGTATGAACTGTTGCAAACAGTTTTAAATATCAGGTTTGAGCTTAACACCTATTGTTCAGGGTCAAATTTAATCAATTGTTGTTAATCTGTAAACTCTATTATTGTCATTTTCAGAGGATGAAGATTCACCATCAGATTCAGGATCTTTGAGAATCTTGCTGTTTGGGAAGACAGGAAATGGAAAATCTGCCACAGGAAACACTATCCTCGGAAATAATGAGTTTTACAGTAAAGCCAGTTCACGTTTGGTGACCACTGTTTGTCAGAAGGGAGTTGGTGAAGTTGTTGGTCGATCGGTAACTGTTATTGATACTCCAGCACTCTTTGACATGACACTGACAAAACAACACGTGCAGAAAGAAATAATGAAATGTATTTCACTGTCAGCACCTGGACCACATGTGATCATCATTGTGCTGAGTGTGGGAAGATTCACACAAGAGGATGAATACACTTTAGACATAATCAAGATGATCTTTGGCCCAAAAACAGCAGATTTCTGCATTGTTCTCTTCACTAGAGGAGATGATCTTAAAAAACAAACAATAGAACAATATGTGGAGAAAAATGCTGAACTCAAGAAACTGATCAGAGATTGTGGAAACAGATTCCTGCCTTTTAATAACACAAAAACAAAAGATCAGATACAAGTTACTCAGCTGTTCAATATGATAGAAGAGATGAAGAAATCTAATCAGGGTCGGTATTTCACTAATGAGATATTTGAGGAGGCAGCGATCTCCATTGAACAGAGAATGAAAATGATAGAAGAGAATGAAAGAAAAAATCAGGCTCAAGTTGAAGAATTAGAAGCCAAATTTGGTATGGAAATCAAAACCATGAGAACGAGACTTGAGGAGAAAAAAGGAAGGATAGATAAAGAAAGGGAGAGGGTGATGAGCGAGTTCAGAGAACAAGAGGAAACACTCAGGAGAGAGTTTGAGGAGAAAGAAAAATCAGAGCAGAAGAAACAAGAGACGGAGAATCAGAAACGATCAGAAGAGGAGAAACAGCAAAAAGCTGAATATGATCAAAGAATAGAGGAGATGAAGAGAGAGATTGAAGATCAGTATGAAAAACAGCAAAAAGAAAGAGAACAAGAAGATAGAAAGAGAGAAGAAGAATATAAACAAGATCAAGAAAAGATGAAAAATGATCATGAACACACCATGACAGAGTTAAGAAGAGAACAGGAAGAGGAAATAAAAAAGAGAGATTCAGAGGAACAAATGAGGAAGAAACAAGAAGAGAAAGAGAGAGAAGAATGGAAGAGAAGAATAAAAGAGGCTGAAAATGACAAAGAGACTCAAGATAACATTAAACAACAACAGAGAGAATGGGAGGAAGAGAAGAAACGACAGATGAGAGAACGAGAGGAAGAGGAAAGAGAGAGAAAAGAGAGACATGAGAAACAGCTGAGAGAAATAATTAAAGAACTGGAGAAAATGAGAATGAAATATGAAAGACAGAGAGAAGAAGAAAAACAGATGATAGAGGAGGAGAGAGAGAACCAGGACAGAGAAAGTGAACAGAAGCAGAGAGAATATAAAGAAAAGATAAATGAAATGGCGAGACATTATGAGCAGCTGGAGCGAGAGAGAAAAGTGGAGTGGAAGAGAAGAAAACAAGAGGATGAAGAGAGACGAGTGGAGAAGAGAAAGAGATGGGAGAAAATGATGGAAAATCTGAAACGAGAGCAAGAGGAGGAGATCAAGAGAAGAGAAAAAGAAGAGAGAGAAAGAATAGACAGAGAAGAAACAGAGTGTGATGAAATGAAACAGAAACATGAAGAGGAAATAGAGAAGATGAAGAAGAAACATGAAGATGAAGCCAGAAAACAAAGAGAAGAATTGAATGATTTCAAAAAGAGAAAAGAGCAGCAGGTTCAGGATCTCAGTAAGAGACTTGAACATCTAAATGAAATTAAACATTTAAGAGAGGAGCAAGAAGAAAAATGTAATCTCATGTGAAATGTTTTTAATTTTCTCTCTAACTGCTTCTCACGGAGCCTTCCCCATGTATGAGTGATTTCATGTTTGTTTGTTTAGATTAGTTATGTGTTAGTCCTTCGTTAATAAACTCTTGTGCACAAATTACGAGTTTTGATTCAGATTCTGCCTTGTAAATTAATGTCCCTTTACGATTCCGAGCTACATGCTTTAATGCAATGGTACTATAAGAAAATTATTTTCTGTGGCCAAGAAAACATCATTTCTTATAGTTGATATAAAGATTATACTGAATGTCCGCTGGGCGAACAGATTAGCTGATGGAAAATTCTGCTACAGTTACTACTGGCAGCTGATAGAAATAATTGTAATTAATCATAATTAATTGTAATTATTTATATACATTTCCCTTTTGAGCTAAATTCGCGACAGAATGGTGGAGAACACGGCAGTCGTTTAAACATTATTTGCAAGCAGAATTCAATATCAAACTTGTGTGTTTGTCTCATAAATTTTATTAACGTCTTACACATGCAGCTTCTGATAAAGTCAGATAGACAATAGCTTGAATGTGCCCTACCACAAGCAGTAGAAACTTGTTCAATGCTATAAGACATCTTTAAATCGTACGATAAGAAACTAACCTGATATTAGCAAAGAAATCCTAATTTCGGTTGTTAGTAGAGCGTAAGCCTTCTCTGACGAACAAATCTCAAATTAGCAGCCCGCATAAATGGTACCAGAATAAATTAATCTAAATTTGGGCGAAGAAATCCCCACTTTTAGCTTTTAATGTGCAAGTCTTCTCTGACGAAGAAACCTCCTGTTTGTGCTATCACCTTCTGTTTAGACTCACTTAGGTTGGCCCCTCCTCACATACTTGGGTTTTAACTGTGTTATTTTTATTTTGACTTTGTTCTACCTCTTTTGATTTTATTTCATTTATTTACCTTTTAGCTATTATGCTGCCCGCAGTTGGAATCAGCTTCCAAAAGAGATCAAATGTGCTAAAACATTAGCTACATTTAAATCTAGACTCAAAACTCATCTGTTTAACTGTGCATTTACTGAATGAGCACTGTGCTGTGTACAAACTGATTGCATTATATATAATCCTTTTCCATTTTTAACTGTCTTAAATTTATTTTAAATCAATTTTTAAATCATTTTAAAAGTTTTTAACTTTTTTTGTTTTTATTGTTGTGATTGTTTTTATGATTATTCTACTGCCTTTTTTGTGAATTATTGTTTTTATTATTGTTTTATGATTATTCTACTTCCTTTTATGTAAAGCACTTTGAATTAACTTTGTGTATAAAATGTGCTATATCAATAAATTTGCCTTGCCTTGCCTTTGTTTAGGTTCTTAGCAACTGATGTCCCCTTAATGAACCGTACAGGTCATTAGTAGACTAATTCCTTTCTCTCCTTACTCCTTAGCAGTCAGGCCTAGTGTTTCTGCTTATTTACCTTGAGATGTTTGATGTGTCTCTGCTAGCTTAGCTAACAGTCTCCCTAGATTTATGACCCTACTGCAGCATGCTTTTGAACAAGGAACAACTGCATAGTCATATCTCCTATCTTAAACTAAATAAGGAAAGCCCTTCCTTCTCCCTCTGTCTCTTTCTGATTTTATTTCCGTTTTGTTTTATTTGATGCCTTCATAGTGACCAAACCTGTGAACCATCAGTGTATTGAGTAATAATTTGACTAAAGCCTGGTCATTAGCTGACCCCTGCTCACAGCCCATCAAAGTTACTCAAACCCTCTTTTTGTGCTGATCCGCACAAAATCTTAGCACCCCCACCTCACTAGCTGCCCTAACCAGCTATTCACACCTTACACAGCCTAGAGAGCCGTTCCCTATACAGATAGCTAACACCTCTGTACGTTCTTGCATTTGCCATCTGCCTTTCTCTCTCGTGTTCCCACAAGTGAACCAGCATGCCTCAAACATCCAGCCCTGCCACCCTGTCTTGCTTCCCTTGCCCTCTTGTATTCTTGCCATTGGTTGTTCTAGTCATGTGTCATATTTTCATTGGTTGGTTAGTGTCATGTGACCCCCTTTGTTTGGTATAAGTAGCCCTCATGTTCCCATCCTTCCTTGTTGTGTATTGAAGTGTAACCTGCTGTTGGTGAGTTTCTGGTCTTGTTCATGCATGTTTTCATACCACGCCAAGTCTTTTCATGCCAAGTCTGTTTCTGTCAAGTCTGTGCCACATCAAGTCAGGACAAGTCAAGTCAGGACAAGTCAAGTCAAGTCAAGTCATCAAGTCTTTGTTGAATTATTGTATGTTCGGATTTCATGTTTGGATTATAATAAACTGCGCTTGGGTTCATCAACGACTCGCCACTTCAGTTGGACTATTGTTACAGTCTGTTATATTTCAATTAGGCCAAGTGTTACAATAGTGATTGTGTTTGCATCATTATAGACAGATGTGGGGTTAACTATGAGTGAATCAATGATTTGTGAATTAAATTTATGTTGTGTTAAAGCAAAATCACACTCATACAATAACTGTGCTGTTGTGACCTGTGGTCTCATACCTGATTATAGAGTGTAATTGTGCCAAATGTGCCAAAATTAACAAATCAAAGATACCTGTAGCAGAAAAAACACTTCTGAAAGTGGCATTAATGTGTCTTTACACACTGTCATGCTGCTCAGTGGTACATAAATGAATTTACAGAGCAATTCCAAATGCAACACAAATTCTGAGACAGATCAGAACTGGAATCATTTCGTCTGTCTTTTATGCTGAATTGCATCTCTACACAGAATTTTGAGCAACCACAAAGCAGCCTTAAAGCAACCTTTATTTGTCATACTATTAAAGCAAAATATTCTTTTGTGTTCAGCAGAAGAAAGAAACTCGTACAGTTTTGGAACAACATGAGGGTGAGTAAATGATGGCAAAAGTTACATTTCTGGGTGAACTAGCCCTTTAGGTGTGTGTGTGTGCTTGTCAGTGCATAATGTAAAATATAATAATGTAATGTAATAATAATATAAATATAAATGTTTTTGGTTCATTCTAACATCCTCAAGTCCGATAATTCTGACAAATCTGTGTTTTTAGAACAATAAAAGTGTTTTTACTGTAGTCGCAATGTTATATTGAGTCAGATTTTTCTTATAAAACACTGATAAAAGCATATATAACCCCACTTTATTAGTATTTAAACAGTATATGTTCATGTTGATCATTATTGTTGTTCAGATGGCGCTGTATTAAGCAGTATATGAAACGCGTTTCTGTTGCTCATGAAAACGCTTTTGAAAAGTCTGTGTATTTGATAAATATTGCATTTAATTTACTTCATCTGTGATAGAGCATTCAAACACCGCGAGAGCTTCACTAACGAGAGTAAAAAGTGTCCGTCTTGACGCCTTCGTTTTCAACTCCGCCCCCGACTGCTCTCGGCTACTCTCGTTGATCGCCGTCTGTAGCCGTAGATGAAGTCGAACCAGGCCCGGTTCTACGGGGGTGCTTGAGGGTGCTAAGCACCCCCAAACAAAAGCAAAAGCACCCTCAGATAAAATTATTAATAGCGTATTAATTTTTAAATTAATGAACACGCAGACAGATGCACACACATACATAAATTCGCCAAATTAATAGGTACACACAAGCTTATAAATAATTATCTTATTTTCATCATGCTTTTAATGCCTCGGCATTTGATTGGTTGTGAGCATTCTCAGTTTGCGATCATGAAGCGTAAGTGACGTGTGACGCTGTCTCTTTATTCATTCAATGTGCGTCCAGCTCAGGAAATTCGTGTTAAATCATGTTAAACGTGTACTAGTTTTAACGCTGCAAATTCTGTAAAAAATACTGTAAATACACAAGCTGAATTGTTAAAAGCGCACCTCGGGTCATGTGACACGAACCAACCAATCAGCTTCATCCTTTATAGAAACAACATTGAAAACTCAGCCAAGACGGTGAAACAGCTGATCATAGCTGTACAGGGATAGACATTTTTAAAATACATTTTGTAGCAGGGCAGTGCTAGAAAGCCATTTATCATTTGCTGAAACTAACTTGTCTTCATGGAGAGCGTAGGCCATGGTTGCCTAGTAACGACAGACGCCATGGGAGCGTAACTTAGCGCTTTGGAAAGAACGCGTTTTTAGGCGCGACATGTGAACTGCTCCTAGATGAGTATGCAGTAATAACCTTCACAGTGTATTCTTGATGTTAGATGGCATTTGTTGAAACTACAATTACGATACTAGTGTAGACGATTTATATTACTCAGTCCTATTTGGTGGTACCGTTTTCATACAGTTCCATGCATATTTTTTGTGAGCACCCTCACAATTTTCAGAAGCACCCTCAGTGATTTGGTTCTGGAACCGGGCCTGAGTCGAACACACCTAATCAAATCTGCATTCATGGTGCTGCAAATTCAGAAAGAGCAGCACAAACAGTCTTTTCAACCACATTATCATTATGTCTGTGTTACAGACATTTAAATAACAAAAGTACTGGGATAAAAGTTTATAGTTTGGGTATAAACACTTATTGTCTACAGTAGCGATCAAAACGAAAGTATCTTAACACTTGTATGTATTGTAACGCTTATCCTCTTCCGCCAGGAGGTGGCGACAACTGCCTGTTTAATTGACTCATTTATTCAGGAGATTCCAATAGTAAAACAAATCTTAATGAATTGAGACACTGACTCCTTCATTGGTTATTTAATTATTATTATTTTTTTAAATAAATATTTTTGAAAGAACTAAGCAATTAACATTTTGTCAGAACCACTAGTAAATGATGCTATTTTGTTTAGTTTTCTAATCTTTTTTTCTCCAGAATCATGAGAGAATCATGATCCCCAATTTATTAAAAATAACTGAGACTCTCAATTTATTCAGAACCGTGACGCTCTTGTTTAAATGTTGTTTATTACTGCATATAATTAATAGAAATGGAAGTTTAATTTCATAAAGTACAAGTTGATTTCACAAGTTAATGCACCCTCATTTTGTCTTTTTCAGTTGAATAACTTCCCTATATATTTCATCATTGAGGATTTCTTTAAAAAAGTTTAAAAATCTCGCCTCTACTCGTTCTGGTGAACCCAGTCTCATGTCTCGTCTCGTGGGATAAGTGTCTTGTCACACCCCTAGTAGTTCCTTTTCCTGGTAATTAGTTACTTTTATAATGATGTAACTATTTGTGAGAAGTAACTAGTAACTATAACTGATTACTTTTTTAAAGTAACATACAGTAAAATGTAGGGTTATTGGGATTCATGTCAGGTAACTGATTAACATCGAACTTTGAACACCTGTGAATGCAACATTAATCAAACTTTTTAAGTTAGAACCACATTGTTAAACTAGTTTATTACTTTAACACAGAGGGTGTGAAGCTGAATCTGGTTGTGTGTGGGAGTAACAGAGAATTAAAATCCTTCATATCAAACCTGATCCTGAATCAGAGCGAGAGAAGATCAGAGCTCAGCTCAGAGTGTGTGAGGAGAGACGTGGAGCTTCATGGACGTCTGATCAGTCTGGTGGAGCTTCCAGCTCTGTTCAACACTCAGCTCTCAGAGGAGGAAGTGATGCGTCAGACTCACCGCTGTGTGTCTCTCTGTCATCCTGGAGTTCATGTTTTCATCATCATCATTCCTGATGCTCCACTTAATAATGAAGACAAAGCAGAAATAGAGTAAATTATACACAATGTTCTCTGAAGATCTTCATAATTCACCATATTTCAATTCAATATGTTTTTAAATTTTCTGATTTATCTTTAGATTCAAGAGAAGGTGAAGATGAAGTGAGGATTGTGCTGCTGGGGAAAACAGGAGTTGGGAAGAGTTCAACTGGAAACACCATCTTAGGAAGAAAAGTGTTTATATCAGACATTTCTCAAACATCTGTTACTAAAGTGTGTCAGAGAGAAACAGCTGAAATCAACAGCAGACACATTACTGTTTGATACTGAACTCAGTAATGAAGAAATACAGAGAGAAATCAGCAACTGCATCTCCATGATCCTGCCTGGACCACATGTGTTTCTCTTACTGATACCAGTGGGACGATTCAATCCAGAAGAAGCAAAATCAGTGAAGATCATCCAAGAGATTTGGTGACAAATCTTTAAGGTACACCATCGTGCTCTTCACCAGTGGAGATGAGCTGATGAACGAAACCACTGAACAGTGTTTGGGAAAAACTGGATCTGATTTGAAACAGTTGATTGAATCGTGTGGAAACAGATTCCATGTGTTTAATAATCAGACTGGAGACCAAACACAGGTGACTGATCTACTGCAGAAGATAGACAACATGGTGAAAGCAAACGGAGGGAGTTACTACTAATGTAAGATGTTCAGAGAGATGGAAAGACAAATACATGAACAACAAAAGAAAATACTGATGGAGAAAGTGGAGCAAGTGAACAGAGAAAAAGAAGAACTGATGAACAAACATGAAGAAGAGAAAAAGAGGATGAAGATAGAGAAAGATCATGACAAAGAGAGAAAGAGAAGAAGAATTTATTGAGAGATGTAATAAAGAAAGAGAGGAACAAGAGAGCAAGATATGAGGGGATCTGAAGAAAAAACGAGAGGAATGGGTGAGACAGAAACAAAAACCAAGACAAAGAACAGAAGAAGAGGACGAATGGACAGACATAGAAAAGCTGAGAGGAGAGAGACAAGAGAGAGAAAGAAGACTGAAAGTAAAACAAGATTATCAGATCAAACATGAAGAAGAGAGAAAAAGAAAGAAGGTGATGGAGGAAGACAGACAGAAGCGTGACAAAGGGAGAAAGAGTAGAGAAGAGGAATATGTGGAAGAACAATGTGAAAGAGGCATTAAACTACATACGAGAACTCCTGATGCTCAGCACACAAACAGTAAGTCAAAACAGTACTAAATTTGAAATGAAAAGCTAACTCTGAGTCATCGCCCTTCATAATGAAGTCAGTAAAGAATGACTTGGTGGGACTTATACAAAATAAGTGATTAGAAATGATTAAAATCTCCCTTCTATCCTGTTGATGTCTATATCTCTCCATGGGTATTTATGAGCAAGTAACCAAACTCCTACCCCTGAACCTAACCATTTGTCAGTATAAATCAAATCAAATCTGTTATTTGGCATTCAATGACTTTTATGGCTTTTTAAAATTAAATAAGAACAACAAAAACAATGTTAAATGAAACATTCCCTTACATTTTCTTTGGCTCAACCATTTTGGCCATTTCAAATTTTTCAAAGACTGTTGCTTTGATTTTCACTAAAATTGGCTGATTATTTTCAGACCATGCCAATAAAAAGTTCTTGTCAATAGATGAAACTGTTTTCGTTGGCACATAATCAAATTTTATGGCATGATGCCCGACTGTGTCTGAGGCTGTATCTCTGCAAAGCTTTGACATACTGACACCAAACTTTGTGTGTGCTATTGTCACCCCATACTGACCACACCGCATTAATCTGATAATAGCGCCGCCTATTGGTCAAAATTGATTCAGGTTCTGGTTAAAGTTCAGGTTACTTTTATTTGTACTCTTAGGTAAATTTGGTTGCAGTGAACAAATTCAGGTCTTCTACACACTCCCTTAATGGATGTGACTTCTTATGTATGATAATTTCTCCTAAAATCAATTACCATGTCCTTTCCCTGGTGAAAAAAACAGCATATGCTGGTAGGTATGTTTTGATGCTGGAATGCTGGTTAGGTAGGTTTTGATGCTGGTTTAAGCTGGTCCTTTGCTGGTTTTTGCTGGTCATCTTGCTGGTCAAGGACCAGCATGAACCAGCAAAGGACCAGCATAGACCAGCTAAGGACCAGCATAAACCAGCTAAGGACCAGCATAGACCAGCTAAGGACCAGCATAGACCAGCTAAGGACCAGCATAGACCAGCTAAGGACCAGCATAACCACCAGCTAAGGACCAGCATAAACCAGCTAAGGACCAGCATAAACCAGCAAAGGACCAGCATAAACCAGTATCAAAACCTACCTAACCAGCATTCCAGCATCAAAACAGACCTACCAGCATATGCTGTTTTTTTTTTACCAGGGTTGTCTTTCATTGTCTTTCACCAGTATCATCATTGTTAAATATTATTGATATTATTACATATAATGTAAACGTATGTTGTGAATTGTGTGCTTTTTCCGGTGATGTTATTAGAGGAGAGAGGCATTGCAGAGCATCGCTGATAACAGTGCCTGTATGCTTTTGTGTTTTACTGTTCAGGCACTACGATTAAATTAAACCCTGACAAAACCAGCTGTGTGTGGAAAATCCTTTATTAAAATAACTGTGATAACTTGTACTGTGTTAAAAGCAGAGGAAAAAAAATAAAATATATTAATATATATAAATAATAAATAAGAATATAGGACTCCATTTTACAATTCTTTAAGTAAACACCCACTCATGTTGGCAGGCCATTAAATTCCTGCTTCACTAGACATCAGTGTGTATTTTTATGAATTACAAATGTTTTTTGGTAGTACTAGTTTGTATTTGAATTCCATTGTATTAAAAAACATACTGAACAGTGGTATACAGTTAAAGTCATAATTATGAGCCCCAGTTAAGGTTATAAATACAAACAAAAATATAATACTATATAGAAGTATAATGTAAATACTGCATAATGGATGGGAGTGAACCCCCCCCCCCATAAAGATGTACTTTTTCCACTAGTTTTTATTTCAGGTATGACTTTAACACTTGTTCAGGGTCAAATTGAATCAAGTGTTGTTAATCTGTTAACTCTATTTGTCAGTTTCAGATGACGAAGACTCATCATCAGATTCAGGATGTTTGAGAATCTTGCTGTTTAGGAGGACAGGAAGTGGAAAGTCTGCCACAGGAAACACTATCCTTGGAAACAGTGGGTTTCACAGTGAAGACAGTTCACAGTTGGTGACCAACTGTGTTGATAATCAGGTATCAAGTTAAGTATAAAAACCTGATTCTTCAAAACACCCTAAACAATGATGTGATCATGAAAAGCGCTGTACAAATAAACTTGAATTGAACTGAAAATATATAGAGATGTGCGGTTTGAAGTCATGAACTCTTTGGCCAGCGTTTGCCTCACATCTCTGCTTCAGTTCAGCTAAGGATTGTGGGTAACGAGATCTATGTTAATATAGTAAACTCTGGCCAAACAGCAGCACTGGACAAGGTCAGAGATCTTCACTAAGACCCAGCAGATCCTGTAATCTGGTTAACTTGGGAGTTTATACACTGACTGCTCCACTTTATTTCTGAGCACACCAGTTTCCATTCACATCATGACACTTTCCATGAAAATAGAAGGCCGTCTAGATTATCAGCATCATCAATTATAGCATTATTGCTCATAGTGACATTAAAATGCATCTTTAAACCAAAAAGACTTGATTCATACAGGCCATTTCACTGTGTGAATTACTTAAGTGCATTTTGATGTTAAATAGAAAATTAAGTCAGACTGTTTGTACAAAAGCTAAATAAATAAAGTAGGCAATTTGTTGACTAATAAGTGTTAATCTTAACACATTAATTGTCAGTGACTGCTTGGCACTGTTTTTTTTTTTAAATTGCCCTTTCCATTAACATGTATTTTAGTAATCATCCGTAAATTAGATAACATTTGAAAGCTTAAACGCTCAAACTCCATCCTGTGGAAACTGTTTTGAAATCAGATATTGCTTTACCATGGAAATGTCACTTTAAATCTTTTGAGCAGGCTCTTCCCTCTAGTGGGCGGTGCTAAGTGTCATATTACAAAATTTACTACAATATTTTATATTCAAAACATTTTCTAGTCTTAACAAAACACTTATTGTTTAAAAGGTCTGAGTTTGAAGTTTCCATTTTTGGTAACAGAAGTAATATTCTGACAACAATTGATACATTTGTGACAGGAAAACATTTTTATAGAGAAATTTAAAACAGTTTTTGTGATATCAACTTCAAATTTGGAGCATAACTTAATTAGACATGTGGCTTTGATTTTATAGCAATAATATTTGTGACCCTTGACCACAAAGCCAGTCATAAGGGTTTTTTTTTTTTTAAATGGACATTTATACATATTCTGAAAGCTGAATAAATAGGCTTTGATTCATGCTTTGTCAGGATAGGACAATACTGGCGAGATACAACTATTTGAAAATCTGGAATCTGAGGGTACAAAAAAAATATTGAGAAAATCACCTTTAAAGTTGTTTAAATAAAGTTCTTAGCAATGCATATTACAAATCAAAAATTAAGTTTTAATATATTTACAGTAGCATAAAAAAGAAAAAGTAGCATAAAAAAAAAGAGTAGCATAAAAGAAAAATTGATAATTTTGACCCATTCAATTTATTTTTACTACTTGTGGTCCAGGGTCAGATTTGATATAAAATAGCATTTTTAGTATAGTATATTTTCCTTATCTTTTTACACTGGTGATTGGAAATGCTTTTTAATCTGGTGATTGACTTGTTTAAAAAATAAACTTCAACCTGATGATTTACACAAGCCAATGTAACAATAGTTTATATTCTAAAAGATCTTGTCAGGAAGAACAAGAATCATTAGAATTAAAATAGCTATTTGAAACATTAAAGTAGACATTTTACTTGCATTTAAATATGCTTTCTGTGCATATAAAATCACTTTTGAAATTTATTTTGATCTGCAAATGCATCATAACTGTTCCAGTACTATAATTTGTTATGTATTATGTCATCAGGACGGCTGTATTGATTTCATGGAGTACGTGGCGGCTCTGAGTTTGGTTCTGAAGGGTGGAGTTCAGCAGAAACTGCGCTGGTACTTCAAACTCTTCGACGTGGACGGCAGTGGCTGCATCGACCGTGAGGAACTGCTGCTCATCTTCAAGGTATCCTGATCAATTCAGTGCTTTCTGTGTTAGTCATTAGCGCCATCTTCTGGTGACATTGATTAAACCATTAACAGCCTTAACAAACACAGGATCAACTCACTTTCATCTGTTGTTTTTCTGTTTTTTTGTTTTCAGGCCATTCAAGCCATTAACGGAGTAGAGCAGGAGTTTACCGCTGAGGAACTGACCGACATGGTGTTTAACAAGATTGATGTTAATGGAGACGGTAATCTGTCTATCTAATCTATCTGTGCTATTTAAATACGTAAATGAATGAATGTGATTTACAGATGTGATTGTGTGTGTTTAGGTGAGCTGTCTCTGGATGAGTTTATCGAGGGCATCCAGGCGGACGAGGTTCTGTCTGTGATGTTGACCCAGAGTCTGGATCTGACTCATATCGTCAGTAATATCTACACAGACATCGAACTGACCTTAGACCAGCCGAGATCAGGGTGCCAAACGAGAGGACGATGATGAGCGTTTCTGAACTCTAAAGCTGTTGATTCAGCATCGACCGAAGAGCTTTAAACCCTCACAGTATTAATAGTGTTCATTTGCATTTCAACAGCTTGATTATTCCCTGTAGTTGCACAGAATAACTGAGACTAGAGCAAATGCTGTATTTAAGTACACTTATGTAGGTTTTATTTAAGATGTTAAAACCTCAGGTTTGATCAAAACCTGTAAAATGCAACTTTTCTTTGTATGTCAGGCAAATAATCTGTCATGCAAGAACTCGATCTCAATATTACTTAGTATTATTATAGACGTTAAGTATTGTAGTGTGCGTTTGTAACGTTACTGTAATTTTACACTTTTCCCATTTTACAATAAAACATGAAATGTGTTCTTTGTATACTGAATAATAACTATAATCAACCTCCATATATTTTTGACATGATGTATTTAAATACTGCGTGTAAACACCGGAGAATACCCACAAGAATTTCACCATCATATAAACCTAACATAAATAACATTGATTTTTAATCAGTATACTTAAAGTTGCTGTAGTTATTTACATGACGCGCGAAAATAAAACGGCGTGCTAGCGTCACTCGCGTGACCAAACCTGATTGGTTCTGGCGCATCAAGCGCGCACGTCTGAGCTTTTGTTTGGTTTTGATGTGCTCAGTGTATGAGGATCAATCAATGTGTATAAAAATCACATTTAAAATGGCTAAATCACAT
Source organism: Labeo catla (assembly GCA_012976165.1). Taxonomy (NCBI): domain Eukaryota; kingdom Metazoa; phylum Chordata; class Actinopteri; order Cypriniformes; family Cyprinidae; genus Labeo; species Labeo catla. The sequence goes on along the minus strand of VONZ01000394.1, from coordinate 183,332 downwards.
AGAGTGTGTCTCTTCAGAGGATTTGGATGAAACAGCTCGATTCATTTGGATTACTTTTGACATGTTTTTATGAACGTAAACTATGGAAACGAATCTCTCCGGTTTCATTAAATACCTCAGGTTTTGTTTCGAAAATGAACTCTAGTCTTAAATAGTTAATTTGGAACAACGTAAGCGTAAGTGATTGTTGACAGTTTATAAATGTAATTTTGTACTAATTAATAAATCAAATAGACAATTAAGTGATATGTTTATTTTTACCCGGCATCTTCAAGCGTCAAGATCAAGTTATTTATTGTCATGTGTAGAAGTATCATGTAGAAAATACAATGGAAAACTTTCCTGAATGCTTCTCTACAGAATATAGACAAGTCAGAATATAATATAATAATACCGTTCTGTGCGTGTGTACTTAAGGTGCGTTCACGCCATATCGGAATTCCCATAATTACAAGATTCCAACTTGTAAAAAGCGTTCACGTCCCCGGAGAACTTGTAATTACAACTTGTGAACTGAGAGTCTTCTGAGAGGTACGACTTGTACCACATGACCGCTTTACCACCTGACCAACGCAGGCTCTGTTTAGGGTTGATAGAAAAACATAATTCATAGAAAAGCATAATTCCGAGACTGAGGACGTGAACAGCTCCGAGTAGAACGTCACATGTTGTTATCTCGAAATTACGGTAATTACGATATGGCGTGAACGCAGCATTTGATCCTATTAATCAACATTAGAGCGCCACCCTTTGGCTGAATTACGCAAAGACACAAAACCTCCTCCAAAGTGTGTCTTCAGTTACGACACGGAATTTGCCCTTCGCCCAGTCTCTTCAGTCGGGGCGAAGGTCAGGTTTCTTCTATCAGCTTTTCTTTCGATATCGATGTCTGTGTCGGTGTTAAAATGGCGTCAGGTAAGAATCAAATTGCATAGAAATATATGCAGCCACATTTCCTCAATGATTTCTGAATTATTTATGAAGTATTCTCCAACAGTAGACAGTTGTTTACTTCGTTTAGTTTATTAAATGATATTTCACTAGGCTCTTACATTTATGTTTAATCGTGACATTGAACACCAGGAAGACACTAAACTTTTGCGTGAGGTTTCTTTCATTAATCTGTGATCCTTTACACTTTGATTTGTGGCAATAGCCTGTTTATTAATATTTTATGAAGGCTATAGATCATTGGAGTATGAGTTGAAGTGTAATTTTGACACAGTAGATGTTCTGAGGATAAGGAAAATCATAATTTTACCAACAAAATTGATCAATTGCAAACATTCACACACACACACACACACACACACACACACACACACACACACACATATATATATGTATATTTGTAATTTATAATGGCTAAACCATCTGTTTTTCTCTCTGTATGTGTGTATGATTTTTCTTTTTTAGCAGCAGCAGGGAGACGTAGTCCAGTATTTGATCGTCCTAACAGTAAGTAAATGAAAGCACTTAGAGCTGTGTAGATTACTTAGAAATGGTAATCTGTTACCGATTCCAAATTACATGACAAAAATTGTAGTTAGTAACGTAATTAATTTCATTACACTTCACACAGGTAATATAATCAGACTACTTTTTGATTACTTTTATGTTACTTTTGACCTAACTTGTTTATCACATTGATTTAAGTAGGATAATAGTATACCATACTGACACAAAACTACAAAAAGTAAGAAAATATATTCTATTTATTGTTATTAACAACATGAAGTGCATTAAACATTAGATCACGCCAAGGTTTCCCAAACTGGTGTTTGTGAAGGATTTGCAGGAGGTTTATGAGTTTAATAAAAAAAAAAAAATCATAAAAATGTTAAATCATAAATTATTTTAAAATCAATCAAAATAAAAAAAACTTACTAAAAAAATTGAAATATTTTATTTGTTTACCTTCATGTCATGTAACCATAGCCAACTTCAGAGAACCAATAAACATGCAAATGTGATGATTAATAAAATATTTATTTTAAAATCTTGGGGTATTCAGAGGTAAATATATTAGGTGAAAGAGGATCAGATGACAATAAAGTTACTTGATTTGTGCAATTTAATGTATTTGAAAGAGAAAAGCATTCCAGAGACAAAAAAAACAAAAAAAAAAAAAAAAAAACATGGTAAAATAACCTGTGGAGTGATAATTCACATGAAAATGAATGTGTTCATCAGTAGTTGATGCAATGTTGAAACACTGCTTAAACCTGAAATTATTTTTGTAAATCGGTGGTCAAATGCTGTGTCGCCACCTGACTAATGACTGATCTTTGTGTGCATGTCCACTAAACTGGAGGACTTTCTAAATGTATATAAGCTGAAAGAAAATTTAAAAGATGAAAAAGACGAATTAGGGAGAATTAATAAATTATGGATAATTTATTGCTGTTGTGAAAATAATGTGTAATCATATAATCCATAAAAAGCAACTGTAGTCTGATTACGAGTATTTTAAAAAGTTATTTAATTTAATTACAAGTACTTAAGAATCTAAACAGCTCTGATGTTGTATTTTGTTGTAACAGTTGTATATACATAACTGAATAATTGCTACTGTAAAGCGAATGTAGGAATAACATTGTCTGCAAATATTTAGGATATATTAAGTGTTCAAATGTGTATATATATATATATATGTGAGAAATATCACACAAGTAGATGCGAGAAACAGCCAGAATTTGGGTGTCCGCCATGACACTCAAAAAAACAGACCCTGCTATAGAATGGAATAAGCGGAGTGATACAAAATTGTTAAAGGGCATTTCTGTAGTGATACCACTACAACAGGGGTACCCAACCCTGTTCCTGGAGATCGACTTTCTTGCAGAGTTTAGTTCCAACCCAGATCAAACACACCTCTCTGTAATTATCAAGTGCTCCTCCAGATCCTAATTAGTTGGTTCAGGTGTGCTTGATCAACTCTGCAGGAGGGTAGATCTCCAGGAACAGGGTTGAGCACCTCTGCAGTACAATATCTTACGGTTCTCAACCAATCAGATTTAAGAACCAGAACGAATTGTTATATATATACAGTCATGTGAAAAAGTTTGGACACCCTATTGAATTCCATGGTTTTCCGTATCAGGACATCATTAAAAAAAACTGGTCCTTGGCTGGTCTTAAAATTTCGAGAATAAAACCTCAGATGAACAAAAACACATGGAAAATTGCACCGTGTCATTATTTACTGAACAAAAATAAATCCAAAATGGAAAAGCCGTGTGTGACAAAGTTAGGACACCCTTACTGTTAACATTGGAATTAAGAGGGTAAATAACAGTCAAGCACTGCTAATCAAATACCTTTGATGAACTGATCATCAGCAAGTCTGAGCGCCTCTATAAAAGCATAAGCTTTGGCAGTTTGCTGGTCTGGAGCCTTCAGGTGTGTGTTAACACAATGCCAAGGAGGTAAGACATCGGCAATCATTTTAGAGAAGCAATTGTTGCTGCCATCAATCTGAGAAGAGTAATACGGCCATTTCCAAACAATCTGACGTTTATTCACAAGTGGAAGACATTTAAAACAGACACCTCTCCTTCCAGGAGTGGACGTCCCAGAAAATTCACCCCAAGATCAGACCGTGTAAAGCTCAGAGAAATGGCAGACAACCAAAGAACTACACCTCAGGCCTCAGTCAACATGTTAAATGATAAAGTTCATGACAATACCATTATAAAAATATGGGACAAAAATGGCATGTTTGGAAGGCTTGGCAGAAGAAAGCCTCTTCTATCTAAAAAAAAAAACCATTGCAGCACAGTTTAGGTCTGCAAAGTTGCATCTGAACAAAACACAAGTCTTCTAAAATAATGTCCTTTGAACAGACGAGACCGAAGTGGAGATGTTTGGCCATAATGCACAGCACCAAGTTTGGTGAAAACCTAAAAAGCATATCAGCACAAACACCTCATACCAAAAGACAAGCATGCTGGAAGAGGGCTGATCATTTTGGGCTTGATTTGTAGCCACAGGACCTGAGCACCTCACAGTCATTGAGTTATCCATCAACTCCTCTGTATATCAAAGTATCCTAGAGTCAAATGCGAGGGCATCTGTCTGAAATCTAAAGTTGCCATCTAAAAAAGCCAAAACTGGGTCATGCAACAGGACAATGATCCCAAACACACCAGCAAATCTACAACAGAATTGCTGAAAAGAAAAGAATCAAGGTGTTGCAACAGCCCAGTCAAAGTCCAGAGCTCATCCTGACTCAAATACTGTGGTGAGAGCTGTGCATAAACAAATGCCCACAAATCTCAATAAACTGGAGCAACGTTGAAAAGAAGAGTGGTCCAAATTCCTCCAGAACGATGAAGTCACACAGAAAATGAATGCTTCAAGTTATTGCTGCTAAAAGTGGATCTACATGTAACTGACTCATAGGGTGTCCTAACTTTGTCACACATGGCTTTTCCCTCTTGGCTGTATTTTTCTTAAATAAATAATGACACTGTGATGTGTCATGTGATGACGTTTATCTGAGGATTTATTTTCCAAATTTTAAGACCTGCCAAGGACCAGACAATTTTTTATTATGTCCTGATTCAGAAAACCATGAAATTCAATAGGGTGTCCTAACTTTTTCACATGACTGTATATATATATATATATATATATATATATATATGTCATGAATTCAGCCTCTGTGGCTCCTTCCGATCACCACCAGAGGGAACCGTTACAGGAGTACTAGTTGCAATTCGGATTCCATTTCCCATAACCCCGTGCCTGGGGCTGATCACCTCCACAGGTGTTATCCATTTCATGAACTATAAATAGCACGCTCACCTATTCGCGAAGTCTTGTTTTGCTGTTGCTGACATTTCTGAGCGTTTATACCCTGTCTGATCTCTTGTTGCCGACCGATTGCCTTTATACTCTGTCTGTCTGCCGCCTGCCTTGTGACCCTCTGCTACGGTTGTTTGGATTTACGTTGTTTGACCGCTGCCTGCCCCGATCTCTCGCCTGGACTCTGTTTCTGTCTCTGGATTGTCTGCATTGCTCTGTTTGCCCCTGTAAGACCCTGCTTGTTTTGTATATGAGCTTGACTTTAATAAAGTTGCATATGGATCGTACTCACGCTGACTCCTGGTCACAATATATATAGCTGAGCCCAAGTCATCACTTTATCCATCACAATTCCAAAACATCTTTTAGATCTTTAGAACTAGTAACTTCATTGATAGCTTACTGTATTAAAGGCCGTGTGTCATATTTAATATTGAGAGAGAGAGACTGACTGAGCGATCATGATTACCAGCATCTTATACAGCATTCAGTCTTCAGATTAATTTCATGTCATATTAAATCAATGTCCGATAGGCTGGTATTATCCTTTCATCGGTTAAAGGTGATTCCTGATGAAAGTGCTGCTCGATGCATTTGTTGGCTGCATACAAGCTTAAAAATAACTTACTTGCTCAAATCTATTTTTAAAATTAAAAGTCTTTATTGCTGACTCGTAAAACATTTTATTGCTGACTCTTCTGTCACCATCTAATGGCGGAACAATGTATCTGAAATCACCATCATGAAAACCCACACACACACACACAGAGTTTCCTAATATACTACGATTATTTATATAAAATATTATTTATTAAATAATAATAATATTTAATAGACAACAGCAACATCATAAAAGTTACAAGGCAGTTCGGTCAAATTACACAGGCAGTGCTCTGATATACAGCACTGAATTTACATAAACATGTTAAGATTTTTGCCAAAACTATTTTCTCTGGAACAAATAAGAGATAAATTAGACCAAAAATTGCCTGTTAGGTTTACCCAAAATGAATTACATCTCATTTTTAAAGAAGAAGTCCACGTCCAAAACAAAGATTCACAGATAATGTACTCACCCCCTAGTCATTCAAGATGTTCATGTCTTTCTTTCTTCAGTCGTAAAGAAATTGTGTTTTTTGAGGAAAACATTTCAGCATTTTTCTCCATATAATGGACTGATATGGTGCCCCGATTTTGAACTTCCAAAATGCAGTTTAAATGCGGCTTCAAACGATCCCAAATGCAGTTGTAAATGATCCCAGCCAAGAAAGAAGGGTCTTATCTAGCGTAACGATCAGTTATTTTAATAAAAATAATACAATTTATATACTTTTTAATGCCAAATGCTCGTCTTCAAAATTGTCCTATATCACTGTTTTACCTTTTTTGTTAAGGGTGTTTGATCTTCTTTGCATGTTCACTTTGCAAAGACTGTGTCGGTACTTCTGCAGCGATGTAGGATGATTTTGAAATGATTTTTGAAGTTGAAGGAGAAAATACGATTGGAGTTTTTTGACATACCCTAACTGTCTTGAGCCAGAATATACAGAGTTCAGGAAGAGAAAGACAGGACGAGCATTTGAGAATAAAAAGTATTTAAATTATTATTTTTTTTTTAATGAAAATATCCAATCCTTTTGCTAGATAAGACCCTTCTTCCTCAGCTGGGATCGTTTACAACTGCATTTGGGATCATTTGAAGCCGCATTTAAACTGCATTTTGGAAGTTCAGTTTTGGGGCACCATATCAGTCCATTATATGGAGAAAAATGCAGAAATATTTTCTTCAAAAAACATTTCTTTACGAATGAAGAAAGAAAGACATGAAGATCTTGGATGACAAAGGGGTGAGTACATTATATGTGAATATTTGTTTTGTTTTGGAAGTGGACTTCTCCTTTAACCACTACAGAAACATCTGCGCCAGCGTTAAATTCCCAGAGATCTGGCCAAGATGAGGCGGATTTTTGACCGCTGAGCACCAATTTTTTAAATAAACATTATCTTTATTAACAAACCGCATATTTGAAGTCCAAACAAGTCCAAACCCTGCACCTAAAATGTATAATTGCAGAAAATATATATATGTTTGTATTGAACATTAATTGAGCAACTATATTTTTTAAATTATAGTGGATTTGGGTGTCTGCCCTGACGCTTGCTGTGAGAAATACGGCAACTTCGGCAAGTGGAGTAATACAAATAGTGAAATGGCTGTTGGAGTTCTGTTGGACTGTATCAACACTCTTATCAGCCAGTCAGATTTGAGAACCAAACAGAGCTGTATAATAGCTGATATCTAATTTGCACTCATTAATAAGTCAAATCAATGACATCAGACACTATACAGTACTTTAATACAGTAGCCTATCAAGCAGGCTGATTTCAGCAGATGCAAAATTCCACATCGTGTTAGTGATTTCCTTTGAGATCATCTGAGGACTATTGTTTTTAAGCACATTTTTAAAATTGGTCCTGAGTTCACCTGAGAAATGATAGAGCCCCACATATCAACTGGTTGAGTTTTGAAATGATTGAGGGGTAAGGTTGGATGGTGAAATGAACAAAGATGGCCTTGTTTCATGTTCTGTTTCTGTGCCCATAAAATGGTTGAACACCTAAACACTAGGGGTGTAACGGTACACAGACATCACAGTTCGCTATGTACCTCGGTTCGAGGGTCATGGTTCGATACGATTTCGGTACAACAGAAACAGAACAGAAAAAAAAACCGAATCTACTATGCTAGGTTTCTTTTCATTTATTTTAAACAGACAGTAGTACAAATTAAAAATTTTTCCACCGACATGTGAAAATATTGTATATAAAATATTATATCAAATTAATGTCATATATAGGCTGCAAAATCTGCACTACATATATACATACAAGGAATAAATACATGAAATATAAATTCAATTTAGTTAACTGATAAACAAGGGGAAAAAACAGTGCGACGCTGAGTTTCAGTTCAGTTTTGTGACAGAAAAGAAACTCAAATGGCAGAAAGCGACATCCTATTTGTTTTTTTTTTGTTTAAGTTGATTTTGCTGGTATGAGGAAAGTTGAAGTAATCGCGCTGGCGCACACAAACACAAAACATATCAGTTCCAGGCTTCCAGCATTGCTAACCTGACAGTGCAGTTGGTACTTTATCAAAATAAAAGTGAACCAAACATCAGCGTGCCGCCTGTCACCGTTAGAACGCGACTGAAGTGCAAAGTCTATAATTTTCATAATAAATAATAGTTTAGCATTTGGATATATCGCAAATATGGAAATATTATGGAATATTTGAATTTGTGCCGAATGAGAGAGGTAGGATACAAGAGCACAAAGCTCCATTTCGCAGACAGTTGAGTGTGCAAACCTTTAAAGTAACGTTATACTTCTTTGTCAGTGAGAGACGCGTTCAGAATCAGCACATGGTCACTGTCTAGTGGGCTTTGTTTTCAAGTGCGCAACTTCTGGCATTCGCTGTTCTTCTGCTGGCGGTTATCAAGCAGAGTTGCGTTACTGCGAGCGCCCCCTTCTGGATTGAAGGTGAATTGCCTGTATTCATTGTAAGGCCTCATGCACCGAACCGAGATGTCCGTACTGTGACGGTTCGGTACGAATACATGTATCGTTACACCCCTACTAAACACCTAATTACCACCCTTAACACATACACTGAGCATAACATCCAACCTCATTGACCCACATCACCCAGATACAACGGACTAATATAATATATATATATATATTCCAACACAATATTTTAATGCTAATTAACATGCTAGATACATGTAATTCCAAATATAGATGATAAATCCAAAATATTTTCTCTCCAAATGCATGAGCAAACTCCTCAGTCAAGTTTACTGCACTGATTACTGTATTGTATCAGTGTTAGTGGCTCCCTGTTGCTCAAAGGGCTCTATGCAGCTGCTGTTCTTTTATTTTAATAAAACTGTTCAAGTAATGATCATTCCAATAATAAGTTAATAACATTTATGATAATGTTTGCGTATATGTGCAAGAAATGTGCATCATTCAGAGATGTTTGTAAAGCTTCTTAAAGGGTTACTTGTGTTGGAAACTCAGAAGCGAAGACCAGGAGACTCTTGGGTATCTTCAGCAGAATTCTTTATTGAGAAATGCTCTGCGTAGTTCTGCAGTCCTCAAAAGTCTGACAATATCTCAGCACAGCAAAGTATATAGGTTTGAAGGAGGCGGAGTACATAGAGGTGGAATCAATCTAAACAAAGCATGCAAATGTGGTACAGGAAATCAGCCCAGTAAAAGATTTTTCCCAGCCTTGATCTATTTAGCATACAAGTGTCATTCAAATGCAAAGGTGCTAAACAAAAGGCACAGTTGTACCTTGAGCTTAGACTTCACACTTAACTTGGGAAACCTGCCAGATGCTCAGGAAATGTATAAAGACAAAAGGTTACTGTCTCGGGGCTTGGGCTGTCTGCTAAATCACAATATACATAACCTTTTAGAAATTTGTAATCCAACAATTCCTCCTTTGAGAGTTCTAAAAAAAACTCTCATAAAATACAAATTTAGACACTTAAAAAGTTCTGTGTTGATTGTTTGTAGTGATGAAAAGCATGCTGACACAGAAACAAACATGCTTCTAGGGTCCGTGAAGTTCTTACGGGTAATAGTCTTTTCTGGTTGGAACTGTTGTTTCCTCATGATGGTCGTGAGTCATTTGTTGAATGAAACACTTGATATTGTGGACGCATAGATAGTATACCAGTAGGAAGAATAACAGCAGAATTGATATTTCCTTGATCCACAGCCAGGGTTTACCTAACAGTTCTCCGAACCATGAAGAATTATCTTCAGTCATTTGGTGTAATTTTTCTGAAAGATCAAGAATGTCTTGTTGGATTTTGTTCAAGTTCTCTGTTGGATCCATTAACCCGGTGCAGCATTCAGGGCCAATAATGGTGCAGGCTCCCCCTTGCGTTGCAAGAATGTAATCCAAGGCCCCTCTGTTCTGTAAGATCATTATCTTGTGCGAAGCAAGAGTGTCCGTGATGTTACCTAGGGCCAAAGCTGTGTCATTAGCTAGTTTCTGTACAGAATTCGATAAGCTTCTGACTTGATCCAGGGCCTGTATGACACCATAAGACGGGATTAAGGCTCCAAGAGTTCTTGACCACCATGTTTGTGCACAAGTGAGTCCAGGGATGCAGCCATCTTCTTTGTTTGTGGTAGGAGCTGAGCTTAGTAAATGTGGAGAGCTTGGGGAGGAGTGTGTATTTTCTCTGATAGCTGGTAACACATAAACCAAGGTGCACCTGCCGTTGAATTGGCTAGGTAGGATGTTGTAGACAGAAGTTCCACATAACCAGAAGGTGCCAGTCGGTGGAGGAATCATACACCACTGATTTACTGAGAAGGATTTTGGTAGAGATGATGTCCTGTGGAGACAAACTTCTAAGTCCTTTTCCTCTCTTTCTGTTGATGGAGTAATGTCCACATGGTAATTTGTTCTCATCTTGATCACAAAGCTGCAACGTTCATGAGGAATTTCACCCAGTGGAGTCGAGGCTGGAGCATCATTTTCCATGCACCAAGGAAAAGTAATTGGCAAGAGTAGATCTGTCATAATGGGAGTAGCTGAAGTTAGGTTGCAGGATGGTAATCCAGGAATGCAACACGGAGAAGCTGGAGGAGTTGTGATGTGGTGGCATGTACCTCTGTTGAATATTCCACTCGTTTGAACACCGAACAAGGTGCACGTGTCACAGTGGGAGATGGGGTGTGCCACCCATGGTATCCCTGCTTTTACTGAAGGTGGGTGTGGCATGCAAACGTTCTTTCCAGCAAACAAGGCATTTCTTGACATATTCATCAGTTCTAAGAATATGTTGTTTCTGGAGTCTATAGCTTGTGCGATGTTCACGATGATTACTAGAACGGCAATCTTGATCATGTTGATGGATGACTGAAGTTCTTTCATTTGATTCTCTGCGTTGTGTTTTTTTTTAAATTTTTTTCTATGTTCTGTCTTCCGTGACGGTTGGCTCGGCAGTGGGTCTAGTTGTCCTTTAAAGTTTGTAGCTTCATACACAGGTGAGGGGGTCGATGTGTATGGGTCTCGGGACAGCCATCAAGGGGTATCTGCACAGAGTAAGAAAGAAAACAAAAGACGACAGAGCAGTATTTGTTGTAAAAGGCTGCAAACAATAGAGTTGTAGCCTCTGTTCAATCTGAGTCTAGTCTTGTTGTTCCTTCTTTCCCTAGTTCTTAATTCCCGTGACACCTAAAGAACAGTGAGGTAAGGATGGACTAGTGGATGGGGAAGGCCTATGAGGAAGTCTTCACCTCAGGGTTGGCCCCCGAAGCCTGTTGCATTCGGTTCTTCCCTGGGCTCCTCACTGATCTGTGTGTCCCATCCTATCCCTGTAGGTGGGGGAACAACTTTACAGTGTGACACATGAGTCCAGGTTTTCCTTCCCTGACACAAAACTGCAGCTGCTGTGATCAACATCACTTGATGTGGTCCGTGCCACTTAGGCTCTAATGGTTTGTTTTTGAATGACTTTATCATAACCCACTGACCTGGGATGATTGTGTGTCCACCTTCTGGTGGATTCTGCCAACATGACTCAACTCTTTCTCTGGAACTCTGTACTGCCTTTGTAAGGTTTTCACAATAAGTGATCAGGGCATCTGAGGCAATGTGCACATCAGCATTTCTAAGATCAATTGCACCTGGCATCTGCATTGGGCGTCCTGTAATAATCTCATGAGGGCTTAGACCTACTGATCTGTTAGGTGATGCTCTCAGACTACACAATACCGCTGGCAGCGCTTCGACCCATACTACTCCTTCCTGATGCATTTTGCTTAGCCTGGTTTTGATTGATCTGTTTGCACGTTCGACTTGCGCCGATGCTTGTGGTCTATAAGGACAGTGAAGATTCCACTTAATTTTCAACATTTTAGACACTTCCTTGACTACCTGTCCTGTGAAGTGGGTTCCTTGATCTGAGTCAATGCTATCTGGTAATCCCCATCTGGGAATGAAATCAGTGACAAGACATTTAGCAGTATGTGCAGCTGTGGCACGCCCTGTTGGATAAGCTTCTATCCATCTTGAGAACTTGTCTATTACTATCAAAACGTCAGTTTTTCCCTTACAAGGAGGCAATGATATGTAATCAACTTGTAGGTGACGAAACGGTCCTGGTGGAGCTGGGGTATGTGTTGCTGCTGTAGTTGCTGCTGGCACATCATTATTTTTTTGACATGTAACGCATCTCTTGACTGTTTCAGTGGCTACATTTCTGAATTTTGGATTCCACCATTGATTTGAGAACCTGTGATTCATTGTTGCTGGACCACTGTGACCCAAATTGTGTATTTGTTGAGCCAAATATGGCAGCAGTGATTCGGGAGCAACATATTTTCCTCCTTTGGTCCAGCAACCAGATGAATCCACTGTGGCTCCTTTGTCTAACCATGTCCATGCTTCATATAAAGGAACGTCTTTGTACAGATCAATGATTGATTCAGGAGGCAGAATTGTCTTCTGTGCTGTACTACCTGAACACACCTGTACATTTGCATATGAACAAGCCTGTTTAGCAGCTACATCAGCAAGAGCATTACCTTTAGCTTCCGTAGTATTAGTTGTGAGATGTGCTTTCACTTTGATCACAGCTAATTTCTTTGGAAGTTTCATGGCAAACATTAGATCTTTCACTAATCCAGCATGCTTAATGGGTGATCCAGCAGAAGTTAAAAACTGTCTACTTTGCCAAATGATACCAAAATCATGAATTACCCCAAAAGCATACCTGGAATCAGTGTAGATATTTGCAGTTGATCCTGACGCTAGCGTGCATGCTCTAGTTAAGGCTACTAGTTCTGCAGCTTGAGCTGAAAAATGATCTGGAAGACGACCTGAAGCTACGACTTCAGTGGTAGAAGTTACTGCATAACCTGCTCTTCTGTTACCTTCAATAACTTGAGCTGAACCATCAACATACAACTCCAATTCGGCATTATCTATGGGAGTTTCTGTTATTTCACTTGTAGGTGTGTATGTAAGCGTAACACAATCATGAGCCATTTCCCCTTCATCCTCTAAGACAACTTCAGTCATTGCAGACATCATACATGAGGGTGGGTTTGTGACTGGTGCACGCTGTAAAACAATGTTCGGGGCTGTGAGGGTTGTTAACCAATTTCCCCAACGAGAGGATGTGACAGAAGTGACTTTTGCTTGATTCATTAGTGCAGACACTGCATGAGGGCATCTTACATTTACAGTCTGTCCTAACACCATTCCTGATGAGGCCTGAAGAGCTAGATGAACTGCCTGTACTGCTCTGAGACATGGGCCCATACCTTGAGCGACTATGTCAAGTTTGCCAGAATAGTAATGAATTGGGCGTAAATTGCCCCCATGATCTTGCATTAGACATGCAGTCATAAAGCCTAAGTGTTCATGAACATAAAGCACAAAGGGCCTATCAGATTGGGCAATTCCTAATGCTGGCGCTTGACATAATGCTCTCTTCAAATCATTGAAAGCTTTGAGGTGAATTTCTTCCATACAAACTGTATCGGAATCTCTAACCTGACCTTTCAACAAGTCATAGAGTGGCTGAGCAATCGAGGCATAGTCTTCAATCCAAGGTCTACAGTAACCTGCTGTTCCTAAAAATGATCTTAGTGTTTTAATGTTAGTAGGCGGAGGTATTGCTTTGACTGAAGCGGCTCGATCCTGTGTAATGGATCTATTTCCTGTACCAATTGTTTGACCCAGAAATGTAACTTGATTTTTAGCAATTTGAGCTTTGTGAAAGCTACATTTGTGTCCTTTTTTCTGCAAATAGTCCAACAATGCTGTCAATTCAGTTTGATGTACCTCATGATCTGTTGAGGCAAATAAAATATCATCGATATATTGAATCATAGTGGACTGTTTGACTGGACATTCTGGGTCACACAAATCACGTCTGAGAGCCTGATGGTATATGGTTGGGGAATTTTGAAATCCCTGTGGCAAACGTGTCCACTGATATTGTTCATAGTCAACTGTGAAAGCTAACCATGGCTGGCTGTCAGCGTGCAAGGGTACAGAAAAGAATCCATTAGACATATCAATTACTGAAAAAACCTTACAATCTAATGGTAAGCCATTACAAATTGTAGATGGATCGGCTACTAGTGGGGTGATTTTTTCAGTATGCTTATTGGCTACTCTGTAGTCTATTGTGAGTCTCCATGACCCATTGGCTTTCTTGATGGGCCATATAGGTGAATTACAGGGACTATTGGTTTTAACGAGCACTCCTTGCTTCAGCAATTTTTCTACAATAGGCTTGACTCCCTGTATAGCTTCCTTACTGATCGGGTATTGTTTGGTAACAGGAGGGGCGGTTCCTGTTAATTTGGCTGGTTCTACACCTGTGAGAAACCCGCAATCATCTTTGTCTTTAGCCCAAATTGGATGATTCTGTAAGAAAGCATACTCAGGAGTGATTGCATTACTGGTAGAAACTTGTGCTGAAGCAATTTTTATGCTAGCAGATTCTGAGGACATGTCTAATGTTAGATGTACTTGTCTCAGTAGATCCATGCCTAGAATTGCACCTGTATTTAATGGAGCACATAACAATTTTGTAGTCAGAGTTTTCGGGCCTAATTGTACCTCTATGGGTGGAGTTTCATACAAAACAGAATCTTCACCTACTACACCAGTTAAACAAAGTTTAGTTTTCTTGTACGGAATGTTTAAATCTTTAGCCAATTTTGTAGGAACTACTGTGATTTCTGCACCTGTATCAAGCAAAAAGTCAATCTCTTTCTCTTGTATGCTACCTTTCACAAAAATTCTTTTGTCATTGTGATGTATTACAGGGGAAAGGTAGCTACTCACAGCCCCAACAATTAGTTTTTTTCCTGCTCTTTTTGTGCTCTTAGAAGAGCCTGAGCGAGCTGTCCTAACGTTTCACTGGTCACTGGTGGAACTACTACAGGGTTGTAGGCGGGCTGAGAAGGAGCAGAATTATGCATAGCATTTCTTTTATTATCTTGCAACTTCTTCCTACACTCTTTCTCCCAATGTCCTAGTTTTCCACAATAATTGCATTTCCCTTCTTTTTTAGACCATCTCTTGTCTCGATTTGTTGTGCTAAACGTAGCTGCTGCTACTCTCACTTTTGCCTTAACATCAGAATCTCTTTCCCAAGTAGCTAACGTGTCTAAGTTACTTCTGAGAGTTTTGTTAGACCAAGTTAGATCTAGGAATGGCAAGGCTTTTCTGTACTCAGCTACAAGGCCATCTGACCAGATGCGGACTAGGGGTCCCTTGTCATCTAGCACACTTTCAGGATCATCAACTATTCCACTGTAAGTTACGGCTGACTGGCAAAACTTCTCAGTGTATTCACTTACAGTTTCCTCTTTCTTTTGTACACAGTTAGTGATTCTGGACCAGTCTATTTTGGGTCCCATAATATTCTTTAGAATTTTCAAAACACCTTCTCTCAAATCCGCTTTACTGGCATGTCGTAGTTCAGAAGTAACAGCAGACTCAAAACTGTTGAATTCAGATTCAGTTAGAATTTGTGACATCAGCTGTGTGACTTCTACTAACGACATGTCGTAGAGACGCATTTTGCTAATCAGTGCTCTTCTAAATTCACAAAAATTTGTGCGTGCTGAGGGTAAGCCCTGGGACAATCTCTCTATATCTTTAGGTTCCAGCATTTTTGCAATTGCTTGAACCTGGACAACAGCAGAGTTGGGAGGAACACTTTCAATTCCCTCAATTCCCTGAGATCTTCTCCTAGCACCACAAACCTTCACTGAATCTACAGGCACATCAGTTACTGATTGGATGGCTACATCTGTTTCAAAGAAAGCTTGTAGGTCAAGATAAATGTTATCAGGCTGACTAACTTCCATATCAGTTTTTTCTAAAGCTTTGTAGCGGTTCAATTTCTTAGTCAAAGCGGATATTCTAGCCCGGAGCTCTTTGTTCTGTTCCTCTAGCTCTGAGTTACGCTGAGACTGTTGTGTAGCTAGCGCTAAACCAAATTCTCTGTGGCAGCAGATAATGCCTTTCACATTGTTTTTACGAATACATGCTCCAAGTACTTTTTTACATTCATCTACAGACCAAGTCTTGTCTGGATGGATCTCATATTTCTTAGTTAATTCGTGTCTAACTTTTTCAGTTACTATTAGGTTCATTTGCACTCCTAACAGTGATTTGAATTCGCTATCTGACCACAAAGGAGTTGCGAGACCACCTTTTTCAGTTGTGGGGATCAGCCTAGCGTTCTTTCTAACCATTTTGTGAGTTTCTTTGTTACCACACAATCACAACACTAAAACTTCTCTGATCAACAGAGGGTACGCTTGTTAACACAGATCAACTATAGTTAACCTTTCCTGAATTAACAGAAGACAACACAAACTACTAGCACTTTACACTAGTCTTCTCTGCCTAAACAGAGGGTAACAGATATTAGCACTTTACGCTAAACTTCTCTCCCTGAAGAGAGGATCAACAATTCTTCTCTGCCAAAACAAAGGATAACAGATATTAGCACGTAATGCTAATCTTCTCTACCTGAAATAGAGGATAACTGATATTAGCACGTAATGCTAATCTTCTCTACCTGAAATAGAGGATAACTTGTCTGTTAAACAAACCCTGCAGCTGTTTGTTAACACTTCTCTGGCGGCGCAGAGGATAACCACATGTACTGGCTTCTAATGGTTCTTTTGGATAGAGTTATACTCACCAACCCTTGGTACAGAAAGATTCAGTCTGGAACGAAGTCAGATCTTTGTTGAGCTTGTTGAGCTTCAATCTGGATTCAGGTGAGGAGCTCTATCCGGGTCACGGCACCAAAACTGTTGGAAACTCAGAAGCGAAGACCAGGAGACTCTTGGGTATCTTCAGCAGAATTCTTTATTGAGAAATGCTCTGCGTAGCTCTGCAGTCCTCAAAAGTCTGACAATATCTCAGCACAGCAAAGTATATAGGTTTGAAGGAGGCGGAGTACATAGAGGTGGAATCAATCTAAACAAAGCATGCAAATGTGGTACAGGAAATCAGCCCAGTAAAAGATTTTTCCCAGCCTTGATCTATTTAGCATACAAGTGTCATTCAAATGCAAAGGTGCTAAACAAAAGGCACAGTTGTACCTTGAGCTTAGACTTCACACTTAACTTGGGAAACCTGCCAGATGCTCAGGAAATGTATAAAGACAAAAGGTTACTGTCTCGGGGCTTGGGCTGTCTGCTAAATCACAATATACATAACCTTTTAGAAATTTGTAATCCAACACTTGCTATTTTAACATTTCTACTTGTGTCTTGGGTGAAATCTTCTAATTCCTTAGTATTTTTTAATGTGAGATTCTTCAGTGATGATTGTGCAATGTTGTTTTATTGCATTGTGTGTTTTTGTGCTCTTTTTCCAGTGAGTGATCTGAGGATTGTTCTGCTAGGAAAGAATGAATCAGAAAACAGACGAGTGATAAACACTATACTGGGTACAGAAGCATTTCACAGTGAAGCTTCATCTCATTCACATCAGCACAGTGTGAGAATCAGTGGAGAAGTGGAGGAGAGACACATCACAGTCATCAACACTCACCTGCTCCAGTCAAATCTCTCATGTCCACAGATCACACAGCGAGTGAGAGAGTGTGTGTCTCTGTCTGCTCCAGGACCTCATGTGTTTGTACTCGTACTGCAGTATAACGACTTCAGAGAGAACGACAAACAGAGAGTGAAATATTTGCAGATCCTCTTCAGTAAGCAGGCCATGAAACACACTATAGTACTGACTACTGATGAACAGACACGCATATACAAATTCACTGCTAGGAATAACTCTATTCATGATTTAATAAAAGAGTGTGAAGGAGGACATCTACAGTTTAATACAACAAACCCAGGATGGCGCTCTGAGTTGTTCAGAAGGACAGAAGAGATTCTCAAGAAAGAACACACAGAATTTCTCATCTGTAACAAGAAGGTTTCTAAACTCAAAGAGAGCACAAAAACAGCAAGTGATGGAGGAGGTTTGTCAAAATCTTTTTTGTCCAGGATATTATCTCTAAGAATATGATCATGAACTACTATTGTGTCCTTTAATAGTTACAGTGTCATAGAGACAGGAAATGACATGGAGAAAAATAAGGAGCACTACTTTGTTTGTTTTGGTTGAAAAGCTTGTAACAAAAATCTAGATATTTTTGAATAAGGTAATAAGACATTGACAGAAAGACAAAGTATGATTTTGGGTACGTGTGTGTGTGTGTTTTGGTAGCTCGATGGTAGACTCATCATTCCACTTTTATAGTGTGAAAAAAGCATCCTGGTCATTCTGCTAAAAATCACCTTTTGTATTCTGTGAAAAACAAGAGTAATGTGGGTAAATGATGATGTCATTTTCAGTTTTGGGTGAAGTATTCCTCTAAATGCTTGGTGTGAGTGCACACTGTCTGTATGTGTTAGATGCATACATAGCAAATCATCCAAACAGTAAGTCAGTAAACTACTGCAAGACAGTCTTCAGTTAATAAAAAAAATATATTGCAATTTAATTATATTTATAATGTAAAATTTTTGTTGTTTAAGGAGGTGTACATTTGGTACCAAAACTGATCTCAGTCTACTGTCTGTTGTTTTCAGTGTCGACTACTGGAAAAACAAAGCTGAACATTGTGCTATGTGGAAATAATCCAACACTCAAGAACTCAGTGTCTAAAATCTTTAGAGGGACAATAAATAACCCAATGAATATAATTTTACCTCAGACAGAGTGGAGCAATATGTGTGTGAAGAGAGAGGAGAACATATATGGACGGCAGATCAGTGTAATAGAGCTTCCAGCTCTCACTCAGCTCTCAGAGGAGGAAGTGATGCGGGAGATTTTCCACTGTCTATTTCTCTGTGATCCTGGAGTTCATGTTTTCATCATCATCATTCCTGATGCTCCACTGACTGATGAAGACAAAGCAGAAATAGAGGAGATCCAGAGGATATTCAGCTCAAGAATCAACAAACACATCATGATCCTCATAAAGCAGAATTCAGAGCATCAGACAGAAAAACTGAATGAAGAAACACAGTCTGTCATTCAGAGTTTTGGAGGACGACATCATTTTATTGGGCCAAACACACAAGTGTCTGTGTTGATGGAGAAACTGGAGCAGATGGTTGAGGAAAATAGTGGTGACTGTTTCTCCACAGAGACATTGATGGAGGCAGAGATGGAAAAACTGCTGACATTTGAAGAAATGAAGAGGAAAATCCATTCATTAGAGATGTGGTTTCACTCACAAGGTAATGAGGTAACACTTTACAATACGGGTGCACAAATATGCATTAATTCATGCTTAACTAATGCATAGATAATCATGAGTTAATATAAAAGAACTGCATATAGAACTGCAAGACTGCATCAGCAACTAATGAACATTCTATATAATTCATAGATTAAGTAATCAATAAATTGTTATTAGTTAAATGTGTCATAATGTATTAATTCTTTAATAACTTATTTTATTAACTAATGATGTAAATTCATGTGTTAATTACCACAATGGGTTAAAGCCATGCATTCCATCTTCCAGTTGTCTGCTTTAATTAATCATTAGCTAATGATTTGCAAAGATATTACTTTTACTTTACTTGTTGAGGCACAGAACTATTAACTATTTGTTAAGTAATATGTCACTGTGGTTATGGATATAGAATTAGTTAGTCATGTGCCTCAACAAGTGAAGTCATAACATAATGATATCTTTGCAACTCATTAGCTAATGAGTATTTAAAGCAGACAACTGGAAGTTGAAGTACATATCTTTGACCACTGTGGTAATTAACATATGAATTTACATTATTAGTTAATAAAATAAGTTATTAGTCAATGAATACATTATGCCACATTTAACTAATAACAGTTTATTGATTACTTAATCTATGAATTATATAGAATGTTCATTAGTTGCTGATGTAGAAATCATTAATAAATGGTTTAGTTCTTCGTGAATTATACTTTAACTTATGATTATCTGTGCATTAATTAAGCATGAATTAATGCATATTTGTGCACACGTATTGTAAAGTGTTACCGGTAATGATCTATAGATCTGCAGGGATTAAACACATTTTTCATGATCGCAGAAATCCACATGGAATTATGATAGAAAAGAGAATATTATATGCTAAATTCAAAAGAAGCAATATGATTAGCACCAGAGGCTGCTTTAGACTTTCGCATTGCCTGTTATTTTGATAGGATCACAAAAATTCTGTCATAATCTATGATTATCTTTTTAATTTTCATTTGATCACCTTTGAATTTTTAATCATGAACTTGCAGGATGAGGATATAGTCTCGATTATGAGTTTATTTATATAAGAAGAGAACAGAAACATGTCACTTTTCCTGTTCAACACCACAAGAAGCAGATGAATTGATATTTTGATCTATGCTGTTTACTTGTTCTGGAGGCTCATCCTGCACTTTGCTGCTGCACTGGACAGGGGTGGGAATAACAGTTACAAGTTACAATATTTCACCCTCAGTGTAATCTGTCAAAATTACGAACAGCCTTCAGATTTTTCCATCACTGCTAAAACAATTCAGTCAGTGACAGAAAAATTTCCAGTAACGTGATCAGCACACGATGATTTAATGTTTTAATGAAAAAATTAAACACAATATTCTGATATCTCTGATGACTTGTATAATTGACAGTCTTCACTTTAAATTCAGTATACTGTTTTTAACTTTTATTTGATCATTCTTTAGATTCTAGAGACAGAGAAGATGATCTGAGGATTGTGCTGCTGGGAAAAACTGGATCTGGGAAGAGTTCAACTGGAAACACCATCTTAGGAAGAGAAGCATTTAAAACAGAAATATCTCTTGAGTTGATTCCTAAAGTGTGTCAGAGAGAGACAGCTGAAATCAACAGCAGACACATTACTGTGATCGACACTCCAGGACTGTTTGATACTGAACTCAGTAATGAAGAAATGCAGAGAGAAATGAGTAACTGCATCTCCATGATTCTGCCTGGACCACATGTGTTTCTCTTACTGATTCCACTGGGACGATTCACTGAAGAAGAAGCAAAATCAGTGAAGATCATCCAAGAGACGTTTGGTGAAAACTCTTTAAAGTACACCATAGTGCTCTTCACCAGAGGAGATGATCTGATTGACAAAACTATTGAACAGTTTCTGGGAAAACCTGGATCTGCTCTGAATCAGCTGATTGGAGCATGTGGAAACAGATTCCATGTGTTCAATAAAGAGTCTGAAGACCGAACACAGGTGACTGATCTACTGCAGAAGATAGACAACATGGTGAAAGTAAACGGAGGGAGTTACTACTCATGTAAGATGTTCAGAGAGATGGAAAGAGAAAAACAAGAAATACAAAAGAACATACTGATGGAGAAAGTGAAGCAACTGAACAGAGAAAAAGAAGAACTGATGAACAAACATGAAGAAGAGAAAAAGAAGATGAAGATGATGATGGAGGAAGAAAGACAGAATCATGAGAAAGAGAGAAAGAAAAGAGAAGAAGAGTTTAGAGAGAGAGAAGAACAATATAAAAGAGACATTAAAGAACGAGAGGAACAAGAGCAAAAGATACAAGAGGAGCTAAAGAGAGAACGAGAGGAATGGGAGAAACAGAAACAACAGGAAAGACAAAGAAGAGAAGAAGAGGAGGAGAAATGGAGAAAGAAAAAACAGGAAATGCAGGATGAATATAATCAGAGACTTAAACAAGAGATGGAGAGAATGAACATGATGATGGAAGAAAGACAGAATCATGAGAAAGAGAGAAAGAGAAGAGAAGAAGAGTTTAGAGAGAGAGAAGAACGATATAAAAGAGACATTAAAGAAACAGAGGAACAAGAGATAAAGTTACGAGAGGAGCTGAAGAGAGAACGAGAGGAATGGGAGAAACAGGAAAGACAAAGAAGAGAAAAAGAGGAGGAGAAATGGAGAAAGAAAGAACAGGAAATGTGGGATGAATATAATGAGAAATGTAAACAAGAGAGAGAGAATGAATATGATGATGGAGGAAGAAAGACAAAATCATAAAATGTTTCTCACACTAACCTAATGGAAATATTTTTAAAAGCTCATAGTTGTATGTACAAATTTTATGCAGTTTTTTTTTTAAATAAATGTTGATTATTGTTTAATATATTGGTTATTATTGTTTTTAATCATAAAACCATCTATTTTGGCATTATCAAATTTTAGAGCATTGGAATTTGCACTTTGCTTCAGTGAACAATAAACCCAGCCTACTTAGATTTGTTTGGCCATTTCTCTAAGAGTTTGACATTGGTGAGCGCTGTTAGACTGTGGAGGCAGACCAGTCTAAAAATGCACTTTTTAAACCTTTTTTTTTTGAACATTCTGTTCCGAATTAAGTTTAAGTTCCGAGTTTATGTTGCTAGATTTACATCACTAAGTTTAGATTAAATATCTTGCTTTGGTCTGCACACTGGAAATTACAAATTATATAAAAACTAGATAGCAATGTGTTCACAAAATAAAACCTAAACTAAAACTAACAAAATTGTTAATAAAACTAATACAAACAGAAAAAATAGCAAAGTTGAAAACAATATTATAACAATATACAGACATCGACGCTGAGCAGCGGCTCAACTGACCCCAGACCACCCCGAGATCAGGGTGCCAAACGGGAGGACGATGATGAGCGTTTCTGAACTCTAAAGCTGTTGATTCAGCATCGACCGAAGAGCTTTAAACCCTCACAGTATTAATAGTGTTCATCTGCATTTCAACAGCCTGATTATTCCCTGTAATTGCACAGAATAACTGAGACTAGAGCAAATGCTTTTTTTAAGTGCACTTATGTAGGTTTTATTTAAGCTGTTAAAACCTCAGGTTTGAACAAACCCTGTAAAATGCAATATTTCTTCAGCCATGTGATGTGTGTCAGGCAAATAATCTGTCCTGCAAGAACTCGATCTTAAAATTAATCTGTAGTATATAGATAAGTATTGTAGTGGGCATTTGCAACGTTACTGTAATTTTACACTGTTACGACCCCAAAGTGGTCTAGGGGTTCTGGGGTCAAACATTTAGGAAAAATATCGACATTAAAAAAAACATATACATAAAGCAGTGCGCCGGACAAAAGTAATGTGCAACCAACAATTATTTATTAAATGTGAAAAAGTACAAGAGTGGAGTAGAATCCAAAAGAGTGGTGTATATTTACAGTATGTACAGTATTTATGATTAGACAAAAACACAAAACAAAGGGAACGGGAAGAAGGGACGTGGGCGGTGCTAAATTAAAGAAAATAACAAAACCAAAACCCTCTAACTTAATATCCCTCCCCACTAATCCTGACTATGAAAAGAAAATGTAGAAAATAAAAGTCTTCAGTGTCTAAGATGCCCTAACTAAACTACACTTTCTATCCAGTAAACAGAAGTACAAGGGGTGGCACTCGCCCCTAACCTAGTGTACTATACAGGATGGGATTCCTACGTGTTGCAATGTATGTCACGTGACGTTCTTACCTGTCCGCGTCTTCCCGGCCTCGTAACATATAACGTGTGTTCAAAAATATGTACAGTGAGGGAAGAGGGAACAAAAACAATATATAACTAGGCAGAAACGTACACGGAAACCAAACAACATTAACAACAGGGGATATAACAAATGATATGTGATAGCAAAGAGAAACACAGTACAAAACAGCAACAACATGCTTGCGAATGGTCCGGCGTGCACTTTTATCTGGGAGGGTCTTGTCCGATTGGGGGTGGCAGGATGGGTGACGTCAGAAGTAAATGAAGATTGACGGGTGATAGAACCAATGACGGGTGACTGCGAAAAGTGAAAGTAAACAGGAGAAGAGACAGCGGAGAAAACACATAACAACAACACAGCACGTAACATACACTTTCCCCATTTTAAAATAAAACATAAAAATGTGTTCTTTGTGTAGCGAATAATAACTATAATCAACCTCCATATGTATTTTTGACATTATGTATTTAAATACTGTGTGTAAACACCGGAGAATACCCACAAGAATTTCACCATCATATAAACCTAACATAAATAACATTGATTTGTTATAGTTTATGTTATAAATATCATCAGTTTTTCAAATATATACTTACAATTGTTGTATTTACTTTAAGCGCGAAAACAAAACTTTTTTTTTATTCAAGAAAAAAGATTGAATATTACAAAAATATTAACAAGTAAATCCAGATATACAAAATATTAAAGCAATCTTATACAGTAAAACAGAGTTCTAAAGGGAGAGAAACAAATAGATTTAAAAAAAAAAGTAAATAAAAGATAAAATACAATAAAATAAACAAAACAAAAAGTATTTATAAATAAACATAAAATAAAACAAAAACCATTGAAACAACTAAACAATAGTTAACATTTTCTTCCTTTTTCCTTAGGACATATTCAACAGTTGCAGCAGGAGAGCTATATCAGAAAATAATTTCTCCATGAAATCTAACAATATGACATTCTTTTTATTATTAATTTGCATTAGAGACTTTTTCAAAATCTCCATTTCTGATAAAAATAAATTACACTTTGGTATGCATTTTGCAAATTTCAGTTTATGAATATAATATTTACCTTGTAAAATGTAAAAGTTAACAACATACTCAATCATTTTACTTTTGTGTGAATAAGTACAAATCACATCTTTTAAAGAAAGCATATTGACATTTCTTCGTAGAAATAGAAAGGCACTAACATCAGACCAAAATCTAAGAGACAAATCACAATCATAAAACAAATGACACAAATCTTCCTCATGTGCATTACAGAAACTACAAGTATTGTCAATGTCCATGAATTTAGAAAGAGCTAATTTACATGGGTAAATTTTGTGAAGTATTTGGAAATGCACCTCTTTAACTTTATTCAAACTACAAAATTTATAAGGATTTGACCAGGTCGTTTTCCAATTAATATCAGAAATTTTTGCATTCCAAAATAATTTTCCTCTAGGTGAGATTCTATGTTTTGATTGCAAAATTTGTCTAATATTTTTATTATTACAAGAGGAAGAATGTATTGCAATACCATCAACTTTTAATTCTGGAAATATTCTTTCATTGCTTCCATAGCGTGAAAACAAAACGGCTCTGGCTAATTAGGCGTGTTTGCGTCACGCCTGACCAAACCTGATTGGTTTACGTCTGAACTTCCGTTTACCAGTGTTGATGTGATCAGTGTATTTGGGTTAATTAATCTAAATAAAAATTGGTTAAATCACACAGAGAGATCGTGTCTCTTCAGAGGATTTGGATGAAACTAATCATATGGATTACTTTTGCCATGTTTTTTATGGACTTTTTGAAACTTGAAAATGTTCGGATGGACGCATCTCACATGTTATCTTAAACTTAAGATAACCTCTAGTCTTAAAGGGTTATTTGGAACAACGTGAGCGTAAGTAAATGTTGACAGAGTTCAGAAATGTAATTTTGTACAAACTAATAAATTAAACAAAAAATGATGAGATGTTTATTTTTACCCGGCGTCTTTACCCGGTGTTATGGATCAACTGGGGATCATGTTAACTGGGGATGTGCGCGTGCACGCCAGTATGTTTACCTGGATTTCCAGCAGATGTTAGATGACGACAGATTCGTCACATGCGAAATTGCACAGATCATAGATTAAAAAACGTGTTTCACCAGTAGTACACATTTGGTATGCATAATAAAGCGCTTCGATTTCGCAGTGTTCGTGCCTGCGTATTTCGCGCAGTTTTAAGGAAGTTTACCAATGCTCCCATGTCACAATCACAAACCACGCCCACGTCAACATGGTAGTGATGGGTCGTTCTTGAACGATTCGTTCATTTTGAACGAATCTTTAATGTGACTCGGGACGAACGAGTCGTCTCGGCGAGTGATTCGTTCAGTCGCGCATGCGCAACATCCTATTAGGTTCTGTACTGGAATTAGTTCAACTGTTTTAGAGTCGTTCGTTCATCTTATGGGGCTGTCACGTGATGAACGAACGACTCAAACCCGAAAACTTGTCAGATAAGAGGCGAGGTGAGCGAATCATAGACTAAAGACACAGGTAAACAATGAATTAATATTTTCTGTTTCTTATAGCATTATAGTTTTGTTTTGTTTGTAGTGTGATCAACGTTTGTGTAAGCAGCAGATGTGTTAGGGAAGTAAAACGTAACATTTTAATTATATTTTGCTAAAATTAAAATGAACGAAATGACTCGAAAAAAGATTCGTTCATTTTGCTGAACGAGACTCAAAGGACCGAGTCGGTAAAATGATCCGAACTTCCCATCACTACAACATGGGACAATTGTTTCAATGAATGATCAAACTCCTCAACGAACTGAAGCAATAGTGAACTAAGTATTTTCTTTTCAGTATCTCCGTATAGCATTGTGTCTGTATACGTGTTGTAATGAACAAACAAAGTCCATATGTTTTTGACAAGTCTTGTTAATTGATCTGAAGTTTACTGTTGTTCCTAATCAAATTATTAATTTTCTGAGATAATATATTAAAAAAAGAAATCAACATTTTGCATAGGCTTAGATCTCTGTTTAGACCAATTCATGACTGCTGCTATTCATTTTTTACGTACTACATCCTGGGCTCTCACCAGACTACTTGTGTTTCTAACAGTAGAAAACGTGTTGAACAGATTCAAAAGCCTCTATATGTGATGAAGACAGAGGTATTTTTTTATACAATTCATATTAGCTATATGTATGTAACATTTGTGGCATGTTTACATTTACAAAGTGACAAAGTGTTTGAGAAGTGTTTAACAATTAAAAATGTAGAGAAAGTTCTTACTGACTCATGTTCTTTTTCCAGTTTCTGTACTGTCTTTTGTCCTGTGACAACCACTCAGTGGCAACCACAACTTTTCATGTTAAACATATGATACTGTGATGATGAATTATTACATATATGGCTAATATTCCAATAGACAGTATACATCACTAACCTCATAAACATTTGGCACCTCACATGAATAGGATATCTCTCTCCTAAACATCAATCAGAATAGAATAAGCTTTATTATGTATTTTATTGCAGACTTATACTGAAAATATGACACATATTTAATTTTATAAGTGTAATGTAATGAGCGGGGGCCTCTTTATGTGTGATATAACTTAGAATTATGCCAGTTATTTTCATTTCAGTTGTAACAACCTCACTAACACCTGTAAAGAGATGACAGCAACCCCTGCAAAAACTTCAGATGATCCCAACTTTGAATTAGCATGCAAAACTGCATAATATCATTATGATCACAATATGTAATCAATGCCTTAAAATGTTTCTGCTTAAGTGAATGATGTTAATTAACCAGATCCAGTCTGTATCCAGACCAGATGATGAATCAGAACCTAGAGACGACCACAACCTCTCTGAATGTCAGCTGAGACCATGACAACTAGATGTGCCCTAGAGACAGATCCACCTCGTCACAAGACAATCATCAACACAACTGAACTGAGCTGGACGATGACTTCACTGAGTCTACGAAGAGCTGACTTTAACAGAAAAAATGTACTGTTTACTTTAGAGCTGCTTTTCAGGGTAATTAAATTTTGTTTGGATTATTGACACACTATTTTCCTGTTTAGCACTGTAAAGTTGCTCTTACTGTATTAAGCACACTATAAATAAAGGTGACTTGACTTGATAGACCTTTGTTAAAAAAAGAAAAAAACATTTCTGCCATATGCGACCCTGGACCACAAAAAAAAAAAAAAAATAAATAAATAAAATAAAATAAATATCTAAATTGCACGGGTATATTCGTATATATATATATATATATATAACACTAATATATATATATTTTTTTTTTGATTAGTAATATGCATTGCTAAGAACTTCCATCTGGACAACTTTAACGACAATTTTCTCAATATTTAGAATTTTTTTTTTTTCGCAACCTCAGATTAAAGATTTTAAAGTAGTTGTATCTCAGCCAAATAATTAGCTTAACAAACCATAATTTATTCAGCTTTTAGCTTTTTTCAGCTTTTACCAGGGTCACATATGGACATTACACTGACGTGTCATTTCTGACATAGCAGATTTTTCTTTCTAGTAACAGAAACATGCATTTTATGTAATGTTGCTTTGAAGCTACGGTATATGTATTGGTAAAAGTGCTTTTTGTAATTTTGCTTTAACACCCATGTATATATGTTTGATAAACATTAAATAAATGTTTGTTCAACATTAAATAATTTGTTGAACTTAAATAAGCACAGATAATTCACTGCATCCTATCTGTGTCACTAATTCGAAATTATGGGCACAATGCAAAACTATAGCTTGTTTATCACTTATTCTTTATCAATATTTTAAAAAAAGAAAATAAAAAATAAAGTTAATTAAGTGCTTGACGTCCCTTTAACCACATCAATATGCCTACTTAAAATTAATACACAAATTAAATATATATATATATTTTTTTTAAACTACTGCACATAACAGGCTTTTTACAATGTAAATACCTTATTGTTAATTGTTATTAAAAAAAAAAAACATTCAATCCACGAATTTAGCCTAAACAAAACAATCTGGGCGTGGTCTGTGAGACGCCACATGAAAACGCATTAAACTTCCCTTAAACGGCGTCTGATACATTGGAATAGCGAAAGGGAAAACAACAATAATGATACAAACATTTACAAATAATGTGGAAAGCTTTGAAATCTGTTCCGTAGAAAATTCCATGTGACGAATCTGTGGCCGTCCAACATCTGCTGGAATCTCAGGTAAAACTATTTGCGTGCACGCGCATTTCCCCAGATAACATGATCCCCAGTTGATCCATAACACCGGCACCTAGAGATCAAGATGGCTCCGCGGATGGCTGCCTCGGTTTGTTGCTCCTTCGTACTTTTTCTGTTTTTGTTTGTTTGTCCTGTCTTAAGCAACGTTTTTCCGATCAGCTTCTCAAAAAACGAGCTCTTGGACATAAGGAATAGCACACCAGATAACTTTTTGCCAACGTTTGAACATTCAGACGTCTTACTGGACATTTGTCGGAGGGGCTGCGTTCCTATACAAGCTCTCCAAGCGACGCAAGCGAGGAAAACGCGCCGGCGCGCTCGTGAAATTCCGACAGCGCGGTTTTAGGACTCCGTTGCCGAGTATTCATCTGGCGAATCTTCGCTCCCTTGCAAATAAATTAGACGAACTACAACTCCTCACCCGCACATACAAAGAGTTTTTAAACTCTGCTGCGCTTTGCTTCACGGAAACCTGGCTAAACGGAACCATTCCGGACAGCGCGCTTCATCTAACGGGCTTCCAGCTGATTAGAGCGGACCGCGTCAACGAGTCTTAGGGGAAAACGAGAGGCGGTGGATAATGTTTTTATATCAATGAAGGCTGGTGTACAGACGTTACGGTTTTAAATAAGATGTGCTGCCCAAACTTGGTTCTGCATTAACTGTAAGCCTTTTTATTCGCCGCGGGAGTTTTCCTCGTTTATTCTGGTGAGTGTGTACATTCCTCCTGACGCGCGTGCAAGCGCGGCGCTAGAACTGTTGGCCGATCAGGGCTGCGTTCTCTGATAACGTTGTCTCTTAGCGCGCTATGAAGACTCAAAAGGTACACCTTATCTACAGGTATACATTACCTACGTGTGTTCTCCGAACTATACCTTAGGATGTTGCTTAAGGTAAACCTTCTTAAGTTCGACCTTAGCAGGTGCTGTCCATGGTGGAGGTGCTGAATAGGTTGATATCGATGCCTCGATGATCGATTGTGCGCTCTTTCCTTCACAGCGGTATAGGTAAAGTATTGAGAAAACAATGTTCTTTATAAAGAAGCGTTTTAGAAATAGTACAAATTGCATTTATCGGGGCTCATTGAAATATGTACATGCAGAAATAAATATGAGTATGTGTTTATAATTTAGCAAGTGTGCAATCCCAAACCCTCACGGCCATAAGTGTGTTAATGTTCTCCACAACGTATGCTGATTATCCACCAGCCGTATCACATTATTGGCGTAAATTGCTCATTTGTGTAATTGGATGATTTCCTCAATCAAAGCGCAAACATGAGAGACATGAGATTCACTATGTCGGGAAAAAAAGTCCGCAAAAAGAGATCGCCCAGCTTCACTGCTTCCGAAATGTCTATACTGCTGGATGAGGTGGAACACCACAAAGGTGTATTATTCGCTAGTTTCCGCACAACGGTCTCCAACAAAAAAAAACAAGAAATCTGGGAAAGCATAGCCATGAAATTGGCAGCGTCTGGTTCCTGCCCATTGAGACAATGGGACGTGATCCATAAAAAATGGCACGATTTTGCCAGCGCTGCCAAAGCGAGAGGCGCAGCAGTCCGGAGAGACCGGGAAAGAACTGGTGGGGGACCCAGCTCTGTGCCTGCACTCAGTGACAGCGCTTCTTCAGCACCGGCGTCACCACACCTGTCCGCACCTTCACTACCCTTGACTGAGGTAGCCCAGCACCAGCAATCCGGTTTCAGAAGGCGTCCTTTAATCCCATGCAACTGCAGTGATGAGCTGGTGAAGCTAGAAAAAGAGAAGCTACAACTTCTGTGGGGAATCGAGCAAGGGCTACAAGAGGCAAACGACATCGCCCGAGCCACGCTGGAGGTGAAAAAGGCAAAGCTTCATATTATGGAAAAGCAGTATGCTTTGTCCGAGGCACAGTTTCAAAGGCCATCAATTTCCGTTCCAATAATACTCCCAGATCAAGGTAAGGTTTTATGATGTTTGGTAGAGTGTCGTGTTGTGTTTTTAATCTAACTATTCTTTTACGTTACAGGTGAACCATCGCCGACCCAGTAACAGGCTTATTCACATTTTTCTGTTTTCTGTGGTGTGCCATTTCAAATTTACTTTCAAAAGTATTTTCAAATAAAACACGATTAAAAGCAAAACTGTTGTCATCAATGTTGGGTTTGCAGATCATCTTTAAAGGAAATATCCTTTTCCATCTCATGAAAGTGTGTGTCAGTGTAAGAAGTTTACATTACTTTTAATTGGGGTGTTTTTAGGCATGCAAAAAGGAACTTATGAGTGACACTTTTTCCCACGTATATACCCATATCCACATCATCAATTTTCACTACGAGGTTAATGTTGTGTATCATTTTTTTTTTATATATGCATGCAAAGCCAATTGTAAGTACAAATAGCACACATGCTACAGTAGGTACACAGCGCAAGGAGATCGGGTAGCCTAGGTATTGTGACACCACCTTTTGAAGTACTAAAGTAAAAAAATAAGGTGATTGGGGTTTCAGCATTTAAGTGAAATGGCATGGGAATAGGTGACAAATGAACTGTGTGCACAACTTAAATTTATTAGAGAAAAACACACAAATAAAGGGGGAATCTGAGTGGTCGATTTAAACAAAGAAATTGCTTGAAAAAATATTAACCAAAAATAGAATGAATCATTTGGTGCCTCGTTTGCACACCAGCAGCGTGTAGGGCATCTCGTCAGGTGGGTTGTGGAAACCTGCTTCCTCTTCCTCCTCTTCTTCCACCTCTTCTGGCAAAGCTGCACCTCCAGTAACTGCAATGTTGTGTAGCATGGCTGTAGCTACTACTACTGCACAACATCTTTGTGGCTTCAGACGCAACCCTCCAGCAGATTTATGAAGGCAACGGAAACGCATCTTCCAGCGCCCAATCGAGCGCTTCACCAAGTTGCGGGTACGGGCATATGCAGCGTTGTAACTGTGCTCAGACTGCGTGGTGGGGTTGGTGACTGGATTAAGAAGGTATGTTCTTAGGGGGTAGCCGCTGTCTCCTAAAAAAATGCTCTGCCCAAAAACTCTTCTTTCTGCGTCTTGACCCACCGCTGAATTGGCCCACACAAAGCTGTCGTGTGTGCTACCAGGCCACTTTGCCACTACGTCTGTAATCACTCCCCTGTGATCAACTACCACTTGGACATTGATAGCCGCGAAGCCCTTGCGACAAATGAAGGCCTGGTCGAGTGCTGAGGGGTTGGAGATGGGACTAAGTGTCCCGTCCACAAGGCCAATTACTCGCGGGATACCCGCAATGGCATGGAAGCCTTGATGTGTCTCCATCACTTCGTGCATTGTGAAAGGCATACGTATGTAATCAGTGGCGTGGCGAAGCAGTACGTTTGTGACTGAGTGAACGCACAGCCACACTGAGGTCTTACTCAGCCCATATCCATCCCCAACAACCTCCAGAAAACTCCCCACGGCATAAAAAGAAGAGCCGCCAGCAGCTGAATTTCGGGGCTGAGGGGGTAGCTCTGTCGAGTTCGTCTTGACAAATCTGGGCCAACAAGATGCAAGAGCTGCAGAATTTGCTCCCGTGGCAGGCGAAATTTTTTTACAATGGTCTCTTCTGACATGGTAGTCAGTGGACTAAAGTGTTCTCTTATAAAGTAGTTGACATACACTAACTGGCTCCGTGGATGGCGCCGTCTTTGATTTAAAACAAGTACTCGCTGTCTCGCTGCCATAGCTATAAAGTTTGTGTAAACTCATCTTTCTTTATATAGACTCCTAAGCCTTTTCTGTCAAATGGTTCGCCAGCTGATGTGCCTTAGGATAGTAATTAAAAAAAGCTAACAACCATTAGTGTATGGAAACTTTATTAATGAAAACACTTCCATACACTGGGTGTAGGCTATAACAACTTAAGTATTTTATGTGTAAAATTTTAAAGTAAAGTAAAACTGTAATTTTAATACTAAATCAGATTGTATATTAAATGTTCATATACAATCTTCTATGTGTAATTAAACTGTGATGTAAAAAAGCTTTTTGCGTAGTGGTGGCCACTAGCGGTATGAACCGTCAGCAGCAATAAGGTATAGCTAAGAGCGCTCCAGACCAACCTTACGAACGTATGACTTACAGAAGGTATACTTAACTAAGAAGGTTTCGGAAAACACGTATTAACGATAAGGTACTTCTTAAGGTACAACTTAAGAATGAAGTAGCGTTAAGGTAGTTTCGGAGAACGCAGCCCAGATCACACACACATAGCAGCGTTACCCGGACTCTTTCATTATCGTCCTCGGTGATTTTAATAAAGCTCATCTCACCCGTGAACTGCCTAAATATAGACAACACATCACATGCCCCACCAGAGACAGCAATATACTGGACCATTGCTACACTGTTTTAAAGGATGCATAGCAATCTGTCCCCCGTGCAGCGCTGGGACTCTCTGATCACTGTTTAGTTCATCTTCTACCAGCCTACAGGCAGAAACTTAAGTCTGCTAAGCCTGTAGTAAAAACTGTAAAGAGATGGACTGTTGAAGCAGAGCGGGATTTACAAGCCTGCGTCGAACTTACTGATTGGAGTGATTTTGAGGCTGCAGCTACTGATCTGGATGAGCTCACTGACACTGTGACATCCTACATCAGTTTCTGTGAGGACATGTGTGTACCCACCAGGACTTATTTAACATTTAACAATGACAAACCTTGGTTCAGTGCAAAACTCAAACAGCTTCACCAGGCCAAAGAGGACACCTACAGGAGTGGGGACAAAACCTTGTACAAACAGGCCAAATACACACTGAATAGGGAGATAAGAGTGGCAAAGTTGAACTACTCGGGAAAGCTAAAAAAACAGCTTTCAAGAAGTGACTCTAAATCAGTGTGTGAAATGGCCTGAAAGCCATCACCAGCTACAAGAGCCCATCCCCCAGCACTGAGGCCAGTCAACAACTGGCTGATGACCAGAATGAGTTTTACTGCAGGTTTGAAAAACAAAAGCCTGGTCTGACACCCTACACCCACCCTGACTGTCCCACAATACAGCCATCAACACCCTGCCCCTCCATCCCCCCTACTGTTTCTCAACCTGCCCTTAAGATCTGTGAAGGTGATGTTTGCAAAGTCTTCAGGAAGCAGAAGATAAGGAAAGCCAAAGGCCCAGACGGTGTCTCTCCAGCCTGCCTTAAAGCCTGTGCTGTCCAGCTATCATCTATCTTCACATTGATCTTCAACAGATCTCTGGAGCTATGTATAGTCCCATCCTGCTTCAAATGCTCCACCATCATCCCTGTACCCAAGAAACCAAAAACCACAGGACTTAATGACTACAGACCTGTTGCTTTAACATCTGTGGTCATGAAGTCATTTGAGAGACTGGTGTTGGCCTACTTGAAGGACATTACTGGACCCCCTGCAGTTTGCTTACCGAGCAAACAGGTCTGTGGATGATGCAGTCAATATGGGATTGCACTACATCCTTCAACATCTGGACAAACCAGGGACCTATGCAAGGATCTTGTTTGTGGACTTCAGCTCTGCTTTCAACACCATCATTCCAGATATCCTTCAGATTAAACTGTCACAGCTCTCTGTACCCACCTCCATCTGTCAGTGGATCACCAGCTTCCTGACAGACAGGCAGCAGCTAGTGAGGCTGGGAAAACTCACATCCGGCACCCGCACCATCAGCACTGGAGCTCCCCAGGGTTGTGTTCTCTCCCCACTGCTCTTCTCTCTCTACACAAATGACTGCACCTCTAAAGACCCCTCTGTCAAACTTCTGAAGTTTGCAGATGACACCACAGTCATCGGTCTCATCCGGGATGGCGACGAATCTGCTTACAGACAGGAGGTTGAGCAGCTGTCTCTCTGGTGCAGTCGCAACAATCTGGAGCTCAACACGCTCAAAACTGTAGAGATGACAGTGGACTTCCGGAGAAACCCCCCTGCGCTCATCCCTCTCACCATCATGAACAGCACTGTGGCTGCAGTGGACTCATTCAAGTTCCTAGGAACTAACATCTCCCAGGACCTGAAGTGGGACATTCACATTGACTCAATTGTGAAAAAAGCCCAGCAGAGGTTGTACTTTCTTCGTCAACTGAAAAAGTTCAATCTACCACAGGCACTGATGACACAGTTTTACTCAGCTGTTATTGAGTCAGTTCTGTGCTCTTCCATAACTGTCTGGTTTGGGGCAGCCAGTAAATCAGATATAAGGAGACTGCAACGGTCTGTTAGGACAGCAGAAAGAATCATTGGTGTGCACCTGCCCAACCTTCAGGACTTACACATCTCCAGAGTGAAGAAACGGGCAGGAAACATCATCCAAGACCCTTCTCACCCTGGACACAACCTGTTTGCACTTCTCCCCTCAGGCAGACGCTACAGATCCCTGAGCACTAGAACATCTAGGCATAAAAACAGATTTTTCCCAAATGCCATCTCCACCTTAAACAGATAAACATGAATCATTACCTGGGTTCTACAATTCATTTCTGTATTTATTTCTCCATTTCTAATTATTGTCTCTTTCTGTAGTATTATTATGTAAATACTCATGCACATCTCTTATTTATATAGCTGTGTATAGAGAAAATAATGCACAAATCTGTACATAAATCATCTGTTCCAGATTCATACATTATTATTTATTTTTAAGTTTTTTTTATTTTATTTAAATGTTGTATGTATGTATGTATGTATGTATGTATGTACCAGGAGCACTTTAAAAAAACCACAACAAATTCCTTGTGTGTTTGCGCACACTTGGCGAATAAAGCTAATTCTGATTCTGATTCTGATTCAAGCCTCAATTTCAAGTAATTAATTGTCATGTGAAGAAGTATCATGTACAAGATACAATGGAAAACTTTCTTGAATGCTTCTCTACAGACTATAGACAAGACAGAATATAATATAATAATACCGTTCTGTGCGCCTGAATTTAGATCCAATTAATCAACATTAGAGCGCCACCCTCTGGCTGAATTACGCAAAGACAACCTCCTTCAAAGTGTGTCATCAGGTACGACCCAGAATTTGCCTTTGTCCAGTCTCTTCAGGCGGGGCGAAGGTCAGCTTTCGTCTGTCAGTGCTTTCCTTATGATATCGTTGTTTGTTTAGGTGTTAAAATGGCGTCAGGTAAGAATTAAATTGGATAGAAATATATGCAGCCATATTTCCTCAATGATTTTTTTAAGTATTTATGAAATATTAACAGTAGACAGTTGTTTACTTCGTTTAGTTTATTGAATGATATTTGACTGCGCTCTTACATGTGTTTACATATGTTTAATTGATATATATATAAATTGAGCAACTGGCTTTTATATTGTCACTGTAAAGCCTATGTAAGAATATTTTATCTGGAAATATTTAGTCATATTAAGTATTTTTTTGTACCCGCTTATAAAATAATAGAATAAAAAATTAAATAAAAACAGCATTAAAATAGAACATTATATTCAGATTTATTCTTTATTTCACAATAAAAATGATTCTAATACAACATATCTTGCACTGTCAAAAATCCTAAAAGTTCAAGTTTGGATGTTCTGAAAGCAGAGCCTGATTTTAGCAGATGCAAAATTCCTCTACCCGTTGGTGATTTCCTGTGAGATCAGACTGAGAACTGAGAACTATCATTTTGGGGAGAAATGACAGGGCCCCCAAAATTAAGCCAGCGGAGTTTTGAAATGGTTGAGGGGTAAGGTTGAATGGTTGAAACAATCAAAGATAGCCTTGTTTCATGTTCTGTATTTTGGCCTTCAATATGGTTGGGAACCTCAACACCTGACCCACATCACCCTGATACAACAGACTAATATATAATCCAACACAAAATTTTAATGCTAATTAATATACTCGATCCAAAAAAAAGTAAATCTAAATACAGATGGATAAATTCTCTTTTTTTTCAAAATACTTTCTCTCCAAATGCATGAGCAAACTCCTCAGTCAAGTTTACTGCACTGATTACTGTATTGTTTCAGTGTTAGTGGCTCCCTGTTGCTCACAGGGCTCTATGCAGCTGCTGTTCTTTTATTTTTGTGAACAAACATTTTAAGAAATTCTCTTCCCAATAGTAAGTCAATTAAATTTATGACAACTTTTGAGTATTAAACAAATGTGCATCTTTCATAGATGTTTTTAAAACTTCTTAAAGGGTTACTTGCTATTTTAACATTACTACTTGTGTCATAGGTGAAATCAGCTAATTCTGTTGGATTTTTAATATGAGATTCCTCAGTGATGATGGTGCAGTGCTGTTTTATTGCATTGTGAGTGTTTGTGTGTCTGTGCTTTTTTTCAGTGAGTGATCTGAGGATTGTTCTGCTAGGAAGGAATAAATCAGAAAACAGCAGAGTAGCAAACACTATATACTGGGTACAACAGCATTTGACAAAGAAGCTCCATCTTATTTACAGCAGCACAGTGTGAGAATCAGTGTAAAGGTGGAGGAGAGACACATCACAGTCACCAACACTCACCTGCTCCAGCCAAATCTATCACATCAGCAGATAATTCAGGGAGTAAGAGACTGTGTATATTGGTCTGCTCCAGGACCTCATGTGTTTGTCCTCATACTGCAGTATAATGACTTCAGTGAGAACGACAGAGAGAGAGTGAAATATGTGCTGAACCTCTTCAGTGAGCAGGCCATGAAACACACTATAGTGATGACAACTGATGAAGAGAGGCAAGCATCCAAACTGACTTCTATGATATGGAATAACACTATTCATGATTTAATAAAGGAGTGTGAAGGAGAACATCTTCAGTTTGATACAATAAACAGAATGGCGCTCTGAAATCTTTAGAAGGATAGAGAAGATACTCAAGAAAGAACACAAAGAATATCTCATCTGTAACAAGTATGAGGATAAAGGTGATGGAACATCAGTAAATGAAGATCAGATCAGATCTGGAGGTTCAGTCAGAGGAGACAACAAAGAGAAAAAGGATTTTGATCTCAAAGAGAGCACCAAAACATCAAATGATGGAGGAGGTTTGTGAAAGTCTTTTTTCAGGATAATTCCTATAAGAATATGATCAAAAAAACTATTATTTTGTCCTTTTATAGCAGTGTCGTAGAGACAGGGAATGACAAAGAGAAAAGTGATAAGCAGTACTGTGTGATTTACACTATTGTTTAATCTTTTAATAATCTGTTTTCATTGAAAAGCCTCTGAAAAGATTGTAAATCAATTCAGTGTTAAAAATGATAATCCTATGTGTTTGTAACTACACCTAAATAATGTTTTGAGTGAACTGTTCCTTTAAAGGCCGTAGTGAGTGCAGACAGTCTGTTTGTGTCATAGATCCTTACATAAAGAACAAATTCAACCAAACAGTAAACTATCAATAGGTAGCCTTCAGTTATTAAAACAATCTATTGCATAATCATATTTTATAATATAATATTTTTGTTGATGTTTAAGGAATTGTACATTTGGTATCAAAGCTGAACTAATTTTACTGTCTCTAAATCTTGTTTTCAGTGTCGACTACTGGAAAAACTGCTGAACATTGTGCTGTGTGGAAATAATCCAACACTCAAGAACTCAGTGTCTAAAATGTTTCTAGGGAAAATGAGTGAACCTCAGAAAGAGATGAGTAAAGTGTGTCAGAAGAGAGAAGGAACGATTCATGGACGACAGATCAGTGTAATCGAGCTTCCAGCTCTCACTCGACTCTCAGAGGAGGAAGTGATGTGTCAGACTCACCACTGTGTGTCTCTCTGTGATCCTGGAGTTCATGTTTTCATCCTCATTACTCCTGTTACTCCATTTACAAATGAAGACAAAGCAGAAATGGAGAAGATTAAAAGAATATTTACCTCAAAAGAGCACTTCATGCTGCTTTTCACTACTGAACTCACTGTTGACAAAAGTGTGTCCGATTTTGTATTGTCCACAGAATCTCAGAGTGTTGTGAGTCTCTATGGGAGTTGGTACAGTGTGATGGGGTTAAAGGACCAGAGAAACTCCGGACAGATCTCAGATCTGTTTGATTGTATAGAGCGCATTAAGATCGAACCCTACTCTCTTCAGATGTATATGAGAGCTGCAGTGAAGAGAGTCAGACATGAACTAGAGGAGAAACTGAGTGTGAAAGATAATGAAATCAAAGAATTACAGGAGAAGATCAAGACACTGGGTGAGTAGATCTCTCTGAATAAAGACGTTTTGGGAGGATAAAGTAATTAGCTTACAGGTTATTTATAGTTCAATACTTCTATGCCGTACAACCACACATGAATAAATACCCTTTTTGTACATAAGCTACCTATTTAAAGAAGAAAAATGGACTCAAAATATAATCTTAAATTTGTTTTGTAAGTAACATAGTTGAATATTTTGCAGTTAACGACTGGTTAGTGTTTGTAATCAGCAGATAGCACCAGACTCTAAAGGCTGCACACTACACAACTTCTGCCCAGATTTCCCCCCCAATGTTTTAGTCTCTTCAGATTTTAAATTGGATCTCACTGTGAAAGTCTCACTTGAAAGTGAAGCAATTTCCAGTTACTAATTTTAGACATGTTTAGTGCACATTTACTTAGAAAAGTAAAAACAAACAAACAAACAAGAAAAACTTTGAAAAAAACCCCCAACCAAACAAACAAACAAACAACAACAACAACAACAAAAAAAAAAAAACAGTGCAGGAGGACACAAGAACATGTCCTGTGTGAACGTGAAAGTTTTGTACTTCTCCAAACAGTTCACAATGCTTTTTGTTTTCCATCACTTTGATACAAATTTAGTTAAATGGCTTGCTACTGTATACATCACCAATACTATTGCATTAAGAGATTAAAAATTCAGTGTGCTGGACAACTGAAACAAAACAACAGAAATGTTACTGTGTTACTGAATGTGTTCTGTGCAAATACTCACAGTAGAGCAAGCAGGTTGTAAATACTTTTTGTTGCCAGATTGCAATAATTCCAATATATGAATGCATAATTAATCTAACTTTTAAGTTAAAACCACATTGCTAAACTAGATGTTTTTTTCAATTCCAGAGTGTGTGAAGCTGAATCTGGTTGTGTGTGGGAGTAACAGAGAATTAAAATCCTTCATATCAAACCTGATCCTGAATCAGAGCGAGAGAAGGTCAGAGCTCAGCTCAGAGTGTGTGAGGAGAGACGTGGAGCTTCATGGACGTCTGATCAGTCTGGTGGAGCTTCCAGCTCTGTTCAACACTCAGCTCTCAGAGGAGGAAGTGATGCGTCAGACTCACCGCTGTGTGTCTCTCTGTCATCCTGGAGTTCATGTTTTCATCATCATCATTCCTGATGCTCCACTTAATAATGAAGACAAAGCAGAAATAGCGGAGATCCAGAGGATATTCAGCTCAAGAATCAACAAACACATCATGATCCTCATAAAGCAGAATTCAGAGCATCAGACAGAAAAACTAAATAAAGAAACACAGTCTGTCATTGAGAGTTTTGGAGGACGACATCATTTCATTGACCTGAACACACAAGTGTCTGTGTTGATGGAAAAACTGGAGCAGATGGTTGAGGAAAATAGTGGTGTTTGTTTCTCC
Organism: Labeo catla; assembly: GCA_012976165.1. NCBI lineage: Eukaryota > Metazoa > Chordata > Actinopteri > Cypriniformes > Cyprinidae > Labeo > Labeo catla. Next base: position 143,136 of record VONZ01000394.1, on the reverse strand, counting down.
ACAGAGACATTGATGGAGACACAGATGGAAAAACTGCAGAAATTCAAAGAAAGGAAGGAGATAATCCATTCATTAGACACGTGGTTTCAGTCACAAGCTAATGATCAGAAAATTTGCATGGATTAAACAAGCACATTTTGTGATTGCTGAAGTCTACACTGATTTGTGAGAAAAAATAACATTACATACAAATTATACGATTAGCACATGATAAAGCAATATAAACTATACACAATATTCTCTGATGATTTTCATAATTCACTATATTTACTTGAATTCCAATATACTGTTTTTACTTTCATCTTTAGATTCAAGAGAAAGAGAAGATGAACTGAGGATTGTACTGCTGGGAAAAAAATGGAGTTGGGAAGAGTTCAACAGGAAACACTATTGTAGGAAGAAAAGCATTTATATCAGACATTTTTCAAACATCTGTTACTAAAGTGTGTCAGAGAGAGACAGCTGAAATCAACAGCAGACACATTACTGTGATCGACACTCCAGGACTGTTTGATACTGAACTGACTAAAGAGGAGATCCAGAGAGAAATCAGCAACTGCATCTCCATGATCCTGCCTGGACCACGTGTGTTTCTCTTACTGATTCCACTGGGACGATTCACTGAAGAAGAAGCAAAATCAGTGAAGATCATCCAATAGATGTTTGGTGAGAAATCTTTAATGTTCACCATGGTGCTCTTCACCAGAGGAGACTTTCTGGAAAACAAAACAATTGAACAGTATCTGGGAAAATCTGAATCTGCTTTAAATAAGTTGATTGAATTGTGTGGACCAAATTCCTGCTGGACCTCAGACTTGAACCTACAAGTTTGACTTTCTAACCATTAACTGTCCCAAATGAGTGAACTCATGCTATTGTTGAAATATTATGTATTTAGGTATATTAGGTATTTTTCCCCTACTGGTATACCACAGAACGATAGATGGATTTAAAATTTAAGATTTGTTGCTTAGGGTCAAATTTAATCAACTGTTGTTAATCTGTTAATCTATTGTCATTTTCAGGTGATGAAGATTCATCATCAGTTTCAGATAGTTTAAGAATCTTGCTGTTTGGGAGAACAGGAAATGGAAAGTCTGCCACAGGAAACACTATCCTTGGAAAAAAAGAGTTTCACATTGAAGACAGTTCATGTTTAGTGACCACTGTTTGTCAGAAGCAAGTTGGTGAAGTTGATGGTCAATCAGTAGCTGTTATAGATACTCCAGGACTCTTTGACCCCTCACTGACAAAAGAGCAAGTGCAGGAAGAAATAATGAAATGTATTTCACTGTCAGCACCTGGACCACATGCGTTCATCATTGTGCTGAGTGTGGGAAGATTCACACCAGAGGAGAAAGACACTTTAGACATGATCAAGATGATCTTTGGCCCAAAAGCAGCAGATTTCTGCATTGTTCTCTTCACTAGAGAAGATAGTCTGAGAGGACAAACAATAAAACAATATGTACAGAAAAATTATGAACTCAAGAAACTGATCAGTGACTGTGGAAACAGATTCCTGGCTTTTAGCAACACAGAAACACAAGATCAGACACAAGTTACTCAGCTATTAAATATGATAAAACAGATGAATCAGGGCCAATATTTCACTAATGAGATGTTTGAGGAGGCAGCGATCTCCATTGAACAGAGAATGGAAATGATAGAAGAGGAGGAAAAAAAAATCAGGCTCAAGCTGAAGAATTAAAAGCCAAATATGACATGGAAATCAAAAGCATGAAAAAGAGACTGGAGGAGAAAAAACTAAATATAGACAAGGAAAGAGAGAGACTGAAGAACAAGTTCAGAGAAAGAGAGGAAACACTCAGGAGAGAGTTTGAGGAGAAAGAAAAATCAGAGCAGAAGAAAAGAGAGACGGAGGATCAGAAACGATCAGAGGATGAGAAACAGCAAAGAGCTGAATATGATCAAAGAATAGAGGAGATGAAGAGAGAGATTGAAGGTCAGAGAATACAGTGTGAAAAACAACAAAAAGAAAGAGAAGAATATAAACAAGATCAAGAAAAGATGAAAAATGACCACATCATGACAGAGTTAAGAAGAAAACAGGAAGATGAAATAAAATGGGGAGATTCAGAGGAACAAATGAGGAAAAAACAAGAAGAGAAAGAGAGAGAAGAATGGAAGAGAAAAATAAAAGAGGCTGGAAATGACAAAGAGACTCAAGAGGAAATTAAACGACAGCAGAGAGAATGGGAGGAAGAGAAGAAACGACAGATGAGAGAACGAGAGAAAAACAAGAAGAACTGGAGAAAATGAGAATGAAATATGAACGAGAGACAGAAGAAGAAGAACAGATGATAGAGGAGGAGAGAGAGAGACTGAGAAGAGAGAAAGAACAGAAAGAGAGAAAATATAAAGAAGATAAATGAAATGGAGATGCATGAGCAGCTGGAGCGAGAGAGAAAAAAGGAATGGAAGAGAAGAAAACAAGAGGATGAAGAGAGAAGAGTGGAGAAAAGAAAGAGATGGGAGAAAATGATAAAAGATTTGAAACGAGAGCAAGAGGAGGTGATCTGGAGAAGAGAAAAAGAGGACAAAGAAAGAATAGACAGAGAAGAAGAGTGTGATGAAATGAAACAGAAACATGAAGAGAAAATAGAGAAGATTAAGAAGAAACATGACGATGAAGCCAGAAAACAAAGAGAAGAAATTAATGATTTCAGAAAGAGAAAAGAGCAGCACATTCAGGATCTCAACGAGAGACTTGATGAGATTCAAAAACAACTGAATGAAGCGAAAAGGTTAAGACACAAGCTAGAATGTAAAGTGAATGAACTGAAAAGGTTAGAAAGGGAGCTACAAACTAAACAGGTGTGTCATGTCATGTGAAACATTTCCAAAAATTCTGATGTGCCTGACTGACCCCAGACCAGCCGAGATCAGGGTGCCAAACGGGAGATGATGATGAGTGTTTCTGAATTTTAAAGCTGTTGATTCAGCATCGACCGAAGAGCTTTAAACCCTCACAGTATTAATAGTGTTCATTTGCATTTCAACAGCCTGATTATTCCCTGTAATTGCACAGAATAACTGAGACTAGAGCAAACACTTTTTAAAAGTGCATTTATGTAGGTTTTAAGTTATTAAATCCTCAGGTTTGAACAAAACCTGTAAAATGCAACTTTTCTTCAGCCCTGTGATGTATATCAGACAAATAATCTGTCCTGCAAGCACTCCATCTTACTCACTATTATTGTTTAGATGTGAAGTATTGTAGTGTGCATTTGTAACATTACTGTAATTTTACACTTTCTCAGTTTTAAAATAAAATATGAAATGTGTTCTTTGTATACTCAATAATAACTGTAATCAGCCTCTCTATATATTTTTTGACATGATCTATATATACTGTGTGTAAACACCGGCAATACCCACAAGAATTTCACCATCATATATACCTAACATAACATTGATTTATGTTATATTTTATGTTATAAATATAATATTAATCAGTTTTTCAAAGATATACTTAAAATTGATGTAGCTATTTACTTGAAGCGCGAAAATAAAACGGCTCTGGCTTAGGCGTGCTTGCGTCACGCGTGACCAAACTTGATTGGTTCTGGCGCATCAAGCGCACGCGTCTGAGCTTTCGTTTATCAGTTTTTATGTGCTCAATTTAGATAGGTTAATCAATGTGAGTAATCAATTTTAAATCGTGTCTCTTTAGATGAGTTGTATGAGACAGCTCGATATGAATTATTTTTGCCATGTTTTTATTAACTTTTTTTTTTAAACGTGAACCTGAATCGGATGGACACAAATCTCTGGTTTCAATAAAATGCCTCAGGTTTTGTTTCGAAGATAAACTAGTCTTAAAGAGGTAATTTGGAACGACGTGAGGGTAAATAATTGATTGAATAATTAATTAAGTTTAGAAATGTTACCCTGTACAAAATAAAAGATTAATTAAAAAGTGAAATGTTGTGCCCACCTTCTTCGTGCGTCTAGTTCAGGTCATTAATTGTCGTGTCTACAAGTATAATGTGTAAAAAAGTACAAAGAAAAACTTTCTTTAATGCCTCTCCACAGAACAGACAAGACAGAATACAGAATACAATAAAACCGTTCTGTGCGTGTGTACTTAGATCTATGAATCAACATTAGAGCGCCACCCTATGGTTGAATTAAGAAAACAGCTTTCAGAAACGCGTCCGCTGGTACGAACCGGAGTCTGCCTCATCTAAATTAATAACCAGGAGTTGCTATATATATATATATATATATATATATATAAACGGGTTTAATGGTTAAAAGTTGATGGTTTTTAATGTTTGTAAATTGTAGTGGAAACCATTCTGTGATGGTTCTATTTTTTTTTTTCGGCAGAAGAAACAGCATCTTCCGTATTTCATTTTAGGTTTAAAAAAGGAAAATAAATGGACTCGGTACTTTTCATTTCAATAAATTTAAAATATATTTTTCCGCCTCTGCAGGCAGGGCGCAGGTCAGCTCTAGTCTATATCAGTGCTTATCTTTCGATTTCAATTTATGATGGGATGCTGTGAAAATGGCGTCAGGTAAGAGTCAAATTGGATACAAATATATGCGGACACATTTCTTCGATTTATTAAGTATTTATGAAATATTAGCCAAAAGCATTTACTTGTTTACTTTATCTAGTTTATTGAATCATATTTGACTGCGCTCTTACATGTGTTTACATATGTTTAATCGTGGTATTGAACACCAGGAAGAAACTAAACTTATGCGTGAGCTTTCTTTTATTAATCTGCAATTCTTTCTACTTATCTATGTTGATTTGTGGCAATAGCCTGTTTATTATTACTTTTATGTAGGCTATATATCATTGCAGTCCGTATGAGTTGAAGTGTAATTTTGACACAGTAAGAACCTATTAGTGTTGATCTGTGTATCATCAGCACACTGTTCTGTACTCAATTAGTTCAATTGGTAATTGCAAACATTGTGAAGTCACAGCTTGTATGTGCTTTTTAATATAAGTTATAATGGCTTGACCATTTGTTTTCTCTCTCTCTCTATTTGTGTGTGTATGTTTTTGTGATTTTACTCTAGCAGCAGCAGGTAGACATAGTCCAGACTTTGTTCGTCCTGAGAGTAAGTAAACTAAACTGATAGCAGCAATTTTAGGATGTGTCAAACATTTATGTGTTGTAATATTGTGTTGTAACAGTTTAAGTATAGGTCAACCAAAAATTACCCAATATGTCCCAATATGTTGAAGTTTAAAGAACAGATTGCATAAATTCTAATTTTTTGAAAAATATTCCAGAGATCTCATTTGTGCTTATTTATTCATCACATATAGTACTCTTGATACAGTAGACTAGAGTGTAAAGCAAATCATTATCTCTGAATATAACTCTGAAGTATTAAACAAATGTGCATCTTTCATAAATATTCTTAAAGCTTTTTACATGTGTTACTTGATATTTTACCATTAATACTTGTCTTGTGTCACAATTAAATCTGTTAGTTGTGTAAACTGTTTAACGTATGATTTTTCGGTGATGGTTGTGCACTGCTTTTTTATTGCATTTTATGTCTGTGTCTGTGCTCTTTTTCAGTGAGTGATCTGAGGATTGTTCTTATAGGAAAGAATGAATCAGAAAACAACAGAGTGGGAAACAGTATACTGGGTACAAAAGCATTTGACAGAGAAGCTCTATTCTATTTACAGCAGCACAGTATAAGAATTAAAGGACAGGTGGAGGAGAGAAACATCTCAGTCATCAACGCTCTCTTGCCTCAGCCAAATCTCAAACATCAACAGATCACACAGAGAGTGAGAGAGTGTGTGTCTCTGTCTGCTCCAGGACCTCATGTGTTTATACTCGTACTGCAGTATAAAGACTTCAGAAAGATCGACAGACAGAGAGTGAAATATGTGTTGAACCTCTTCAGTGAGCAGGCCATGAAACACACTATAGTGCTGACTACTGATGAAGAGACACAAGGATTCATGTCTTGGCCTCGTATGAACATAAACAATGCTATTCATGATTTAATAAAGGAGTGTGGAGGACGACATCTTCAGTTTGATACAGGAAATACAGAATGGCGCTCTGAGTTGTTCAGACAATTAGAGAAGATACTTAAGGAAGAGAGTGGAGAATTTCTTATCTGTGACTTGTATGAGGATGAAGGTGATGGATCATCAGTGGATGAAGATCTGAGCAGATCTAGAGGTTCAGTCAAAGGAGTCGATGAAGCGAAGAAGGATTCTGATCACAAAGAGAGCACAAAAACAGCAAGTGATGGAGGAGGTTTGTTAAAGTCTTTTTTTCCTGTGTAATACAATGAATAATTATATGATCATGAATGACTATTGGGTCCCTTAATAGTTACAGTGTCATGGAGAGTTAGCACTACTAAAGTTTGTTTCTTCATTGTCTTCGTTTAGTCTGTTCACTTTATACTATCTAAATGAATGGGGGAAATCTCTGAAATCTCAAAAATGGCTTACTGAACTCTTAATTAAATCACATATTTCAAATCAGCAACAAAATCTGAAATGAGCTGCCCAATGAATGTTGTTTCTTATGCTCAAATAGTGTTTAAAACTATTATTTTTAGACCAGCCAATGCGCATACATAATGCGCTTTTGACTGTGCTTGCGCATTGGCTGGTCTAGCCTCAGGTTATCCAAGAGTCCAATCAGTGATTGGCTCTTTCATTTAGAAGGTGGGACTATGCTGCCATATTGCGCATTGCAGTTTCTCCCATTCCCATTCAAGTATAGGAGTGAGCTGTCTTTGCATTTCTATAATCTTTGGCACTAACGCATGACTTAAGTACTGTTTATTATTTTACTAATCTGTTTTACTTTGAAAAGCTTCTAAAAGGTTTATAAACAAATTCAGTGGAAAAAAGACAATCCTCTGTGTTTGATGTTTTGGGTGAACTGTACCTCTAAAGCAGTGGTTCCCAAACACGTTCTTGGAGGCCCCCCAAAACTGCACATTTTGCATCTCTTCTTTGTCTGACATACCCATTTCAGGTCTTGGAGTCTCTACTAATGCTGGGTTCACACTAAAAGATTTTTAAAATCTTATAAGATCTTCAAAATGTGAGAGACCACAAACATGAGGACAAAAAAAAATCCTAGATTTAACAATTTTGCTCCTATAGTGTGTGGTGTGTCATGATTTGACAAAGACAGCACACCACACGCCAACAGATTTTCAACCAGAGTCCCGAATGTGACCGTGAGAAATCTCACTAAATCTCTTGAGACTTGAAAATAAACATCACACGACAGTTCTATAAGAGCTTTATTTCAATGAGACAGTTTGTCTTTGCCTTCTGTTCATTCATATTGGAATCAACTGACAGACAGTATTGTTTGGAAAAAGGTTTGGTTAATACCTAATCAATATTTACTGTAATTACAAACAAGGATAAGGATGTATCGTTCAAAATTATGCACAGGATTTACCCAGCAAAATATTATTTGGTAAAATTTAAATCTGATATTGATTTAGTTGCTCCTTTTATGTCAGTTGCCCTAAAACAGTGGTGCATTTATTTTGGCGTTGCCCTTTTGTAAAACTATTTTGGCAAAATGTCTGTGATTTTACTATACAAAATATTGATCATCATTTTGTTTTGTTATGAAAATTTATTCTCTGCGGAATAGCACAGAAAAGCACAGTCATGTCTACATGAAAAAATCTTATTTGTTTTCATGCAAAATTTCCTATTCACATAAGTAATTTCTTAAGTGAAAAAAAAAAACCTTTATTTTCATTTAGGAAGGAAATGGAGCATTATATTGATGCTATACAATTTTAATTGAAGCAAAAAGCAATTACAAAGATGAAAGTTTGTAAGTGCCTTAACATTTTAATATAAAAGCTTGTATTTGTATACCTCCCCTCTAGTATGTACTTGTTTATATCATGTGTAATGTTTATTGTTTATATCATGTATAATGTAAAAATATAATGTTTTTCATATACATGTAATTTCATCTTGTTAAAAAAATAATTAAAAAAAACACTTGAAAATATACATGGTGTACGATAGGCGGGGAAAAAAAAATAAGATAATAGTGTTTGAAATGATTTTGACAGAAAATTCACAGGTTAAAAAAAGAAAAGGGTTGATCTCTGCTGTCCAAGTTCTTTAGCCCTGCGGCATGACTGCGTTTGTTATGCTTTCGTCTTCTGTCAGCTCGCTTTCTGATTGGATATTGTTTCATTTCACATGATAATACACTTGGTTGTCCTCTGGGTTTCCCCCACATATGTGAACCTGGACCACAAAACCATCCGAAAAGCTGAAATAAATAAGCTTTCCATTGGTGTATGGTATGTTAGGATAGGACAATATTTGGCTGAGATACAACTGTTTGAAAATCTGGAATCTGAGGGTGCAAAAAAAATCTAAATATTGAGAAAATCGCCTTAAAATTTGTCCAAATGTAGATCTTAATAATGAATATTACTAATCAAAAATTAAGTTTTGATATATTTACAGTAGAAATTTTACAAAATATCTTCATGGAACATGATCTTTACTTCATTTCCTAATGATTTTTGGTCTAAAAGAAAAACTCATACCATGTGTTGTTGGCTATTGCTACAAATATACCTTTGCTACTTAAGACTGGTTTTGTGGTCCAGGGTCACATATCAGGATTTCTGATCGTAAATATTCAACATGTTGAATATTTACAATTTGCAATTGGGGCACCTCCAGTGTTCTTCCGAACAGATTCAGTCACTCTTAACACACCTCACACCACAGGAAAATCTGATAAGATAATCTTTAGAACCACCAAGATAATCTGACATTAAATAGGATTGTCAGAAGGGAAGAAATCGGCCCAAAATCAGCTTGATTGTCTGATGATCTGAATCAGGTGTGTTTGATTAAGGAGACATGGAAAACATGCAGTGTTGGGGGTCCTCCAGGAATTTGGTTGGGAACCACTGTTCTAAAGGCTGTAGTGTAAGTGCAGACAGTTTCTTTGTACGTTGTCATACACAGAAATTGGATTCACCAAAACAGTAAGTCAGTAACTACAGCAAGGTAGCCTTCAGTTCATTGACGATTATATTATAATCCGATCATATTTTACAATGTACATTTTGTACCAAAACTAAACTGAATCTACTGTCTCTAAATCTTGTTTCAGTGTCAACTACTGAAAAATCAAAGCTGAACATTGTGCTGTGTGGAAATAATCCAACGCTCATCAACTCAGTGTCTAAAATGTTTAGAGGGACAATAAATAAAGAAATTAATACAATTTCACATCAGAAGGTGAGGAGCAAAGTGTGCGTAGAGAAAGAGAAGACAACTCATGGACGTCAGATCAGTGTAATCGAGCTTTCAGCTCTCACTCAGCTCTCAGAGGAGGAAGTGATGCGTCAGACTCACCACTGTGTGTCTCTCTGTGATCCCGGAGTTCATCTTTTCATCCTCGTTACTCCTGTCAGTCCACTTACTAATGAAGAAAGAGCAGAAATGGAGAAGATTAAAAGAATATTTTACTCACAAGAGTACTTCATGGTTCTTTTCATTACTGAACTCACTGTTGATAAAAATGTGACAGATTTTGTAGCATCCACAGAATCTCAGAGTGTTGTGAGTCTCTATGGGAGTTGGTACAGTGTGATGGGTTTAAAAGACCAGAGAAACTCAGAACAGATCTCAGACCTGTTAAATTATATAGAGAGCATGAAGATTGAACCCTATACTCTTCATACATATATGAAAGCTCCAGAGAAGAGAGTCAGACATGAACTAGAGGAGAACCTGAGTGCGAGAGACAATGAAATCAAAGAGTTACAGCAGAAGATCAAGACACTGGGTGAGTGGATTTATTTACTTCTCTGAATAAAGCATCTTTGTGAGAATACAGTAATAGTCTTACAGGTTATTTACAGTACAGTTCTTCTCATAATGGGTGAACCACGCATGAATAATCAGAGTCAGAATCAGAAACAGCTTTATTGCCAAGTATGCTTACGCATACGAGGACTTTGTTTTAGTGTCACAGGCTTCCAGTACACAGAGACGACAACAACTACACACAGAAAATAAAAATAAGATAAGAATAAAAAAATACACATATGTAAATATAAATAGACAAAAATTGCAATTAAGATTTAAGAAAATAATTAAATTGTATTTACAGTTGTGCAACAGATGATAGAAAAACAATAGAATAGAATAGAATGAGATGCTGGGATGTACTGTGATGTAGGTGGTAACAAATAAATATAAGGTTATTGCATGTATTTTTATTGCACATTTAACTGTTCATAAGTTAGATTGCCTGAGGAAAGAAACTGTTCTTATGTCTGGCAATCCTGGTATTTGTGGCTCTGTAGCACTGACCAGATGGAAAAAGTTTAAAAAGGGGATGACATGGGTGTGAGGGATCCAGAGTGATTTCCTGAGCCCTTTTCCTCACTCTGGATGTATACAGTTCTTGAAGGGTGGGCAGAGGAGCACCAATAATCCTCTCGGCGGTCTGAACCGTTCTCTGTAATCTTCTGGTGTCTGATTTTGTAGCCGAGCCAAACCAGACAGTTATCGATGTGCAAAGAACAGATTCGATAATGGCTGAGTAGAACTGTTTCAGCAGCTCCTGCGGCAGGTTGAACTTCCTCAGCTGTCGAAGGAAGTACAACCTTTGTTGGGCCTTTTTTGCAATGGAGTCGATGTGAGTGTCCCACTTCAGGTCCTGGGAGATGATGGACCCTAGGAACTTGAATGTCTCCACTGCAGCCACAGTGCTGTCCATGATGCTGAGTGGAGAGAGTGCAGGGTTTTTTTTTTCCTGAAGTCTATGATCATCTCCACTGTTTTAAGCGTGTTGAACTCCCAGTTGTTATGACTGGACCAGACAGAGAGCTCTTTAACCCTACTGTCTGTAGGCAGACTCTTTACCATCCTGAATGAGGACGATGAGTGTGGTGTCGTCTGCAAACTTCAGAAGCTTGACAGAGGGGTCTTTAGAGGTGCAGTCGTTGGTGTAGAGGGAGAAGAGCAGTGGGGAGAGAACACATCCCTGAGAAGCGCCAGTGTTGGTGGTGCAGCAACTTGACATTAATGTCCCCATTCTCACTAGCTGTTGCCTATCTGTCAGAAAGCTGGTGATCCACTGAGAGATAGAGCCAGGAACAGAGAGCTGGTTTAGTTTGGTCTGGAGGAGTGTTGGAATGATGGTGTGGAACTGAAGTCCACAAAAAGGATCCTGACATAAGTCCCTGGTTTATCTAGATGCTGCAGGATGAAGTGCAGTCCCATGTTTGCTGCATCATCCACAGACCTGTTTGCTTGACAAGCAAACTGCAGGGGGTCTAGTAAAGGTCCAGTAATGTCCTTCAGGTAAGCCAAAACCAGTTTTTCAAATGACTTCATGATGAAAGCGCTAGCACCACAGGTCTGTAGTCAATAAGTCCTGTTATCTTGGGATTCTTTGGTACAGGGATAATGCTGGAGTGTTTGAAGCATGATGGAACTTCACACAACTCCAGAGATCTATTAAAGATCTGTGAAAAGATAGGGGCCAGCTGATCAGCACAGGTTTTCAGACAGGTTGGTGTCACACCGTCTGGGCCTGGTGCTTTTCTTCTTTGTTCTTTCTGAAGACCTGGCACACATCTTCTTCGCTAGTCTGAGTGGGGGAGAAGGGGTTTGTTGGAAGTGTTAATGGTTGTGTAAGAAGATGGTCAGAACAAGTGTGGGGGGTTTCGAATCTACAATAAAACTCATCCAGGTCTTCATCAAGTGCTGGGTCGTTTGAAGCGAACTGATCTTCTAACCTTTTTGCATAGGTCCTTTTAGCCAGTCTAATCTCCATACTCATAATTATCCATCAACGGTTTAAATAAATTTTAAGAAAACTGAGGGGGTACAAATTCTTTTTGAGGGGGCAGTGCCCCCTTGTGCCCCCCAGCACCGGGCCTGTTGGATAATCATAAGTATCTAGATCAGATCTGTTTTGTTCCAAGTTCACTTTCTTTACCAGCACAGTAATTTCACTTTTTAACATTCCGCCTCAACGTCTGCAAGAGCTTTGTGGCTAAAGGACATGTCGGACTGTATCACGAGATCAGATCACAATATTTCAAAGATCAGTTCTCATCAGCAGTGTTGTAATTTTTTTTAACAAAAATTACAGAAACACCCCTATGGCAGCTTGTAAACATCGCTTGTAGCCAATAATTTTGACATGATGTGAATGTAGTATTATTTTAAGTTAAAAATACATTGTTAAGTTTATTCCTTTGTCACAGATCCAGAGTGTGTGAAGCTGAATCTGGTTGTGTGTGGGAGTAACAGAGAATTAAAATCCTTCATATCAAACCTGATCCTGAATCAGAGCGAGAGAAGATCAGAGCTCAGCTCAGAGTGTGTGAAGAGAGACGTGGAGCTTCATGGACGTCTGATCAGTCTGGTGGAGCTTCCAGCTCTGTTCAACACTCAGCTCTCAGAGGAGGAAGTGATGCGTCAGACTCACCGCTGTGTGTCTCTCTGTCATCCTGGAGTTCATGTTTTCATCATCATCATTCCTGTTGCTCCAATTAATAATGAAGACAAAGCAGAAATAGAGGAGATCCAGAGGATATTCAGCTCAAGAATCAACAAACACATCATGATCCTCATAAAGCAGAATTCAGAGCATCAGACAGAAAAACTAAATAAAGAAACACAGTCTGTCATTGAGAGTTTTGGAGGACGACATAATTTCATTAGGTCTAAAACACAAGTGTCTGTGTTGATGGAAAAACTGGAGCAGATGGTTGAGGAAAATAGTGGTGACTGTTTCTCCACAGAGACATTGATGGAGGCACAGATAGAAAAACTGCTGAAATTTGATGAAATGAAGAGGAAAATCCATTCATTAGAGACATGGTTTCAGTCACAAGGTAATGATCTGCAAATCTGCAGGGATTAAACACTTTTCATGATTGTTAAAGTCTACACAGATTTGTAGACTTTATACATACATATATATATATGTAGAAATTATACATAATATTCTGTGATGATATGGATATGTGACAATCATAACTTAAATTTCAATATATTGTTTTTTGTTTTTTTAATTTATCTTTAGATTCAAGAGAAAGAGAAGATGAACTGAGGATTGTACTGCTGGGAAAAACTGGAGTTGGGAAGAGTTCAACTGGAAACACCATCTTAAGAAGAAAAGCATTTATATCAGACATTTCTCAAACATCTGTTACTAAAGAGTGTCAGAAAGTGACAGCTGAAATAAACGGTAGACACATTACTGTGATCGACACTCCAGGACTGTTTGATACTGATCTGACTAATGAGGAGATCCAGAGAGAAATCAGTAACTGCATCTCCATGATCCTGCCTGGACCACATGTGTTTCTCTTACTGATTCCACTGGGACGATTCACTCAAGAAGAAGCAAAATCAGTGAAGATCATACAAGAAACGTTTGGTGAAAACTCATTAATATACACCATAGTGCTCTTCACTAGAGGAGATTTTTTGGAGAACAAAATCATTGAACAGTATCTGGGAAAATCTGAATCTGCTTTAAATAAGTTGATTGAAGCATGTGGAAACAGATTCCATGTGTTCAATAATAATGAGACTGGAGACCAAACACAGGTGACTGATCTACTGCAGAAGATAGACAACATGGTGAAAGCAAACGGAGGGAGTTACTACTCATGTAAGATGTTCAGAGAGATGGAAAGAGAAAAACAAGACAAACAAAAGAACATACTGATGGAGAAAGTGGAGCAACTGAACAGAGAAAAAGAAGAACTGATGAACAAACATGAAGAAGAGAAAAAGATGATGAAGATAAAAATAGAGAAAGACCATGAAAAAGAGAGAAAAAGAAGAGAAGAAGAATTCAGAGAGAGAGAAGAACAATATAAACGCGACATTAAAGAATGTGAGGAACAAGAGAGAAAGATACGAGAAGAGCTGAAGAGAGAACAAGAGGAAAAGAAGAAACAGAAACTAGATACAAAACAAACAAGAGATGAAAGAAGAAACATAGAAAGTAAAACATGGGATGAATATTATCAGAAACTTAAACAAGAGAGAGAAAAAAGACAGAGAGAGAAAGAAGATCTTCAGTTCAAACATGAAGAAGAGAGAGAGAGAATGATGATGATGATGGAGAAAGAAAGACAGAATCATGACAAAGAAAGAAAGAGAAAAGAAGAAGAGTTTAGAGAGAGAGAAGAACAATATAAAAGAGACATTAAAGAAAGAGAGGAACAAGAGAGAAAGATACGAGAGGAGCTGAAGAGAGAACGAGAGGAATGGGAGAAACAGAAACTAGAGGAAAGACAAAGTAGAAAAGAAGAGGAGAAAGAACGATGTAGATTTATTGAACTTCATATAGAAAGTCCTGAGGTTCAGCACACAAAGAGTAAGTCAAAACAATAAAATCAGTTTGCCAAAAATTAAATATCTGGGTGCAAACAATGGGTCTCAATCACTAAGCATGTGTACACACAAATTTGTGTGGGAAATGAGTGATGAATGACTTTAAGAACAAAACGTTTTTGTAATAAAATTAATTCTACATTTAGGGAGAAATATAGGAACAACTGAAACCACATGTACGCAAAACCACATACTCTGTCCTGGATTTAATTTATGTTTAGAAGTTATATTTCATCCTCACACAACTATAAATATATTGAAGTATGCTGCATCACTTGTCTTAAATAATCCATATACAAATTGTATAATAAAATTATTAAATAATACAATTCAATTTAATTCAATCTTAAATACATTCCATCATATATAGTGAAAGAGTGAGAACAGAGACATTATAGCTTCAGCTGTGAGGTTTCTCTGAATAACGCAGATATACGTGTAAGTACAGCTGGCTAATTAGAGGTTTATAATCTTAGTCTGTATAGAATGTGTTTATTGTTAGAACTAGTGAGAATGACACACTTGATATACTCCAAGTTCACTAACATCAGAACGATGTAACAAACAAATTCATGTACTTGCAAAGGTGTTGTGAATTAGGAGGAGATTTTTCATGAGAAGGTTTTCTGTGTGTACAAATACGAAATAATCCACACAATTATCAATGAAAGAGACCCTTGCTTTTATTTTAATATACTATACTTTTTAGCAGTTTATGTGGTTGATATATTGTTGAGGAAATAATTCACTGGTTTAGAATCATCGGTCACAGAAGCAGCATTTGGGATTCTACACTGATCAAAATGCTAAACGCAACACTTTTGTTTTTGCCCCCATTTTTCATGAGCTGAACTCAAAGATCTAAGACTTTTTCTATGTACACAAAATGCCTATTTCTCTCAAATGTTGTTCACAAATCTGTCTAAATCTATGTTAGTGAGCACTTCTCCTTTGCCGAGATAATCCATCCACCTCACAGGTGTGGCATATTAAGATGCTGATTAGACAGCATGATTATTGCACAGGTGTGCCTTAGGCTGGCCACAATAAAAGGCCACTCTAAAATGTGCAGTTTTATCACACAACACAATGCCACAGATGTCGCAAGTTTTGAGGGAGCATGCAATTGGCATGCTGACTGCAGGAATGTCCGCCAGAGCTGTTGCCCGTGAATTGAATGTTCATTTCTCTACCATAAACCGTCTCCAAAGGCGTTTCAGAGAATTTGGCAGTATCCTACCGGCCTCACAACTGCAGAC
This sequence comes from Labeo catla, assembly GCA_012976165.1. NCBI lineage: Eukaryota > Metazoa > Chordata > Actinopteri > Cypriniformes > Cyprinidae > Labeo > Labeo catla. The sequence continues at coordinate 127,461 of VONZ01000394.1, read as the reverse complement.
CACGTGTAACCACACCAGCCCAGGACCTCCACATCCAGCATCTTCACCTCCAAGATCGTCTGAGACCAGACAGCTGCTGCAACAGTCGGTTTGCATAACCAAAGAATTTCTGCACAAACTGTCAGAACTCAGGGAAGCTCATCTGCATGCTCATCGTCCTCATCAGGGTCTCGACCTGACTGCAGTTTGTCGTCGTAACTGAATTGAGTGGGCAAATGCTCACATTCGATGGTGTCTGGCACTTTGGAGAGGTGTTCTCTTCACGGATGAATCCCGGTTTTCACTGTACAGGGCAGATGGCAGACAGCGTGTATGGCGTTGTGTGGGTGAGCGGTTTGCTAATGTCAATGTTGTGGATCGAGTGGCCCATGGTGGCGGTGGGGTTATGGTATGAGCAGGTGTATGTTATGGACAACGAACACAGGAGCATTTTATTGATGGCATTTTGAATGCACAAAGATACCGTGACGAGATCCTGAGGCCCATTGTTGTGCCATTCATCCACGACATCACCTCATGTTGCAGCATGATAACGCACGGCCCCATGTTGCAAGGATCTGTACACAATTCCTGGAAGCTGAAATCATCCCAGTTCTTGCATGGCCAGCATACTCACCGGACATTTCACTCATTGAGCATGTTTGGGATGGTCTGGATTGGTGTATACGACAGCGTGTTCCAGTTCCTGCCAATATCCAGCAACTTTGCACAGCCACTGAAGAGGAGTGGACCAACATTCTACAGGCCACAATCAACAACCTGATCAACTCTATGAGAATGAGATGTGTTGCACTGCGTAATTCAAATGGTGGTCATACCAGATACTGACTGGTTTTCGGACCCCCAGACCCCCAATACAGTAAAACTGCACATTTTAGAGTGGCCTTTTATTGTGGCCAGCCTAAGGCACACCTGTGCAATAATCATGCTGTCTAATCAGCCTCTGGATATGCCACACCTGTGAGGTGGATGGATTATCTCGGCAAAGGAGAAGTGCTTACTAACACAGATTTAGACAGATTTGTGAACAATATTTAAGAGAAATAGGCCTTTTGTGTACATAGAATAAGTCTTAGATCTTTGATTCAGCTCATGAAAAATGGGGCAAAAACAAAACTGTTGCATTTATAATTTTGGTCAGTATAGATTAGGTTATTTTACAGTGGAGCCAGCAGCTAGAATTAGTTCCAGAGTTCGGGTGAAGTTGATTTTGATATTCTAGGTATTATCAAATGGCCAGAGTTTTGAGTTTTGACGTGAAGGACTATAGTGCAATAAGAACTTGCTCAGTTACTGAGAAATTAAACCATTTAGGGCTTTATAAGTAATTAGCAAGATTTTAAAATCTATACAGTGTTTAACCCTTAAATGCATACCTCAGATCTTTAGCGACCCGGGACGTCATTTACTACCCTCTCCCTCCTTAATTTTTTTTTAAAGTTTGACATCAGCTTTCTTAGTATTCCTCAATTTATTCATTATAAATAATAAAACAAGAAAAAAATAATAAAATATAAAATAATGTCTGTTTTCTGATTAACTTTTTGTAAAAAAGTATATAGGGTCGCTAGAGACCCGAGGTGTGTAATAATGTAAGTATATTTTTCGTGTGCAAAAATATGTAATTATCTGATGACTGAATATGTGCAATTCACCTTTATTCCTTGAGGTGGCACTGTTTGATAGACAATAATGACGTGATGTTTTACTCATAATTATCGCAGGCATAAAACAAAAGAGTATCGTCGGCAAAAATTGAGTTTGAATGGCTTTACTGCAGAGCAAGTACTGTATGCAATAAAATATAAACGTCACTGTCATTTGATGGTGGATGTGGTGAATAAGCTGTTAGTGATTGATTTTGAAGTCAGTGAAAACGATAGTTTTGCGAATATGGTAGAGATTGCGAAAATGACCAAGATGCTGAATGTACTGTGGAAGAGTGCTCTGATAATGACGGCGATGGTAAATTAATCTGCTCAATCCTGAATCCTTGAATCCTTCAAAAGGTGATGAAATGGGTTTTATTTTATACTTTTGTAATTGTTCTTAAAATATCAAGTGATTGTTTTGCTATTGCAGAACTTAGAAATCCATTTGTGCTGAATATATAGGTCCGGTAATGCAATAATGATTGGTGAAACATTCATGCATTTAAGGGTTAATAGGGAGCCAGTGCAGTGTTGACAGAACCAGGCTAATATGGTCATACTTTCTGGTTCTAGTAGGAACTCTAGCTGCTGCATTTTGGACCAGCTGGAGTTTGTTTATCAAGTGCACAGAGCAACCACCCAATAAACATTACAAAAATCCAACTCATTAGTGGCGACATAAATAACAATCTTACTAAATTTATGTTTAGCATTAGCTAGCACTTTTAAATTTGCAAAGGTGTCAGGCACTCTGGCTCCCAGTAAACATTGGACTATGGTGGCTGGTGTCTAGATGGTGTGTGTCCGAGATTGCCTATTGATGTGAAAAGTAACATGTCTTGTGCCAGTACCTAAAGCAGGACACCCAAATGAGAGTAATGGTTTCAGACCTGTTTTGGCCTGTTCTTCAGGCTGCAGAAGCATGGCAGTGTGTTTGTATTTCATCACGCACTTCCACAAAGCATTCTTGTCTTGTTCTTATTTTTTTGATTAGATAATCGATCAACAAAATATAGATTAAAATTAAGATACTAGACAAATGCCATCTCTGTACTAAAGCGCCACCTCAAAAATTAGAATGAAATTCAGAAAATGCATTTTTGATAGAAGCTTTGATCATGCCGAGAACGTCAATGACAATTATGCCATAATTGGCCGAACTGCCGAACTGATTTTTTTTTTATCCTCCTAGACAGTTTTTAATTAATCTGTAAAAATAATATCCCCTTTTTCAAATTGAGCCATGTCACAACAACAGAGGCCGCTCCCATGATAGTTGATTGACATGAGCATCTTACCTCAGACCCGCCTTACATCAGCTGTAACAGTCCCACCTCCATTGTTTCAATGCTGAAGCAGGGATGTAAGCTAGACAAGAATATCTCATGTTCACGCAAATCATTCGTGAGCCAGCTTCACTTACAGCAGAAGTGAGTATAAGGAGTTTTTTATGAATCTTTGTGATCGTCTTTCCTAATAATGTGCTAGTTAGCAAGTTTAGCGGCTAAATGTGGCTAAATGCGGCTAAAGTAAAAAGGCTCGTTACTCCGCAAAGAAAAGAGAGGGGCGGAGTGAGCAGAGCTTATTAATATTTAAAGCAACCTCGACCAGAACAGGGTGATTTTTGCAGAGCTGATTTTGGCAAGGTAAAAAGATGTTATTTACACTAACATTCAGAATTTTTAACCAAAGTATATTATAGACTTTTCATTATGACCCTAAAGAATCATATCAACTTGTGGAAAATGGGCATCCGATGACCCATTTAAATGAAGTTTGCAGCTAGATTTATTATTCTTATTGTTTAATTGTTTAATAGTAATAATTAAGGGACCTGTATAATGGATTGAGAATCATGATGGACTGTTGCAAATAATTTAAATGTTAGGTTTGAGTTGAACGCTTGTAGTTTGCAGTCCTAAATGTAATCTATTGCCAATCTGTATTATTGTTATTTTCAGATGATGAAGATTCACCATCAGATTCAGGATGCTTGAGAATCTTGCTGTTTGGGAGGACAGGAAGTGGAAAGTCTGCCACAGCAGACACTATCCTTGGAAAAAATGAGTTTCACAGTGAGGCCAGTTCACGTTTGGTGACAACCACATGCAAAAAAGAAGTTGGTGAAGTTGTTGGTCAATCAGTAGCTGTTATTGATACTCCAGGACTCTTTGACACAACACTGACAAAAGAACAAGTGCAGGAAGAAATAATGAACTGTATTTCACTGTCAGCACCTGGACCACATGCGTTCATCATTGTGCTGAGTGTGGGAAAAATCACTCCAGAGGAGAAAGACACTTTAGACATGATCAAGATGATCTTTGGCCCAAAAGCAGCAGATTTCTGCATTGTTCTCTTTACTAGAGGAGATGAACTGAAAAAACAAACAATAAAACAATATGTAGAGAAAAATGATGAACTCAAAAAATTAATCAGAGATTGTGGAAACAGATTCCTGACTTTTAACAGCACAAAAACAAAAGATCAGACACAAGTTACTCATCTGTTCAATATGATAAAAGAGATGAATCAGGGCCAATATTTCACTAATGAGATGTTTGAGGAGGCAGCAATTTCTATTGAACAGAGAATGAAACTGATAAAAGAGAAAGAAAGAAAAAATCAGACTCAAGCTGAAGAATTAAAAGCCAAATGTGGCATGGAAATTAAAAGCATGAGAATCAGACTGAAAGAGAAGAAACAGAAGATAGACGATGAAATAAAGAGACTGAAGAACAAGTTCAGAGAACAAGAGGAAACACTCAGGAGAGAGTTTGAGGAGAAAGAAAAATCAGAGCAGGAGAAACGAGAGACGGAGGATCAGAAACGATCAGAAGAGGAGAAACAGCAAAGAGCTGAATATAATCAAAGTATAGAGGAGATGAAGAGAGAGATTGAAGATCAGAGGATACAGTATGAAAAACAGATAAAAGAAAGAGAAGAAGAAGTCAGAAAGAGAGAAGAAGAATATAAACAAGATCAAGAAAAGATGAAAAATGATCATGAACACATCATGGCAGAGTTAAGAAAAAAACAGGAAGAGAAAATAAAAAAGAGAGATTTAGAGAAACAAATGAGGAAAGAACAAGAAGAGAAAGAGAGAGAAGAATGGAAGAGAAAAATAAAAGAGGCTGAAAATGACAAAGAGACTCAAAAGGAAATTAAACGACAGCAGAGAGAATGGGAGGAAGAGAAGAAACGACAGATGAGAGAACAAGAGGAAGAGGAAAGAGAGAGAAAAGAGAAACACAAGAAACAGCTGAGAGAAAAACAAGAAGAACTGGAGAACAAGAGAAAGAAATTAGAAAAAGAGAGAGAAGAAGAAGAACAGATGATAGAGGAGGAGAGAGAGAAACAGAGAACAGGGAGAGAATGGAAAGAGAGACAATATGAAGAAAAGATAAATCAAATGAAGAGACATTACGAGCAGCTGGAGCGAGAGAGAAAAGAGGAATGGTGGAGAAGAAAACAAAAGGACGAAGAGAGACGAGTGGAGAAGAGACAGAGATGGGGGGAAATGATGGAAGATCTGAAACGAGAACAAGAGGAGGAGATCAAGAGAAGAGGAAGAGAGGAGAGAGAAATAATAGACAGAGAAGAAAAAGAGTGTGATGAAATGAAACAGAAACTTGAAGAAGAAATAGAGAAGATGAAGAACAAACATCAGGATGAAGCCAGAAAACAAAAAGAGAAATTGAATGATTTCAAAATAAGAAAAGAGCAGCACATTCAGAAGCTCAAGGAGAGACTACATTTACACTGCAGGCCCAAATCAGATTTTTTTGCTCACATGTGACTGAGATCTGTTTTTCTCATGACAGTTTAAACAAAACAAACCACATGGAATCTAAACCTTTCAATTCCAGTTTTTGCCACTTCCATATGTGGTACTAAATCCGATACAGGTCAGATGTTTTGCAATGTGACCACAGTGTGAACAGTCATATTGGGATTCATGTGACCTTTACATCACTCTACATCGACATTTATCTCGATTCTGCACTCATGGGAGTCACTGTTACCAATGAAGTCAGTATTAACAAAGCTGAAATGTACCATGAATGATTTAGACTGCAAAATTACAACAGCATAAATAATGTTATGAGCTTGGTGTCAGTTTTTGAAACATACAAATATGAAATGTTGGAAAAAATGCAAAGATAAGCTACTTTTGAATATGAAAGTAAACAGCCAGTAGGTGGCAGCAAGTTTCTTAATGAGTGAGTCATTAAGGCATTTATTCAAATGATTCGTTCAGACGGCTCATTCATTCAAGAATGAAGCAAGTACCTGTCTTTATGAATGGACCATTGAATCACGACTCAAACGATTAATTCAAAAACGAAGATCATTTAATAGTGAAACATTGCTGTGTTGTTCAGAGATGTGTGACTCTTGCTGTGATTGTTGTTTTGAACTATTTTCCTTAACCAAATTCAGCAAAACCAGTAAACATTGAGAATGTTGTAATAAAATGTATATTAACTACTCATTTGAATTCTTGTATAAAATCAGGTTGGTGGGTGTTAATGTCAAGCCTTGAGTATAAGCCCGATTCCACAACTGAATAAAAAACAGAAAAGGTAATTGCAACTTTTCATCTCACAATTCTGAATTTTATCTTGCAATTATGAGTTTATGTCCAGCCATTCTGAATTAAAACTCAGCTGATGGGTTGTAACCAGTACCCAACACTAAAAATTGTTGGGTTAAAAACTATCCCTTTAAGTGTGTGTGTCTGTGTGCTTGTTTGTATATAATGTAAAGTATAACAATTTGGCATTAAAAAACAGAGCTGATACGCTGGATTTTCTAATGTTCAGAGTTAGAAATGTAGTAATTTTTACAAACTATTAAAGAGAACATTAAATGTTATATGTTTACTTTTACTTCTTTAAGTTCAAGTTTAAGTCACTAAGTGTCGTGTACAAGTACCATGTACAAAATACAATGAAAAAACTTTCTTGAATGCTTAATAAGAATACAGAATAAGATTAACAGAATAACATTCTGTGCCTGTGTATTAAGATCCATTTATTCAACATTATAATGCCACCTTCTGGCTGAATTACACAAAGACAGAAGTGCGTCTGCACATTCAGCGAGTTAGAATGTGAAATTTAATCATAAATTTAGAGCTACGACCCAGAATATGCCCTACTTAAATTAATAGACAGGAGCTGCTACTGAATTTATATATATAGGCCTATATGTTAAAAAAATAATTTCTTTGAGTTTATATCTGCTTCTTTGATTCATTAGAATAATTAAGTAAGAAACTGCATATTCTGTATTTGATTTCTAGATTAAAGAAGTTAAATGAATGGATGCAGTAAGTTTCATTTCAATAAATATAAAATCACTTTTGTGCAGTCTCAGCTCTCAGCTCTCGTCTGTCAGTGCTTTTCTTTTCATTTGTGTTGCTGTGAAAATGGCATCAGGTAAGAATCAGATTGGTGCAGTCTCAGCTCTCAGCTCTCTTCTATCAGTGCTTTTCTTTTGATTTGTGTTGCTGTGAAAATGGCGTCAGGTAAGAATCAAATTGGATACAAATATACAAAGCCACGTTTTCTTGATTTATTAAAAAAAAGTATAAAATATTATCAAACAGTAGACAGTTGTTTATTTCATTCAGTGCGCTCTTACATTTATGTTTAATCACTGAACACCTGTCAGGGGTCGTGTGTGGGAAGGAGGAGCAGGGACGAGGAAATCACACAAAACGTGCTTTAATGAGGTAATCCAAATGGGAACAAGAACAAACTGGAACAGCAGGGAAAACACAATCCAACACGATGAAACTAACATAAATGACATTAGCGACAACATAGAGTGACATTAAGAATGGACAAAAGACAAGGAACTGAACCAAACTTATATAGTAACACTAATGAGACACAGACAGGTGTACGTGATTAACCAGTGACGACATAACAAGAAACGGAACAGGAAGACCAAATCAGGACACAGGAGGGAAAAACCAACAAAACAGTCCACAGGAGTGTGACATTACTCCCCCCTCCCGTAAGGCGCGTTTCGCGCCGTAACAAATACAACGAGGAGGGGGGGTGGGTGCCCTGGAGGCTCGTGCAGGGCAAACACAGGAGGGAGAGGAGGTACGCCTCCAGAGCGGATTGGGGAGTTCAGGGAGCCATGGCGGGTCAGGGAGCTCAGGGAGCCACGGCGGAGCATACAGTCTGGGATGCCATAGTGGGTAAGGGAGCTCGGGGAGCCACGGTGGAGCATACAGTCCAGGGAGCCATGGCGGACCAGGGAGCTCAGGGATCCATGGCGGATCAGGGAGCTCGGGGAGCCATGGCCAAGTACACCGTCCAGGCGGCCATGGCGGATCAGGGAGCTCGGGGAGCCATGGCCCAGTACACAGTCCAGGTGGCCATGGCGGATTAGGGAGCTCGGGGAGCCGTGGCCGAGTATACAGTCTGGGCAGCCATGGCGGAGCACACAGTTCATGAGGGTAGCAAAATTTTCTTGGGGAAATAAGGGTATTGTCAGGCCGGGAGGGTACAGGAGGACGGGCTTAGGAGGCGCTGGCTCAGGAGGGCGCTCTGGAGGCGCCGGCACAGGAGGGCACTCTGGCTCTGGAGGGCGCTCTGGCTCTGGAGGACTGGACGGGACCAGCGGAAACATGGGAGGGCTGGACAGGACCAGTGGAGACACAGGAGAGAGCCCAGAGAAATTCCCACCCATAGGGAGTGCCAGATCCATAATGTCTTCCTGGCATATGTGGTTTGCCATATTATAGGCCTGCGTCCTAGAGCGTGGGGAGGCGGTAGGCCGACTTGAGCACGGAGCCGCGGCCGGAGTGCGTGAGTGGGCCGCGGCCGGAGTCCATGAGCGGGCCGCGGTCCTGGGCTGAGGATAAGGGAGGAGCTATGGAGGATTGGAGAAAGCGAAGGAGGAATGGAGAGAGTGAGCTCATTGGAGCAGCAATTGAAGCATTAGAGCAAGGACATGGTTAATAAAATCCGCTGTGGGTTTACGGCAATCGTCAGGAGTTAAGGAACAAAACAACTGGTTGTCTTTTAGCCCCATCTGAAAGCACGCGTTAATCGTAGAATCGCTCCAACTCACCAGGTGTAACACGCTCAGAAATTCCTCCACATACTGCTCCAAAGGCTGGTCCGCCTGCTGGATATTAAAGATGAATTCCTCAGCCCAGAACATCTTTGTTTTTGGTCCGTTCTTCTGTCAGGGGTTGTGTGCGGGAAGGAGGAGCAGGGACCAGGAAATCATACAACACATGCTATCATTAAGAGATAATCCAACTCATTGAACTATGGAAGACCGTTTCCACCAGCAAATAAAAATACAAAAAAAAGTTATTGCGACTTCTCTCAGTTCTGACTTTGTTTCTCAGAATTGCTTGACACAACTTCCCAGTAATGACTTTTTTCTCAGAACTGTGAGATATTAACTCGCAATTCTGAGAAATAAAGTCACAATTGCGTGATATAAACTGGCAATTGCAAGTTATTAAGTCAGAATTGTGTGAAGCGAGGAGGTGTTCGACGCTGGGGTCTTCCCTGAGGTCGGGGGGGCTGGCCTTTCCGGATGAGCTCTATGGAAGTAAGCAGTGAGAGTGGGGTCCAGGATGTCCTGGGCGTTTACCCACGACCTCTCCTCCAGGCCATAACCCTCCCAGTCGATAAGGTACTGGAGTACCCTGCCCCGGCATCGGGAGTCGAGGATTTCTCGAACCTGGTGAGCCTCCTCGCCATCCACAATCACAGGAGGGGTGCTCACGTCCTCGGCCTCGTCCTGGTCCTCCACTACTCTCGGCACACCGGCGGGCTTAAGCAAGGAGACATGAAAGGCGGGAGAGATACGGTAATTAGCGGGGAGAGCCAAACGGTAAGAAACTGGGGTGATTTGTCTTAAGATTTTAAATGGACCCACATACCTGGGACTGAGCTTCCTACAGGGTAGCCGGAGACGAAGGTCCCGTGAAGAGAGCCAGACCCATTGTCCTGGTGTGTAGGTGGGACTCTGTCTGGAGGTGATCAGCCTGATCTCTCACTCTTCGAACTGCCCATTGAAGGTGTACATGAGCTGCATTCCAAGTCTCCTCGTTCCTCTGCAGCCAATCATTAACAGCAGGGAGTTGTGAGGGTTCTCCGGACCAGGGGAAGAGTGGTGGTCGAAAGCCGAGTACGCACTGGAACGGAGTGAGCCCGGTAGCTGGTTTACGGAGGGTGTTCTGGGCATACTCGGCCCACAGGATGTAGCGACTCCAGTCTGATTGGTTGGCGTGACAGTAAGAGCGGAGGAAGTGAGTGAGTTCCTGGTTGAGGCGTTCGACCTGGCCGTTGGATTCTGTGTGGTAGCCGGAGGTGAGACTGATATTGATGTTGAGATGTTGGCAGAAAGCAGTCCAGACACGTGATGTGAACTGTGGGCCCCGGTCCGATACTATGTCCACAGGAAGACTGTAAAAGCGAAAGACCCTCTCCATGAGGACCTCCGCGGTCTCCAAGGCAGTGGGGAGTTTGGTTAAGGGAATCAAGCGACAGGCCTTTGAGAATCGATCAATGACAGTAAGGATGGTGGTGAAACTTCTGGAACTGGGAAGGTCTGTAACAGAGCAGTGGCTGTGATTCCGGGATGACCTGCGCTGGTAGAGTTGTGTACCCATTGCATGACACGGTTCCGAAGCACCTGAGGGACATAAGTGTGGACCAAAGGACATTCCGGTGGTGGAGTATCTGTGTTCTGAGACTCTGTGATCTCTGTCATGATGTCCCACTAGACGGGACCGAGGATGAACGTGGAGAGAATGATCTGTTCGCCGGAGTATGAGGTTTGAGACGACTCAAACTTGACGGGAGAGAGCGTCTGCCTTGGTATTCTTGGAGCCAGGACGATACGTGACCTTGAAGTCGAATCGGGTGAAAAAGAGAGCCCACCTGGCCTGTCGAGGGTTAAGTATCTTGGCTGACTTGAGGTATTCCAGATTACGGTGATCCGTAAGTACAACAAATGGAAGCTTGGCCCCCTCTAGCCAGTGTCGCCATTATTCGAAGGCCGCCTTCATGACCAGGAGTTCCCGGTTCCCGACATCATAATTTTGTTTGGCGGGGCTGAGCTTGCGGGAGAAGAAGGCGCAAGGGAATAGCTTGGGTGGATTATCGTGACGTTGTGAGAGGATGGCGCCGATGCCGGTATTTGAGGCGTCCACCTCCACTGTAAACTCCAACTCTGGGTCTTGGTGACGGAGAATGGGTGCCGAGGTGAACCAATCTTTTAAGTTCTGGAAGGCCTCCGTAGCCGCCGGCGACCAGGAGAGGTGTTGTGTCCCCCCCCTGAGCATGGTGGTGAGTGGAGCGGCGATGGTGCTGAAGTTTCTGATAAAATGTCTATAGAAGTTAGCAAAGCCCAGAAAGCGTTGATACTCCTTAACTGTGGTGGGTTGGGGCCACTCCAATACTGCATTCACCTTTCTCTCATCCATGGCTATCCCTTCAGCACTGATAATATAGCCTAGAAAGGAGGTGACTGTCTGGTGGAACTCACATTTCTCCATCTTGGCATAAAACTGGTTATCAATGAGTCTCTGAAGGACCGCCCTGACATGCTGTATGTGCTGGTCCATGGTGTCCGAGAAAATTAGAATGTCGTCGATATAGACGATGACCCAATGATTAAGCATGTCCCGGAAGGTGTCGTTAATGAAGGCCTGAAAAACGAAAGGACTATTGACCAATCCGAAGGGCATAATGGAATATTCATAGTGGCCAGTGGTCGTGGAGAACGCGGTCTTCCATTCATCCCCCTTCCGGATGCGAATAAGGTTGTAAGCATTGCGAAGATCCTGTTTGGTGAAGTATCAGGCAGAGCGAAGCTGTTCAAGGGCTGCCGGGACCAGTGGTAAGGGGTAACGGAACTTAACAGTGATCTCGTTGAGACCGTGGTAGTCAATGCAAGGTTGAAGTCCACCGTCCTTCTTTTTAACGAAGAAGAAACCGGCCGAAGCTGGGGAAGTGGAAGGTCTGTTAAAGCCCTTGGCCAGTTCTTCCTCAATATAGGTCTTCATGGCCTCTGATTCGGGCTGTGACAGGGGAAAGATCCTTCCTTTAGGTGGGACTGAACCAGGAAGGAGTTCAATGGCGCAGTCACTGGTGCAGTGAGGAGGAAGTTTCGAAGCCCTAGTCTTGCTGAAGGCCTCGGCCAGGTCGACATATTCTGAAGGTAAACTGGGAGTGGATACAGTCTTTGTTAACCTCTCTGGACGAGAAGCGATCTTGGGTGTGTTGGAAGGTTAACATTCCTGATGACAGTGATCGGACCATTGCAGAATCTGTTTCGAAGACCAGGAAATTCGGGTGTAGCGTCTGGACCAATCAGACATACATTAATTGTTACAAATAGTCTTTAAACACAACAGGCCAGCTACATGCTGGAGCTCTGGAGACAAATCCCCCCCAAAGCAACGAACACCCCAAAAGGGCTTAGTTGCCACGGTGACTATCTGATAAGAGGTTTTATTGCTTCAAGGAATGCACATCTGCCCATGCTACATTTGCCATAGGAAAGACACAATGCCTATAGAAATGGACTCTTTCCTATTCATTCACAGACAAACCTTTCTTGGACCTTCCTATCACACATAGCCCAGGTTATTGTGTACAGTATTACTGCATTGTATTTTAATTTTGTCTGTTGTATTCGTATTTGTCTTTCTACTGTTTTATGCATGCGTTATGATAGATGACTAGTTGTATAAAGCACCTATGTCATGTTTGGTCTCTTTTAATTCGTATGTTGATGATCTAAAAGATGGTGTAAATTAGATGTTGATACCTACGCAACATATTAGTGTTTTAAGAAACCTTAGTAGTTTTTGCATCAACACCCAGTCGAATTACATATGCAAAATACCATGCTCACAGACAAAGAGTCGTAAACTTTCCCTCCTAAGGTGAAAGTTTCCATTGGTTCGCGGACCTCCTGGAGGCGCAGCCTCCAGAGAGCTTAAAGGCAAACGGTTGACCGCCTCCCTAGTTCTTCCTTCTTCTTCTCTCTCTTCACTTCTTCACTCGTCTGCAACATCTTCCGGTTGCTGCCCGTGTGGAGGAACCCACGGGGAGCCTGAGCCGGCACAGGGCGTGCCCGGCGGGCCCGACAGGCCCAACATACAGAGCTGTGGCTCTCGACCACAAAGAGCCAGACAGTTCCACTCAACCCTGGAATTCATCTTCATGACTCGCCTCAGCCAGTCAGTGGTTCTTGGAGAACCTAAGAAGATGAGCTAGAACTCTTCAGGACTTCCCTAAGCATGCGCCAGGCCTTGCGGCCTTGTCTTTCCATTCCCCAAAGATCACAGGACTTCAGCTGGGTCCCTCTCAGCTCTTGGTTCTTCTTCACTTTTCACATGGGAAGAAACTCCCAGTCACCAACGAGTCAGGACATCTTTGGAATTCATCACTCTTCAGACCCGGAAGAACGTGATTGCATGTCCAAACCCACCCCTGCTCTGAACCATCTTTCACCAGAGACTGCATTTGGACACTTGTTCAACGACCAAGGCAATGCAAGTATCATACATTTAACTAAACAAACAGAGGTTTAGTATAAGCTGTAGACAGCACTGATGGTTTCACAGCAGGTGGTTAACTGACTCTTTTCATAGCTTCATTTCCTTGTTTCTCTCTCTAACTGCTTCTCACTGACCATTCCCCCATGTATGAGTGACTTCATGTTTGTTTGTTTAGATTAGTTATGTGTTAGTCCTTCGTTAATAAAACTCTTGTGCACAAATTACATGAGTGTTGATTCTGATTCTGCTTTGCAAATTAATGTCCCTTTACGATTCCGATTCGAGCTACATGCTCTAATGCAATGGTATTTTAAGAAAGTTATTTTCTGTGGCTAAGAAAATATCACTTCTTATAGTTGATATAAAGATTATACTGAATGTTCGCTGAGCGAACAGATTAGTTGATGGAAAATTGATTCTGCTACAGTTACTACTGGCAGCTGATATAAGTAATTGTAATTAATCATAATTAATTGTAATTATTTATATACATTTCCCTTTGAGCTAAATTCGCAACACGGGGGTTGTGTTGCTCCAGCCAGGGCAGACCCAGGATGATGGGGTTACGAGGTGAGTTAATGGTGAAGAGACGAATAGTTTATGTGTGGAGGGCTCCCGTCCTGAGCACTAGATCGTCTGTAGTGAATTTGACGTGACCCTCTCCAGACAAAAGATATGCGACTGTCATTGGTGGGATAAAGCAATGGTTGTTGGTTGACAAATAGTGAGCATTGCATCAGAAAGCCCATACATTTTTCCGGCGAGCCGTCAAACTTCTCCGGGAACGCCAGCTGCGGGCTGGTGGTGGATTGGCTCGAAGCGGTGGAGGGCTGGGGCGGCTCAGATGGTCTCACGTTGGTTTCGGTGACACGAAGAGATCGCAGCGTTTTTACCAGCTCCTCCGTGAGAGAGGTAAGTCGCTGCAGCTGTTGTTGGTGAGTGGCTAGCATGGCGGCCTGAGTAGACACCTCGGTGGAGAGATGATAAACAGCTGCTGGATCGGTAGTTGGTGAAGTCTTCTGTAATGAAGGGTCTGAGGCATGTTGATCCATTTGCAGCGTTTAATAGAAAGCATAATCAAGGTCAGACAGGCAGGGGTCAGAGACAGCATGAGGAACAACAGAGACAATCCAGAGAGTAATCCGTGGGCGAGCAATAGTCGGGGCAGGCGTCAGGCAGAGTAGCAATAGTCCATGAAACAAGACGATAAATCAAAAGGCAGGCGGCAGACTATCAGAGGGTGATACACAGTCCAGGTCAAACACAGATAATCCAAAATACAAGATAAATGCTCAGTAATGCAGCAACAGCAAACACGAATTCGCGAAGAGTAAGAGTCCGGAAGTGGCTTATAAAGGCTAGGGAATGAGCGACACCTGAGCCAAGTGATCAGGTCCAGGTATGGGGTGTTGTGGGAAATGGAGTTCAAGGAGGTTAGTACTCCGGAGAGGGTGCCCTCTGGTGGCGATCGGAGGGAGCCACAGAGGCCTGATTCATGACACCTACATAGCTTAATAATTGCTCAAGTGCACGCAAATTTAATAATAATAATAATAATAATAATAATAGTTATAAATGTGTCAGGGAAAAAGAGCAAGGAGACTGCATTAACGTTTTAATAATTTGATGATAAACTAGTGCTTTCTTCATTTTCAGTTTTAGAGATGAAGTCGAATTCGTTCATTTAAAGTAGACATTTCACTCTCTATAGATATTATATATATATATTTCCTTATTTTTCATGTATGTAAAGGCAAGTATACACAGAGACCGAGACGGCAGAAAGCACATCCTGTGTGCTTTCATTATTTTACAAAAGCGCAATGTTTCGTTGTTATTCTGGGTACACAAATAAGAGTAGAGTCTTTACAGATTCGAAAGATGTATTACTTTATCTGTTTGACTGCACCGGTGCCTCCATCTGTCATGCAGTGTGGGGCACTGGTATTCAGCTTCCACACTCACACTCATGCACACACACTTCAATAGTGCACATTTTTCTAAGTTAACATTAGAATGAGCGGCCATGTAAAGTTTCTACTACATACATCTTTCAGATGAAAAGCCATATTTGCGGTTGATGAATGATAAGGGAGTGGATGGATGTCCTGCCCAATGTATTAGTTGTTAAGACTGTCACTGTTCAACCAAAAATAATAATTCTGCTTTTATCACTATCATGTATGCTTTCTTTCCTGTGTTGAAAACAAACTGAGATTGTTAACCAAACATCCATGTGGTTCTATTCTATTCATCAAAAGTGGAAAGTAACTCTTGCTGTCAAGGTCTTCTTTATTTATTTAATTTTTTAGGTCAGTTGACAGCCTTCATTCCGAGGACAGTTGAAGTGTGACAAGTTTTGGGATGAAGAGGTGGGAATTTGATTGGCACTTGACCCAGAGGACAGTGTATTTGAACCATGTGTGCTCGTGAACCAACAGCTCCTTATTCTGTATGTCATGAATTAATCAGTTGTGCCACAGTTCATCAAGCAAGTAAGTATGTGCAACATACATCAAGTCTTCCAAAGCCATGAAACAGCATTGTGTAAAAAACTGATAAAACAAAAAAACAAAAAACAAAACTGAAAATCTTTAATTGTGCCATTTAAATTGTGATACATAAGAGAAGTTCTTTGTATATGGCTGGACGTCCAGCACACTCAACAACATACAAAGTGCAGAAGAAACTGAGCATGAATTGGTTCTTGCATGTTATCTTGATTGGTCAGGTTTGAATACATTAAAAAACATGAGATTTGAGAGCCTGAGCATGAGACAAGATTTTTGTTTTCTTAATCTGTCTTTTTACTAATGAAGACACAGTGGAATTAGAGAAGATCCAGAGAATATTTAGCTCATAAATTCATAAATCAAGTACTACACCGTGATCAACATGATTGGTCCAAACACACAAGTGTCTTTGTTGTTGGAGAAATTGGAGCAGATGATTTAGTCAAACAGTGGTGTTTGTTTTTCCACAGAGACACTGATGGAAAAACTGTGGAACTCATTACAGATGTGCTTTCATTCACAAGGTAATGACCATAAAATCTGCATGAATTAAACACACTTTTCATGATTGCTGAAGTCTACACAAATTTGTGAGACAAAACAGTAACATTATATGCTGAGAAATAACATGATTAACACATAATGTTTCAATATAAATTATACACAATATTCTACACTAATCATCAAGATGATTGACAGTCTTCAATTGAAATTCAATATATTGTTTTTAATTTTTAATTGATCTATTTTTAGGTTCAAAAGAAAGAGAAAATAATCTGAGGATTGTGCTGCTGTGAAAAATTGGAGTTGGGAAGAGTTCAACTGGAAACACCATCTTAGGAAGAAAAGCATTTAAAACAGAAGGATGTCAAGAGTCTGTTGCTACAGTGTGTCAGAAAGAGACAGCTGAAATCAACAGCAGACACATTACTGTGATCGACACTCCAGGACTGTTTGATACTGAACTCAGTAATAAAGAAATACAGAGAGAAATCAGCAACTGTCACCTCCTGTCACGGTGTTGTGTGTGGGGAATGATCAGGATGAGCGAGGAGGTCCAATGCATAGAGTTTTATTAATATAATCCACAGGGAAACAGGAACGGACAGGAAACAGCAGGGAACCAGCAAACACAACGTCACTTGACATATTGTTTGTAACTGATCCAGAGCGTAGGGGTGTGGCTGGCATCCGAGAGCTGGCCGCGGGCGCGTGTTTACTAATGGGGGGAGGATTAGAATCCTCCACATCGACATAGAAATTGGAATGACTAAGGGCAAGGACATAGCTGATAAATTCTGCAACCGGTTGCAGCGATCCTCAGGAGTTATTAAACAGAACAGTTTGTCATCGTTTTTGCCCCACTAGAAAACACGTGTTGATCGTAGCATCGCTCCAACTCACCAAGTGGCAAAAGCTCAGGAATTTCTCCACATAATACTTCAACGGCCTCTCCGCCTGCCGAATGTTCATGAGGGGAGACAGGTACAATCAAACAGTGATGTAATAAATGAGAAACGGAACAGGAAGACCAAATAAGGGCAACACAGGGGAAAAGCACACAAAAACAGTCCAAACGGTCTGACATCTCCATGATCCTGCCTGGACCACATGTGTTTCTCCTACTAATTCTACTGGGATGATTCACTCAAGAAGAACAAACATCAGTGAAGATCATTCAAGAGATGTTTGGTGAAAACTCTTTAATGTTCACCATGGTGCTCCTCACTAGAGGAGATGATCTGATGGACAAAACCATTGAACAGTGTTTGGGAAAACCTGGATTTGCTTTGAATCAGCTGATTGAATCGTGTGGAAACAGATTCCATGTGTTCAATAATAATGAGACTGGAGACCGAACACAAGTGACTGATCTACTGCAGAAGATAGACAACATGGTGAAAGCAAACGGAGGGAGTTACTACTAATGTAAGATGTTCAGAGAGATGGAAAGAGAAAAACAAGAACAACAGAAGAACATACTGATGGAGAAATTGGAGCAACTGAACAGAGAAAAAGCAGAACTAATGAACAGACATGAAAAAGAGAAAAAGAGGATGAAGATGATGATGGAGGAAGAAAGACAGAATGATGATAAAGAAAGAAAGAGAAGAAGAATTTAGGCTGAGAGAAGAACAATATAAAGCTGAGATGAAGAGAGAACAAAGAGCATTGGAAAGACAAATAAGAGAAGAGGAGCAGGAAAAATGGAGAAAGCAAAATCAGGCAATGTGGGATGAATATTATCAGAGACTTAAACAAGAGAGAGAGAGATAATGAAGATGGCAATGGAGAAAAAAAAGAGAGAGAGTAAAAGAAGAGGATGAGAGAACGAGAAAGATAGAAAAGGAAACATGAGATGAATATTATTGGAAACTTAAACAAGAGAGAGAAAGGACGACATAAAAAGACGTGGTTACCTAAAAAAGAGCGAATCTGTAATGAATGTAGATCAGGAGCAGTTGAGACGGAGGAACATTTCCTCCTCCACTGTGACAAATACACATCCTTAAGAGACTCACTATACAGTCAAATACAGCAGATTATTCCTGAGTTTCAGTCACTCCATGAAAATGACAAATTAATAATATTACTTGGTGAAGGACTTACTTCCTCTTTGGTAGCACATCATATTTATAAATGCCACAAACTAAGAAGTAAAGAGTGAACACATCTGTATTAGTAGAACCATTAATGTTTATATTAATATATATATATATATATATATATATATATATATATATATATGGATGTATTTTATATGTATTTTGTTTATTTATGGATGTATGTTATATGTATTTTTGTTTTTGATTTGTATTTGCTATGTACAATGCTTTGGCAATATGTATAAGTATGTCATGCCAATAAAGCAATATGAATTGAATTGAAAATTGAATTGAATTGAATTGAAAGAAGATACAGAGAGAAAGAGAAGTTCTTCAGTTCAATCATGAAGACAAGAGAGAATGATGATGATGAAGAAAGACAGAATCATGACAAAGAAAGTAAGAGAAGACAATAAGAGTTTAGAGAGAAAGAAAAACAATATAAAAGAGACATTAACGAAAGAGGAGAAAGGAACAAGAGAGAAAGATACGAGAGGAGATGAAGAGAGAATGAGAGGAATGGGAGAAACAGAAACAACAGGAAAGACAAAGAAGAGAAAAAGAGGAGAAAGGAATGCTTAGATTTATTGAACTTTGTAGGGGAACTCCAAAGGTTCATCACACAAACAGTAAGTCAAAACAATAACCAGCTAAATTTTTTTACAATTATTTTTCAAAAATATTAAATTCTTGGGTAGTATATTTTTCTTTTATTGTAGTATATATTTTCTTTTCAGCTGTTGATGTGGTTGAAAGATTCATTAAGGATTATTGCTACTACACATTGTAATATACATCATACATAATTCACTTGAATGTACCCAATTTGGATCTGAGTTTCTGATCATTATGACCCAATGCATTAGGGCTCACCATTTGTCCTTTCTAAACTGTAATCATGAAAATAGTGAAAAATAAACAGATACATGTCAGCAGAAAAATATTTCTTGATAAAATATACTCTTGGGACCTTGCTGCTTCGCAACTTAATTGACAAGACTACAACATGCTTGCAAAGAAGAAATTAAGGCTGTGTTTTTGAGACTGTCTTTGGTAAACTGGTAAACTTTTAAGTTAAAAATGCTCAGCAATGATGTTCACTGGTTTGTCTTAAAGCATATCGAAAACACCACATAGATACATAATTAACATTGGTAACACTTTATAGTAACGTTCCGTTGTAAGTCATTTATAAGCAATTACTTAGTGATGAAATAATAATTTACAAAACATTTATAAAAGATTATGTAACAGTGAAGAAAAAAAGTATATATATATATATATATATATATATTTTTTTTTTTTTTTGGTGTCATTTGTTAAATATTATATGCTGTAGTATAAGCTATATTGTTGGAATATTAAGACAAAAACACTGTATGTTGCTTTCAAATTTGTTACCGACAAAGATAACATTAGAATAGTTGTTGTTTCTTTCCTTTTAATTCCTTTGTGCAGAACTCACAATTTACAGACTTTGTATTGAAGTCTCTTTGTTATACATCGTTGTAGGCTTGTTTTGTTTCTGTACATATGTGTGTATGTGTGGTCAAACTGTAACAAAATAAACAACATAAATCAGATTACAGAATTAACACAAGTTACTTCACTTAGGTTACCGTATCACGTAATAAATTCAGGAAATCGTTAAGCTTAAGCCTTAAATACCTCAAAATACACTATTAGACATCTTTAAAACACTTTCGCTTTTTCAATACAACTAAATAAGCCTACAATCGTAGTTAAATAACAACTGCGTCACATTTGGGGTTTAGACGCTAATTATCCACAGCGATCTTAATTAACCTTAACGTAAATCACAAATGACTTATAAACAACAATAAAATATGCTCACCACGCTGGGATCAGGAAAGAATAAAAAATGTAAAGACATTTGTTGCTATTAGGTAGTATAAAGTCTTATTAGCTACATGAATCTCGTGCTGTGCATCGTCTCTCTTCCTGGTGAATGATTCAGAATCATATACGCTCTAAAGCATCACATTCTTAAAGGGGCAGAACCCAACAAAATTAATGTATGTTTCTTACCTTGTCGGTGACGAATGATAGACCGGGTCAGAGGGAAGGGGGCGGAGTTAAGAAGAAAGCGAAAGAGAAGAGAGCGTGAGTCAGAAAATGGTAGCATTCATGTGAAAAAAGAAAGAGAATATGTACAAATAGATTAGGGTCTTTCAGAACGAAAGCCAGGTACTAATTTATAACGTTTAGGGGATGTAACAAGGACTGTCAGCTCGAAGTCCATAGTGTGTATCCCCTTGCTGTACGTTCGGGTGGACAACTCGGCCTGTGTTTAGTAACCTGAACCGTTCTGTGTCGTTGGCTAAATTCGAAGACGACAACGGCAGAGCGATTATGGAAACTTTTGTTTGAGAAAACTTTAGGACGTCGCACGGAAAAACCGGATAGCGCTGTGAGCTACTAGGTGACGTTCAGAGTTCCTCCAGCCCCGAGGGAGTAAATGCATCACCGGCATCGTAGCTCCGCACCATTCTATCGAGGGGTTTTCCGAGTTTGGGTGCATCCCGTGGGACGCCGCTGATAACATCATTGCATTGCATTTCGTCACCTCTGGCTCTTATCGTCGGACGGTAAACAGGGAAAGACCAATTCCGATTGAGGTACAAGTTTGTTCAGTTTTATTTTTGAGAACCACTGGATCTTCAGTGCTGGGCCCCAACGAATACAAGCTTGCAACGGGTGTAAAGACTGTGTTGGGTTTGGGAAAGGGTCGAATTTAAAGAGACATTAACGTGACTGAATTTTATTTTGTATATCTGATTATTTTTGTAAACTTGAACACCTTTGGTTGAGGTAGTTTTATTTTATTTTACTTTCTCTATTTGATTGACAATACATGTTCTTTATGAAAAAAAAAAAAAACGGTCTTAGAGTGATTGTTTAAAACTACAGGTACTTAATCATTGGTTGAATTATTGGGAAACTTGTAGTGTAGAGGGCATGTAAAAAGGGGAAGTTAACCCATTGTGGGGTCTACACCTGTTCTCATTATTTTTAGATAGGTTATAGTTTTTCAATCACAGTTGTTCATTTCCCCCCAAAGTAACCTATATAGTAGGTAGGGAAACCTTAAGGATAGACTGTCAAAAGAAGAAACACAGTAAGGGAAACAAACTCAGGGCGCTGTCTCTATAATAAGAGATAAAAAAGTGCTACAATTACTAAGTGATATGCTAACAATTTGTGTATGTTTTGTTAATTCATTTACAAGTAATTAGTTAATAATTAACTAATCATTTACAAAACATGACTATGCATTCATAAACGATTAATAAGTGATATGTTACTATTTTTATCTATGCTTTGTAGATTAAGTTATAAATCTTTTACAAGTGATTAGATAATGATGAAATAGTAATTTACAAAACATCACTATAGGTTCACAAATTATTAAGTAAAATTCTAACAATTTACAAATCTGTCATAAGTTATCTTTAAAAAAATAGCATATCATGAAATAATCAAACAGATCCTTAGTTAATGGTTAATAAGTTACTAGTTGATATACTATTAATCAATTATAAATAACTGAAATGTCAATTATTGAAATGTTTACCCTCCATTGAAGATCAAAACATGAATAAATCATTTACAAATCTTTCTGCATCCCCTAATCTAAAGTTTAAACAATTCATCAGTTGTAAATGTTTTACTCATCATTTGTAGATCTTTCCCCACCAGTGTGAATATACACACAACCTGTAACCGGCAGGTTTGTAAAACATTTACAACTGATGAGTAGTTTACACTTTAGATTAGGGGATGCAGAAAGATTTGTAAATGATTTATTTATGTGTTTACACAACAGGTTTTGAATATTTGTTGTGTGTACTGCAGTGTAAGGGCTGACTGGTGAGGGTAAAGATGGTAAACACATGGAGTATTTTAGTGCTGTGGACCTGATTTGATCTTCAGTGGAGGGTAAAACTGGTTCACATTATCACTAGATCCCACACAATCCACACAAGAACACAAGTCTGTGCTGATGAGAGAAAGGGTTTACACGTTTATTCACTTGACAGCAAACAAATTTATTATTATTTAAAAAAATAAAATAGTTTTAGAATAATTGAATTTTTGTGCTTTTCAACATATCACTTATTAATCATCTATAAACACATAGCTATGTTTTGTAAATGATTAGTTCATCATTAAATAATTACTTGTAAATTAACTTGTAATTGGCTTGTAAATGAATGAACAAAACATACACAAATTGTTAGCATATCACTTATTAATAATTTGTGAATGTTTTGTAAATGATTATTTCATCATTAACTAATCACTTATAAATGACTTACAACTGAACGTTATTATAAAGTGTTACCGGTTGTGATATACAGTCAAGGAAGTATGAACTGTTGCAAACAGTTATAAATATCAGGTTTGAGTTTAATACTTGTTGCTCAGGGTCATATTTAATCAATTGTTGTTAATCTGTAAACTCTATTATTCTCATTTTCAGATGATGAAGATTCACCTTCAGATTCAGGATGTTTGAGAATCTTGCTGTTTGGAAAGACAGGAAGGGGAAAATCTGCCACAGGAAACACTATCCTCGGAAACTATGAGTTTTACAATACAGTCAGTTCATATTTAGTGACCACTGTTTGTCAGAAGGGAGTTGGTGAAGTTGATGGTCAATCAGTAGCTGTTATTGATACTCCAGGACTCTTTGACACGACACTGACAAAAGAACAAGTGCAGAAAGAAATAATAAACTGTATTTCACTGTCAGCACCTGGACCACATGTGATCATCATTGTGGTGAGTGTGTGATCATGAACACATCATGACAGAGTTAAGAAAAGAACAGGAAGAGGAAATATAAAGGAGAGATTCAGAGGAACAAATGAGGAAGGAACAAGAAGAGAAAGAAAGAGAAGAAAGGAAGAGAAAAATAAAAGAGGCTGGAAATGACAAAGACACTCAAAAGGAAATTAAACGACAGCAGAGAGAATGGGAGAAAGAGAAGAAAAGACAGATGAGAGAACGAGAGGAAGAGGAAAGAGAGAGAAGCGATAAACACAAGGATCAACTGACAGAAATAATTAAAGAACTGGAGAACAAGAGAATGAAATATGAAAGACCGAGAAGAAGAAAAACATGATAAAGGAGGAAAGAGAAAAAAAACACAGAAAAAGAACAGAAGCAGAGAGAATATGACGAAAAGATTAATGAAATGGTGAGACATTATGAGCAGCTGGAATCAGAGAGAAAAGAGGAGTGGAAGAGAAGAAAATGAAAAGAAAAAGAGAAGAAGATGAAGAGAGATGAGTGGAGAAGAGAAGGAGATGGGAGAAAATGATGGAAGATCTGAAACGAGAGCAAGAGGAGGAGATCAAGAGAAGAGAAAAAGAGGAGAGAGAAAGAATAGACAGAGAAGTCGGCGCTGATAGCCTTGTGGGAAGCACCCGACAGCACCCGACATTACCCAAATACCTGGCATTGTTTTTTTGAAGTAGTTTTGTAGTGAAGGTTTATATATGCATATATATAAACCTTCATATATATGTCTTGTTCTCTCTATCATAGGTATGGAAACTCATTTCCACCACTGAACGAAAAATAGAAAATGTAATTGTGACATTTTGTCTCGCAGTTCTGAATTTTTCAGAGGAATTTTGAGATTATATTCTGCAATTCTGAGTTATAACCTGCTGGGTTGTAACCACTCACTAAAAAACTATGCTGGTATTTATTATTATTATTAATTATTATTGTGTAAATAATAATGTACATTGTACAAACATATTGAAAATACTTTATTTCCATTAAAGTTGCTAACACTTCTGTTAAATAAATTTATTGGTTGTGTTAATTTTGTTATTTATTACTTCCTTACCACATTAAGGTACTTGCCATTTTGTTTTTTTCATTTTTTTATTTTATTTATTGGAATCACAAATAAATAAATAAGCCAAGTGATACAACAGTGGTGTTTGCATTGTTATAGGCATGCATGGGGTATTAATGTGAGTGAATCAATGATTTAAATAAATTAATTTAAGTTGCGTAAAAGCAAAATTACACTAACTGTGCTGTTAGACTCTATATCAGCAGGCTGTTGTGATGTGTGGTCTCATACCTGATATAGAGTCTAATGTCAAAATTCACACTGCAAAGATAACATAAAAACACTTCTGAAAGTGGCATTTATGTGTCTGTACACACAGTTTCATGCTGCCTGGAAGTATGTAAATGCATTTACAGATCAATTACAAATGCAACACAGATTCAGGTCTGCTGTTTATTCTGCATTACATCTATACACAGAATTTAGAGCAGCCACAAAACAGCCTTAAACCAAACTGATCAAACAGCTGTTGGTAGCCATTTTAGTGACTTTAGTAGCATTTTATGTTTCATACTATGAAATTAAAATATTCTTTTGTGTTCAGCAAAAGAAAGAAACGCATGCAGGTTTGGAACAACCTGGTGTGAGTAAATAATGTCAAACTTTCATTTTTGGGTGAACTATCCCTTTAAGTGTGTGTGTCTGTGTGCTTGTTGGTACATAATGTAAAGTATAATAAATTTTGCATGAAAACAGAGCTGATATGCTGGATTTTGTTTTTAATGTTCAGACTTAGAAACGTAATTTTTACAAACTGTTATAATGTTATGTGTTTATATTACACAGCTTTTTCAAGTGTCTAGTTCAAGTGTACAAAGTATAATTTTATTCAATGCTTATCCACAGACTGTAGACAAGACAGAATAGAATAAGATAACATTCTGTGCCTGTGCATTAAGATCCATTTATTCAACATTATAGCGCCACCCTCTGTCTGAATTGCACAAGGACACAAAAGCGCTTCCTAAAGTGCGTCTGCATGTTCATCTATTAGAATGTGAAACTTATTAAAATTATTCATAAGAGCTGCGACCCAGAAACTCCACCTAAATAAATCGTCAGAAAAAAAAAAAAATCATTTCCATGAGTTTTGTATCTTCTTATTCTGATAATCAGAATAATAAGAGGGAACAGCATCTTGTTTCTGGTTTAAAGAAGGAAAGTAAATGGACGCAGGAAGTTTAATTTTAATGAATACAAGGCAAACCCTCGTCTATTAGTGCTTTTCTTTCGATTTCGATGTTTGTGCAGGTGTTAAAATGGCGTCAGGTAAGAATCAAATTGGAAACAAATATATGCAGCCACGATAACTCAATGATCTTTATTTATGAAATATTATCTAACAGTAGACAGTTGTTTACATCGTTTAGTTTATAAAATTATATTTGACTGCGCTCTTACATGTGTTTACATATGTTTAATCGTAGCATTGAACACCAGGAAGAAACTAAACTTAAGCGCGAGGTTTCTTACATTATTCTGCGATTCTTTCCACTTATCCATGTTGATTTGTGGCAATAGGCTGTTTATTAATGTTTTTATGTAGGCTATAGATCACTGCAGTAAGTATGAGACAAAGTGTAATTTTGACACAATTGAAAAGAAGCGATTAAATTAGTGTTGATCTGTGTATCATCAGCACACTGTTCTTTACTCAATTAGTTAAATTAGCAATTGGAAACATTATGAAGTCACAGCTTTCCAGTCCACATATGCTTTTATAAATCATTTATAATGAATAAATCTGTTTTCTGTCTCTCTGTATGTGTGTGTGATTTTTCTTCTCTAGCAGCAGCAGGTAGACACAGTCCAGAGCTTGAACGTCCTTACAGTAAGTAAATTAAATCACTGGCACTAAAATTAAGATGTGTCAAACATTTATGTGTTGTAATATTGTGTTATAACAGTTAAAGTATAGTTCATGTAAAAAAAGAAAATAATAATTAGTCCCAATATGTTTTTAATTTATATTGTTAAATAAAAAACTGTGAATGTGAATTGCTCGCATTATGTGCAGCTTTCCCAAAACTGTTTAATAGATAAAGTTGATTGCCCTTAAATGTCTTGTTTTGTGTGAAAAACAGAATTTGATGTAGATCAGTGGTTATTTTGAGAAAATATTAGGCATCATTTGAATTGAGCATTTGGCTTTTGTACTGTCACTGTAAAGCCAAAGCAAATGTAACAATATTTTATCTGGAAATATTTATGCCATATTAAGTTATTTTTTTCTACCCACTTTAGAATAAGCTAAAAAAAATAAAATAAAATTTAAACAGCATTAAAATAGAACATTATATTCAGATGATCTGTAAAGCACATTTCACAAGAAATATAATTCTGAAGCAACATATTAAAATTGTAGTCATAGAACTATAATGCAGTAAACAGACCTGAAATTACTTCAGTCATGCAGTAGACTACTTAAAATAACCTTAACACATTTTAGAGTGTGCTGTTTTTATTTGTTTTTAATGAAAGATGTTCTTTTTTCATAAAATGAAGGTGGACACTGATTTTCACCCTCATTCTCCAAAAAAATACAAGAGCCACTATGAAACTACAATTAAACTTGTCCATACAGATCTGGGCCTAAATTGCATGTCTTCTGAACCTGTACAGTAACTTTGTTTGAGGAACAGATGGTCATAAGTTTAATTTATTGAAAAATTATTCCAGTCTGTTATTGCTGGGATCTCATTTGTGCTTTTTCGTAAGTACCACGCAGTACTTTTGATAAGGTAGTCTTCAAAGTAGAGCAAAAAATGGTTTCTGCATGTAACTCTCAAGTATTAAACAAATGTACATGTTTTATAGATGTTTCTAAAGCTTCTTATAGGTGATATTTGATGTTTTAACAGTACCACTTGTGTGAAATCTGCTAATTCTGTAGAATTTGTAATATTCAGTGATGATTGTGCAGTGGTGTTTTATTGTATTGTGCATGATTGTGCTCTTTCAGTGAGTGATCTGAGGATTGTGCTGATAGGAAAGAATGGAACAGAAAACATCAGAGTGGGAAACATTATACTGGGCACAACAGCATTTACCAGAGAAGATTTATTTTATTCACAGCAGCACTGTATGAGAATCAGTGGAAAGGTTGAGGAGAGACACATCACAGTCATTAACACTCACCAGCTTCAACCAAATCTATCACATCAACAGATAAAACAGGGAGTGAGAGAGTGTGTGTCTCTGTCTGCTCCAGGACCTCATGTGTTTGTCCTTGTACTGCAGTATAAGGACTTCAGTGAGAACGACAGACACAGAGTGAAACATGTGCTGAACCTCTTCAGTGAGCAGGCCATGAAACACACTATAGTACTGACTACTGATGAAGAGCCACACCTATTCATATTAAGGAATAACCCTATTCATGATTTAATAAAGGAGTGTGGAGGTGAACATCTACAGTTTGATACAGTAAACCCAGGATGGCGATCTGAGATGTTCAGAAGGACAGAGAAGATACTTAAGAAAGAACATGAAGAATTTCTGATCTGTAACAAGTATGTAAAGTGTGAAGATGATACAGCATCAGTGGACAAAGGTCAGAGCAGATCTGGAGATTCAGTCAGAGGAGACGACAAAGAGAAGAGAGATCCTGATCTCAAAGAGAGCACAAAAACAGGACGTGATGGAGGAGGTTTGTCAAAGTCTTATTTTTCTGTGTAATACCTCTAAGAATATGAGCATGAAATGCTTTTGTGTCCTGTAATAGTTACAGTGCTGTAGAGACAGAAAATGACAGGAAGAAAAATGAGGGGCACTATGTCACTTGAACTACTTTATTCCATTTATGATTTATTTTTTTTTTTACTAATCTGATTTGGTTGGAATACTTTTAAAAAGTTTCTAAATAAATTCAGTGGAAGAAAAGGACAATCCTATGTGTTTGCAACAACACCTTAAGGTATATGACGTTTTGGTTGAACTGTTTCCTCTAAAGGTTGTAGTCTGAGAGCGGACAGTCTGTTTGTGCAGAGATCCATACATAAAGAACAAATTAATCTAAACAGTAAGTCAGTAATCGATTGTATGTAGCCTTCAGTTGCTAAAAGAATATATTGCAGTCTAGTCATATTATACAATATAATATTTTGTTGTTGTTTAAGAAAGTATACATTTGCTACCAAAGCTGATCTGAGTCTACTGTCTCTAAATCTTGTTTCAGTGACACCTGCTGGAAAAACAAAGCTGAACATTGTTCTGTGTGGAAATGATTCAACCCTCAAGAACTCTGTGTCTAGAATGTTTAGCGGGACAATGAATATACTTTTACATCAGAAAGAGAGGAGCAATGTGTGTGTGAAGAGAGAGGGAAAGATTAACGGACGGCAGATCAGTGTAATCGAGCTTCCAGCTCTCACTCGACTCTCAGAGGAGGAAGTGATGCGTCAGACTCACCGCTGTGTGTCTCTCTGTCATCCTGGAGTTCATCATTTCATCCTCGTTACTCCTGTCAGTCCACTTACTAATGAAGACAAAGCAGAAATGGAGAAGATTAAACAAATATTTAACTCAAAACAGCACTTCATGGTGCTTTTCATTACTGAACTCACTGGTGATAAATGTTTGAAAGATTTTGTAGAATCCACAGAATCTCAGAGGATTGTGAGTCTGTATGGGAGCTGGCACAGTGTGATGGGCTTAAAGGACCAGAGAAACTCAGAAAAGATCTCAAAGCTGCTAGATTGTATAGAGAGCATGACTGAACCCTATTCTCTTCAGATGTATATGAGAGCTCCAGAGAAAAGAGTCAGACATGAACTAGAGAAGAAACTGAGAGTGAGAGACAATGAAATCAGAGAGTTACAGAAGAAGATCAAGACACTGGGTGAGTGCATTCATTTATTTTTGTGAATAAAGAATACAGTAATAAGCTTACAGGCTATTAACATCTTATGCTGGGCAAACATCACATTAATAAATACCCATTGATACATATAAGCTATTTATTTCAAGGAGAACATGGATTTAAATCTTCTCAAACCTTTTTGTAAAATTGTTGAATCTTCTAAATCTGTAATCTCTAGACAGCAATAGACCCTACAGATTGAAATACACTACATGACCTTTGCCCAGATGTTTGCCCAGTGTTTGAAAATCACAAAAAAAAAAAAATTAAAAAATTAAAAGATGGTGTACTGTATTCCAGACTTAAATAACTTACCTCTATTATCGTGATGCTCTGTTACCTCTACTACCATTTTAAGCTCATGCATTTGACTTTTTACTTCCAGTCTGAAATGCTATATATCATTTAAGCTGTATGTTACCAACACCATTGCATTGCACTGAGATTCAAAATACAGCATTTTGGACAAATGAATCAAAGCAACAGAAATTGTTACTGGGCAAAAGTTTAGGCACCCCATGTCAAAATTTATGTTCCTGTCAATGGCTAAGTGAATCAATGATGATATGATTTTCAAAAGGCATAATGTTGAAGACAACAGCAATAATATTTTAATATTATTTTATGATTACGTTTTTATTTCCATAGTTTACAGTTTCCAAATAACAAAAATGAAAAGGGCCCGAAGCAAGTTTGTGGACCGTGCAGTATTTAGTAACAGTCCCTGTGGCAATTATCAGAATTTTTAAGTGCTGTATGTAGCCAGATTGCAGTAATTCCAGCAAGATATGAATGCAGCAATAATGTAAAGTTCAAACCACACTGTTAATCTAGTTTATTCCTTTTTCACAGATCCAGAGTGTGTGAAGCTGAATCTGGTTGTGTGTGGAAGTAACAGAGAATTAAAAGCCTTCATATCAAACCTGATCCTGAATCAGAGCGAGAGAAGATCAGAGCTCAGCTCAGAGTGTGTGAGGAGAGACGTGCAGCTTCATGGACGTCTGATCAGTCTGGTGGAGCTTCCAGCTCTGTTCAACACTCAGCTCTCAGAGGAGGAAGTGATGCGTCAGACTCACCGCTGTGTGTCTCTCTGTCATCCGGGAGTTCATGTTTTCATCTTCATCATTCCTGATGCTCCACTTAATAATGAAGACAGAGCAGAAATAGAGGAGATCCAGAGGATATTCAGCTCAAGAATCAACAAACACATCATGATCCTCATTAAGCAGAATTCAGAGCATCAGACAGAAAAACTAAATGAAGAAACACAGTCTGTCATTGAGAGTTTTGGAGGACGACATCATTTCATTGGCCTGAACACACAAGTGTCTGTGTTGATGGAGAAACTGGAGCAGATGGTTGAGGAAAATAGTGGTGTTTGTTTCTCCACAGAGACACTGATGGAGACACAGATGGAAAAACTGAAGGAATTAGAAGAAATGAAGAGGAAAATCCATTCATTAGAGACATGGTTTCAGTCACAAGGTAATGATCAGAAAATCTGCAGGGATTAAACACATTTCATGATTTCTAAAGTCTACACAGATTTGTGAAACAAAACAATAACATTATATACAGAGTGCAGAAGAAATGATGAGCAACACATGATGTTTCAGTATAATTCACAGTTCTCTCTGATAATTGACAATCTTCACTTGAAATTCACTGAATTGTTTTCAATTGTTTTTTGTTTTTTTCTCCTTCGATCCATCTTTAGATTCAAGAGAAAGAGAAGATGAATTGAGGATTGTGCTGCTGGGGAAAACTGGAGTTGGGAAGAGTTCAACTGGAAACACCATCTTAGCAAGAAAAGCATTTATATCAGATATTTCTCAAAAATCTGTTACTAAAGTGTGTAAGAGAGAAACAGCTGAAATCAACGGCAGACACATTACTGTGATCGACACTCCAGGACTGTTTGATACTGATCTGACTAATGAGGAGATCCAGAGAGAAATCACTAACTGTATTTCAATGACTCTGCCTGGACCACATGTGTTTCTCTTACTGATTCCACTGGGACGATTCACTGAAGAAGAAGCAAAATCAGTGAAGATCATCCAAGAGATGTTTGGTGAAAACTCTTTAATGTACACCATAGTGCTATTTACCAATGGAGACAAACTGAAGAACAAGACCATTGAACAGTTTCTGGATGAACCTGGATCTGCCCTTAAAAAACTGATTGAATCGTGTGGAAACAGATTCCATGTGTTCAATAATCAGACTGGAGAACAAACACAGGTGACTGATCTACTGCAGAAGATAGACATCATGGTGAAAGCAAACGGAGGGAGTTACTACTCATGTAAGATGTTCAGAGAGATGGAAAGAGAAAAACAAGAACAACAGAAAAAGATACTGATGGAGAAAGTGGAGCAAGTGAACAGAGAAAAAGAAGAACTGATGAACAAACATGAAGAAGAGAAAAAAATGTTGAAGATTAACATTGAGAAAGAAAGACAGAATTATGACAAAGAGAGAAAGAGAAGAGAAGAAAAATTTATTGAGAGAGAAGAACAATATAAAAGAGACATTAAAGACATGGAGGAACAAAAGAGACAGATACAAGAGGAGCTGAAGAAACAGAAACAACAGGAAAGACAAAGAGAAGAAGAGGAGGAGAAATGGAGAAAGAAAGAACAGGAAATGTGGAAAGAATTTAATCAGAGACTTAAACAAGAGATGATTGAGAAAGAAAGAAAGAGAAGAGAAGAAGAGGATGAGAGAAGGCGAAAGATAGACAAAGAAAAATGGGATGAATATTATCAGAAACTTGAACAAGAGATAGAGAAAATGAACAGGAAGATGGAGGAAGAAAGAGAGAATCATGATAAAGAGAGAAAGAGAAGAACAACATAAAAGAGTCATTAAAGAGAGGACAAAGAATGAAAGATATGAGAGGAGCTAAACAGAGTATGAGAAAAAGACAGAAAGAGAAGCAACAGGAAAAAAACGGAGCAAGAAAGGAAATGCAGTGTGGGATTAATATAATCAGAAAGAGGAGAGAGAAAGATCTTCAGTTCAAACATCAAAATTAAAAAGAATGCTTAAGTTGTGTTTTTTAATGCACTTACCATATTTTATTTTTAATTGTACTATACTGAGTGCATATTAAATGTTTTTGGAACAACTTTAAGTATGTTCAGTGTTATTTAAGATATGTGTACTATAGTAAAGCTACCACAGTTTTACTCTATAGTATTACCACAATTTTACTATAGTAAAATCATCCCAGATAACACACGTACATCTGCTAGATGTCTTTTAATGATCTCTTGATGTGGAAAGCATCTGCTGTGTACAAACATCTGTCAGATGTCTGTAAGGTGTCAGTTTTACATACATTCTAAATCACAAACATCTAATAGACGTCTATTTGACATATGATAGGAAACATCCTAAACGTATTACATATGAGCAAACAATCTAAAAAATACGTCTTGAAGACATCAAATAAACATCTCCAAGAGTCTGTGCTATCAGGGATGGCATCAAAAGAATTGAAAAAAAAAAAAAGGTTAATCATGATTGGTACAGTTTTACTAGTAAAACCATGTGTAAATATATATGTAGCCTATAGCACGTTGTATAATACTTATTTCAAAACAGATTTACAGAAAATGCATGTTTCAAGGTTACAGTTGAAAAATATCCTTTAAACAAGCAGAGATGACTAATTCATTGAGAAAGAAAAATCTTCTGGCAACAAAATAATGCTCATATGACAGCAACTCAAAGATAATAATCAAATAAAATTAAATGTCTAATGACTTTCAATCCACTTTGTATTACTACAGTGTTGGTAATTTATGTAAACCAATGTAAATGTAAATGTTGTTACTACCCACAATAGCCGTTTTTTAAGGGGGTCATCGGATGCTAAGTTCACTTTTACATGTTGTTTGAACATTAATGTGTGTAGGCAGTGTGTGTAAAAATCAATTCTATAATGATAAAAAAAAAAAAAAAAAATGCAGTGGTTTTTAATTAACCTGTAAAAATAATATCCCCTTTTTCAAATCAAGCCAAACTGGTGTGGCGTCACACCAACAGAGGCCGCTTCCACGATAGTTGATTGACATGAGCGTCTTACCTCAGACCCACCTTAAATCAGCTGTAACAGGTTGATGTCCATTATTTCGATGCCGGAGCAGGGATGTAAGTTAGACAAGAATATCTCCAGTTGCAGTGGATTACGTTTGTTTGTCCTTGCTATATATATATATCCTTGCTATAGTTTACTTCTAATCAACCTGACATCGTATAATAAATATTGTTGGCCCTGCGACAGACTGTTTATGTTCCTTCATCTTCCATGCTAATGGCCGTGCACCAGAGTTGGAGCGAATCTCCTGTCCAAGAACATCTCTAGACATTATAAACCATATGACTAGTAAGTAATATCTTAAACATACACTACCATTTAAAAGTTTAAGGGTCAGATTTGTCATGTATTTGAAATAAGTCTTTTATGGCAACAACTGCTGCATTTATTTAATTTAAATACAGTAAAACAGTAATATTGTGAAATGACCATTTTTAAATATCTATTTTCTATTTCAATATGTTTTAAAAAATGATCTAACCTGATTTTGCAGCATCATTATGCTTACACCGTGTCTACACTAGATGCGAGCGACGCGACAAAATACAGTAGAACCCATTATAATCATTGATGCTGTCTAGGTGTGAAACGGGTTGCGGTTGATCCGTGATCCATGGGGATCACGACAGACGTCATTTAAGGTTGCCTTTCCTATAGAACAGGTCTATACCTACAGAACGGCATGTCATTTCTCTCTCTAACGTTACGTTACGTGGTCATGCGTCTACAATTTCTCTTCCGCTAAAACGCGGACGGGATCGCGGAGTCCATTCATGAAAACGGATTTACTCTACAGCAGGGGATGCCACAGAATTTGTCAATTTTTGGATTAATAAATCAAAAGTAGGTCTCTCACTTAATTCGAATCGCGATATGGACTAGTGTCTGTGAATATTAAAACGCAAAAGACGGTTTAAATATGAATCCTCCATGTACCGCTTGGCTCTGTATGAATGAATGTCGGAGACGCGGTTTTGTTTACTACACAAATAGTGAAGCACACATGACGCTCACGGTTATTTTCGGCCCCTGCGTTTCATTATATGAAGACATAAACGCATGAACTTAATCTCCAGAACTGCTGTAAGAGTCACTTCATGTACATTTTACCAGTTCATTTGAGAAAATTAGCATCATATCATAGTGTATACACACAAAAACTAACCGGCAACCTGTCAAAATAAAAGTAATGTTTAACATGTAACAGAAATGTATTAGTCTTGTATTACTTTTGTACAGTATAATGTACGTGTTTAAATAATCCTATTTCTGGCAAATTTAAATAAAACAATTCAATGCAGAAATTATAATAATAACAGAAATGACTGAAAAAAAAAAGTTTGTTTGGCAGCAAATAAAAGGGTTTACTTTTCATTTCATTAAAAATAAATGTTTAATGCCTGTATTTGATTATTAGAAAAAATAAAACAAGAATTTCTGGGAAGAAAAAAAAAAAGAAAAAAGATTGTAGGGCCCTATTGTTTAAAATGCTGAAATTAAGACTTCTCGACTTATTTTTTCACTGAAATAAGAGAGTAATGTACCAAAAAAAGTACCGTGCTGTACCGTACCGTACCATACCGTACCCCAACCCAATTTTATTTATTCAGCTGGTTATTTCTTGATTTTATTTTTGTATTTTATTTTATTAAGTTATTTTTGATAAAACCTAAAGTTTCTTGCCATACTGTTCTTGTAATAAATGGAAAGCAAATTGCATTTGACTCCTCCCCTTTTTTTGCTGATCCGAAAAATGGTCCGATCCCTGACTCAAAAACCGTGAGTTTTGTAATCCGTTGCACCACTACTGCTTGCCTATACAGAGTTGGTCCTTTTAATATCACATAATGCCTTTCTTATGGCGCGTTCATATCTGCTGGTATATCGTTTGACAACAGTAAGGTTTATACTGAATTTGGTCTTTATCATCTTAGTCCGTTAAGCGTTTGCTGGGCAAGTATAAAAGTGAAAGTTTGCGCATTCATGGCCATATGCTTGCCTTTAAGTACATTAAATTGATAAACCATATCACAAATTTGATTGTTTAGTGGCACTTAATGTATCTTAATACATTAAGCCATATCAAGTGTTTAATGGTTTTCTACAGGAGGAAAAAGCATATTCTGCTGTTCTGTGGCCACGGATTTGCTGGTCTTGTTTTTATCTCCTACAGCTGACTTGCAGGACCCTGTACGTTATGCTATTAAATTAGTTTTAATCGTTTAACGACCACAGCGTCTTGTCTCCATTGGCAACACGCACCATTTGTGTGGATTGCAAATGATGTCGCAGGTAGCAGAGAGTGCAGGTGGTGATTGCGAGTGACATTTAATTTCTTTTTTCTAGTCTTCACCACTTGGCTACTGTTGTAAAATGTTGAGAGATTCAATTAAAAAAATAAAGTAAAAATGAAACTGACTGCAAGTGACGTCACTTCTGGAAGTGCAGGTTACATGTCTGCAGACCCTTCTCGTTTAACATGGCCCTCCTTAAATGGCTGCCAAACAGGAAGTCACCAAAGAAGAAGTAGAGGGAGCCCTCTAGGAGCAACTCTTGGCGTTTAAAAAAAAAAACAAAAAAAAAAGACCAGGGGGTGGGATGGGGGGCAAGGTCCATGCAGAGGAAGTGGAACTGGATTGTGGAGCAGTGACAGACAGTGTGTAGCCCACACGCTCAAAATGGCGACTGCCATTACAGGCAGCACAGTAGACAGTGGGCTGTGGAGGCTGTGGGCATGTGGCTTGGGAGCGTGGGCTCTGGGTGGCTTGGGAGCGTGGGGACTAGAAGTTGGGATGATTGGGACGAGACATGGCGAGGCTCTGGGATGTCAGCTGATACATTACAAGGCTCTTGACGATCAGCTGAGACGTGACGAGGCTCTGGTTGAACAGCTGCGACGTGACGTGGCTTTGGAAGGCCAGTTGTGACGAGACTTTGGATGAACAGCTGTTTCTTGACTTGACTCAGGAAGGTCAGCTGTAACTTGACTACTCCCCACAGTAAATGCAGAGCCACTCAGAAACAGTGCATAGTCTATGTACTCCTCAAGGGTTGCAGAACATCTATTATCTGGCATGAGGTCATATAAATTGTTCTTAAGTCCGTTACAAAAAATACCCTTAAGGGCAACATCATTAAATTCCACCAAATGGCATACCTCACAAAAATCTGCCACATATTCCTCTATAGCCTGATTACCTTGACGCAGACAGAGGAGGCGTGATGCTGGGTTCATGGTTCATCTGTGTTTCAAAAGCTGCTGGATCTGTGGTAGCGAAGTATTCTGTAACGGGACTCGACAAACAGCGTGGATAGATCCAAGTGCGAGCTTTATACTAAGAAGATATAGATAGGTGAACATAAAAAATATAAATCTAACTGATGTATTCTTGATTTTTGGATTTGCTCCTTCAGTGAAGCTCCTCCCTGTGCAATTCACCAATAAATGCAGGAATATTCCCATGAAGACGAGCATCAAACCATCAGGAAGAATCCTTTGTAAAAGAAGCGGTTAGCACAATTAATTGTAAGGTAACAACCTCAACAGCTGTGCTGAATTAATGTTCCCTGTGTGTCATGTGACAACACTGTAGCATACTACACTCTGAAACATTATTTGTTGCTTATTGTAAACTGTTTCACACACAGACACACACACACACACACATATATATATATATATATATATATATATATATATATATATATATATATATATATACACTACAAAATTTACATCACGTACAGCCCATATATTGCAAAATATCACCAAAAAATACTTTCATGAGATATTGAATATCAAACAGGAAAGATAGGAAAATTTTCTTTAAGAACACTTTTTTTTTTTTTTCTTAAACTTGTTTACCTATTTCTTAGTATGAGAGTGTCTGTATTTAAAGAATTAGGTCTCCCTTAAAAATCTAGAAAGATTTCTATCAAACGATACCTACATTTTGACTCTCCTTGCTATGGTTTTATAGTTATGAGCCATTACTATTGTGTATTTCACTCAGAAAACAACAGTTTTTAAAAATGCTTTCAGGGTGTCAAGAGTTAATTGCACCACATGAGTATTTGTTGGTTAGAGATGGTTTTCTTCTCATTCATTGTGCTGATATCTTCAGATCTCCTGTAAACTGTCACTTAAAATCATTTCATGGCTGTCAGAGACAAACTACTTCATAAATCTCATAAAGCACTTCATTATAGTCTGATAAACCGTGTTATTTTTGCTAACAAATTTATTTCTGAATTTGTGCAATCCTATTGTTCATTCTTTTTTCTTCTTTTTAATACAGAACTTTACTTTATTGTCTTTAATATGGGACGATTCTCTATTATATGCAATGGCTGGCAACCCTCAGCAAAGTAATGATGGAATCAAAAACCATTTGGACATGGAGCCAGATTACATAAAGAAGTAGAAAATGTAAAACAAGTATTAATACTACACCCTAATATGAACAGAAACAACTGAAAGTGAGAAATAAATACAAATCTCATCACGTGTGACATTTACAATAAACAGCATCGTAGACAACAGTCCAGGAACAGGGAAAATAATAATGCAGTGTTTAAATGTATTAGGTAGCATATCCAGGCTCCAGTACAGCAGGTGGCAGTAACTGTTCAGCTCGTTCAAAACCCTCCAGTAAAACCCACGAAGAAGATGAAAACGAAAGTAACTGCGGAAAATGCGCAGATAGCAAGAGAAAGCGTTGCTCATTGGATTTATGTCCCAGAAAACATTTTTATAGGTACAACTTTAGCGCAGACCCTACTCATTTAACACTCATGAACATTGTTTTTGGATATTTAATCCGATCCGTTTGTACTGTTGAGAGATTTGAGAAGAAATTGTTGACAAGCTACAGGCCTAAAGGACAGAAAAATGAGCGTTTCAAATAAATTCTCTGCTTAGTGGACAAGACTGTAGGTCAGTTTTTCAAAAGGGGGTTACTGAAAACAAATGTGTTTCTCAGGGCTGATTATATCTGTTAGGGGAGAAGCCACTCAAATATTTGCAGCAGCGGCCCCTCGGCCCCACGCAATTCTCTCCAGTTTTTGCTAGAAGTTCAACTATCTATTGTTCATAATTGACCAGCACTAAATAAAAAACTCGAACTTAGCTAGAGTAACTAGTTACATGTAATGGAATTGTGTAATTTAATTAAAAACAAAATTGAACTAACCTGTCACAGTTACTGAGAAATAACGAATATAGTTACATTACAGTTATGAAAATGTTTACAATTACATGTGAATATTTTGATTGATTTATTTCCCAAATTGCATTGACTGCTTTAAAATATGAGACACCAATGTTTCAGGAGTTTGGGACACAAAATAGGCTACATGCTTATTCAATAACTGAATTATTTCATATTTGGGTGTATGTATATGCTTTATTTTTTAAGATTAACTGTTCCCCCCAAGGCATTGTTAGATGCCATTCATAGCTAAGCAATTTGATTTTAAAAATGGTATCACAGCTATTTTATCTCTTAATTATATTTATATTTTATGATTTTAAATCTGTATTTAACCTCATGATCTCAAAGTAAAAAGAAGTGCTAAAGATTTTGTGGTGGCTATGCATTAAAATTAAATTATTATAATCTTAATTCAAGTGATGAAGGATTTTGTAAATTTGACAGTAGTCTTGAGTGCTACTGTAAGGTTAACCCTGCCTGCTTCAAAAGCTTCAAAAATATTTACAATTGAAAACATTCGTTAGAAATATAGAAAAGTAATGAAATGTAATGCTACGTTACCTTTAAAGCAATTGAAATAGTTACACTACTTATTACATTTTATAGGGAAATTTAACCTAGAGCCTGTTATAGCCTATTTCCAAAATAACCTTCCCAACAATGTTGATACATTTGTGTTATATATAAAACAATTTATTTTATTTGGATGAATTTGTCTGTCTTTTTTAGCAGATTTACCAATTATCTAGTCCTTTCCTTAATTTCAAGTAGCCCACAATTAGTTAAAGCTGTTGAAGAACTAATAATTTAGCACGAATCTGGCTATATTCCCCAACATCAGCTCTCACTATCTTTGATCACAGGCAAGTAATTTTGTCTAGGAATCGTAAAATGAAAAAAACAAACAAAAAAATAAATAAACAACAAAAAAAAAAACCTGCTGAATTCATTTAGTTTCTAGTAAATACAAATGGCAACTTTGTCCATTAACATATAGCAGGACAAGTTATCCCTTATTTCTTAGCGTGAGAAATACAAGGTGTGGCGTGAGAGTGTGTGAACTGGTTGAAATGCGTGTGTTGAGAGCCCTGGTGTTTCTGCAGGTTTTCCCGTATTTTGCCTTCTGTTTCATGCTGTTGTTTTTGTGACGTGAAATCGGAAGTATTTTTAAACCAGCCATTTCTCAATAAGGCCATTTGGTTTTTCTACATGGAAATGCATTTGTTTATAACTCTTGTAACTTTATTTATATAGTGTTCTTGTTGCTGTTTCTGTTAACTCAACGTATTTATTCATCTCATTAACGACCATCCTTTCCAGGTCAAACTGAACAGCAGATTGTTTTGACAACCCAGTGCTGATCACTGACAGTTTATCTGCAGTATGTCAGAAAAGCAAGGAAAGGACTCTCAGTCTGAGATGAGTCTCTCACGGAAACAGAGGTAAGACTGAGTCTGTTTTTAGATAATTATTTAAACACTTTCTGTGGGGGGAAAAAAAGAACACCATGTTGGTATGTTGCTAGAATTATCTGTACTGTTAACATATTATAACCTGTAGAAATGACATTAACAGATCATCCATAATTTATCATATGAATCTGATTGCATTACACGTTTGGGGTTGCATATTTAGTGGGTATTAAATGTTGTACTGTCCGCCCTTCATGTTTAATATTTCTGAAGTTTGACAGCAAGTTAAACTAAGTGAAACTAAAGGAAAAATTGCAGTCTCTAATTAGTCTTATAACTAAAACGTTTAAATTACTCCCATTTGGCACATAAAATCTCTTCAAATGAGACTGAAGTATCTCCTATAGTTTTTCTCTGTTCTTTGTGTCATTAGTGTAAGATCAGACTCACATGTGTCCAGCTCTGTGTCTGTGAAGAGTGACTGGTCAAAAGATGAACCACCGGGCTTAAGTGAGAAAAAAGCATCATCTACCAAAAGGTATTTAATGTTTTTCTTATTGTTGGTTGCACATGAACTGCGAGATTTAATTAAATTTTGTTGAATATTTATCATGAATCTATATTGTGTAAATATTTTTCAGCATTTTCATTAAGAGGCTGAGAGGAACAGTAAAGAAGATTAAAATGAGGCCTAATATTTACCTAAATATATACCTAAATAGATCCTATGCTTTAACAGTGCAAACTTAAACAGCTATTGCTTTCTGTCTTTGCTAAAAAATATTTACAAATTATTTCTCTAATAGTTTCCCTGAAAATGCAGTACTTCATTTTATTCACAAATAGGTTTCAATATGAGACATTAGATTCAGACGTCCAGACTCACAGGAAATACAAGGACATACAATACAATTCAAAGACAATCTCCTGTGGATGTTTAAATGACACAAATTATAATATACAGGTTATAAGAATGCTGTTAATTTTGCACACATTAATATCAAAAATGTATATATCACCCAAATTAAATAGATAAAGAAACTTACAGCCATTGCTCTTCAAAACTCTTAAAAGCAAGGAAAGATGAGGATTAGCCCAAAAAGCACCACATCTAATGAACATACATCAGACATGTGTTCAGCTGCTTACTTCCTGTTTTTTCCTCATCCGCAGTTCTTATAGAGTCCACTAGATGGCAGTTTCCCAACAAAATGAACTAAAGTACTATTAAACAGAGCACATAACAAATGTCAATAATGGGCAAACTAGATATAACGTAAAATAATAAAAATTAAAATATACATCAAACTCTTAAAGTGTAAATTTGTGGGTATTTTTAAAGAGAAATGTAAAAGATTTTGTCTCTTTGCCAGACTCGTTGACTGTACATAGTTCATTGTTCATCATATTCATTACTATACATACAAGATTCATGGATACAAGTTAAACTTGTTTTAGTATTTTCTCTTCTGTCAGTTGGGTCAACAGAGTTTGTTTACCCAATAGTTTTAGTATGGTTGCACTATAACACAGTTTTTTTAGCCAGGTGTGTTTTTTAGTGAAGTAGAAATTGTGCAGGATGAGAAAGCAGTGCATCACTTGACTAAGAGATGATTCCTTTATAGCAGGCCTGATGAGTTAGTGAATTAGTTTGTGTTAAACTGGACTAAACAAACTCCCATTTGGCACATAAAATCTCTTCAAATGAGACTGAAGTATCTCCTGTAATTTTCTCTGTTTGTGTCATTAGTGTAAGATCAGGCTCACATGTGTCCAGCTCTGTGTCTGTGAAGAGTAACTGGTCAAAAGAACTTGTGCCACCAAGATTCAGTGAGAAAAAAAAACATCATCTACCAAAAGGTATTTAATGTTTTTCTTATTGTTTGTTGCACATGGACTGCGAGATTTAATT
Source organism: Labeo catla (assembly GCA_012976165.1). Taxonomy (NCBI): domain Eukaryota; kingdom Metazoa; phylum Chordata; class Actinopteri; order Cypriniformes; family Cyprinidae; genus Labeo; species Labeo catla. Next base: position 85,731 of record VONZ01000394.1, on the reverse strand, counting down.
TAATTTCTTTGAATATTTATCATGAATCTATATTGTGTAAATATGTTTCAGCATTTTCACTAAGAGGCTAAGAGCATCAGCAAAGAAGATTAAAATGAGACCTAATATTTACCTAAATATATACCTAAATAGATCCTATGCTTTAACAGTGTAAACTTAAACAGCTATTGCTTTCTGTCTTTGCTAAAAATATTTACAAATTATTTCTCTAATAGTTTCCCTGAAAATGCAGTACTTTATTTTATTCAAAAATAGGTTTCAATATGGCACATCAGATTCCGACGTCCAGACTCACAGGAACTACAAGAGTTTCAAAGACAATCTCCTGTGGATTTTCCAGGTAGGAAAACACATTTTCAATGATGTTTATATTTATAACAACAAATAGTTTACTGAACAACACTTGTAAGAATATTCAATAGAAATTTGATTTCTGTTTTATCTTGATCATTTATGTTTACTTTTAGAAACGCATAAAAAATGTGTTTTTTTTTTGTTTTTTTTTTATTTTAGAATCTTGAAAGCAAAATAATTACATTTCTGAAGAGTGAGCTGGAAAAGTTTAAGAAAATATTACAAAAAGACGATGTACAATACATTGTGAAGGATTTTAATGAGAACGGATGCAGTATCAAAGAAGCAGCTCTTGATCTCACGCTCTACTTCCTGAGAGAGATGAAGCAAGATGAAGCTACTGATACTTTAGAAGGTTAGAGACTCGTGATCATCTATCACATTTCCACTTATAAATGTATGAGAGAAAATAGTAAAACTAAAATGCTAAACAAAATCCATTTCGTTTTTGTCCCTGTGTTTAGATGAGCTGTTCTTCATTCATCAGCTAAAATGTAGCTTAAAGAAAAAGTATCAATGTGTGTTTGAAGGAATTGCAAAGCAAGGTGACTCTAGACTTCTGAATAACATCTACACAGATCTCTATATCACTCAGGGTTGTAGTGAACAGGTCAATACTGAACATGAGGTAAGACAGATTGAAGTTACTTCCAGACGTCATGAATCACAAGAAATACAGGTTGAATGCAAAAATTTGTTTGAAGCACCTGAACAAGACAAGCAGATCAGAACTGTACTGACAAAAGGAGTTGCTGGCATCGGAAAATCAGTCTCTGTGCAGAAGTTTGTTCTGGATTGGGCTGAAGGAAAAGAAAATCAAGATATCAGCTTTGTATTTCCTCTTCCATATAGAGAGATAAACTTAAAGGACCAAGAAAAACTAAGTTTGATGGACCTTATAACTCAGTTTTTCCCTGAGACAAAAGAACTAAACCTTACAAGAAGGAACCAAAGAGTCTTGTTCATTCTTGATGGTCTGGATGAATTTCGTCTTCCTTTAAACTTTATGGAAAATGAGATATTGCATGATGCATCTTCACCATCGTCTCTGGATGTTCTTTTAATGAACCTCATCAAGGGAAATCTGCTTCCTTCTGCTCTCATCTGGATCACCACCAGACCAGCAGCTGCCAGTAAGATTCCTCCTGACTGTATCGACCGGCTGACAGAGATACGAGGATTCAGTGATGCACAAAAGGAGGAGTACTTCAGAAAAAGATTCATGGATGAGAATCTGGCCAAAGAAATCATCGAACATGTTAAACAATCAAAGAGTCTTTTTATCATGTGCCACATCCCAGTCTTCTGCTGGATTTCAGCAACTGTTCTCCAGAACATTTTAGAGGCAAAAAGAAATAATGATGTGAAAAATAATCAGGCTGAAGACGCCTGCAAAAAAAAGCAGGAATCTACTACTGAAGACACTCCTAAGACTCTGACACAAATGTACTCACACTTTCTCAGATTTCAGATCCAGCAGAGCAGACGAAAGTATCATGGAAAATATACACCAGATGTTTCCTGGGATAAAGATGCCATCTTTTCACTGGGGAAACTGGCGTTTCATCAGCTGGAAAGAAACAATGTAATCTTCTACGAATCAGACTTGGAAGCCTGTGGTATTGATGTCTATAAGGCATCAGTGTATTCAGGCATGTGTACCCAGATCTTTAAGGAGGAAACAGGGATTGTTCTTGGTACCATGTACTGCTTTGTTCACTTGAGCATTCAAGAGTTTGTTGCAGCCCTTTATGCACATCTGTTTTTAGACATAAAGAAGAAAAGTATATTTGTTCATGGGTCTACAGAACAGGAAAACAAAAATGAAACCATGATTGATTTGCTCAAGACTGCAGTGGACAAGGCACTAGAGAGTGATAATGGACACCTGGATCTTTTTCTTCGATTCCTCCTTGGTTTGTCACTCCAGTCCAATCAGCGACTACTACAGGGTCTGTTGACACAGCAAAATGGAAATGACCAGATCAAAAAGGAAATAGTTCAGTACATCAAGGAGAAATTGGAAGCTAATCTGTCTCCAGAGAGATCCATCAATCTGTTCTACTGTCTGAATGAACTGAACGACCAAACTCTGGTGAAAGACATTCAGACCCAACTTAGCAAAGGAAGTCTCTCATCTGCTGATCTTTCTCCTGCCCAGTGGTCTGCTTTAGCCTTTGTGTTGTTGACATCAGAGGAGGAGCTGGAGGAGTTTGAGCTTCAGAAATTCAAGAAATCAGACGAGTGTCTCATTAGATTATTGGCAGTCATCAAAACCTCCAAAAGAGCTCTGTAAGTTAATCATTTTTTGCTTTAATCTTTAAAAAAAACAAAACAAAAAAACAAACAAACAAAAAAAAAAAAACATCTATATAGGGTGCCCATGCACTCTGGAAAAGCTTGCAAATGAATTACTGATTTTGTAGTCCTGGCATGCGTGGGAAATTAGAGAAATATAAAATGTAATGGAAAATCTGGAAAATTATATAAAAAAAAATGTTCTTGTGTTTTTCTTTAGATGAGAATGAAGTATTTTGTTCTTCTTGAAACATGTTAGTAGCAGAAAGTGTTTCGTTCAGGGATGCTGAAGTTTGACATTTTAAATGATGATGTTTAGTCCATCAAATTTCTACTCAAATGTTTGCAGTAAATGCCAACAGATAATCAGCTACCTAGTGATTGTGATTTATTTTAATGTATAATTCCAGCATTTCTGCAGTACCAGGAGTACCAAATACTGGGTCAATGTGGTACCCGTTAATAGGCAGCTGCTTTCAAACATTCCTGTGTATAGTTTCTTTTGTCAGCACTCTGTAAAGAGCATTGTGTTTTTACAACATGTTTTTACAGCATTGTGCATTGTAGCCAGTGTTGAGAACCTGATCACAATGGTTAAGGTGTTTAATCAGAATTGCTCAGTAATGCTTTTCCTTGAAACCATGGAACTAGCACTTTCCAATTTATAATTCATTGTAATTATAGATGAATACATGAAAAATAAATGTATTAATTGTATTTAGCAAATGTATGCCATCTAATTATTTTTTAATCTTATTTCCCTCATAGGTTAAATGATTGTGGCTTAACAGACAAAAGCTGTTCAGCTCTGGCTACAGTTCTTGGATCAGATACCAGTCTGAAAGAGCTGAACATGAGCAATAATAATCTAGAGGATTCAGGAGTGAAGCTACTGCACTGCACTGGGCTGGAAAATATGAAGTGTCATTTGGAGATACTGAGGTAAGTTGTGTTATAATAGACAAAAATTGAACTCGTCAATTATTCAGTTAAAATCAGTTCAATGTTGATTCAGTTTGATTCAGTAAATATGTAAAGTCCATCAATGTAAGAGTGAGTTTAATTCATTTATAAAGCTGTGGAGTAAACAGTGATGTCATCATCAGCTCAGTTTAGTTCTCATCCAATAATTTCAATTTTAGTATTTTCAAAGTTTTAATTGTCTTTCCTTGTCCTCTACAAATTATTTTCCTAATTATAATTGTTCAGTATGAAATACTCTTTAACGTGTTGTTTATTTGGCTTAATGCTCTACATCTTCAGTACATCTACAAAAAAACCGGAATGGAGTTACATGCTATATGTGGGACAAATAAAACTATTTTAAATTACAAAAATCTACCTTGAAGGTATTAATAAATACTGTTTAGGGGTAGGTAAAGTACAAAAATGTACCTTTTCACTTTTGTACCTTAGGGTACCGCCCCAGTGACAGAACTGTACCTTTCTGAGAGTGTAGTTAGACATGGACCAGCTGATAATCAGCTGATGCAAGTTTAAATGACGTGACCTGCCAGTAGTGTTTTTACGGTACCAAAATTTCATTTTACGGTACCAATACCAGTGAAAATCCACGGTTCTCGGTACTAATTTTGGTACCAAATCAAAACACAAAAACATGAATTGAACAACAAACTATTTTTATTAATAACAAGCAAAAATAAAACACAAATTTTTGGCTTGGAAGCTGGTATTTTGGGTTGAGGTGATGAAGCATTTGCTTGAATCCCCATTTTTCACTGTATAAACTGGCACTCGATCCATACATGTGCATTCAGCAACAGCTCGGTTCAGTTTTCTTGAGTTTTTGTCGTACTTCTGTTGCTGAAAGCATCTGGAACCGTTGTCTGCTTAGGAGTTTGCTTTGGTGGTTCATGGTCTTCTTCATCCTGCAGCTGTAAAAGGAAGATATAGAGTCTGACCAAATGCAACATTAGATTAACACCAGCTAAATAGAACTTTATATATAATATAACTTTTCAGTAAATAACAAACCTCAGCTTTTATAATAAATTTATATAAGATTACTTATATTAATGTTGCACTGATGGAAACTATAGTATTAAAAACTCTTTACAAAAAGATTCCATTTAACATGACTTAATAAACAAGTGTTACATAGCAATTATTCTTCTTAATTTCAAAATGTATTAATAATTTATTTTAAATTTAAAAGTTGTGTCTGTTGACATTATTTAACACACAATGAACAAACAAGAACGATCAAGTGCTTGTAGAAAATAACATTCACACACATTAATTAATGTTCACTCACTGTAACTTGATGTTAGATCATATATTTCGTTGTGTTAATGAATGGTATCTTTTACCGAACTATACAGGACTGTATTTGACTGTACTACTTTTAATTAATCAAACTGCGCAAACTATATTTCATAGCCTAGAACTGCTTTTCTAATGGACTGATTTTAAGGCTATAAACATTAACCATACATTTGTACATTTGTTCTCTAACACACATATTTTAGCTACACAGGTCATTTAGAAAGCCTCAGGTGTGTAAAAATAGTACATTATCATGTCATTTATTTATATATATATATATACACACACACACACATATACAGTACTGTGCAAAAGTTTTAGGCCACTAGTATTTTCACCAGCTAAAAAATGGTTTCAAGTAAGTTATTTCTATCTGTAGTGTGTAAGTAAAAAATATCGGTTTACATTTCCAAACATTCTGTTTGCCATTAATTGTAATAATCTAGTGAGATTTTTGTTTGCACAAGGAGTCTGACAACAGCCAGTGCTCCACACTTAGATCTGATCTCGCCATCATCCAGCCTGTCTCTGGAATGACATGAAGACACAGAACAAACTGAAACAGTAAATCCAGAAAAACTGTGGCAACATCTCCAAGATGTTTCAAGAGACCTACCTGCAAAGCTACCTGAAAAACTATGCACAAGTGCACATAGGGCAAAAGCTGCTTTAAACGCAAAAGATGGTCACATCGAATGCCTATTTATTTTAGTTAATAGAAGTTCATTGATAAAGAAAATCTATTTATGACATTGTTTTTGATAGCATCCTCATTTTATGTGCCTAACTGCCTAAAAAATTTAACAGTACTGTAGCTTTGTAGGTGTAGGTCTCTTAAAGCATCATGGAGATGTTGCCACAGTTCTTCTGGATTTAGTCTGTCTCTGTTTTTTCTGTTTCTTAAGACAGACTAGATTGAATGATGGAGAGATCAGATCTCTGTTTGCACAAGGAGTCTGACAACAGCCTGTGCTCCATACAAAAATCTCACTGGATTATTATAATTAATGGCAAGATGAATGTTTAGAAATGTAAACTGATATTTCCTACTGATACACTACAGCAAAATACCGACTTCAGCTGACTTTAAACCATTTTTTAGCTGATGAAAATACTAGTGGCCTAAGACTTTTGCACAGTGCTGCATATATAATTTTTAGAAAAAGGTTATAGGAGCATTAAACACTTAATAAAGAAGTTTATTCTAATACTCGCGTTGTGCTAACGATTAACTTAGCAAATGGCTTTGTTTATTTAGGGTATAATCTTTATAACAAAATCTCTAAATATAAAATTAAATTAAAACTTACCTGCTTGAAGTCTTTCTTTAAATCTGGGTGTCGGTCTTTGAGGTGTTTGAGAAGTGCTTTTCAACAAGCGGATTCAGAGCAGCCGCATCAGCAGCACCACCGCCATGTCTCTGTGCTTTTATGAAGAAGACGCAACTGCGCAGTGCACACTTTTTGGATGGCGCAGTAAGAACTGGGTTGACCGGGTGCTCGGAACCACCGGTACTTAATAAAACCTGGTACCGTAACATTTAATTTTTTTTAGTACTGACTTGGTACTGAAGTACCAGGTCTTTTGACAACACTACCTGCCAGAAATACTACACTTGCAGTGTTTTTGGATCATTTTAGAAAAAATATCAAACATGTTTTTGAAAGTCTGTTTTGCTGCTGTTTTTTAAATAACCACATCATCTGCATCTCTTGTAGTGCTTTACATCTTTAGCAGCATAGAGAAGCAACACACATGGAGTAGAAATGGCTTTAATGAAGCATGTTTGGCTCTAGATGAAAAATATTAGCTAATCAGAGAGGGGGCCTGATGCAATTTTACTGAGGGTGAACTCTTCAGTCACTTTTGTCCAAAATATTATACATTTTGAAAATTGTAGCTTCATTGGAATGGTACAAAACTTAGTGACTTTTATAGCATTTACGGGACACCAAAAAATGATGGCATGAATCAAAAAGTGGTTGTAAAAACACAAATAAATAAATAACAAATAGTCACACGTGTGGTCCTCATGGATAAAAATGACCACCATCAAAAGTTTTAAAAATAGAAAAAATGTACAATGTACAATTAATGTTAGTAGCAGAAAGTGCTTTGTTCAGGGATGCTGAGGTTTGACGTGAGAAAAGTGTTTTGAATGATGATGGTTAGTCAATCAAATGTCCTTTCAAATGTTTGCAGTAAATGTCAACAGATAATCAGATAGCTATTTTGATGTGTGATTCCAGCCTTTCTGCAGTAGTAGTAGTACCAAATACTGGGTCAATGTGGTACCCGCTGATAGGCAGCTGCTTTCAAACATTTCTGTGCATATTTTTTTGTGAGCGCTCTGTAAAGAGCATTGTGTTTTTACATGTTTTACAGCATTGTGCATTGTAGCCAATGTTGAGAACCTGATCACAATGGTTACGTTTTTTAATCCGTTTTAATTCGCTCAGTAATGCTTTTCCTTGAAACCATGGATCTTTTAAATGTATAATTCATTGTAATTAAAGCTATAGATTAACTAATATATTTATTATGTGTGTTTAGCAGAGGTGGGACCAAGTCATTGTTTTGCAAGTCAGCAGTAAGTCTCAAGTCTTTGCATTCAAGTCTAGAGTCAAGTTCCAAGCCAAGACAGGCAAGTCCAAGTCGAGTTGCAAGTCATTAGTGCTGTTTGCCCAAATTAGTTTGTCTGTACTAATTACTACAGTAAATTTAAAATAAAAAATCTACAGTAAAAGTCTATAGTAAGCATAATTTTAAATATGTAATAATTAGTGGCATTTCATTGAGAAATTAATAATTGTTTTTGAAGAAATATAGGCCTAAGTCAGGGGTGCTCAATCCTGCTCCTGGAGATCTACCTTCCTGCAGAGTTCAGCTCCAACCCTGATCGAACACACCTGAACCAACTAATTAGGATCTGAACGAGCACTTGATAATTACAGACAGGTGTGTTTGGTCAGGGTTTGAACTAAACTCTGCAGGAAGGTAGATCTCCAGGAGCAGGATTGAGCACCCCTGGCCTAAGTGAATGAATAATTTATTTTAAGTCTCATTTAAGTTTCATTTATTAATGATTCAGTTATTTTAATGAATCAACTGAGTCAAATATTTAATAACTTGTTAATACGTGCTAAATGTACATGCGCTGATTTATCGGCACCTACTGACGTAGGTCTACAGACATAAACATTTTTTTTTTTTTTTTATTGACATGATTGACGGGTATTATTTAGAATATTTACAAAACATTTATGGTACTTTAAGTCCTAAACTGATACGTTGATACAGAACGTTAATTACTGGGCAAAGAGATACATGAAATGAAGCAGAAAAGTAAATATATAAAAATAGTTATAATGTATATAAATGTTAAAAAAAACAGTGAATGGATTTAAAAGATGGATTGGATGTATTTTCTTATAGTTCTATATTATTTTATGTTCTTATATAGGCTATTCCTTCAACAAATACTGATGATAACAAATTATTCAAATTTTATGGTGTCACAGAGACGCGCGCAATAATGGTCATAATCTATTTTAGTCTTTGTTATTCTTCATTCAAAATAAAATTTTATTATTGTAATAATTCTAGTGGTTGAGTTAATATGTCGACTTTGCCACAAGTAGCTATAAATGTCTGGCACCACACCGTTCAGGGTTTAAGAAATGAGGCATGCAAAATTATTCACGGTAAAACTGTAGCTATTCAGACAAATGTGTGTAAGTAAATGTATTTTCTGTTTTAAACAAGTTGTTTCTGTCAGATATACAACACGTGACTTAATCCATTTCTTCTGAAATCAATCAATCAATCACATTTATTTATACAGCGCAACTTTACAGTATTAAGTAGGACAATAGTGTGTCAAAAATGCAAAAGTTCCATGTTGCAGCAAAGTCAGATTGCAGAGGACTCATCTGGTTCCCATGGTCTTGGGCCGACGGCCATCTAGGTGATAAGTTCCTAACTGATGATCTGTCTCTGGGGCTCATCTAGTTGACATGGTCCCAGCTGACATTCAGGGCTGTAGAGGTCGTCTCTAGGTGCTGATCCACCATCTGGGCTGGGCGCGGACTGGATCCGGGGGACTGCAGTGACCATCTGATCTGGATACAGACTGGATCTGGTGGCTACGGTGACCTTGGAATAAGAAGGAAACAGACTAAAATTAGTGTAGATGCCATTCTTCTTACGATGCAACAAGTACATCAGGTGTTATGGGAAGTGTTCCTGGTTCCGGTTGACCTAATTAATGCAGCCTAACAATCCTTTAAACTAACAGAGTGTGTCTACTTCCTGAACAGTGTTAGGTAGATTGAAAGTGAGTGACTGATAAACAGGAAGAATTGAGTGACCTTAATATGTAGGCTACATACAAACTTTTGACATGCAAAAAAAAATTATGTTCAAAAGGTTTAGCTGTTTCATTATACATCAGTGTTATATATTGCTGTTTCCATATACATTAGAGTTTATTCTTCATCTTCTACTTATTATTGTAAGTTTGTTATAGTGATTATGTGCATTTTAAATGTCTAAAACATTAAATATCCTAAACATGTGGATGAAAACATTAACAAGCGTTCACTTAGTGAGTCCGTCTCTGGCTCAGTGCCAAAAGCTGTGCTAATCATGCCAGTGTGATCATACGCTTGAGTAACCAGCCTATATTGATCAGGACAGTTTTTTTTTTAATCAAATAGAAGGTAGGCCATAATGACAGGGCTCAAGTCCAAAACAAGTCTTGAGTCATTGTTGTCGAAGTCTCAAGTCGAGTTGCAAGTCTTTTATTATGTCAAGTCACAAGTCCTCAAATTTTGGACTCGAGTCTGAGTTGAGTCTCGAGTCATGTGACTCGAAGTCTACAACTCTGGTATTTAGCAAATGTTTTCCATCTAATTATTCTGTAATTTTATTTCCCTCATAGGCTAAATGATTGTGGCTTAACAGACCAAAGCTGTTTAGCTCTGGCTACAGTTCTTGGATCAGATACCAGTCTGAAAGAGCTGAACATGAGCAAGAATAATCTGCAGGATTCGGGAGTGAAGCTGCTTTGCACTGGACTGAAAAATATGAAGTGTCATTTGGAGATACTGAAGTAAGTTGTGTGACAATAGACAAAAATTGAGTTCAACAAAAACGTAAGGTGAAAACCAAACTTATGAACAAGTCTGTATGTTGTGTATGGAGATACTTTTGCATTTATGCCTGCTTTAGTGTTCTTTTTCTGATTTCGCCTGTCACTGACGCTGTCCTGAGCTCATGCATTGTGCTATACCATTTACAGAATGTTTTGTTCGTGGTAGGGTAACTTAACATATATTTGATGGTTCGTTTGTATCTATGATGATGCATATCTGATTGTGTGTGTATATATATATATATATATATATATATATATAATTGGATATCAAAAGCTAATATAAGATGTTTTCAGACTATTATTATTTGTACATTTTTACATTAAATTTACTGATAAAATATACTGTATTTGAGTTCAGGGTTTTCCTCTTGAAGTCTGGACAAGAGACCTACACGGGACGGATTTATGTCAGGCAGAAATATGTTATCTTGTCCCGCTCCCGCTCGCAAAAGCCTGCATTAAAGTAACCTGTAGAGATCGTTTTCAGTACATCGATGAAATTTCCATGAAATAGTTCTGTAACATCTTCCACAAATTCCACAACATACATAAAGCTTTGTTATAGCACACTGAATATATGCACAATGAATCTTTAACAATGTCTACACTTTGTGTTATAATAAGAGGATTTGTGCGCATGCAATTTTTTTTTTTTAGCATTACTCAAGAACTTTTGAGCGTGAGTGGATTCTAACTTAAGCACCTCTGATTAACCATTGCTAGAAATCAACAGATATCGGTGATTGGCTACACTGCTCAATGCTTTGAACGTTATAAATAAACTCTGCCTATGCTTGTGCATGTTAGTCATTTTTATATTATATTAGTTGTTCTTGTTGCTTTTTTGCAATAGATGAATAACAATTTATATGTTTTTAGATGTTTTATGTTTAGTTATTTCTATTTTGTGTGAATCCCGCCAATCATTTTATTCTCCCACATCCTACACACGAGTTTCTACCTGCCCGCACTTGCCCATCAAGTGTTGTCCTGTGCCGCACTCTGTTGCATTGGATCCCGCAGGAGTGCAGGACTCTAGTCTGGACCATTTTTATGTTTTGCTTAAAATAAGTATCTTCTAAAACAAACAAACATGCATAATGCAAATGTTGGTCCCACTTTACAGTATATTAAGTGGCCTTAACTACTATGTACTTTAATAAAAAATAAGTACAATGTACTTAATGTGGTCATATTGTATTGCATAACACTTTTACTGCTATTGAGGTGGGATATGGGTAAGGTTATGGAGAGGTTTGGTGGTATGGGTAGGTTTAAGGGTGGGTTAAATGTTATTACAGAAATTAATTACAGATGTAATTACATGGAGGTATTGTTTTTAATATCGAAGTACAATGTAAATACATGTATGTACATAAGTGCTTTGTATCAAGTGATTAATTTTAACGTAAGTACCTAGTAGTTAAGGCCACTTAATATAAAGTGGGACCCAATTCGGATTGGTTCAGTAAATATGTAAAGTCCACCAATTTGAGAGTGAGTTTAATTCATTTATAAAGCAGCTGTGGAGTAAACAGTGATGTCATCATCAGCTCAGTTCAGTTCTCGTCCAATAATTTCAATTTTAGTATTTTCAGAGTTTTAATCATCTTTACTTGCCTTCTACAAATTATTTCCATAATTATTATTGTTTATTATAAAATACTCTTAAACGTTGTTTATTTGGCTTACGTGCTATATGTTGGACAAATAAAACAAACTATTTCTGTCAGGGCCACTATCATCAAACATGCACTGCGGATGAAAGGAGGAGCTGGGAATAGAGGAGGGTAGTTAGCTCCTGAAAAAAGTGATAAGTTACTGAATAATACTGAATGTGCTGTAAAGAGCATTGTGTTTTTACAACAATCTTTACAGCATTGTGCAATATAGCCAGTGTTGAGCACATGATCCCAATGGTCCAATGTGTTTAATCAGAATTCACTCAGTAATGCTTTTCCTTGAAACCATGGAACTAGCACTTTCAAGTGTATAATTCATTGTAATTAAAGCTATAGATTAACTAATATATTTATTATTTGTATTTTGCAAGTGTATTCAGTGTAATTATTCTGTAATCTTATTTCCCTTATAGGCTAAATAATTGTGGCTTAACAGAAAAAAGCTGTTCAGCTCTGGCTACAGTTCTTGGATCAGATACCAGTCTGAAAGAGCTGAACATGAGCAATAATAATCTACATTCAGGAGTGAAGCTGCTCTGCACTGGACTGAAAAATATGAAGTGTCATTTGGAGATACTGAGGTAAGTTGTGTGACAACAGACAAAAATTAAGATCAACAAAAACATAAGTTGAAAATCAGACTTCGATAATGAGCAAGTCTGTATGTTGTGCTTTTATATTTATGCCTGCCGTAGTGCTTTTTTTCTGATTTGGTCTGTCATTGACACTGTCCTAAGACAACGCATTGTGCTATACCGTTGTATTTGGTTATATTCAAGGTAGGGATAACTTAATGTACATTTGATGGTTCATTTGTATCTGTGATGAAGCATATGTTTGTATATATAATTGCATATCAAAAGCTAAGACAAGATTTTTTCACGCTATTATTATTTTTACATTTTTGCATTACATTTACTGATAAAATATACTGTATGGGAGTTCAGGGTTTTTGTCTTGAAGTCTGGACCATTTTTATATTTTGCTTAAAATAAGTATCTTCTAAGACTAACAAACAACATGCATAATGAAAATGCTCTCTCATGATGAACAGAAAAAAGTTAACTAGTGGAGTCAAGACATGTTTGTTATATAGCAGATAATTTCAAAGCAGCTGTTATGTGTAAAAAATGTTTTTTCTATGTTAAGGTTTGACTGTAGTAATAATAATGCAAAAACTGAGGCTTTACATCAACTTTTCAAACAAAAAGTATTTAAAACATGACAAAAAATAGAATTTGAGAATATCTGAATAAATATCCAAATCCAGACATTGCCACAGTTCTTCTGAGTTTAGTCTGTCCTAGTTTGTTCTGTTTCTTCATGTCATTCCAGAGGGACTGAATGATGAGATCAGATCTCTGTGTGGAGCACTGGCTGTTGTCAGACTCCTTGTGCAAATAATCTGACCGGATTATTAAAATTAATGGCAAAATGAATGTTTGGAAATGTAAACTGATATTTCCTACTGACGCACTACAGCAAAAGATAGAAATAACTGACCATTAACCATTTTTTAGCTTGTGAAAATACTAATGGAAAAAAGATTTTTGCACAGAACTGTATAGAACAAAAATATATTACATTTATTTTACTTGAGAAAAAAAAGTTATATTTCAGGTGTTCAGTGTCTTTTGACCATGAAGACTACAAGTGTATCTCACAAATGAGGAGCATCAGAAGGTTAAAGCTTGAAAGTGACTTTAAGCTGGAGATGCTAAAGTGAATTGATGTCTAGCAGTTTAAAGTTTTTTTGTTTGTTTGAATCGATGATATTTATATATTTAGATTGAATTTATATTCATATATTCATATATATTCAGATTTTGCTTTACAGCTAAGTTTTAGTTCATTTGAATAAGGAATAACATATTCTGTAACGGATTTACGTTGTTTAGGTCATTTCTAGAATAAATGATTAATCATCTGAATGTGACATTTTCATTCTGGCTCTAGGCTTTCAGACTGCAGTATCACTGAAGAAGGTTATAAAGCTCTGACTTCAGCTCTGAGATCAAACCCTTCACACCTGATAGAGCTGGATCTCACAGGAAATGATCCTGGACAATCAGGAGTGAAGGAGTTCAGTGATTTACTACAGGATCCAAACTGTCAACTCAAGACACTGAGGTGAAAATTATGAAGTAATGTAAAATAAATATATATCAGGTGATTTTTTTTTGAGAAATATTATTTCAGTGTTGCACTAAAGTAAGTTAAAATTTGAATTTGATGTAGTTTTAGAATTAGATGCTGTTTTCACCAAGTTTGGTTAAGAATGGAATTGATTCCTGTTTTATCTTCTCTTCTGCAGGTTTTTGGGTCCTGCTGCAGATGAAGCCTGTCAGTATGTGACTAAAATTGTGGGTAAAAACCCGTTACTCCTGAGAGAGCTGAATCTGAGTAAACATAAACTAGGAGACACACGAGTGAATCAGATCGCTGCTCTACTGCAGGATAAACACTGTCAACTCAACACACTGATGTGAGTATTGTTTCCAGTTATCATGTATTTACAGTATTTAAGGAAATTATGTGAATCACACACTGACCAAACACATTAATCGTTAGTAACTGTTTAATAATTTAATCAAGTACTTTGTATTTGTGTATTCTCCCTCTCATGTTCATCATTTTAGGCTGCGTGATTGTGGTCTAACAGAGGAAAGCTGTTCATGTCTCGCTACAGTCCTGAGATCAAACTCCAGTCTGAAAGATCTTGACATGAGCAACAATAATCTGCAAGATTCAGGAGTGAAGAAACTCCAGACTGGATTAGAAAATACAAAATGCACATTGGAGAAACTCAGGTGAATAATGAACCATTGATTGGTTTTAATAATAATAAAATGAAAATATTACTGTAATAATCTAAAAAAGGAAAGACATGCTCCTGTTAGATGGTGGAATATTTTTCCTCTCTGATCATAAGAAGAAAGATATTAAACCTTTTTGTAGTAATATTAATTATACAACTTGTATATTATACTATATAATGTAATAAAAACCCTTTTTTGTAGACTTTCAGACTGCAGTATCACTGAAGAAGGTTATAAAGCTCTGGCTTCAGCTCTGAGATCAAACCCTTCACACTTGATAGAGCTGGATCTCACAGGAAATGATCCTGGACAATCAGGAGTGAAGGAGCTCAATGATTTACTACAGGATCCAAACTGTCAACTCAAGACACTGAGGTGAGAGATGATGAAATAATGCAAAATAAATGATAAGCATGTGAATAATTTGTATTATATTATATTATATTATATTCATTATATTATATTGTTTCACTGTTACACAATTTGTAGCTTCAAGAATGTTTAAAATGATCAAACTTGAAAGATCAGATGCTGCAGCTGCTGTTGTTTTGATGATAAACGTCAACACAGTTTAGTTGTGTTAAAAGTTATAGGTTAATCAGACATTTTGGGTCACTAGATGTGCTGGTATTCAGCACATTATATAACAGGCCACATGTATTGTGTGTCAGGAGAGGACTGGTGATAATTCAGCACACACAAATATGTCTGAACCTGAACCTGCAGTTTCTCTCATAATGAGCAGAATTACTGTTACAGATCTGGCCACTGAGAATGCGAGCGTGGAGTAAAGGGAACATGCGTAATCACGCAATGTCATGCAAGTTGTCACGGGATGCTCTAACTCAGGAAAGCCTCAATAAGTAGGGGGCAGTCATGTAACGTACTGAATTGAAACGGCAGAAAACATTATTCACGGCGAGCTGTAGTCTATAGCAGGTTATTGCGTATACTATGCAAAGGCCAATAACATATTCCCGATTCTGCTGTCAATAGTATTATGTCTGTCTCTCATGACAATTTGATAACGGAAAAATAATTTAAAAAGTAGGCTATTATTCTACAGCCTTATTTTTTTTTTAACATGTTTCAATACGTGATAATGTTTTTAAACATTTGCTTTTTTTCACCGGTATTTTAGCCTAAATTATTTCTGAATGTATTAATAACATGCGACCTAAAGCCTACGTGACTCTTTTTTACTCTCAAAACGAAGTTTTATACGAATAGCATAATTTTTAACCACGCGGTAAACATTTTAAATATCTTGAAAAAAACAAACAAAAAACACTTTAATTTCGCTTAAAGTTTTTCCGTTTTTTCCAATTTATGCTGAATTGGCCATATACTCAAGATACTAGATTTGACTCTTCATTTTATTTATTTATTTATTTATTTATATTTGTGTTTTTTAGTAAAGTACTTGTATTATTATTATTATTATTATTATTATTATTAAACTGTCATGCCACTGGGGCTGATATATAATGCTATGGGGCATTATGCTATCTAAGGCATCAAGAAGCTCCACTGAAAGTCTGAAAGCTACAACACAAATTGTCCCGTATTCGCAGGCATACGCCATATGACCACCAGACCATATGAATAACAAATTCTCAATTAATAATTAATCATTCTGTTGCACAAATTATTGTTTTAATTGTGAATGTAGTCGTTTGAGGAAGGCTTTAAGACCAAGCGGAATCCTCTGCCGGCTGCTCCGGCTTCACAGCGAGCGGGACTCGCGCTAACCGAAATTACCTTCACCGTCACCGTTTTCATCTCGGCAAGTCAGTTTGGGCGAATGCAACTTAGTGATCATGAGCCAAAAAATAAATAAATAAATACACAACAACAACACAAAACTTAAAAACCCGAAAGGCAGTAAAACATTCATTCTACACGAGAAAAGACGTAATTCTAAAAGAACATTTTCTTATCTTTTTTTGTTTACAATTTTACTTTGTCACTTTAATTTGATTAATTAGGCCTAAATGTTTTACATTTGCAATAAAAAGTCTGAATGATTATTATTTATTTATGAAGTATAAATATGCATATCGCTTGTCTGTTGGACATTTCAGTCTACTTTTAAAAGCATCTTACTTGCACCCAATTCTAACCACCTCAGGAGACAAGCCTGCTCTTCTCACCTTTATTCATTGGGTGGGGGAGGTGGAAGGTGGTTTGGCAAGTTTTGGCAATGCCTACAAACAACCCCCTCTCATTAACAATTGTAAGGTTAGTTCTTGCACTTTCAAGGGTAGCAAAACCTAAGACAGGGGTTGGGGGCCCAAACATCGTGAGACACAGGGCTCACAACCGATCTAAATTTGTTACCCTTTCTCAATGGGAAAGTGCCCAAGCAACATTCGCTGAAATTGCGATTTGGGGAGGGGAAAAAGATGAGTCACACATACGTTGCATTCAAATTGTCTAAAGTTACCATTATTCAGGATATATAAATGTAAAGCCTGAACGAATTAATTTAAAGTGAAGCTAAAGCCCTATATCATTCAGCAGAAATCAATGTTTCCAAATTCGCCTCATACTGGATATGTGATTTTGGCCTAAAACAACATTCACATAACAGCACAGGGAGGCAGATTTTAATAAAATTAATTAATTAACATTTATATATTTAAGTAATTTTAATAAGAAAACTACAGCTAGCCGATTTAATCATTTCATAATAATCATATAATTCTTAATTTCTCGCGCCTTTAAATGTTACATCATAAAGCGCTTTAACCAAATGAAACATCAAAATACACTATTAAAGATTCCATCAAAGACTGTAAAATAAGCAAAAAGAGGAGAAATACATTCAAAACACTTGAAAATAAAATAATATGGAAATAATAAAATACGTTTCAGCCAAAAGAAAGGTAAAAAAAAAAAAAATTCAGAGCAACATGTCGACCATGACTTTATTTATTTGGTATGAAATCTATCTATCTATCTATCTATTATCTATCTATCTATAAATAATAGCATACGATTTATTTATTGTCATAATAGTGCATAGAAACATTGTCCAACTTGGTTAGGCTACTTTTGTATATTAAGCACTTTATGAAAATATGCATGAATATGCAAGATCACATTTGCATCACTCGGTTTGTTGTCTTTAATTTACTTTTAGTAAGACTAATTAAATCAGCATGCTGACTTCACCAGCTATAGCCAGTAGCCAATATCGACAATGCATGCGGAAAGCACAATAAATTGTGCGTTTACAAATAATAAAAATAGCACGTTTATATGTTTAAATAATGTAAAACAATGTAAATAATGTTTATATAAATTAGCAGATTATGTAAAGAAAGAGATTTTGTTTTTGATTTATTTCGTTAAGTAATAATTTAAAGCTTTCTATAAATATATTTATCATGTATGTAAAGTATGTATTCGCTGAGTTTCTATTTATTTTTGTGAAGCTCTCCTGTTGGGATGACAGAAAGCGCATCATGTTTGTTTTCTTTATTTTATCAATAAAAGCACTGCTAACGTTTTGTTCATATTGTGAGTGAAGACAAATAAAAGTAGACACTTTTTAGTTCCGAATGATATATTACTCTTACCTTTATGAGCAAAAATTACGGAATATTTTAAATTTGTTTTCACTGAAAAAAATGTGAGCGATCGCGCTGGCGCCTCCATGTCCTGCAAAGCGGCTTCAGCTTCCACTCTCCGCACAAATGACTGGAGATGCGCCTAATAGCACACATTTATCTAGGTTTAAATATTATAACATTTCCTTTATACCTGAATTGTTTTATATCTATTGCTTTTATTTTAGGCAAGTCGTGATGATTTGAGAAGGCAAAATTGATCAAACAGACTATGATCAGTCTTCCGCTGGCCGCTTGGTTGTTACTTTAAAAAACAAAAACGTATATTTAACGAACAAATAACGTTTTTTTAAATTAACTTAAGAAAAAAAAAAATAATAATAAAAAAATAAATAAATAAAAACGGAACAAAATCACGCTTCCATTACATAAAAACGGAGCCATTTTAATAGCTGAAACAGTAGTATAAGCTATTTTGGGAGAAGAGGGGAAGCAGTTGCGCACTGCGCTTATCACGTAACATGTAACCGTCTTAACACGCATTTGCTAAAATTAATTCTGCTTTGCTGTCCCTGAACAGTTACATTTGTTTTTAAACCACAATGCTTAAATGCCACAACACTTATCCACTGTGTTTCCACAACTTCCACTGCATAATCAGTTTAACTAAAATAACAATGGTGTGGTTTTTTTATTAAGATTATTTATTTATTTATTTATTTTTACATGTTTACTTATCGAAGATTGTTCTATTGCGTAGCTATTTCCAGATTATTCCAAAACGAAGTGAAGCGAGATGAATGCGGACATTAGGTGAAGCGATCACCTGATAAATTCGTGCATGGTCCTTCAAAAGTAAAATACACAATAAATGCATTTTAATTGGTAAACCAAATTCAAACGTGACGTTTTAATCTGTAATGGTAATATGGAATTTACGGAAAAGCTTCTAATAGCGCTAACAAGCAAGATGCAACAATGATTGATGCAACAATGTTTTTTAAAAAATCTGAAATTGTGCCTGCAGGAAGCTCCGTGATCACGCGTGACGAATTGCAGGATGCCGCGTGAAAAAAGACGTGTTCTCAGTGGCCAGATCTGTACATCAACACAGACATCAGTTAAATAAAACTATTCAGAGAGGGTCTAAACCCAGATCATGTTCCCTGTTAGTGGATCAGCAATACAGTGTTTGGTGAATTCTGCTACATAATAGAAATCAAAAGATCAACAAAATATATTGTTATGGATGCTTAGCTGTCACAAGCTAATTATCATTTTGCTAATTTTCCTCATCTCCTGCTTAAAAGCCAGAAAGATTTTAAGATTTTTGAGAATCATAATCTATTTTCTTTTAAAGAATTTACTTTTGACTTTTTGTCTTATATGTTTGTGTATTTAAATGTTTAGCTCTTAAAACTTGAATTAGAGCTTTTTGTTACAAACAATGTTTGATAATCTTGCACATTGAGTTGATTCCTGTTTTATCTTCTTTTCTGCAGGTTTTTGGGTCCTGCTGCAGAAGAAGCCTGTGAGCATGTACCTAAAATTGTGGGTAAAAACCCGTTACTCCTGAGAGAGCTGAATCTGAGTGGACATGAACTAGGAGACACACGAGTGAATCAGATCGCTGCTCTAATGCAGGATAAACACTGTCAACTCAACACACTGATGTGAGTATCTTACATCATTTCACATGACTAGTAATGTTACAGTAGTATATTTTAATTCTCCTTTGAGTCTGATAAAGATTTAAGAGCCGGGACATTTTTAATATAGCTAATTTTATTTGTCTGAAAAGAGATTCATATACATCTAGGATGGCTTGAGGTGAGTAAATCATGGGGTAATTTTCATTTTTGGGTGAACTACCCCTTTAAGTGCACAGAGGTTAGAGAACATAATGTGAGCACATTAGAAATAGCCAGTATCTTATTAGTGTATTTACCATTGTTTGCTTTTAAAACAGCTTCCAGCCTTCTTACAATAGATTCATACTAACTTTTGAATAGACTTCAGTTAAATTTTGTCTCTTGTCTGCTGTGACTGCTGAATGTGATCATGTTTACTGACTACAAACTGAGGATTGAAGACCAATTTAAAAACATTGGCCACCAATGTATGTGGACAGGCATCCATGCCCTCACAGACTGAAAGAAAGGGCACCTATAATGCAAAACTTTTCCATGTTGTTTTTAAAATAAATATGTGTTGACAGTGTGTGAGCACAATCACCCTACAATGATAAAAATCCACCCACTTCTTATTTTTTAATCCCCATTAAAACAAATCGGTCTTATTAGTCCTGCCGTTTTGATTCTGTGAGCAGTGTGATGTCACATTGTTTAGGCTCCGCCCACGGCCGATGACTGACAGTCCTGCATTACCGTAGTTTCCGCTCTCAGTGAGTTGTTTGGTTGTATTATAGATATGTATAGGTAGATGCCACATTCAATCACTCCAGATATGTTGTCATTACGTCCGCCATCTTGGAATGTTCTGTCATCACTCACAATAATAATCAATGAGTTTCAAGATGCAACAACATTGTGCAGCATATGGTTGTAAAAACCAATAATATTTAAATTAACAAGGAAATTGGATAAACTTTCAGAGATAAGAACATGTTGGTTTGTGGTTTTAATATGTATTAACTCAATATTACAGGTTTTTAAACTAAAGTATCTTTTAAATGCCTTGTTAGCTAACAGTTTTGTCTTGTTTTATTGTGTTTAGCAAAAGCATCTTCTGAAGTCTACTATAGATATAATTATTCATACATGCATATAACTACAGTTGCTCTCAGGTGTTTACAGACATTTCTATATGGCGGACGGCTTACGTATAGCAGCCCTTGTGATCTTTATTAGAAAACAATTATCCTTTTCACTCACAAAAGCATTTTTTCTCTCGTCTGATGATGTGATGGTGGTAAATCCTTCAATCACATGAGATCACAGCAATAGCAAACACTTATCCATCTTTTCATCCAAAATGAATTCTTAAAATGTTTTGAAGTAAATTTTGATTTATGGACAGAATTTTCTTGATTTGTTATATTTAAACTCCATTTTTACATGTTTAATGTTGTTGGTGGTTCTATAGTTGATCCTGTATCTTACAAATCACAAATATTTTTTATATTTGTGGTCTGACTAAAGATTCTCCAGGCTTGAAATGTAACTAGTATCCTCAAATCCTTTTTTTGTTTTACTTAATGGCTGTATGATTATTTATTTACTTATATTGTTTTCAGGTTTTAGCAACATTTTATTTATTGCACTGTATGGTGTTTACTTATGATTCATTAAACTCACACATGAACAACATGTCTGATTCATTGTCTTTTCTCTTTCTATCTTCAGTCTTTGGTCCTTTCCCTTCTTTAAACAGAGAATTACGGAGGAACAGTGTTTCATCCTGACTTCAGCTCTGAAATCAAACCCATCACACCTGAGAGAACTGAACCTGAGCGGGAATAAACTAGGAGACTCTGGAGTGAAAAACCTCAGTGATCTACTGATGAACACACAATTCAAGCTGGAGAAACTAAAGTTAGTATCATTATACTGTACAGCAGTTACAGTGAGATTAAAGTTCACTGTTTACTTTCATAAAGTCTCCATGAAATTAAAGTCAACAGTTATTATTTTTATGGAATATTGCATTGATTAAATTATTTGTCCTGCACATAATGTATTTCTAATTTATGTGCCCTTATGATCTTTTATCTAAATAACTTTCTCCCTCACAACAACATCTCTTCTCTCCTCTGATGATGGAGCAGAAAAATCTGTCAATCACCGGAGATCACAGTAATAACAAATGACAGCAATACAATTAATTAATGGACCAAATTAAATACAGACATACTTTTTATTATTTTTTTTTTTTGCATTCACTCAGACATACTGTACAATAAAGAAAGACAATAGCAAAAAAGTGTTTATTGATGATAATGTACTCTTAAAATGTCTTTATTTCTTTATATCTTGATTTCTCACATTTAAACTCAATTTTCACATTTTAGTGTTATTTTTAAGTAGTTCTATAGTTGATCCTATTTCTTAATCTACTTTGTTAATCTTTTTTTTCTTCTGTTCTTGTTTATGGTCATATAATGTTTTTGGCAATGTTTTAATTATTACACTGTATGGTGTTAACACATGATGAATTTATTCACATGAACTTGACACTTGTCTGATTCATTGTCTTTTCTCTTTCTGTCTTCAGTCTGTGTAATTGCAGAATTACAGAGGAACAGTGTCTCATCCTGACTTCAGCTCTGAAATCAAACCCATCACACCTGAGAGAACTGAACCTGAGCGGGAATGAACTAGGAGACTCTGGAGTGAAAAACCTCAGTGATCTACTGATGAACACACAATTCAAGCTGGAGAAACTAGAGTTAGTATCATTATACTGTACAGCAGTGACAGTGAGATTAAAGTTCACTGTTTACTTTCATAAAGTCTCTGTGAAATTAAAGTTGACAGTTATTATTTTTATGGAATATTGACTTGATTTATCTGTGCACATAATGTATTTCTAATTTATGTGCCCTTATGATCTTTTATCTAAATAACTTTCTCCCTCACAACAACATCTCTTCTCTCCTCTGATGATGGAGCAGGAAAATCTGTCAATCACCAGAGATCACAGTAATAACAAATGACAGCAATGCAATTAATTAATGGACCAAATTAAATCCAGCCATACTTTTTTTTTTTTTTGCATTCACTCAGACATACTGTACAATAAAGAAAGACAATTGCAAAAAAGTGTTTATTGATGATAAAGTACTCTTAAAATGTCTTTAGGTAAATTGTAATTCAGAAACAGAATTGTCTTGATTTCTCACATTTAATTGTTAATCTTTTTTTTTTTCTGTTCTTGTTTATGGTCATATAATGTTTTTGGCAGCGTTTTAATTATTACACTGTATGGTGTTAACACATGATGAATTTATTCACATGAACTTGACACTTGTCTGATTCATTGTCTTTTCTCTTTCTGTCTTCAGTCTTCGGTCTTCGGTCTTCGGTCTTCAGACTTTAGGCTTTGGATACAGTATTACAGAGAAACAGTGTCTCATCCTGACTTCAGCTCTGAAATCAAACCCATCACACCTGAGAGAACTGAACCTGACAGGGAATGAACTAGGAGACTCTGGAGTGAAAAACCTCAGTGATCTACTGATGAACCCACAATTCAAGCTGGAGAAACTACAGTTAGTATTATTATACTGTACAGCAGTGACAGTGTTATTAGTTTACTGTTCAGTTTATTGTGTGTGTTTGTGACTGTACACATTATTTTTGGCTCTTGTTTATTTTAATTGAAATGAGCTAAAGTAACATGTTTTTGAGCATTCTGTAACAATTTAATTGTGTTCACTCTACTTAATATATTTAAAATTGAAACTGATTTAATTTATTTGTGTTGAAACTACATTAATATTGTTTTTGTTGATGTATCTAACTAAGCAGTGGATTTGTAGTTTCCAGCATAATTTGCAAGGAACTGCATGATTGTATTTAGGAATGAAGTGTTATTTTATGTGTTTTTCTGTAAAGGGAAATACATGTTAGTGTTTAATGTTTAGTTATACTGGACAGTTTCAGTAATGTTGTTGAATTTCGTAGTTCCCATTATGCAGAAGAGTGACGTTTGTGTTTAGACTGTGACTCTTGAGTAATAGATATTCGAATGTCAGTACTGACAACAGCTTTTTTCATATTCATTATTGTGTATAATTACTGGAGAGATTGAGGTCAGTAACATTCACATACAAGAATCAAAATGATTAAAATCACTTCAACAGTTTAAACCAAACACTTTATACTGAAAATCTCATGATGAGTCTGAGTTCACATTATATTTGTGAAAAATTCTTCTCCTTAATGATTTGTTTGTAAGATGATCTTCCTCTGTTTGTCTCTTTCTAGTCTTTGTCACTGTGGCATTACAGATGTTTCTTCTTTAACTCAGTCTTTGACAAACACAAAAGCACTGCAGTTTCTAAAAGAGCTTGATCTGAGAAACAATATGATTGGAGACTCAAAGCAGCAGCTCATTGATGTGCTACGAGACTCAAACTGTAAACTGAGGTGAGTAAACTTCACTTTCTGTGAAATTTTTTGACTTGATGTTTTGGCCTTTTGTCTCGGCAGCGGGCTTTGTCTTGAATGCACTTCAAACGTTTCGTTTTTCGTAGAATCCCTTCTTTTTCGTTTGTTATAATTTGTATCTTAACTTTAATATAATTCTGCTGGTAAATTATCTATCAAATAAAATAAGAAAGCCGAATAAACATTTCTTGGAATGAAGTGCGTTCAAGGCACAGCTATACAGTTAATTTCACTTTATCTGAGTAATTAAAAAAGGATTTGTTCATGAATGAAAGCGTTTCAAAACATCCCCCCTCTCTGGATTTTCCACAAATCGCACCTTGGGTATAATGTACATCCAGCTCTCCGGGACATCCAGTTGTTATCACAGAATAAACCGACAGGTTGATCAGGACTTGTATCATCCTGAATGCAAAGCTTTCCAGAGAAAAACAGTTCCTAACAAACTACTGTGAACCTGGAAGTTCAGACAAGATGGACATAAGACATAATGTACAGTCTCTGTATGAATGTATATAAAACTGTTTGTACACAGCAGATGTTTTCCAGATGAAGTGATCTTTAACAGAACGTACGTGTGCTATCTGGGGTTGTATCATTAATTACACATCTTTTCACCGCATAAATAAAGATGAGGACATACAATGTTATTTGAGAAAAAGCCTTTTAAAAAGACAAACCCTGTGTCAGAAATCACCCCCATACGCTTAAATAGGGCACTTTTTGAGTTGACAGACATTTTCGGTGGTGTCCGAAACCATAGTGGACATTATCGAGTGCACTCATTCAATCCCACAATGCACAGCAATAATGAGTGTACAACTGATGTATGCCCAATAGATAGAGAATACCCATAATGCACTGTGAGAGTCACATGCTGAATGAATTGCTGTGTCTCACCAGAAGATGAATCATCCATCCATTCATTTTACAAAGTGCTCACCCACGGAGTACAGTGTAATACAATACACATATAAATTAATTGTAAATTGATTATTAAATTGTTTAATTAGGTTTATACATAATTTCGATGACAGAGTTCAAGATTAACAGGAATCTCCTCCGGTTTTGTTTGAGGTAAATACAGTCAGTAACTGAGACACAAGCTAATAGCAGTTGTGTTTGAATGAATCGAGTGAGAGCGCGGTGGTGTGATACGAGAGAAGTAAAAGAAACACCGGACTCAAATACCCGTATGACTGTGTGTTATTCTGTTGCTAATGACAACGGTTGTTATGAGGGAATAACACCTCAGAATGTCACGACTGACCAATCAGAATCGAGTATTCCAGGAGCTGTGCAATAATTTCAGTTATTTACTGAGACCAATACAAACATGTTTAAACTAGAGGACAAACAGCTTTAACTAGTGGAACATTTCACTGAAAGGTTTTTGTTTTAAGGCAAAATCACATTTGTATTTGATTTGTATCTAGTCGTTTATTATATATGACACTCATTCGTATGCGTTTCTCTTTATAGTGACTCAATAGAGACACAAACAGAATGGATTTTTTTGTTCTAAATGTATTATGTTATACTGTTTTATAAATACTTATTCAAAATCAGGTATAATCAGTAATTAATCTCATTACAGGATTTGAATGTAATTTTTTACTCAAGAAAAACAAACGTGATTGAAATACAGTAACTAATTTGTACTTTGTTCCACTGAACTCTGATTATCTTCTCTTCTGTTCCACCTTACAGTGTAGATACAGATGGTAATTGCTGTATATCATAATTTGAAGTGGTCTTGAGAGGAGCAGTAAACATCAGGTGAGGATCCACAGAAGAGCTTCACTACTGTGTCTATGAGGAGAAAGAAATGTGTGATAAATGTGTGAATGTGATCCATACAGGTGAAGAGACTCAGACTTTACAATCAAATAATGCAGCATGTGTGTTAGAAACATGTGATATTGAATGATTAATGCTGCTTTAGTATTCAAGCAAATGATCATTTTGTTTAATTTATAGCTGGAACAGAGGAGGAAGAAGCTCAGATGAGTCTGTCTGGCTCTTCAGTTGAATAATATTTGTATTAAACTCATCCATAATGATTCAAATGTTTAAATGTGATTGTCAAGTGCAGCACTTAAATGTATCAAAAGATCTAAAGCAAATCTACAATGTGAAATTTCCATTTTACTTAAATGTTCATGATCTCTCTTACATTTTATACACATTGTTATTCTGTTTAATTGTATATTAGGTTAACTATGTGTCTGTTGCTAATGTACAGATGCACAATCACAAATCCTCTCATTACAACAAAGTGGAAACAATGTAAATAAAAGATGGATTGATCAGTTTTGACAGATTAATTGATTAAAAGAGAGTTTTCACACACAGTGAGTGTTTATAAATGCTGTGTCTTTTACTCACTGTTTTTGTAATTTTAGTCACAACTTGAAGAAAAGTTTGTTTTTATGAGACTTTGTGACTTTTCTTACATAAGTACAAAAAATGACAGAAATATATTTTTAAATGTTATAATGGTGATTGCTGGTCACTATTCTATTGACTAAGATGGTAATTTAATGTCTTTTTAGATTTAAAAATAAAAGTTTTTGTTTGTCATCAAGTGTTTGTTTTCCTACAATTTTACTTTTAGTTTTACAAATGAGGACAATCTTTGAAGAATTAACACAAATATTGTTGGTCATAATATTAAAATAACATTTAAATTGGATAATATTCAGATGTTTAATCTTTGAAGTGTAGTGTGAAGTATTTGAAAGTGTGTCTGTCATGTTGAGGGAGTTTTTAGAAAGACAATTCCAACCCTGAACACAGAGTGTAGCAGCTCCAGTAAAATGATTCATCAATTCCAGTAGATTTTTCTTTCTAGGGTTTTTAGACAAGACTGTTCAATCTCACCACTGCTCATCTGCTCGTCACACAGGCTCATTCTTATTACGGAAATATGAAATTCTTTCAAGCTATCACCTTTTTTCTGAAATGAACTAAAAAAAATTGTCAATTGGCTGATGACTACACTATTATTTTTTTTTAAAAAAACATTTTGTTTTTGTTCCTGAGATATCTGGTCTCAATTTTATCAAATGTGAGAGATTTCCACTGAAGAGTGTTAACTTTGAGGAAATTGAAGGAATCTCTGTTAAGGAGGAGGTCACACACCGTGGAGTAAAACACTGTGAAGATCATATTGTGTTTCTCTTAATTTTCATGCCATTCTCAACCGTACAAATTTTTTTTTTTTTTAATAAGTGAGTTAAAACAGTTTATTAAAAATAATAGTTCTGTGTGGAGTATTTTCTCTAAGCATTTATTTAAACAGTTTGGTGGTGTCTGTTTTCTTTTTCTTGGATGCAAATTTGATGTTAACAAAATACTCTTAAATGATCTGATTTTGTGTTAAAAGTTTTAAACAACTTTTCTCCTCTTTTTTTTTGTATTTGAAATAAATATCACACAAACAATAAATAAATATTTTTCAGACATTGGTTTGGGATGGTCAGCTGTTGAATAATGGTTTTTGAGTATTAATGAGCTATGTGTTAAATTAAAGTGTCATATTTCAGCTGTAGAATATTGTATTGTCATGAACTTTGTCTCTGTCAAAATACTTTCTCTGCACAGAAATCAGGGCACTTGGTGTAAGACTGTAGGAAGTAAAGTCTCCAAATATTTGTTTTTAGATCAATTTGATTTAATTCATGAAAAGTGCAGGAACCAGTCAGTTACATCTTTGTTTATATTTCTTCTCCTTCAAATATTTTAATGGGTAAATATGTTTCCCTCATTTGTGTGGATAATTTTAGGAAGGTTCTTAGTCATTACTGTATAACAAATCAAACTAGAGTCATTTCAAATATAAAACCTTGTAAAAGACTCATTAGAGCATTTTCAACTGGATATCGATTACAAATGCTCTTTTGGTAATTGTGAAAGAGAGAGTTACATTAAATTTCAGTCTAATCTTAAATATGTCATCAGTTTTACTTCATTCAAATGAATATGAAAAAAAAATTCCTAATAAAGTGGAAAGAAATTGACTTTAAAATAATTCATTGATATTAATCAAGTAATGACTTTATTAGTAAGTGTGAAGAAGTGTATCCATCATCATGTGGTTTTTGTAAGGAGTCAAAATTATTTTGGACCCAAGTTTCACTGTTTATTTTTGATCTGTTTTACAAGTTTGTTATGAAAACTGGTACAATGGTCTTGTGTTACTGGTTTATTGGAGATGGATAATATAATTACAATTCTTATTTGGTAAATACCATATACACAAAGTAAAATACATGTCTACTGTACTAAATTGTAGACGGTTTTCCACTGATTTAAAGATCTTTAATGGTTCTAATTTTAATACAGAACAATCACAAAGTTGTTAAAGATAATTAATGTATTGAATTAATGGCTGTTTGTTTTTTATTTATTTTATTAGATAAAAATCTTTGTTTTCATTTTGTCAAAACTTTTGTTTATGTCTCTATATTCTTCTGTTGTTAACTCATAAAAAAGGCAGGAAAATTGCTTTACACTCGTGTCCAGTTGGAGGCAGTGATGCACTAAAGCTGTTTGACAAACTTTGTCTGTGTCTGAAACCGTTTACTCAATGAATAGATACTTAATATCAATAAGTGCTTACTTAAGGAGCGCTAAAAGAGTAGTTACTCATTATCTCTTGAATGTTATTCATTTCTTTATTTAATGTGCATAATTTTTCATCCACAAGCAAAACTGGCTCAAATCTCTTATTTTCTTCTCTTTTTTGTTGAATTTAACTTTCATCCCTCAGGCTTATAAACAACAACAACAACAAATGAACATTTTTGTTGCATTATGATTAAATGAATATTATGATTATTCAAAGATATTTAAGCCTTTTCTGTGTATATAATCTCATACTATGATGTACACAAATCATAGTCATTAAAGTTATGTTTTCTGTTTTTTGTCATTATGATCATTATGTTGATTGTTAAAGATACGACCATCTTTCCCTGAGCTTGTATGTAATCATAAGGTCTGCAGTAATAATAAGAAAATACACCAACACCTCATAACATCAGTAACTCAACAACCCTACCTACTACATTTCCCTCCATTTTTGCAATGTTTGCACAAAGGAGGCGTTGATCAGCTGCTCAAAGATCTCACCTTTCTCGCCCTTATTTTTATTTTTTATTTTTTGAAATGTTAACCTCTCACTCCATTTGTTTTTCCACTACATGTTAGTAATGTATGAACAATTCTATCCAGATATTTTGTCATTTAGGATATCTTTTTATCAACAGGTGCTTCAAGAGCTGATTGGTGATATGAGCAACATTTTTTTGAAACAATTTTAAGCATGTTATGTGTATGTGTATTATTGTAGCGCTATCATGAAATTGATTTTTCATGATTACTTTTCAATGGGTATCGCTACAATAATGTCTTCAGCTAGTCATCTTGAAATCCTGTCCATTTAAACTAGTTATATCTTTAAAGCCTAGTAAACGTTAATCTGTAGGATCAGTAGGCTAATCTCTCTATTTTTTTTTGTAGATGATTTTGTGAAATAACACATTTGTAATAAAAAAGCAACATAACATACAAAAATTAGGCTTCTCTGGGTTTAATGGAAGTTTACTTTGGCAAATTGACATAAACTTAAGGGTTGATCACGAGAGAAGGAGACCACAAACTTGAAAAAAAAAAAGTACTGTTTAAACACCCCACTGAAACAATTGTGTTGACTAAGTTTTACTCAGTATCTCTTGTTAATTCACTGTTCATGTTACCAATGACTCCACCTAATTAGTTAACTTGCACCTTTGACCTCAAAGGGATAGTTCACCCAAAAATGAAAACTGAATGTTAATTAACAAAGCCATTTGCATTGTGCTCATTCAATGATGTGTTTTTATTGCATGGAGGAGAAAGAATATAGCACAGGTCTGAAATGGAAATGCACATTCAGATAAAGTTTTATACTATGGTTTATCTGTCAGTTAAATGTATCTGAAATTTGCATTTGTTACTACAGCAACCACAAATCTGTTTACAGGGAAAAAGTGCTATGGGACAGTGATCATTTTACAAGAGTGTTTCATGGTTTTACACTATTTTTGGACACATATACTGGATTTAGCTTGTTTTTACCGTAGAATAAAAGAGTACTTACCTCTACTCCAAGAAAGGCAAAAATGGACCAAAGAATTTTCAACCAGGTGACACTGTTCTCATTGCAGACACTGTGGCCCCTCGCAATTTTTGGATGCTTGGAAAGGTGCTGGAAACATTCCTAGATCAAAAGGGTTTAGTTAGGTCTGCAAAAATCCAAACTAAAATAAGTGTTACAACAAGACCAGTAACAAAAATGTGTCTTTTAATAGAAACGTAAGACATGGGTGATGATTTCATGAATGCATTGTTTATCTAAGTTATTTTGATTGCAAAAAAATGGGTGTGAATCATGTATTTGTTGTTGTAACTCATGGCTCCTTATGTAAATAAGGTTAATTGAATTGTTTATTTTTCTCCCAGTCATAAAAAATTAGGGGCTGGAGTGTAGGAGCCATTTTTTGGTTGTAATTTTCTTTCAAACCACTGGAGGGTGTATAGTGTATTTATTTAGTGTATTTACGCGTCAAAACCAATGATCCAGCAAAGCGCGCCTATAAATAGTGTTCAGTAAAGGAGCTAAGCGATAAAATAAATTTTCTAAATTTCTAAAAAAAAAAAAAATCAGTTTTCACACTAGTATTAACAATCCAATTTGTAAATTTCTTAATTCTCTACCCTCCTTTTTATTATTAAAAATATATAACCAATGTTCTTAGTTAAATCAGACATAATATCATGTAACCCAGTTGATGTTGTAGGAATTTAACACAATAAATGGGAAAAATAATAATAATAATAATAATAAAATACATTTAAATTTACATTTAATTTAATATATCAATCCTTCCATGTATTTAAAATAATACTTTTTTTTTTTTTAAATGTTTTCAATGCCCTGAGTATACAGATTTCCTTTAGAGATGACTTTTAAAGTGTTTTTATTTTGATTAATTTCATCATTTTTAACATAAAGAGGCTTTTTGTGTGTAGGATATGTTTTGTCCCTTATCTCAAGAAGCAGTGATATGCAATTGTATACATATCCACTGTTAATTTTAAACTAAAGTTAATAATCCAGCTAACTGGGTTCCCTACATTTTACAGCATTAGTTGAGAGATTTTTTGTCTTCAAGAAACATGTACATGTACTGTACCTGATATATATATCCAAAAAAAATAATAATATTAAATCTACAGGGTGGGCCATTTATATGGATACATCACACATCAAACTTATTGGGAATTTCACAAGAAAAACAATGGTGTGCTTGGTTTTAACGTAACTTTATTCTTTCATGAGTTATTTACAAGTTTCTGACCACTTATAATGTGCTACAGACAGGACGTTAATATCACCAACCATTCCCATTTTATTAAGGTGTATCCATATAAATGGCCCACCCTGTATATTGCAATCTAATGGCTGAATTACGCAAAGACACAAAAGCTCTTCCAGAAGCGTGTCTGCATGCTTTCAGCGAAGGTTGGTCTGATCTATTTAAATCTTTTTATTGGGATCAAAGTGGGAGATAAAAAAGACAAACGTTTTGGCCAGGCGCGATTTGTTGTTGTTGTTGTTGTTATTATTATTATTATTATTTTAAATCTACTTAAGTGCAAATAAAAGAAAATACCCTCATTGGCCCATTAGAAACATTAAAGGAGGTTGCAGAGCGTCTGACAAAATGAATGTGTTGTATTGTAGAATGCACGCTCAGCACCGCCGAGAGTTCGTGCAAAGTAAAATGCGCATGCACATTCAAAACCGACTTTAAAAACCCACGTTTTGAAAGCCACTCCCTGATGTGCTCAAATTAGGCTACATATCGAGGCTGTTATTAGTATGTAGGCTATAACAGGTTGTCTATGGCTCTGTATCATGCTTGAAAAAAATGGTCTCTATATTTTCACTGTATTGATATTTTGAGAGAGTAGCCTACTTTGATTATGGCTGCACTTATTGTTTGCACTTAAAAAGACTGTGTTGTTTATTTTTGTTATGTATACTGTTTTTTATTTTTTTTATTTCTGCAGTTCCCGGATGTGCAATGCCGGATTTTCTGCCGAGTTTGAACCACTGAATTTGTGGAAGCGAATTTGGAAAGTGAAATAAAATGGACTGAAATTAGCCTCTCTAATATTATTCACTGTATTTTTAAACAGATTGAATACTTTGGAAGTGAATTCTGAAAGTTGAATATTAATCATTAATCAATATTAATGTGTTAAAGTGTAATTTTGACACTGTAGAAGATCTGAGGATAAAGAAAATCATAATTTCATCAATTAAATTAGTGCTGATCCATGTATCGTCAGCACACTGTTCCTTCTCAGTTCTAAAAAAATTATAAATGATAAATATAATGGATTTTAATAAATGATTTATAATGGCTAAACAATCAGTTTTCTCTGTCTCGCTCTCTTTCACTCTGTGTGTGTTTTTCTTCTCTAGGAGCAGCAGGTAGACATAGCCCACTATTTGATCGTCCTGACAGTAAGTAAATAAAGCACTGGCAGTGATATTAACATTGCTGTTTGTGTTAAATCTGTTTGTTCTGTAAAATAGTCAATATGAAATACTTAAGTGATGATCTGTGCTCTTTTTCAGCGAGTGATCTGAG
Organism: Labeo catla; assembly: GCA_012976165.1. Taxonomy (NCBI): domain Eukaryota; kingdom Metazoa; phylum Chordata; class Actinopteri; order Cypriniformes; family Cyprinidae; genus Labeo; species Labeo catla. Next base: position 52,720 of record VONZ01000394.1, on the reverse strand, counting down.
GATTGTTCTGATAGGAAAGAATGGATCAGAAAACAGACGAGTGGGAAACACCATACTGGGTAGAGCAGCGTTTGACAGTGAAGCTCCATATTATTTACGGGAATGATGACAGATTGAGTGAGAGAGTGTGTGTCTCTGTCTGCTCCAGGACCTCATGTGTTTGTCCTCGTACTGCAGCATAGTAATTTCAACGAGAATGACAGACACAGAGTGAAATATGTGCTGAACCTCTTCAGTTACCAGGCCATGAAACACACTATAGTGCTGACTACTGATGATGAGCCACGTGGATCAACATTTGCATCTAAAAATAACTCTATTCTTGGTTTATTAAAGGAGTGTGGAGGAGGACATCTGAAGTTTAATACAATAAGCACAGGATGGCGCTTTGAGATGTTCAGAAGGACAAAAGAGATACTCAAGAAAGAATGTAAAGAATTTCTCATTTGTGATGTGTATGAGGATGAAGGTGATGGATCATCAGTGGATGAAGATCTGAGCAGATCTGGAGCTTCAGTCAGAGGAGACAAGAAAGAGAAGAAGAATTCTGATCTCAAAGAGAACACAAAAATAGGATGTGATGGAGGAGGTTTGTCAAACATTTTCTTTCTGGGTAATACCTCAAAAAATATGATCATGAACTACTGTTTTGTCCATTAATAGTTACATTGTCTTAGAGAGTGTTTATTTGGTAAATTCATCCCACTTTTGAAGTGTTTAAATGCTAATAGGCAGTCATGGCTTAATGGTTAGAGAGTCAGACTTGTAACTCAAGGGTTGTGGGTTTGAGTCTTGGTACTGGCAGGGATTGTAGAGGTGAGACACTTGAGCAAAGCTCCAAATGCCCACTACTCTTAGTTTGTTTTTACAGTGTGTGTGCACTTGGATGGGTGAAATGCAGAATTCTGAGTATGGGACACCATACTTGGCCACACGAAATGTCCTTTCCCTCCTTAATTGTCAGTTTTGTGTGAACTATTTCTCTAAAGGCTGTCGGAGCAGACAGTCTGTATGTTGTTATAGATCCATACATCACCCAAACCTTCAGTTTATCAAGGAATGTACTGCAATCTAATTATATTCTAATTAATGTTTTCAGTGACGACTACTGGAAAAGCAAAGCTGAACATTGTACTGTGTGGAAATGATTCAACACTCAAGAACTCAGTGTCTAAAATCTTTAGAGGCAAAACGAGTGAACCTCAGAAAGAGATGAGTAAAGCATGTCGGAAGAGAGAGGGAACGATTCATGGACGGCAGATCAGTGTAATAGAGCTTCCAGTTCTCACTCGACTCTCAGAGGAGGAAGTGATGCTGGAAATTTTCCACTGTTTGTCTCTCTGTGATCCTGGAGTTCATCTTTTCATCCTCGTTACTCCTGTTACTCCACTTACTAATGAAGACAAAGCAGAAATGGAGAAGATTAAAGAAATATTTTACTCACAAGAACACTTTATGGTGCTTTTCATTACTGAACTCACTGTTGACAAAAGTGTGTCAGATATTGTAGAATCCACAGAATCTCAGAGTGTTGTGAGTCTCTATGGGAGTTGGTATTTTGTGATGGGGTTACAGGACCAGAAGAACACTGAAAAGATCTTAAAGATTCTAGATGTTATAAACAGCATGAAGACTGAACCCTATTCTCTTCAGACGTATATAAGAGCTCCAGAGAAAGGAGTCAGACATGAACTAGAGAAGAAACTTAGAGTGAGAGACAATGAAATCAAAGAGGAGAAGATCAAGACACTGGGTGAGTACCATTTATTGTTCTGAATAAAGAATTTTTAGGAGGATAAAGTAATAAGCTTACAGGTTATTTGCAGCTCAGTACATCTATACTGGGTAAACCATGCATGGATAAATACCTTTTTATACATGAGCTACCTATTTGAGAAAAAAAAGTACTCAAAACTCTTGCACCTCTTTTGAAATCACTACTCAACTTGTGCCCAGATTTTACCCCATGTTTTAAAGTCTGTTGAGCTTTTAAAAGTCATATAGTTTATTCCAGCCTTAAGTAACTTACTTCCCTCATTCTGATGCTCTGCTACCTCTACTGCCAGTTTTTGCTCCTGCATTTAGAATATAGAATGTAAGGTCATTGGGATTCAACTTTTTAAATTAAAACCACATTGTTAAACTAGTTTATTCATTTGACACAGAGGGTGTGAAGCTGAATCTGGTTGTTTGTGGGAGTAACAGAGAATTAAGATCTTTCATATCAAACCTGATCCTGAATCAGAGCGAGAGAAGATCAGAGCTCAGCTCAGAGTGTGTGAGGAGAGACGTGGAGCTTCATGGACGTCTGATCAGTCTGGTGGAGCTTCCAGCTCTGTTCAACACTCAGCTCTCAGAGGAGGAAGTGATGCGTCAGACTCACCGCTGTGTGTCTCTCTGTCATCCTGGAGTTCATGTTTTCATCATCATCATTCCTGATGCTCCACTTAATAATGAAGACAAAGCAGAAACAGAGGAGATCCAGAGGATATTCAGCTCAAGAATCAACAAACACATCATGATCCTCATAAAGCAGAATTCAGAGCATCAGACAGAAAAACTAAATGAAGAAACACAGTCTGTCATTCAGAGTTTTGGAGGACGACATAATTTCATTGACCTGAACACACAAGTGTCTGTGTTGATGGAGAAACTGGAGCAGATGGTTGAGGAAAATAATGGTGTTTGTTTCTCCACAGAGACATTGATGGAGGCACAGATGGAAAAACTGCGGACATTTTAAGAAATGAAGAGGAAAGTCTATTCATTGGAGAATTTTTTCTTGTCACAAGGTAATGCTCTGCAGGCATTAAACACTTTTCATGGTTAAAGTATACACAGGTACAGTATTTGAGATTAAAAAAAATAACATTATTTGCAAACAAAATAATTAGCACATGATGCTGCATTATAAATTCTATACAGAATGAATTATATTCTCTGAAGATCTTCATAATTCACCATATTTACTTGAAGTTGGTGGGCAAATGGGCAAAGCACTGTATTGTTTTTAGGGCTCAAGCCACTAGAGTGCCCTATTATTCTTCTAAGGGTTATTATTAGAGCCCAAGCCCATGGGGTGAAGGGCCCTGTTGATTTCCTTAGGATTCTTCTTATTATTTTTTTGTCAAGGTTTTTGGGGCCCTTAACATCCTCAAAAACTCTTGAAAATTGGTACACACCTTGGAATACGCCACCATTAGAGCCGGGCAGAGACTGTTACATGGGTGTGGCAGAGGGGCTCTACAGCATCGCCTAGAATGTTGTGGTCCATATATCATACATATTTGCCTGTATGAAATTCGGTACACATACAGATCTCATCAAGCTGAACAACTTTTGCACTGCATGTCGTTAGCTCCACCCAACAGGAGGTCAGCTATTCTAGGTTTTGTGAAATATGCATGCTTTGGAATTTGAAATACTGTCCTAGTGTTTTCCTCCAATTGCCACCAAACTTGGTTAACATGATATCAAGACATTAAGGATGTTAAATTGTGAAGGGATTTTTGATATCTCAAACAGTTTGGCCATGTTGAGGCAACATATTTATGGCAAGAAATTTGATACATGAAGTGTTTTCCACATACAGTGTCTGATTTTCAAACTTTAGCAGTTTGTTCGTTGGATAAAGTGATAGATGCGACTATTATGAGTCAAAGTTATAGTGCCACCAACTGGCAGCAGGAAGTGTCTCTTTTAAAAATGTTTTGAATTTACCTGATTTAAATTTGAAAATTTTAACTGATTTGCTTCAAATTTCCATCAGATTGTCAAAACAGATGCAACCTGCAGAAGGATTATTGATATCTTAAATACTATTACCATGCCAAAACATTGAGGAACCTAAATTGTAAATGGATTTTGGATATCTTGAATGGTGTTGCCATGGTGATTTATTAAATTAACAGCTAAAAAGGAAACATATCTTTATATTTGAATTTTCTTATATCTTAGTTATTATCCAAACACTTCAAATCTTTCATATGAAGAACAAGTCATTCTGAGGAAACATGGTTAGTTTCATAAGTTTACAATACTCTATAGCTAACAGAAAATTAAAAATTAGACATTTCAGCTGACAGATGAAGGCTGTAATACTAAGGTTGTCCTCCAGGATAAGAAATCATTTAAGCCTAATCCTCTTTGTTCTCTGTTTGCAATAGTTAGATTCATAAATAGAATATGTACTGTGTTGGTAATATAGATTTATGTAATTTCACAGATGCTTATTGACCATTAAAATAAATTAAAAATGCTTACGTATCATTTAAAGTTTTGGTAACACTTTACAATAAGTAAACTTATATAATGAATGAATGTTAACAGCTGAAACTGAAAGTGTTATAAAAGTTTTGTATGTTATATGTCACACTCTCTTTCACTGCTGTGTGCTGACCATAACAACCAGACTACTAAACAATAAATTATATGGTATTTATTTCTATGTGAAATAATGTATTACATAAATAATGTAGAAATAATGTATTATGGAAAATCACATTGTATTGTGTTTTTCAAGTAATGCAATATGTGTATGGTAAAAATATGAAGAATATTACTGGTTAAAATAAATAAATAAAACCAAATGTAATATATACTGTAGTAACCACTAGATGGCTGTCTAAGTCTATTTTTTTTTTTTTTTTTTGTTTTTAAATGGTTTGTGAAAAACTTTCTGCTGAGAACTGTTTTCAAATATAGTAGTCAACATTTGAAGTGGATCAAAACCTTTCATCAAAATTGTCCGAAAACCAAAACAATACCCGTTCTTGTCTTAGGACAGCTTTGAACTTTTTTGATCCACTTCAAATGTTGTCTACTGTATAATGACTTGGTTTTATTAGGGATTGCATTTACATATATATGTAGCCATAATCAGACTTACTATTGGTCACAATTTAGATTTTATTTTATTTTTTAGTTATTTATTTTTTTTAATGCTGTTGAATATTCTGGCTCAACTAACCTGTAAATAGTCTTCAGCTGAGCAGCTGATTTCATGCTACCTCTCTCTCTCTCTGTGTGTGTGTGTGTGTGTGTGTGTGTGTGCACATGTGAGAGAGAGTCTGTTTTACACTCTTGATGGTTTAAAGGTATATTATTTTATATCTGTGATTTTAACTGCATTACAGCTTAAGAAATCTCATAGAGTTTAAGAAATCTGTAAGTTTTAGGGACAAAAATAATCATAGAACTAGTTCATTTGTAGGGCACTGACAACATCATTTTATATAATTAGGATAATAATTATATTAATAACAACATAAAAAGACCTGTAGATACATGTGCATGTGGACTTATACATTTTTGTGCTGCAAAGAATAATTTGACATTCACTTGATATTGATATATCACAATGACATCCTATGACATCACATTCATCTGAATTTACATGATCTCAAGGATGTGACTGTTGTGTTTTTCAGAGTGGCAACAGCTGGCTGCAGTACATATGGTAAATTTAAAGGCTAACTATGTACCTTTTTGTTAAGAATTCATAAAATGTAAATAATGAGTCAATACACTAACAGTCCTTCTTCCAAAACATTGGCTTTGCTTTTCAGAGATGTCGAGAACTGAGGGATTGAAATGTAAAAGCAAGATGGCGGAGAAGGCATTTTTATTACTCAGTAGGGGAGTAATTTATTTTATTGAACAGATAAACTACCATTATGTAGCTCTCTGACTGAGTTCATTGTAAAGCAGTATCAATTGTGAATTTATTTCATTATGGGTTTATATTGTCACGGTCATGGTTTTTTTTTTTTAGTTTAATTTTCATGGACTTTTAGTTTGTATTCATCACTTTCCTGCTTCCTTTGTTCTAGTTTTCCACCACTCATCAGTTAACATGGACATTCATTAATGATCACACCGGCCTGTAATTCAGTTAACATCTTGACTCTTTAAGTTCCTCTTCAGTGTTCAGCTGTAAGGGATTGTTTCATAGGTCGCACACTGTTTCATAGGTTGGCTTACTGTTTAGATTAGTTTCTGTTGGTTTCTTTAATAACCTGTGTTCTTTTATTTACTTTTGGAAACTTCATCATCTTTGGAAATAAACGTTACTGTAACGACAAGGGGTGAGAATCCATTCAAAGAGTTTTAATGAAACAGCAGGCAGAAAACAGAGTAGAAACGGTAACAGAGGAATCAGTCACACCTCATGAGATGGCTCCCTCCTGTAGTGAGTGGGTACAGACGGAGATACAAATATGTGACCCTGGACCACAAAACCAGTCTTAAGTCACTGGGGTTTATTTGTAGCAATAGCCAAAAATACAGGGTCAAAATTACTGATTTTTCTTTTATGGCAAAAATCTTTAGGAAATTAAGTAAAGATCATGTTCCTTTAAGATATTTTGTACAATTACTCCTGTAAATGTATGAAAACTTAATTTGATTAGTAATATACATTAAGAACATTATTTGAAGAACTTTAAAGGTGATTTTCTCAATATTTAGATATTTTTTTATTTTTAATTATTTAATATTTATTTTTTGCACCTCAGATTCCTGATTTTTAAATAGTTGCATCTCAGCCAAATATTGTCCTATCCTAACAAACTATACATCAATGAAAAGCTTATTTATTCATCACATGATGTATACATTTTGAAATGACCCTTACGACTGGTTTTGTGATCCAGGGACACATATGAGAGTACCCAGACTCCCCTTGAAAAGGGGTGGCCTGAGTCTAGTGAGGACGGCCACGTGGTCTGAATGATCGGGTGGCTGGCATGAAATTCATTGATGAAAGTGCAAGATGTCATCAGCCGCTACCCAAGAACACTCCTCAGGTCTGTCTACCAGTTCATGATCTGCATTTCAAAAACCCAATTATTACCTGTTATCACACAGAATAACTGAGACTAGAGCAAACACAGTTTAAGTGCATTTATGCAGGTTTTATTTGTGACATTAAAATCTCTGGTTTGAACAAAACCTCTAAAATCTAAATAAAAAAAACTGTTATATCACATCACGATTAGAGCAATCGCGTCCCTTCAGAGGACTTGGATGAGACAACTCAGTTCATATGTATGATGCTTTTGTGATGCTTTTATGAACATTAATCTGTTTAGATGGACACAAATCCTTCAGGTTTCATAAAATATCTGTGTTAGTTTCTAAGATGACTGCTAGTCTTAAAGGGTTTTGAACAACATCGTGGTAAGTAATTGTTGACAGGGTTGTAAATTTTTGGGTGAACTATTAAACAGAAAATTAAGTGTTACAGGTTTATTTTTACCCAGCTTATTTAAGTGTCTAGTATTGAGCACTGTAGACGCTGATTGAACTGTAGAGTGTTTTCTCTTCACATATGGGCAAGTTTTATTTCTGTTTTGATGTACTGTAGGCTACCCTGTGATTTTATTTTTTTTTTATTTTTTTTTTTTTTCCCACATGTGCACCATTTTTTTTCATGTGCTAACAAAGTGAAATGTAATTTAAATAGGTGGGTGGGGGAACGGACCAAAATTCCAGCTCGAAGCCAGTAATGAAGTGCAAGATGTAAGTAGCTAAACCAAATATTTCCTATTTGACCTCTGGTTTACGATAGAAATGTTAAACGACCGACAGAAATATGCAGGGATGTAAACTAATAGATTTTGTCTAATTTCACTATTTAGATTTATGTACATGATTAGGCTAATGTACTATTTTGTGTTTGTCAATGTGACGAGGCAAGGGACATTAACAAATTTGTTTTTATCATATAGGATTAGTAAAATGAGTGCACATATTGTGAATAAATCTTATAAACTCAGTTATCACTTGTCTAAAATGATTAAACATGAATATCAGCTGACCGAATATTTACATTCTTCACACAGACCACAATGAAAAGACTGTATCAGTCAAAGCTAAGCTTTGGGAAGGGAATACAGGGAAGGAGAAGGAGAGATGGTGATGGAGATGAGAAGAAGTGCAGGTAGGCCTAAGTATGGGATTATTATTACAATCATGGTATTCCTAATTACCACATAGATTTGTCTTTGTTAATTGCTGTGGAAACTGTACGCTCCAAAATATATTTTTGTAAATACAGCTGGTCTGTTTTAACAAAAGAAATTCCAAGAATGCTGATATTTCACTATTTCACCAATATAAGGCATCACATAAATTCTAACAATCACCACATCCAAGTGTGTGTATGAGGTGTGGGACAAACCGGGTCTGATAAGAAAAAACGTTACATATATTAAACAAGTTGTATATCATTTCTATGATTTTTGATGAAATGAGGATTTTGAATAATGAAAATGACATTGTATCTGCTTATTCATCAGAACACTTAAAGAAGAAACCTTCCCTATCTTATTTCTGTTTTAAAGAAAGAAAATGAATGGATGCAAAAAGTTTCATTTCAAAAGTTCGCTGATTAGTTATTGTTTCAGATTTTATTTCAAGGTGTTGCTGTTAAAATGGCTTTAGGTAAGAATCAAATTAGATACAAATATTTGCAGCAACGTTTTCTCAATGACAGTATTTTTTTTTTATGAAATATTAGGCAACTTCGTTTATTGTGTTTGGTTTATTAAATTATATTTCACTGCAGTCTAACACATATTTAGAAGTGGAACTGAACTTTTTAACTAAACTTATGTGTGAGGCTAACTCTATTAATCTGTTTTCTTTCCACTGATTTTATTTTTATGGAGGCTATAGAGCATTATATATGAGTCGAAGTTTAATTTCAACACATTGTAGATATTCTAAAGATAAGGAAAATCATAATTAAGGAAAATTATAAAACCACAAACACCAGTTTGTGTTGATCTGTGTATCATCAGCACACTGTTCTGTACCCGGTTCCAATTAATAATTGCAAACATTTTGAAGTCACAGCTTTTCAGAGCACAAATTAATGCCAATTTATAATAATTAAATCATCTGTTCTCTCTCTGTATTTGATTTATTTATTTATTTATTTATTTTTATTTTCACAAACAGCAAAATGTAGAAGTCTGGAATCTGACCATCCTTACAGTAAGTAAATGAAATCACAAGTGTGTTCCTTCTATGAAACCAGATGGGTAAATCTCTTAAATAGTATAAAAGTTCTGTGACTAATATTAACATTGCACAATGTTGTTCAAGTATTAGTGCACACCATAAATGCTTTCAATGTTTATTCACTGTTCTAAATGTTCTAAAATCATATGCTGCGTTTCATATTGCAATAATAATAATAATAATAATAATAAACTGTATAAATCTTGTATTCCTGTACATTCCTTTAAATCCTGTGTTCCAAAACTCCTGAAACAATTTGCATTAAGTTTGTGAAAAATAACATTTTGTCCAAAGTTTAGAAAATGTTTGCGATTATCATGATTATTAAATCATGAAGACCAAGGCCATAATAGGAAAAATAAACAAACATGTGTCTGGGATTTCTGCCAATATCTTACTATCAATAAAATGTACAAACAAATGCATCTAGTTACAGTATCAACACGGCAGATAAAACGTAACAGTTTCATGCAAAACACAAAGACTATACCGGACAATGAGCATATGCAATCCAAGGCTTTAAATACACAAGACATAATGAAGAATTAGACTTGACAGAAGTGAAGAAATGGAAACAGGAAACAGTAATGAGGACAAAGGAAAAGAGGAACACACAAACCAAAAGTCCATTGTTCTGTTCAACACCCTGCAACACCCTACCTTTTTGGCTCCCGCTTTTTTTTCTTTTTTTTTTAGTTTTTTGTGTGTGTGTGTGTGTTTTTAAACCAAATACTAAAGTTAGGGGAACATTCTTTTAAGGTTATATCTTTTGTAACCATAAAATAATGTTCCTAAATGTTGCATGGTGGTTATTATTAAATAACCTAAAAACAACTTACAGTTCCCCAATGGTTGTATAACCTAAAAATAATGTATACACAACGTTTCCTAATGGATATTCTTAGGTTATTTTTATAAACCTATAAAACTATCTTTCCAATAATAATGCTGCAGATATTTTTGTGTAATGACTGATACAGGGCCCTAAAAATCGTTTAATGTAGAATTTATTAAAATACAGAAATTCGATCAATCAAAACACATTTTCAATGATAATATTAAGCCAGGGTTAAGCATAGAGTGATAACAGAAATCATAAATTTGTGGGTTTGTTTCATCTTCATTTACTGCGTGCCTCTGATCTGCATGCACTTCTTTTACATGCCTTCAAAAGAAAGCTGCACCTGCAGAATTTTAAAAATGAACCATTGTTTCCTTTTACTGGCTGACTGACTTGCTCATTTATTGATCTCTTTATTGAATGATTAGAAATTATTGTAGGTATAAGGGTAAATAAGGTTTCTGAGGAATTTGACATGCCTAACTGAAGATTTGTTTTATTTTATATTAATAAACATTAACTTCAGATACCAGTCAGCAATCGCAGGTATTTCTGTCAAATAAAAACATTTGTGTTCATATAAAATAACTTGGAAAAAAAGTGTCAGGGCACTGGTGTCAAGTAGATACATTTCATATTTTTGTATGGTTACATTATACTTGTCCGCGATCTTGTGGGTTTCGCATCAAATACATGGTAACAATAACTTCAGATACCAGTCAGCGATAGCAGGCAGTTTCTGTCAAATAAAAACATTTTCTGTTCATATAAAATAACTTGGAATAAAAGTGTAAGGGCATTGGTGTCAAATAAATACATTTCATATTTTTGTACGTTTACATTATACGTGTCAGCGATCTTGTGGGTTTCGCATCAATTTACATTTTATATTAATAAACATTAACTGCAGATACCAGTCAGCAATCGCAGGCAGTTTCTGTCAAATAAATACATTTTCAATGACTACTTTCAAATTAACCAACTCATATGAAAAGAGTAAATCATACAGAACAAAGTGTTTTGAAAATGTAAAAATGCAAAAAGTTTTCTGGGGTAGGGTTTGGGTAAAAAGATATACAGCTTGTACAGTAGAAAACCATTAGGCCTATGGAAGGAACCCATAAAACATGGAAACCAGTGTGTGTCTGTGCTCTTTTTCAGTGAGATATCTGAGGATTGTTCTGCTGGGGAAGAATGGATCAGTCAACTGCCTAGTAGGAAACGCTATACTGGGTGCAGACGCATTTCAGAGTGAATCTGCATCTAATTCAAAGCAGCACAGTAAGAGAATTAGTGGAGCTGTGGAGGGGAGACACATCACAGTCATTAAAACTCCTCATCTGCTCCAGCCAAATCTCCCACACCATCTCCTAATACAGGGAGTGAGAGAATGTGCTTCTCTGGCTGCTCCAGGACCTCATGTGATCGCACTCATACTGCAGAATAAGGACTTCAACAAGGAGGACAAACAGAGAGTGAAAACTGTGCTGAACCTCTTCAGCAAGCAAGCCATGAAACACACTATAGTGCTGACTACTGATGAAGAGACTCGCAGATCAATATTCGCTTCTAGGAATAACGTCATTCATAATTTAATAAAGGAGTGTGGAGGAAGACATTTTAGGTTTGATACAGTAAACCCAGGATGGCGCTCTGATATGTTCAGAAGGATAGAGAAGATGCTCAAGGAAGAACACAATGAATATCTCATCTGCAGCATGTATGAGGATGGAGGTGATAGATTTTGATCCTGTAATAGTTACAGTGTTGTAGAGACAGAGAAAAATGAGAACTACTGTGTGACTTGAAGTACTGTTTTTTTTTTGTTTTGTTTTTTTGTTTTTTTTTACTAATGCATTTTGTTTTGGTTTAAAAAACTACTTTTTTACAATTTTTGTCTCAATTCCCTGTTTATGAATAGGGAATTAAGACATTGTCAAGTTAGTCTTCAGTTTATAATAAATATCGCAATCTAATCATACTGAACATTAAAATATTTATTTGATGTTTCAGGAAGTGTACATTTGATACTTAAAGCTGATCTGAGTCTACTGTCTCTAAATATTGTTTCAGTGACGACTACTGGAAAAGCAAAGCTGAACTTTGTGCTGTGTGGAAATGATTCAACACTCAAGAGCTCAGTGTCTAGAATGTTTAGAGGGGCAATGATTAAACCAATGAATAAACTTTTACCTCAGGAAGAGATGAGTAAAGTGTGTCAGAAGAGAGAGGGAACGATTCATGGACGACAGATCAGTGTACTAGAGCTTCCAGCTCTCACTCAGCTCTCAGAGGAGGAAATGATGCAGGAGACTTACCGCTGTCTGTTTCTCTGTGATCCTGGAGTTCATCATTTCATCCTTGTTACTCCTGTCAGTCCACTTACTAATGAAGACAAAGCAGAAATGGAGAGGATTAAAATAATATTTAATTCTAATGAGCACTTCATGGTGCTTTTCATTACTGAACTCACTGTTAACCAAAGTGTGATAGATTTTGTAGAATCCACAGAATCTCAGAGTGTTGTGAGTCTCTATGGGAGTTGGTACGATGTGATAGGCTTAAAGGACCAGAGAAACTCCAGATAGATTTCAGACCTGTTTGATTACATAGAGAGCATGAAGACTGAACCCTATTCTCTTCAGACATATATGAGAGCTCCAGAGAGGAGAGTCAGACGTGAACTAGAGGAGAAACTGAGAGTGAGAGACAATGAAATCAAAGAATTACAGAAGAAGATCAAGACGTTGGGTAAGTAGATTCATTTATTAATCTGGAAAAAAAGACACTTTGTAAAAACAACACAGTTTTGTGAACAAAGTTGCAACTAAATGACTGGCTAAAGTCTGTAATCTCTAGACAGCATCAGAACCTGAAGACTGGAACACTACACTACACAACATTTGGCCAGTATTTTAAGTCATGTAGTGTATTTCAGCCTTAAGTAACATACTTTCATTTGTTGTGATGCTTTGCTACCTCTACTAACATTTTTAGCTCCTGCATTTTTCTTTATACCTTCAGTCTTTTTTACAAAAATAATGTCAGCGCAGTTCATGTCAGGAACCATTATTTGTAGATCCAAATAATACCTTTCTAGGAAGTCTTTTTAGGTCTTATTTTTTCAACTTAAGTGTTTCCAGAACCTAAAAATAACTTATACAGAACGTTCCCTAATGGTTATTTTTGGGGTGTTATTTTTTTTAGCCATGTACACTAAAGTTCCAGCGCTGTGCACTTGCGTAATTAGAAAATGAATGGTTGTTTTGTTTTTACTGGCTGACTGAATATTTACTTTTAAAAACAGTTTTTCTCAATCACTTTGCCACATTTTTTGAAACCATCTTAACATTCTCTAAACTGTAAGTGCAATTTTCACAGCTGTTTGCATGCACTGTTCACTTGCAGAAAGCAAGCTTGAGGTGCAGAGCCAGTGGTTGTTTTATAGGCAAACATCAATGCCTTGAATTTAATGCAAGAAGTTATTGGTAGCCTGTGCAAGTTGATGAACAGAGGTGTGACGTGTTCTTTTTGGCTCATTAAAGACTACTCTGGCCCCCACATTAGTTGAAGAGGTTTGATAAAACTGGCTGGAAGACCTATGTTGCAATAGTCCAGCCTGGATAGAACAAGAGCTTCAACAAGAAGTTGTGTAGCATGTTCCGATAGAAAGGGCCTGATTGTCCTAATGTTGTATTAAGCAAATCGGCAGGACCTGGCGGATTTAGCAATGTGGTCTGGGAAATTCAGCTGATCAAGGATTTATGGTTGATGTGCCTAGCTGGATGTTGAAGTTGTAATGAAGTGATGGGTCTGCTGAAACCACAAACAGTTCTGTCCTGGCAAGATTAAGTTGAAGGTGATGGTTCTCGAAACATCAGGAAGGAATGAGAAGTAGATTTGAGTGTCATCAGATTAGCTGTGATATAAAATCCATGTTACTAAATGACAGAACCTAGTGATGCCATGTAGTTCTTGGTCCAAGAACTGAGCCCTGAGGCAACCCAGTAGCTAGATGTTGTAACTCGGACATCTCACCCCTCCAAGATACCTTGAAGGACATATCTGAGAGGTAAGACTCAAAGCACTGGAGTGCGGTTCCTGAGATTCCCTTTACCAAAAGGGTTTGACAGGAGTATCTGGTGGTTAACCGTATCAAAAGCAGCGGACAGATCCAGCAAAATAAGTATTGAAGATTTGGAAGCCGTTCTTATTACTATTAGGGCTTCAACAACTGAGAGACAGGCCGTCTTCGTTGAATGTCCACTTCTGAGGACAGACTTATTGCTGTCCAGGAGGTTTTTCTATGTGAGAAAGGCAGAGACTTGGTTGAACACAACTTGTTCAGGTGTTTTTGCAATAAGTGGAAGAAGGGAAACCAGTCTGCAGTTCTCTAAAAGTGCTGGGTTAGGTAGTTTGTTATATGTAGGTGGGTAGTTCTAAGTAGTTATGTTATATGAGACTGTTTAAATGCTGATGGAAAAACACCAGTGTGAAGAGATGTGTTAATGATGTGTGTGAGAGCAGGTATAACTGAAGAAGAAATAGCTAGAAGGAGATGCGATGGAATAAGATGAAGTGGACAAGTAGTAGGATAAAAGGAAAGGATGAGTTTGGAGACCTCTGCCTCAGAGAGTGGAGAAAAGGATATGAGTGAGTGTATATGTATGCTGCTAAGATGTGTTTGACAGGTTTTGGTGTGGAGAATTGTGCACTTATGGTTGTAATTTTACTAATGAAGAATGTGATAAAGTTGTCCGCTGTTACAGTTCATGAAGGAGGGGGAGAATGAAAAGGGGGAAGATGAAACCATAGCAAATAGCTCAAGATCAGTGGAGCAGTGTTGTGTATAAATAAGGTCCAGTTGGTTACCTAATTTGTTAGTAGCTGCTTGAGATCAAAAGAGGCAAGCAGAGTGTGAAAGTCTGCAGCCTGAGGTTTATGTAGGTGGACATTTAAGTCTCCAAGGATAACTAGAGAAGTATCATATTCAGGGAAGTTTGAGTGTAACACATCTAACTCATCCAAGAAGGTAACTAGTGGACCTGGGGGTCGAAAAACAATTATAAAATTGGTTTTAAGAGGGTGGGTAATGGTAATGGAATGTGAAACAAGTTGTAGTAAAGAGGATGAATAAAAAGCAATACTTATGTCGCTTGTCTGAGTCCTTGCTCAGTGGAGTCATGCATGTAGAGTCGCTGTCTTTATACTGCCATGGTGTACTAACCTCTCTTATACCCATCTGACAAACTGTACTTAAATTCAGCTAAACAAGCTTTACTTTTTATCACAACAAAGTGCATGACACTAAGAACCGTGATACAGCATGAAACCAAACATGGCTTTAACACGTTAAAAACTAATGAGAAAAAAGATAAATAGACTTACAAGCTGCTTTTAACTTTCTCTGATTGACTGCTATGTATAGACTGTTTACTGTTTACACTGTTTAAGTCTTTTTGTTGGTGCTTGAACACACTTTACTGTTTAACACAACAAAGAGCAAAGCAAAGAATGTAACTGACTAAGGTATGCAATACACATTAATTTCTGTACAAATCTGTCACATGAAATGAAAATTCACTATTGTTGTTTTCATTTTTACATACTGTATTGTTTCCCTATCACCACCACCACACATTCATACTTGTTTTTCTGTTGCACTTCCACAGCAAGCAACTGTGATTTTTTTTTAAGTTTACACACAACACATTTCTAGAGATAAATGTACTGTACAAATATAAATGTTTTTATACAGCATTGCCATAGCTGCTGATCACAGCTTGTAAATGCTTTTTGTTGCCTGACCGCATTAATTGATGTGAATGCAGGATTATTTTATGACTAGTTTATTCTTTTGTCACAGTTCCAGAGGGTGTGAAGCTGAATCTGGTTGTGTGTGGGAGTAACAGAGAATTGAAATCCTTCATATCAAACCTGATCCTGAATCAGAGCGAGAGAAGATCAGAGCTCAGCTCAGAGTGTGTGAGGAGAGACGTGGAGCTTCATGGACGTCTGATCAGTCTGGTGGAGCTTCCAGCTCTGTTCAACACTCAGCTCTCAGAGGAGGAAGTGATGCGTCAGACTCACCACTGTGTGTCTCTCTGTCATCCTGGAGTTCATGTTTTCATCATCATCATTCCTGATGCTCCACTTAATAATGAGGACAAAGCAGAAATTGAGAAAATAAAGAGAATATTTAGCTCAAGAATCAACAAACACATCATGATCCTCATAAAGCAGAATTCAGAGCATCAGACAGCTGAACTGAATGAAGAAACACAGTCTGTCATTGAGAGTTTTGGAGGACGACATAATTTCTTTGACCTGAACACACAAGTGTCTGTGTTGATAGAGAAACTGGAGCAGATGGTTGAGAAAAATAGTGATTGCTTCTCCACAGAGACACTGTTTGATGCACAGATGGAAAAACTGCTGAAATCAGATGAAATGAAGAGGAAAATCCATCCATTAGAGACATGGTTTCAGTCACAAGGTAATGATCAGAAAATCTGAATGGATTAAACATACTCTTTATAATTGCTAAAGTCTACACAGATGTGTGAGAGAATAACATTATTTGCAGAGATCAGAAGAAATAGTACATGATGTCTCAGTATAAATTGCATACATCATTCTCTGATGATTTAAATAATTGACAATCTTCATTTGAAATGTAACTTTTCTTTGATCTATCATTAGACTCAAGAGAAAGAGAAGATGAATTGACGATTGTGCTGCTGGGAAAACCTGGAGTTGGAAAGAGTTCAACTGGAAACACCATCTTAGGAAGAAAAGCATTTAAAGCAGACATTTCTCAAACATCTGTTACTAAAGTGTGTCAGAGAGAGACAGCTGAAATTAATGGCAGACACATTACTGTGATCGACACTCCAGGACTGTTTGATACTAAACTGACTAAAGAGGAGATCCAGAAAGAAATCAGCAACTGCATCTCCATGATCCTGCCTGGACCACATGTGTTCCTCTTACTGATACCAGTGGGACGATTCACTGAAGAAGAGGAAAAATCAGTAAAGATCATTCAAGATACATTTGGTGAAAACTCATTAAAGTATATCATAGTGCTCTTCACCAGAGGAGACTTTCTGAAGAACAAAATCATTGAACAGTATCTGGGAGAACCTGGATCTACCCTTAAAAACCTGACTGAAGCATGTGGAAACAGATTTCTTGTGTTCAATAATGAGACTGGAGACCAAACACAGGTGACTGATCTACTGCAGAAGATAGACAACATGGTGAAAGCAAACGGAGGGAGTTACTACTCATGTAAGATGTTCAGAGAGATGGAAAGAGAAATACAAGAACAACAAAAGAACATACTGATGGAGAAAGTGAAACAACTGAACAGAGAAAAAGAAGAACTGATGAGCAATCATGAAGAAGAAAAAAAGAGGTTGATAATGAAAATGGAGGAAGATCATGACAAAGAGAGAAGGAGAAGAGAAGAAAAATATAAAAGAGACATTAAAGAAAGAGAGGAACAAGAGAGAGAGATACGAGAGGAGATAAAGAGAGAACGAGAGGAATGGGAGAAACAGAAACAACAGGAAAAACAAAGAAGAGAAGAAGCGGAGGAGAAATGGAGAAAGAAAGAACATGAAATGTGGGGTGAATATTATCAGAGACTTAAACAAGAGATAGACAGAATGAAGATGATGACGGAGGTAGAAAGACAGAATCATGATAAAGACAGAAAGAGAAGAGAAGAAGAGGATGAGAGAAAGAGAAAGAAAGAACAGGAAACATGGGATGAATATTACCAGAGACTTGAACAAGAGATAGAGAGAATGAACATGACAATGGAGGAGGAAAGAAAGAATCATTATAAAGAGAGAAAGAGAAGAGGACTTTAGAGAGAGAGAACAATATAAAAAAAGATACATTAATGACACTGAGAAACAAGGGAGAAATATGGGAGAGGAGCTGAAGAAAGAACAAGAGGAATAAGAGAAATGGAAACAACAGAAAAAACAAAATAGGAGAAGAAATGGAGAAATAAAGAAAATGTTCAGGCAATATGGGATGACTTAAATGAGAGAGAAAGTTCAAACATGAAGACGAGAGAGTTCAGATAAACCCGGAATACACTTAATAAATGCACTTAAGTTGCTTTTTTATGTATTTGCTATATTTTTTAATTGTACTAAATGCATATTAAATGTCTTATTTTGGAACAACTTTACATATGTTAAATGTAGAGGTCAACTAATTAATCGGATTTGCCGTTTGGTTATTGACGAAAATCCACACTAATTATTTTTCCCGGGTTTCATGTGTAAACTCCATTTTAATTTGATCTATCCAATAACAGTGTAAAGACTTCAATTAAGTAATAATTGTGTACAGTAAAAGGGGTAAAAAAATACATATCTTTTCTGCAGTGGAGATCAAAATTTGAGAACAATCTATAAATACTTGATTTTCTTTTTTCTGCTGAAAACATTTCCCAAACACACTCCCTCCTCCACCTTTCAGTGACTTCTTTACACACTGGGGGTTGAGTCTTTCCCCAGTTTAATGCCGAACGTAATGTTTTCCATCAGACCCAAATATATTAAACTTGCTCTAATCACTAAAGTTGAATGTTGGATGAGTTCTCATCTGTCTATGCAACATTGGTTCTTAGCAAAGGTGAGTGTAGCCTTTAGATTGTTTCTACTGATGAGAGGCTTCATCACTGCAGAGTGTGCTCTCAATCTGACTTCTCTTAAATGTGTCCAAACAGATCCTTAACTTGTTCAGCGCAGAACTGGCGAGCAATTCCCCATTGAGATTCTCCTCATTATGCTGCCTTCTCTTGCATTTGTCTTATGTGGATGACCAGCCTTCTTGGGGGACTTAAAAAAATCTGAGTTTGGTTCAGAGTTATTCTTCAAAATAACTGCAGAGACTTCAACATTGTATAAAATATATTAAAAATATATATATAAAACAGTGTCCTACTGTGAGATCCACAAAGAGCAGGATTCAGGAAAGGGTCCTTAAAGTTAAAGATGACCATGATATTGCCTAATTTCTAAAAAAAAAAATAATAATAAAAAATCCTGATAGAGTTGACGCGAATATCAAGTCACAACTTTGATTATTTTTTCTGTTTGTATTGTTTATGTTACAAATCTCTGCCTTTCCATTTAAATGTGTATATGTATATATGTATGTATATATATATATATATATATATGAAATAAAGAGGGCTTGTGTGTGTAGGACGTGTTTTGTCCCTTATCTCGGGAATTTGTGACATGCAATTGTATATAAATCCTTTGTTAATTTTAACCTTTAATTTTAGAATAATGTACTAGCGGTTCCCTATAGTTTACAGTATTAGTTGAGAGATTTTTTTCTTGAGAAAAATAAACATTTACTGTACATGATATATTGCAATCAAATTGCAAGCTTATGAATAGAAATCTAATTGTGTTTGTGCCGACGTTTGTGTCAATTCGCAGCCTTAACAAAGAAAAAAAGGTACCAGTCATTGTAGCCGTCTTTTGCTGAATTCTGAGGAGGACAGAAAACCTGGAAGAAGTCTCGAGTCCCATGGAGGAGCTCCGGAAGGATAAAAGGAGGAGCGACGACAGTGGAAGATGAGAGAGGACCAGGCCTGGACTTTATTTTGTGTTTTGTGTGTCGTCCGTGAGGGGCTGCCGCTTTACTTTTGTGTTTGTACAATTCACTTGTTGCAGCCCTACACTTGGGTTTGCTATATGGCCACAGGGCACAAAGTGTTGCTAATCCAGGCTTGTCTGAAGGTGGGGCACAGGATAGTTCTTGTCTTTTAAGTGTTTTTTCTTTCAGTTTTGATCTGAAGGTGTCGGTGTTGAAATGGAATCAGGTTCAGGTAAGAATCAAATTTGATACAAATATTTGCAGCAAAGTTTCCTCAATGATTTATGAAGTATTTATGAAATATTAGCCAACAGCAGACAGGTTTTTTTTTTTTGTTTAATTTATTAAATTTGATTTTACTGAGCTCATTTAAAAGTGACATGAAACACCAGGAAGAATCTAATACATAACAATACAACTACATCTACATAAAAGGCTACTTGTCACATAATTTTTGTAATTTTTCAATACGCACCAAATTTGTTATCTAGGCCTACTGCTTTATTCTTCCATTTTCTCAAAATAACAATTGTGTAGTCACAACTTCACAGCAGATGGAAGTAGTCCAGAATCTGATTGTCCTAATAGTAAGTAAATCACTGGCAGTGATATTAAGATGTCAGCTTGAAACATTTTTGTATTTCCTTTTATGAAACAATATTGGTAAAACTCTGAAATTATATAAAAGGTCTGTGAATAATATTATCATTACACAATATGCAGTGTTGTAACAGTTAAAGTATGGGAGTTATGTGCAACAGACTTCCGTATTCTGTAAAACAGGTTTCGTTGCTTCTAATTCAAGTGTTTTGTATGAACTCTCAACAATTGCCATGACTTGTTTTCTGGTTTGGTCAGGTGATGTTCGACATATACCCAATTAGTTCACTCAAAAATGAAAATGCTGTTATCACTTACTTATTGTCATGATGTCCTATGATCATATGTCCTTTTTCTTTTTTGTAAAACAAAACATCCTTTCATATTTACAGTGCTGCTTGAAAGTTTGTGAACCCTTTAGAATTTTCTATATTTAAAAGAAGAAGAAGAAAAAAAAAAAGTTCATAAATATGACCAAAAAGTTCATCAGATTTTCAAACAAGTTTTGAAAATTGACAAAGAGAATCCAATTAAACAAATGAGATGAAAATATATACTTTGTCATTTATTTATATGAAAAATTATCCAGCGTTAAATATTTGTGAGTTGCAAAAGTATGTGAATCTCTAGGATTAGCAGTTAATATGAAGGTGAAAATTAGAGTCCATCTGTTTGGAAGTGTTTTACGTCAATAGTTTTACGTCAGTTTATGC
Organism: Labeo catla; assembly: GCA_012976165.1. Classification (NCBI taxonomy): domain Eukaryota; kingdom Metazoa; phylum Chordata; class Actinopteri; order Cypriniformes; family Cyprinidae; genus Labeo; species Labeo catla. The sequence continues at coordinate 31,903 of VONZ01000394.1, read as the reverse complement.
CCTGTTTTATTTAAAGAACAGGGATCTATTAAAGTCTGATCATGTTTGTGAAAGTGAATCATGGCACAAACAAAGGAGATCTCTGAGGACCTCAGAAAAAGAGTTGTTGTTGCTCATCAGGCTGGAAAAGTTTACAAAACCATCTCTAAAGAGTCTGGACTTCACAAATCCACAGTCACACAGATTGTGTACAAATGAAGAAAACTCTAGACCACAGTTACCAGAAGTGGTCGACCAACAAAGATCACTCCAGAACAAGATGTATAATAATTTCAGAGGTTGCAAAGAACCCCAGGATAACTTCTGAGCAACTAAAGAACTCTGACATTGGTTAAGTTCATGAGTTCATCAGGAGAACAATGAACAACCATGGTGTGCATGGCAGGATTGCAAGGAGAAAGCAACAACTCTCCAAAAAACACTGCTGCCTGTCTGCAGTTTGATAAAGATCACGTGGACAAGTCAGAAGGCTATTGGAGAAATGTTTTGTGGACGGATGAGAAAAGTGTTATGTTTGGAGAAAGAAAAACACTGCATTCTAGCATAATAAGAACCTTATCTCATCTGTGAAACATGGTGGTGGTAGTATTATGGTTTGGGCCTGTTTTGCTGCAACTGGGCCAGGATCACTTGCCATCATTGATGGAACAATAATTTCTGAATTATACCAGCAAATTCTAAAGGAAAATGTCAGGACATCTGTCCATGAACTAAAATCTAAAGAGAAACTGGGTCATGCAGCAAGACAACGACCCCAAGCGCACAAGTCATTCTACCAAAAAATGGTTAAACAAGAACAAAGGTAATGTTTTGGAACGGCCGAGCCAAAGTCCGGACCTTAACCCAATTAAAATGTTGTGGAAGGACCTGAAGCAAGCAGTTCTTATGAGGAAACCCACCAACATCACAGGGTTCAAGTGTTTCTGTACTAAAGAATGGGCTAAAATTCCTACAAGCCATTGTGCAGGACTGATCAGCAGTTACAAAATATGTTACCTGCAGTTATTGCTTCAAAAGGGGTCACAACAGATACTGAAAGCAAAGGTTCACATACTTTTGCACCTTGCAAATATTTGACACTGGATAATTTTTCTTATTAACTAAATGACAAAGTATATTTTTGTCTTGTTTGTTTGATTGGATTTTCTTTGTCAACTTTAAGGACTTGTGTGAAAATCTGATGATGTTTTGTGTTATATTTATGCAGAAATATAGAAAATTCTAAAGGGTTCACAAACTTTCCAGCAGCACTCTATATTGCAAAAATGGACAGTGATTTTATGATCCAAAATTTGATGATACCACAGAAATTTGTGAAATATCGTCACATTATGTTGAAAAAAAAAAAAAAAAACATTATAAAACCCCATTCGAAAATCTCGAAAGAACCAGCAGTGTATTACTCTTCCGGGTGATGTCATAGTTCCCCCACTCTATACAGATGGATAAATCTTCAAAACATTTTTAAATACTCTCCACATATACAAGCAAACTCCCTGTCCTCTGCCAAGTGTACTATACTGAATAGTGTACTGAACCAGTATAAGGGGGCTGCATGGTGGTCACAGAGCAGAAGAGTTGTATTTAAAGTTAGAGAATAGAAAATACAATTTGTATAGTACAGTTTGTAAATCACTATAACATGTGTCTGTGTTTGTTTGTATGTCTGTGGTCTTTTTCAGTGAGTGATCTGAGGATTGTGCTGATAGGAAAGAATGGATCAGAAAACAATAGAGTGGGAAACACTATAATGGGCACAACAATGTTTCACGGTGAAGCTCTATCTTATTCACAGCAGCCCAGTGTGAAAACCAGTGCTGTTGTGGAGAATAGACTTGTCACAGTCATCAACACTCACCTGCTCCAACAGTTCCCACAGCATCAGATAATACAGGCAGTGAGAGACAGTGTGTATCGGTCTGCTCCAGGGCCTCATGCGATTGTACTCATACTGCAGTATAAGGACTTTAAAGATGAGGACAGACAGAGGGTGAAATATGTGCTGAACCTCTTAAGCGAGCAGGCCATTAAACATGCTATCGTGCTGACTACTGATGAAGAGCCACGCACATCCAAATTAACTTCTATGATATGGAATAATGCTATTCATGATTTAATAAAGGAGTGTGGAGGAGGACATCTTCCTTTTGATACAGGGAACACAGGATGGCGCTCTGAGTTGTTCAGAAGGACCAAGGAGATGCTTAAGGTAGAACACAAAGAATTCCTCATCTGTAACAAGTATGAGGATGAAGGTGGAACATCAGTTGATAAAGATCTGAGCAGATCTGGAGGTTCAATCAGAGGAGATGATGAAAAAGAGGATTCTGATCTCAAAGAGAGTACAAACACAGCAAGTGATGGAAGAGGTTTGTTAACGCATTTTTAAACTACTGTTTTGTCCTTTAATTGTTACAGTGTTGGGGAAAGTTACTTTTAAAAGTAATGTATTACAATATTGTGTTACTCCCTAAAAAAGTAACTAATTACATTACTTAGTTACTTCTTATGGAAAGTAATGTGTTATGTTACTTTTGCGTTACTTTTTAAATCTGGGCGGGGCTTGTTTGTTTGTTTTTAATATAAAAAGTTATATTTTTGTCAAATATAAAAAGCCTTTTTACACCAAAAACCTGAAGCTTCAGAACACAGAAGAAGAAAGTTCAACATTCTTCAGCAAAAAAGTTAGTTAACCATATTGGTATGGTTGAATTGAATCATTGTAGGCCAGAGGCAAGGACGCTGGTTAATAGAATGGGATTAAATACAAAAAAGGATAGTTGTATCTGAGTTGCATTCCATTGTTTTCATTGTGAAATCTATTAGACAACATCCTATTAGTGGTAAGCTGAGCTATAGGATTCGAATATAGGCATTTGATCAAATCAATAAAATTATATCCTAACTGTATTTTCTCTAAAACTGCAAAAAGAAAAGGCCATTCCACCCTATCAAACGCCTTTTCAGCGTCTAGGGATACAATAAAGGCAGATTCCTTGGTGAAATTTAAATGATCTATAATATTTAGAACTCTTCGAATATTGTCTGAGCCATACCTGGATTTCACAAAACCGGTTTGGTCTGGATTGACAATGTAAGGCAAAACATTTTCAAGCCGTCGAGCTAAGGACTTGGCTATAATTTTATAATCTACATTAAGTAGGCTAATTGGGTGATAAGATGAACAATTTGTTGGCTCTTTGTCTTTTTTCAGAAGCAGACTGATAATTGCCAATGACCAGGATTCAGGCGAAGAATTTGTCTCAAAAAGATTATTTATCACCTGCATTAAAATAGGGCAATGCTCAGGCCAAAACTGCTTATAAAGCTCTAATGGAAACCCATCTGGGCCAGGAGCTTTACCGGATGGCCTTGACTGAATGGCATGCCAGATTTCATCCCTGGTAAAAGGGGCATTTAAAAAACTCCTAGCATCATCAGAAATACTGGGAAGAGAAATCTCATTTAAATAATTAAGCAAATCCTCATTTGATCATTGATAATCAGCTGTATAAAGATTCTTATAGACATCAGAAAAAGAAGTGTTGATGTCCTGGGGATCAAAAGTCATGAGGTGACCCCGCAATGTAGCCTTGGCTGCATCCCATTTTATTGCAGGAGAAACTGGCGAGTTCTGATTGTCTTGCCAATACTGAATTCTTTTCTGTCTAAAAAAAGAGCAAAAACTAGTATTACTTAAGAACTAAATATTGAATTTTCTAATAGTAAGACTTCTGCATAGGTATACTAATATCAATGACTAAATAAACCAGGCCATGATCAGATAACACAATAGGGCCAATTTGACAAGAACTCACATAGTGTATAAAATCGGAAGGTATGAAAAAATAATCTAGTTTTGAATAAAATTTATGGGGGTGAGAAAAAAAAACAAGTCTTTACAAGTGTTACGTAAAATATGTGATGATTTGCAACCCATTGAAAAGTGGGGTGAAGATTTATCCAGATTTCCATCAAGTACGCAATTGAAATCACCTCCTAAGAAACCAATGTTTTTGCAGCGCTGTTTAAACTTTAGAATCACACGAGACATAAAATTAGGGCAGTCCACATTTGGTGCATATACACTGCCTACAGTAATATGTTTTCCAAGAATTAAACCAGAAATCATCACAAATCTTCCTTCTGAATCATACTCAGCATTCTTCCTCTTAATTATATGACCTATGCCTTTCACGTTCCATGTCACTAATTTAAATGAATTGAGCATATTAAAAATCTCAACAAAATAAAGTAACAAGAATGATAGTATACGGGGAAAAGAATGACAATTGTGCCAGTACGAGATGCCAAATACGAACAAGAGAGTACCACAACTAAAACGCAAAACAAACCTGTAAAACCCTCCCCCAAGGACCCCATCCCCAACTGATGAGGCACAAATAATATCAAAAAGTCATAAAACAACATAAGGAACCTCGAAACAGTTGAAAACAGCATACTGAAACCACCAAAAACGCAAAATATATTAAACGTTACAGTCCTCCGTGGCGGACAGCAGCATTGTGGATACCTTAGAAAATATCCTACATACTTGTCCAATGGCATCATCAAAGCCCAGCTCATGAAAAATGGGGGCAAAGACAAAAGTGTTGCATTTATAATTTTGGTCAGTGTATTTTGCTTGTTTTAAGCAAAAACTCAATTATTATTATTTTTTTTTTTCTGAAAACAAGACAATAATTTTTACTTGCTTAGAAAATCCTCCTTGATTTAAGAATTTTTAGATATGTTGGCTGGAAACAAGACAAAAAATCTAAGTAAGAAAATAATTTTTGCAGTGTGGTTAGAGAGTCGGACTTGTAACGCAGGTCACAGGTTCGAGTCTCAGGTCCGGCAGGGATTGTAAGTGGGGGAATGAATAACCAGTGCCATCTTTCACCCTCAATACCCAGCTGAGGTCAGACCCTTCAGCAAGACACCGAACCCCTACCTGCTCCCCGGGCGCCACGGCAATATGGCTGCTCACTGCTCCGGGTGTGTGTTCACGGTGTGTGTTTTTTCACTACTGTGTGTGTGCACTTGGATGTGTTACATGCAGAGCACAATTTCCGAGTATGGGTCACCATACTTGGCCACACTTCACTTCACTTTTTTTTCTTTCCTTCTTTTTTCGTCACACATGTTTGATGTTTTGGGTGAACTGTTCCTTTTAAAGCTTTAATGTGAATGCACACTGTCTGTTTGTACGTTGTTGTAGATCTGTAGAGAACACTTTTACTCAAAGTATATCAGTAAATTACCACAAGGTAGCCTTCGGTTGATAAAAGAATACTGCAAACTATTAATTTTTTATAATATAATATTTTGTTATTGTTTAAGAAAGTGTAGGTTTCATACCAAAGCTGAACTAAGCCTACTGTCTCTAAATATTGTTTCAGTGTCAACTACAGGGAAAAAAAAGTTGAACATTGTGCTGTGTGGATATAGTACAACACTCAAGAACTCTGTGTCTAAAATGTTTAGAGGGACAATAAATCAGACAGAGAGGAGCAATATGTGTGTGAAGAATGAGGAGATGATTAATGAATGGCAGATCAGTGTAACAGAGCTTCCAGTTCTTACTCAGCTCTCAGAGGAGGAAGTGATGCGTCAGACGCACCGCTGTGTGTCTCTCTGTCATCCTGGAGTTCATGTTTTCATCATCATCATTCCTGATGCTCCGATTAATAATGAAGACAAAGCAGAAATGGAGGAGATCCAGAGGATATTCAGCTCAAGAATCAACAAACACATCTTGATCCTCATAAAGCAGAATTCAGAGCAACAGACAGAAAACCTGAATGAAGAAACACAGTCTGTCATTGAGAGTTTTGGAGGACGACATCAGTTCATTAGGCCAAACACAGACACGTCTGTGTTGGTGGAGAAACTGAAGCAGATGGTTGAGGAAAATAGTGGTGTTTGTTTCTCCACAGAGACATTGTTGGAGACACAGATGCCAAAATTTGAAGGAATGAAGAGGAGAATGCATTCATTAGAGACGTGGTTTCAGTCACAAGGTAATGATCAGAAAAACTGCATGGATTAAACACTTGTCATGATTTAAAAATGCTACACAGATTTATAAGACAAAACAATAACATTGTTTGCAGAGCTCAGAAGAAACAATATGATAGCACATCATGCTTCAGTACAAATTATACACAATATTCTCTGATGATCTGGGTAATTGACAATTTTCACTTTATAATTTTTCTTTAATCTATCTCTTAGATTTAAGAGAGAGAGAAGATGAACTGAGGATTGTGCTACTAGGAAAAACTGGAATTGGGAAGAGTTCAACTGGAAACACCATTTTAGAAAGAGTTACATTTAAAGCAGAAACATCTCATGAGTCTGTAACTAAAGAGTGTCAGAGAGTGACAGCTGAAATCAATGGCAGACACATTACTGTGATCGACACTCCAGGACTGTTTGATACTGAACTCAGTAATGAAGAAATACAGAGAGAAATCAGCAACTGCATCTCCATGATCCTGCCTGGACCTCATGTGTTTCTCTTACTGATTCCAGTGGGACGATTCACAGAAGAAGAGAAAAAATCAGTGAAGATCATTCAAGAGACGTTTGGTGAAAACTCATTAAAGTACACCATATTGCTCTTCACCAGAGGAGATGATCTGAATGATAAAACCATTGAACAGTATCTGGAAAAACCTAAACCTGCATTAAAAAACCTGATTGAAGTGTGTGGAAACAGATTTCATGTGTTCAATAATAAAATGATTGGAGACCGAACACAGGTGACTGATCTACTGCAGAAGATAGACAACATGGTGAAAGCAAACGGAGGGAGTTACTACTCATGTAAGATGTTCAGAGAGATGGAAAGACAAATACAAGAACAACAAAAGAAGATACTGATGGAGAAAGTGGAGCAAGTGATCAGAGAAATAGAAGAACTGATGAACAAACATGAAGAAGAGAAAAAGAGGATAAAGATTATGGAAGAAGAACATGACAAAGAGATAACGAGAAGAGAAGAACAATATACAAGAGACATTAAAGAAAGAGAGGAACAAAAGAGAAAGTTGCTAGAGGAGCTTCAGTTCAAAACTGAAAAAGAAAGAGAGAGAATGAAGATGATGATGGAGGAAGAAAGACAGAATCATGAGAAAGAGAGCAAGAAAAGAAAAGAAGAATTTACTGAGAGAGAAGAACGATATAAAAGAGACATTAAAGAAATAAAAGAACAAGAGAGAACGTTGTGAGAGGAGATGAAGAGAGAACGAGAGGAATGGAAGAAACAGAAACAACAGGCAATGCAAAATAGAGAAGAAGAGAAAGAGAAATGGAGACAGAAAACTCAAACAATGCGGGATGAATTTAATCAGAAACTTCAAGAACAAAGACAGAGAAGTCAGAAAGAGAGAGAAGATCTTCAGTTTAAAAATGAGATGATGATGGAGGAAGAAAGACAGAATTATGAGAAAAAGAGAAAGAGAAGAGAAGAAGAATTTACTGAGAGAGAAGAACGATATAAAAGAGACATTAAAGAAAGAGAAGAACAAGAAAGAAAGGTGCGAGAGGAGATGAAGAGAGAACGAGAGGAATGGGAGAAACAGAAACAACAAGAAAGACAACAAAGAGATGAAGAGGAGGAGAGAAGGAGAATGACAGATAAGAAAACACGGGATGAATATTATCAGAGACTTACACAAGAAAGAGAAATTATACAGAAAGAGAGAGAAAATCTTCTGCTCAAACATGACGAAGAGAGAGAGAGAATGAAGAAGATGTTGGAGGAAGAAAGACAGAATCATGACAAAGAGAGGAAGAGAAGAGAAGAAGAATATATAGAGAGAGAAAAACGATATAAAACAGACATTAAAGATATAGAAGAACAAGAGAGAAAGATACGAGAGGAGCTGAAGAGGGAACGAGAGAAATGGGAGAGACAGAAACAACAGGAAAGACAAAAAAGAGAAGAAGAGGAGAAAGAACCATATAGATTTATTGATCTTTATATGGAAACTCCTGAGGGTCTGCACACAAACAGTAAGTCAAAACAATAACCAGCTAATTTTGAAATTAATCAGCAAAAATATAATATTTGGCTGTAAACAACACCCTGCTTTTATTGCACTATAGTGCACTATAGCGTGTAGCCCCACGCAGAATGTGTAAAATCACTAGAACAGTGTTATATATTTTGCTGACTATCCCAAATGTTTCAAAGAATGTTTAAATCCAGAGAAATAAGCAATTTCATCCAATGAGGACCGTATCATACTCCCTCGATTATCCGGTTTTATATTGTGTAAAACACAGAAACGTTAAAGATGCTTTAATATGTTATGCATTTTATTAGACAGGTGATGAATGCACAGAGTAGCATTATAACAGAACTTTCAACATACTCAAATGTATGAAATATGATAAAACATATGCGTGACCGAAAGAAGTGGAAGTAGTCGACTGTGGCATTATAAAGCTCTGCTGCTTTCGAGCTGAGTACCGTCCTTGCTCGTGCTCGTCCTTCATTAGCAATCACTCCAGCGGCCTTGTTTCGCTATCCACGACTTTCAGCCCCACCCTGCTTCATACTACAGTGATCTTAAGTAGTCTGTAATTCATTATCTTATCAATGAACATGATTTTTGCCTATCCACTTGTTCCTCATGTTTCTGATATCTGTACAAAGATGCGAACAAGCTGTTTAAACCAAATGCATTAAAGCAAACATTCTTTCACCCAATTTGTCCTTTTGATGACAGACTCAAGAATGTGGACTGTGTCTGAAAGCAAACGCGCATCTGTATACATTATCTATTGTACACAAGGTAGCAGCAGTTGTAATTTTTATATGCTTTTGATAAGATATCCTGCTTAAGAAAAAGCAGGAAAAAGGTACATATATTTACAGCTGTGAGTGTTACGGAGCAAGGGAGATGAGAAGCGGGCGGATCAAAATGCGAGCTTTTATTAGACAACATAGACAAAGTCATGGTCATATACAGGCTTGGAGCTGAACAATGGCAGACAGGTACAGCATAGGAAAGACATAAGAGTAATTTGTGAAACAGGCAGAGGTCGATCGGTGGCGTGCGTAATCCAAGGGATGAGGCAAAAAGGTAATCCACTAGACAGGCGTGAGTTCATATGAGGGGTAAAACAGAGTCCAAAAAACAACAAGACAAAGTGTAATCCATGACAGGCGAAGATCTAACTAGACTACGAAGAAACAAGACTAAAGATAATCAGGAGGCTCCGTAAAATAGCTAAAACAGGGAGCGTCAAATGCTAAACAATACTCGGCCCAGAAAGATGGTGATAGCCTTGTATTTATACAGAACATGATTGGATTCAGCTGTGCGCATGATAGGTGTGGTGGAACATAAGTAATGCAGTTTGTGGTGACTTGTAACAGTCTGTGAAATGTGAATGTCATAGAATGGCAAAGCGACCTCTGGTGGCGAGTAGACCGAAAATCAGGACCAGATTCGTGACATTGAGGTTCTTGCATGTGTGTATTTTAATGGCAGGAAGAGATATTTCCCACAATGTAACATGCTGAATAATTGTTCTGCAGTACAATACAGCTCATAATACAGTTACAGTCATGGCCAAAAATATCGGCACCCTTGCAATTCTGTCAAAAAAATGTAACTCCTCTTTTAGAAAATTGTTCCAATTGCAAATGTTTTGGTATTCACATGCTTATTATTTTAGTTTAACCTGAAACAACACACACAAAAAAAAAAAACTTGTCAAAATAGTAAGAAATAATTGCATTTCAAGCATGTGAGAAAGCTACGTCTCCACCAGTGGTCATGGGTCTTCCAGTAGGACAATGACCCGAAACACACTTTAAAGCACTCAGAAATTCAATTCAGTTCAATTCAAATTTATTTGTATAGCGCTTTTCACGATACATATCGTTGCAAAGCAGCTTTACACCAAATTGACATTTCTACAATATATGTAGTAGTAGCTTGATGTACATATGGCAGAGATGTGTGGTAAAGATCAATTAATGACGTAATCAAACAGACAAAGAACACTATAAATTAGTAGCAGAATTCAGTAGTGCTGTATGTTTTCAGGGCTGGCATCATCTGAAGTCCTCTGTGGGGTTGGCATCATCTCTTCTTAAGTGTTCTGGATCCACACTGGAGCTTGTGAATTCCTAGTTACCACGGGATGTCAATCCCATGGCAAAAACAGAGAACAAATAGGAACATAATTAGCATAGCTGCTGTTCAAACTAAGAAAAGGAAGATTTGTTAAACCAGAGCTAAAAGATTAATAATGAACATTTGAGCAGATATAACTACAGGAAAAGTTTATGAGATGCATTATTTAAATGCTTGGCTAAAAAGATGTGTCTTTAATCTAGATTTAAACAGAGAGAGTGTGTCTGAACCCCGAACGTTATCAGGAAGGCTGTTCCAGAGTTTTGGTGCCAAATGTGAGAAAGCTCTACCTCCTTTAGTGGACTTTGCTATCCTAGGTACTACCAACAGTCCAGAGTTTTGTGACCTTAGGGAGCGTGATGGATTGTAGCGTGGTAGAAGACTAGTTAGGTACGCAGGAGCTAAACCGTTAAGTACCTTATAGGTAAGAAGTACTATTTTGTAGCTGATGCGGAACCTAATAGGTAGCCAGTGCAGAGACTTTAAAATTGGGGTAATATGATCATATTTTCTTGACCTGGTAAGGACTCTAGCAGCTGCATTTTGGACTATCTGTAGCTTGTTTATTGAAGATGCAGGACAACCACCTAGTAGTGCATTACAATAGTCCAGTCTAGAGGTCATGAATGCATGAACTAGCTTTTCTGCATCAGAAACAGGTAACATGTTTCACAGCTTGGCAATGTTTCTAAGATGGAAGAATGCTGTTTTTGTAACATGAGAAATACGATTTTCAAAAGACAAGTTGCTGTCTAATATAACACCCAGGCTTTTGACTGTAGTGAAAGTAACAGTGCATCCGTCTAGTTGTAAATTGTAAGTCAAAAGATTCTGTGTATTGTTTTTAGGTCCAATAAGTAATATCTCTGTCTTATCTGAATTTAATAGCAGAAAATTATTGGCCATCCAATCTTTTACATTTTTAACACACTCTGTTAACTTCGATAATTCAGAAGTTTCATCTGGTCTTGTTGAGATATATAGTTGAGTATCATCAGCATAACAATGGAAACTAATCCTGTGTTTTCTAATAATATTACCAAGGGGCAGCATGTATATTGAAAATAGTAGAGGACCTAGAACAGATCCTTGTGGCACTCCATTCTTTACTGGTGATAACTGAGATGACTCCCCATTCAAATAAACAAAGTGGTAGCGATCAGACAGGTAGGATCTAAACCATTTTAAAGCCTGCCCTTGGATACCTGCATAATTTTGTAGTCGATCTATTAGTATGTCATGATCTATAGTGTCGAACGCAGCACTAAGATCAAGTAAAACTAGCAATGAGATGCAGCCTTGGTCTGACGCAAGAAGCAAGTCATTAGTGATTTTAACAAGTGCAGTTTCTGTGCTGTGATGGGGCCTGAAGCCTGACTGAAATTCTTCATAGATATCATTTTTTTGCAAGAATGAGCACAGTTGAGCAGATATAACTTTCTCTAAAATTTTAGACATAAATGGAAGATTAGAAATGGGTCTATAATTTGCCAGTTCACTAGGGTCTAGTTGTGGTTTCTTAATAAGAGGCTTAATAACCGCCAGCTTGAATGGTTTAGGGACGTGACCTAAAGATAACGATGAGTTGATAATATTGAGAAGCGGTTCTTCTGCCACAGGTAACAATTCTTTCAGTAATTTAGTGGGTACGGGATCTAATAGGCATGTTGTTGGTTTAGACAAAGTGATGAGTTTATTTAACTCTTCCTGTCCTATAGCGGTAAAGTACTGCAGTTTTTCTTTGGGTGTGACAAAAGAAGTTGACATATTAGATGCAGTATAATCTACATTGGTTATTGTATTTCTGATGTTATCTATTTTATCAGTGAAGAAATTCAAAAAGTCATTACTATTAAACTGTAAAGGAATATTTAGATCGGGTGGCGTCTGGTTATTTGTTAATCTAGCCACTGTGCTAAATAAAAACCTTGGATTGTTTTGGTTATTTTCTATGAGTTTGCGGATATACTCGGCCCTAGCAGCTTTTAAAGCCTGTCTGTATCTGGACATACTGTTTTTCCATGCAATTCTAAAAACTTCCAAGTTAGTTTTTCTCCATTTGCGCTCAAGATTGCGAGTTTCTTTCTTGAGGGAATGGGTATTACTGTTGTACCATGGCACAATACGTTTTTCTCTAACTTTTTTCAATTTGATGGGGGCAACAGCTTCTAACGTATTGGAGAAGATGGTGCCCATGTTGCTAGTCATTTTGTCTAGATCCTGTGTATTAAGGGGTACACAGAGCAGTTGAGATAAATCAGGCAGGTTATTTGTAAATCTATCTTTGGTGGCTGGAACAATAGTTCTGCCAAGACGATAACGCGGAGCCATATAGTTAATATCAGTGATACGCAGCATGCACGATACAAGGAAATGGTCAGTAATATCATCGCTTTGAGGTACGATATCTATATCAGTAAGATCAATTCCATGCGATATAATTAAATCTAGCGTATGATTAAAACGATGAGTGGGCCTGGTGACATTTTGCTTGACTCCAAAAGAGTTTATTGGGTCAGTAAATGCAAGTCTTAACGCATCATTTGTATTATCAACGTGAATGTTAAAATCTCCGACAATTAGCACTTTATCAAAATTAACCAATAGTTCTGAAAGGAATTCTGCAAATTCTTTTAGGAAATCTGTATATGGTCCTGGCGGTCTATACACAGTAGCTAAAACAAGAGATAGGAGAGATTTCTTTTGCATATCTGGCAGAGTAACATTAAGCAAAAGTATTTCAAATGAATTAAACCTGTATCCTGTTTTCTGAGTAACATTGAGAATATCACTATATATTGTTGCAACACCACCACCACGACCACTCTGACGGGGCTCATGCTTATAGTAGTAGTTTGGTGGAGTAGACCCATTTAGACCAATATAATCATTAGGTTTTAGCCAGGTTTCGGTTAAGCAGAGTACATCAAAACTATTATCTGTGATCATTTCATTCACAATAACTGCTTTGGGTGCAAGTGATCTAATGTTTAGGAGCCCAAGCTTTAAATATGGTTTCTGTTCGTGTATTTTGCTTTTTTCTGGTTTAATTACGATCAGATTTTTTCTAGATCCTGCATTAAATTTATGTTTTGACCTCACTATTCGAGGAACAGACACAGTCTTTATAGATTGGACAGTGCAAGTACTATCATTTAAGCGTTCAGAACAAAAGCCATCGTAGCAGTTATTTGAGAATGTACTTACTAGTCAAATGGAGCGTAGCGTCCTGGAGATGTTGTCCGACAGCAGTTCCACTCCGACTCTGCTGGGGTGCAGGCCATCAGCACGGAAAAGCCTAGGACGTTCCCAGAAAAGATTCCAATTATTAACAAAGAGCAGTTTCTGTTCTTTACACCATGTCAATAACCATTCATTTAGAGCAAGAAGTCTACTGAAACTTTCGTGCCCACGTCGATACGTGGGAAGCGGTCCTGACACGACGATCCTCGTCGCGGGCGACGTGCTGCACACCGTCTCGATCAGGCTGCTGAAGTCCCTCTTCAGAACCTCCGTCTGCCGCAGCTTGGTGTCGTTCACCCCCGCGTGCAGGACGATCACGCCGACGCTCTCGCCGTCCTTCAGGATTGCGGGTCTCTGCGCAGAAACATCGAGAACGCGAGCACCAGGAAAACAGTGGGTGTGGACTTTACCTTTAGCTAAAGTAGCACGTACGTACCGGACAATGGAGTCTCCGACGATCACAGTGTCGCGTTTCGTCTCGCGAAGGGGAGCGAAGCGGTTCCGGTGGAGATCTTGAAGACCGGAGGCGGCGGACGGGCGAGGTCCTCGGCCGGGGCCTGGCTCGCGTCTTCCGCTGCAGCTGCACCCAGGGTCCGTGGTGTCCCGGCGCCGGAGTGAAGGACATCTGGGAAGATCGCGTCCAGGGTGCACGGGATCTGTGCAGAGAAGCACACGGAGTAGAGGTGGTCAGAGTGTTAGTATCGCGCTGTATAACGTTACTTACCCGGGAGGATTCCAGAGCGGCTCTCCGCTCTCTCAGCTCGGTCTGCCTCACCAACAGCTCCTGAATCTGCTTCTCCACGGCCTCCAGCTCGAGCTGCAACGAGTGCAGCTCGAACGTGTCCTCACCTGCACTCAAAGGTGGACACAAATTCGCCATTAAAGCAAGTAACTGTAAGCAGTGGTAATGTGTGTAAATAGTGTGTAAACAATGCAAGTAAGATTAGCGGCAACCACGCTGGTGCTGCTAACGGGCTATAAGCTAGCAACTCAGGAAATCAAAACAAAACTAGTGATAACAAGGCAATCCGGATGTTTTAGTTGTAAAATACAATAGGGGGTATATTCACACGTTATAAGAAATGAAAATTATGGTGTATAAAATTGATTCTAGATTGAAAAACAGACAATAAGAAATTAACTTGACGGAGCTCAAACTCTAAGCGTGCGACCGCAACAAACGGGAAGTGACGTAATGGTTACAAACAAAGTGCTGGAGAGTTCTGAAATGGCCAGCAATGAGTCCAGATCTGAATGCCACAGAACACCTGTGGAGAGATCTCAAAACAACAGTTGGGAGAAGGCATCCTTCGAATCTGAATGACCTGGAGCAGTTTGCAAAAGAAGAGTGGTCCAAAATTCCAGTAGAGAGGTGTAAGATACTCTTTCATGGTTACAGGAAGCGATTGATTTCAGTTATTTTTTCCAAAAGGGGTGCTACCAAATATTAAGTTAAGGGTGCCAATAATTTTGTCCCATGCATTTTTTTGGGTTCTGTGTGGAATTCGACTGTTCTTCTCTGTTTTTTTGTGTTGTTCCAATGCAAATTTGCAACTGCAACAATTTTCTGAAAGGGTTGCATTTTCTGACAGAATTGTAAGGGTGTTGATATTTTTTTCTTGGTCATGACTGTAAATACTGTGTAAATTACAGAAATTACTAACAGTATAATAATAATAAAAATTGACAATCACGTGTGGACTGTTTCAAATAGTTTATGTTAGATTTGAGTTTAACACTTTTGCTCAGGGTCAGTTTTAATCTGTAAACTCTTATTTTCATTTTCAGATGACTAATATTCACCATCAGATTCAAGATGTTTGAGAATCTTGCTGTTTGGTAAGACAGGAAATGGAAAGTCTGCAACAGGAAACACCATTCTCAGAAACAATGAGTTTCACAGTAAAAGCCAGCTCATGTTTAGTGACCACTGTTTGTCAGAAGGGAATTGGTGAATTTGATGGTCAATCAGTAGCTGTCATTGATACTCAGGACTCTTTGACCCTCATACAAAAAAAGAACAAGTGCAGGAAGAAATAATGAACTGTATTTCACTTTCAGCACCTTGGACCATACATAATCATTATGGTGAGTGTGGGAAGATTCACACAGAGGAGAAAAGACACTTTAGACATGGTCAAGATGATATTTATCTAAAGCGCAGATTTCTGCATTGTTCTCTTCACTAGAGGAGAGATGAACTGGGAGGACAAACAATAAAACAATATGTAGACAGGAAGTAAAATGCTGAACTCAAGACACTTGATCAGGTGACTGTGAAACAGAGATTCCTGACTTTTAACAACACAGAAACACAAGATCAAAGACACAAAGTTACTCAGCTGTTCAGTATGATAAAAGAGGTGAATCATGGCCAATACTACACTAATGAGATGTTTGAGGAGGCGGTGATCTCCATTGAACAAAGAATGGAAGTAATAGAAGAGAATGAAACACAAAAATCAGGTTCAAGTTGAAGAATTAAAAGCCAAATATGACATGGAAGACAGAAGCATGAGAGAAGACTGGAGAAGAAGAAACAAAAATAGATGAGGAAAAGAGAGACTGAAGAAAATTTTAGTGAACAAGTGTAAACACTCAGGAGAGAGTTTGAGGGAGAAAGAAAACAGAGCAGAAGAAACAAGAGCGGAGATCAGAAGCGATCAGAAGGGAGAAAAGCAAAAGAGACACTATGGTGGTCAAAACATAGAGAGATTAAAGAGAGAGATTTAGAAGATCAGATTCATAATACATTTATGAAAAAGCTAAAATACAAAGACAGAAGATAGAAAAAAGAGAAGAAAGAAGTATAAACAAGATCAAGAAAAAGATGAAAAATGATCATGGTATCATGAAGCCAGGTTAAAGAAAAGAACATGAGGAAATAAAAAAGAGATTTATAGGAACAAATGCGAAAAGATGAGAGAGAATGGCCAACGGCAAAAATAAAAGAGGCTGGAAATGACAAAGGATTCGAGAGTGTTCTTAAACGACAGCAAGAGAATGGGAGGAAGAGAAAACGACAGATGAGAGAACAGAGACGAAAGAGGAAAAGAGAGAAAGAGAGAAACACGAGAAGGAGCTGAGAGAAGGAACTGGAGGAGAACAAAGAGAAAGACATTTGAAAAAGAGAGAGATGAAGAGAATGGGTACAAAGGGAGAAACAGAAACAGAAGAGAGAGAGAGAACAGAAGAAGAGAATATGAAGATAAGATAAATGTGAAATGGAAAGGCCACGTTAATGAGCAGCTGGAGGCTTAGAGAGAAAAGAGGAGTGGAGGAGAAGTAAAGGGAGGGATGAAGAGAGAAGAATATAAGAAAGAGAAAGAGATGTAGAAAAAATTGTGAATATCTTCAAACAAGACCAAGATGAGGGAGATCAAAGAGAGAGAGAAAGAGGGAGAAAGAAAGAATAGAAATAGAAGAAAAAAGGTGATGAATGAAACAGAAACTTGAAGAGGAAATAGAAGATGATGAAGAAGCAGCATCCAGGGATGAAACCAGAAAACAAAGACAACAACTGAATGATTTTAGAAAGAGGAAGAGCAGCATGTTCAGGCTCTCAAGGAGACTTAAGAGTTTCAAAACAACTGAATGAAGTGAAAAGGTTAAGAAAGGACCTAGATGGTAAATGGCCAAGGTCATGTCATGTCATGAGATATTTTAAATATTATTGATAAGGCAAATCTGAGTGGCACTGGTCTTTTGTAGTACCTGTGGATGGTTTCTGTATTTCTCTCTCATTTCTCTTTTTTCCTGCTGAGTTTAGACACTTACATCTTTTGCATTATTGATGTACTCTTTCCCATTTAAGGGACAGCAGCTTTGTCATAGTTCTGTATTGTTAAAAGCGGTATATAAATAAAGGTGACTTGACTTGACACACCTGTCAGTCATTAAAAGATATCCCGAAGACCCTAATGAAGAAGAAGATTGTTTGGTTAGAGCTGATCTCTACAGGAGCAGATTTGAACAACATTAACAAAACAGTCATACAAAATTGGTTTTTTCTTTCAATAGATTTTAAAAACAACATGAATTATAGCAGCCCTTTAAAAAAAAGATAAAAAAAGGATCTTATAATAAATAATACAATAACTATGACCATTTTTAAAGAGTGTTAAACGACAGTTTTAATTACTTTGGATGTTTCATTGATTTATTCATAGCATGATTATTGTAGTCTGAACATTATTCTGAAATTGTGCTGTACTTTCACATATTCTGTTATTTTCTGGTGACTAACACTAAAAATAAAGTTCCTTATTCATGCAGATCATGTGCTGCTGTTAGTCCTTTTTCAGCGAGATGATGAACAGTAAGTAACCAAATAATATATTTTACAAACCATTTATTAAAAAAAAAAAAAAAAAAAAAAAACAGACTGAACTGAGTAAAACCCAACAAAGCTTGAAACCTAAACTGTGGCAGACTAATTACCTTTAATCTATTATAGTTACCAATCAGCTGCCTATTATTTTTCTTCAGCATCATCTAAAGCTCTAACTAAAACTGCTAAATCGCATAAACTTTAAAACCAAGGCTACAGATACAACTTAACTGCAGCTGTGTAGTAAAAAACTCTTTTCACTGTGACATTTACAAACACAGACAGACGGGTGAACCAGTTGGAAGTGTTTTATGGTATTTGTTCCCATTGGGTTTATTTTTTAGTTTAGCCATTACAACAGTGTTTTAGTAAACACATTTGCTTGTGGTAAAGGAGGAGAATAAAGTTTGGAGACTTCAGATGAAGTTGGACATTATGTGATATTGAAATGATGTAAAGTGGTGTAATGGAGTAAAGATTTTCTTTTGTAAAGGGTGTAATGATTTACAAAAATTCACAAATTAACTGATTTTATCTAAATTTCAGAATAGACTCCTAGTTAAGTTCAACAGAACAGCTACAGGTAATCAATAGTGAGGTAAAATAAGCGGATATTGTTTATGAAAACTATTTTGTTTGGGAAATTTTGATATTTGAATATTAAATGCTCAAGCGCTTTAAAGCAGAATGGTTCTGATTGGCTGTCAATGTTTTCATCAGCTGGAAAAATCATTTTGAAAATAAAAACCTCCTTGATTCAACTGACCCTTTAGTGCAAATGCAGGAAGACGCACAATGATCAAAAAAAAAAAATTATATATATATATATATATATATGATTCATAACCATCTTTAATAATAACCATGGGTAAGTCCAAACAAGGTGATGGTATAGCTGGGAGTCAGGAAGGATGCTGGGAAATGTAGTGCTGAGGTGACTAGAGATCTTGACAGCAAACCAAAACTGTTCCAATCAGCTGTGAGCAAAATTACATATATCTGAAGCAATAAGACCTCTACAAAAAAATCTAAAACTATTCTATTATGCCATGCCATTCTGCTTGTTACATTTAACAGAGCTCCTAATGCTAAAAAGGCTTCATTAGTGTAATTAATGAACCACTGTGTATTGCACTGTAACACACAGAGGAGGTCATGGAAATACTGTTCAATAAAATGCATTACTCATGTTATTTTCGTTAGTTGTACTCAGTGTGTTTGAAGCAATCAGTCGCCACAACGTTTTTAAGTTTTGAGGGAATGAGCCACATGATTTTGAGTGCATAACAGTGTTTGAGTTGAGTGCTACCAAGTAATACTGAGTTAAGTAACACTAATAGCATACTGAGTTTACATAACATAATTTTTAAAAGTTAACTCAATACAATGACATACATGCTCATAAGTGAAATTAACAGGTTCCCTTAATATATGCAAATACACTATTTTTTTATAGGTCAATAGAAAGAAACTGCTTGGAAAAATGCTGTTGGTTCGGTACACCTGTTCAAACAGCGGATATATTTGAATGCAGCATCACCGCAGCGAGTCGGAGTTCAAACTAGGCCCGGCTCCACGGGGAGGCCAGGGTGGGCCTGGCCCACCCAATCAAAAGCTTGGCCCACCCTGGCCCCACATTACATAGCCTAACAGCCAATCACGAAAATTGGAGCGATATTCAGCTGAGCTAGATTTTATTTTTTCCTTTTTTTTTTCTTACTGCTTGCACCCCGAAACACTGTAATATCGTATATAGTTTTTGCGCTATCAATATGTAGGGTATTGAAATCGCTTTTGCGCTGTTTAATTTCACTTTTGATTTTGTGATTAAGGCGCACTCTGTGTAAAGGATGTTTGTCATTGACCACAGCAAACAAAGTAAATATTACATGAGTGGTTAAACGATTACAGAAATGTTGTTTATTTTAAGGTTTTAAAGTGTAGTTAACATTATGTTGTTTAACATTATGTATCTTGGAAACGAGCTGGCAGCAGAAATCACACAGAACAGAACGAAATGTCATAATTTCATAAACAATTAAATAAACGATGAAACAATTTAATAATTCAATAGAAAACATAAGGCCATTGATAGGACGACTAATAACAACAATAACGATGAAATTAATACCGGGATTTGAATATTCATTAGGATTCTTTTTTAGGTGTCGTCAATACGTCCATATTGTACGTTTAAATGCTGAAAATACGTAAGTATTTGTACGTTTAGATGCTGTACAGTAAATACATCAATATTGCACATTTTAATGTCTGGAAAAAACGTAAGTAAATGTATGTTTTATAGAACCACTTTTTATGTAAAAAATAAAAAATACGTATTATCATGAGATCAAGTTGGAACAGCATGCTGCTCTCAGTTTAGAATTGTAGCTTATGATTTCCAACTGAACTAATAAAATTTTTATTTCTATAAAAATGCTAAACGTCAGTGAAGGCGGTGCAGCAGTGGGCAAGTAATGTAATCAGTGTGTGATCATACACCGTGTAACACCAACTACCCCAGGTGAAAAAAAATATTTTCACACACTAATTTTGTACTTAATATACTACAAATTATTCTTTAGTAAGATCATACTCAGCTGTGCTATTTTGAGACACTATGAATAGGCCTTATAAACTAAAATGTGCTTTTAACACTATTTCTGCATTAAAATAATGTATATGTAGTTACCATTACACCCCTCCCCCTAACCCTCTAGCCCCACCTCGAATACCACTTGGCCCACCCTTTATTTAATTTCTGGAGCCGGTGTTACAATATATTCGGTTCCTGAAATATTTGGTTCCAATGGGTGGCGCAAGAGTGAATATTCATGAGGTTCCCCTTTTGTGGGCGTATCTTTGAGACAACGCGAAAACGAATGGAACTGAAAAAATTAATGCACGCTCCTCTAATCGCTGCTTGTTTAATGGATTATTTGGAACAGCTAACAACGTTTCAGTGTTAAGCATTAACTGCAACAGTGTCAAAACAATGCATTTGTGTGATATGATAAATCGTTTGATTGAATACAGGCACACAGCAAAACAAAAAATAAACTAATAACCTTTGCTAACCTATACATGAAACAAACCATTACAAATGTATTTGTGACCAAATAAACTGTATAAAAGCTAGCTTGGTGTGAGTATCCTGTGTCATTCTTTCTTTCACTTTTTTTTTTGTTTGTTTGTTTATTAGCCAGTATTTTCTTCTTTTTTTTTTGTTGAACTATATTCAAATTCAGACACATATTTCCTCTTATTATTATTAATTTTACTTTTTTGAAAAAAAATAAAAATTTTCCCCCATTTATCTGAGAATTACCAATCTCCAAGTCCACCCAAAAATGACAACTCTGTCATCATTTAGTCACCCAGTTGAAACCAGTATGAAAAAACATTTTCAAAGTATCTTCTACAGAAGAATGAGACAACAGTTTTAAGGTTTTTTATTTATTTTTATTTTTGAATGAACTGTCACTCTGACAAATACATTAGGCAATTGTAAACAAAATCAATTATTATGAATATAACTCAAATTGAAAAGACAAGGGACATTTTACGTATGTAGAATAAAGTAATGCAAAATTAATTGACTGTCTGGTGTCAGGTGCCTTGGCACTCAATGAAAACAGCCTCTATGTATGTCCATTGTCCAATGTATGTTCAATGTCCAGTTCACACAATTACCAGATACCAGTGACTTCAGCTTTCACATCTAATCTGAAACAGACAGTTACTTTACATGATGATAAATATATGTGGAAACATCACAAAAACAAATCAAAGCCATTGCTATCATGACACTGGTAATAAGTCATGTATGATTTCTTATCCCAATTTAAAAATAATATTCTTGGAGTAGCTGATGGCCTATGTCCAAAAAGACTGTGCCATCAGAACAATGCTTTAAGGTTTATGCACTGTCTGATCGATTACAAATTATAATGATTACAATATTAACATTTTAACTGCAAAAAAAAGTTACGAATGACACAACACACCAGTCTAGTTTTTATACATTTTATTTTAACACGGATACATTTGTAGAGGTTTGTTTCATGTCTAGTCAACATTTGAAGTGGATCAAAAACTTTCATCAAAGTTTTTCTTAAAAACCAAAACAATACCGTTCTTGTTATAGGACAACTTTGATGAACTTTTTTTTTAATCCACTTCAAATGTACTGTATACAGTACTGCAGTAATAGTCACCAATTACAACTAGTATAGGCTAATCAAATATTCAAGCAAAAATGAAAGCACCACAAATTAAGTATACAAAGTTAAACACTTCGAAGAGACACAATTTTAACCGAGCTTAACATGGGTTATTCGCTTATTGTTTGCGTTGCTTCGTGTCTGTAATTTAGCAAATCAAGCAAAACAGCTTATAGACGATTTATCATATCACACAAACTATGCATTGTTTTGACACTGTTGCAGTTAATGCTTTAATGCTTAACACTGAAACGTCGTTACCTTTTCCAAATAATCCATTAAACAAGCAGCGACTAGAGGAGCGTGCACTAATATTTTCAGTTCCATTAGTTTGCGCGTTGTCTCAACGACACGCCCACAAAAGTGGAAACTCATGAATATTCACTCTTGCGCCACCCATTGGAACCAAATATTTCAGGAACCGAATATACTGTAACAGGTGTCACACCTTGCTGGGATTCTCACCTGACCCTAAGGGGAAAACACACCCCTCAGCAGCAAAACACAATTCTACAAAAGTGTTCAGTCTTCCTCATAATGTAAGTGACTTCTGTGAAATTGAGACCATTTTACCAATCGCACGGAGACCTTTATAACGATACCAAACATGAAAGGGAAAGTTCAACATATTCACAAAGTGTAACTCATGTAGAATATGGACATTCTTAGTGACTTTCAGTGGAACCTTTTGGGGGAAACATGTGAGATGCAGGGGGGGAGAGGAGAGGGAGGAAGGGGGTTGTAAATGAGCAATAGGGATGGTGTTGTTTGCCCTCTTTGAAGATCTCTTCTCCAGATTAGTTTTATTGTTTTGTTGCATAGCATCTGTTTTGTCAGAGTTCCTGGACTTTAAATTCATGAGGAAATCATTTCACATCTTACAGTCCTTCCCTGACCCCTTGGGGCAAATCCCAAGCAGTCCCTAAGGGGTCACAATTTGATCATTTCCGAATTATGTTTACTGTCCAAGTCTTTGCAGGGCAGGTAGCATTTGTTGATGAGTGCCGGAGCATGGTGGTTACCTGCACTGACAGTGGTGGTAATCCGCTTGCAGGATTATTTGTTGTATCAGGTCCGTTGAGTCGATCAAGCATGAGCTGAAAGAGTCCTTCCATTCTGGGGAAACATCTGCGCCAAGTGCCTTCCTCCCCAGGATGTTTATCTGACCTGAAGAAGTCTTCAGTCACCTTCAGGTCGAAGGTGTATTTCACAGAATTTGTCAAATTTCCATAGTTGAAGGAATTATTTCACTGACAATGCTTCGATGCGTGTGAAACATCTATACAACCCTTGAGTGACCATGTAATAACTGAACACTGATGACATAGGTAATGTTATTGGATAGGTAGAGTGTTATGAGATAAATAAAACATTAATGTCAAAGGTGCGAGTGGTAAATAAGGTCTCCATTTTTTCAGAGTCAAATATTTAGTGAACAGGTTTCATTTGGTTGCCAGATTATTTACTACTAATATGCAAAGTAAATTGGATTTAGATACTTGGTCTGGATGAATAAAAGGGAAGTAGCAAAATCAATATAACTGGTATGTTTACCATGGTATGCATAATTACAATATATCATATAATTAACACAGAAAAACACAATTTCATAAACACCGTCATAAAATTGGCTATATTAATTGTTTTAATTGCACATCATTAATGCAGATCTAAGGTTTTTAGTCAAGTCAATTAGAGAATGAAATTCACAAGAACAGAGATTTCAGATCTGTTGAGCAATTTTTTTTCCAATCATCCTCTGTGCATTTGATATGCAGGCTATAGTCACACTTGATAATGCAGTTTGATTGGAATTCTTGTAATTGATTGATCTCTTTATCTATTTAGATAAAATTGTATTATCATTAGACATATGCTGTAAACTAGTGGGCCCCCTAGTTTGCAACAATGCCAATGGTTGGACATAAATGTTTGTCCTAAGAGACCGGTTGCATTGCTGAATAGGTCTCAATTTAGAGTTTGTAGTTAGAATTTGAATTAATTGATGTGTGACTGTAGCTCGTGCAAGTCCTATGCATGTTACAGTGCTTGCATACAATAAGTTGACAAGACCATACCATTTCTCAAGACTTTAAAATTGCAGCAATGCTTGCTATAATTGAACTGAAACTATAAAAATATTTTTTTTTTTTTGACTTATGTATGAAGTACATTATGCATAATAGATTTGAATACTGTGGGCAATTTAGACCTGGATATTCTTATGAATGCCAGGTATGGATGTTGTGTGGTCACAGTAGTAAAAATGTGTTGTGTATGTATGTATGTATGTTTATGTATAGGAGATGGGTGATGCCTCGTCTACCATAATCTGTGTTGTGTAATTTAGTTCCAGTGCTGCACTGGGAGGTCATGTAAGTACTTGCAGTGCTATGAGGTGTGAATGACCCCTTGAAGTATCTCTCCACCCATCTCCTTGTTGTGTGTGTAAGTTGGTGTAGGTGGGACTAAACATCCTTGTGGAATTTGTCCCTCAGAGATGGCAGCAGTTAGCCTAAAAGGAAAAACAGACAGAGAGGAAGACAGTTTAATTTTGAGCCTTTTTTTCAAATTGCCTTAAAACTGGTGGGCATAGCCACACAGCTGTTGGAGATGGGTGTAATCTGGGATTCCAAACCATCAAGAGCAAAACTTGTTTTGGTTTACAAATACATGCATCATGATCATGATCATGCTTTAGCAAATAAAGGCCGAAAATAAACAATGGTCAGATCTGATCATGTCCATCTCTGCAGTCTGTAAAGACTTGTGGATCTCTGCTTGATGTTAACATTACACACAACTTTGATCACATGTCAAAAGTAAAAATGAGCTCTCTGATCAGATTCTGAGTTAGCACTCCCAGAGAGGGCCAGTTCCGTTTTCTAACACTTGCACCACTGTTTATGGTTTTGTTGCAAGGAAAAACAAAACTTGCACCTTCCCTTGTTACTGGGTTGCATGTAAACAAAATCAAATTCACATTCTCTTATGGCCTTGGATATGTAAGGCTGCTCCCACTACGGCAAGCCTAGCGGTTCAGCTGAAGGTTTCTTGCCTGTAGGTCTTTTACGGCACTTCTGTAAAAATTACCTTGAAATATTAAAATTTAGTTTCCAAACAAAAATCTGACTCCATGAATAATTTGTTAATTCTGGTTTGTATTCTATAATTTGCTGATCGCGGCTAATTTTCTGTATAATAATTTAGACATTTGAATATTCTGGAAATCCCGTAGTCTCAATATTTCGTTCGTTAGGGACTGGTGCCGCTTTCGATTTACACCCTGGCCGTGGCGAATTCGTCGACACAAGCTCGCCAGTTTCTGACTTACTCAGAGGATGCAGAGCGATTATCATATCTTAAAGTGGGCCGCGCCTGCGTGCTCTCAACAGAAAGTATATATTTCCCCCATAATCGCGAGAGCTACATCGTGTTAAGCCCGTGACAGCTCAACATCCGGAGCCCTAGTGATGTCCCCATGGCTCACCAGTCGGTACTTCCGGCGTGGGCTGCCCTGGCGCAGTCTTGAGGAAAGCACCCTACACAATAACCTACTAGAAAATCATTTCCAAGAAGTCCAGAATAAGTCAAAGTTCACATTTATTTATGCTAGGCATATTTAAAAATAGCAATGGAAGCTCAATCAAAAGTACATTCACTTAATCAAAAAGAAATACAACCTTTATAAGAAAACATCACATTTTAGTTACATTACTGATCAGCATAGAATTCAAAACCGGAAAATAAAATAATAACTGTGCATCATTCATTAAGTCGGATTGTTGTTGTTTTAAGGTTGCATGTGCATGCAACACTTTTAATCTCTCTTGCAGTTGCATTAACACTGTCTGCTGTGTTGCGAGCATAAGAGGTCTAAGTCTGCAGGGGAAATCTCTGGGTCGATAGGTAACTTCATCACTCTTCCATTCATAAGCTCATATGGGCTGACGCCTGTGGCTTTTGATGGAGTGGCTCGCAACACAGTTAGAACAGTGGGCAAGACATCAATCCACTTATTTTGATGTTGTCTTAACAAAGAGTCAGCATACCTGGCAAATAGAGAGACACACGACAATCGTGCGGGAAGTTCTGGTTACAGATGCTTCCTTAAATGTTTTCGCCAATCCTCTTTAAGTACCCAGATCAGAACATTACAATCATAAAATTCAGCCAGGCATATTCAAAATAACAATGACAGCATGTGGTACAGACTTCTTCAGCGACACTACCCATATCAGGAGGACAGAGTTTTCCTTAAGTTTCAGATCTTTATTTCTGGTCTGTTCTACTAGTATGGGACTGAGATATTACTCCCAACCACACTGAGACTATAAAATTGATACAAAGAGTTTATTATTTTATGATCTCACATTGGCATTGCGAGAGTTCCTGTGTATGTAGCTTCACGGGAAGATCATCGGCTCCTACAGATAGACCTGGCCTATTCGAGATATTATCATCAGATTGATTATTTTAGTTGGTAAATTGTGGGCATGTTAGCTCTTCTCATTGAAGATTTTTGCACAGAATAGAAGATAAAGACGTTCTTTCTTATTAGTTTGATCATTCTTCCTTTCATTTTCCTTTCTTAATGGTTCTTGCTTCTAACTACCTTCTGCTGATCTCTTTCCCAGCACTAGTAGTGCTTCCAACTTCTTCCACATGCAGTATATACCTTCTTTCTACATTCTGATCATTCCTCTTACTAAACTCTTTCTTCCTCTTCTAAAGCAATGCTGAATAATCATGAGATTAAAACCATTATTGGCCATTGTACTATAATATATTATAAGGTTGTTATAATATAATGTATATTACATTAAAAAAAAAAATAACATAAATTAAAATACTTTTATTACTGGTCTCTGGAGGGCCTCCGGGCAACTTGTTCAGATCAACTGATTATCATCTCACTAATCTTTTTTAAGATACACCCTCGATTTGGCCCTGTGACTACAGCAGTCCTAGCATGTTCATCATGCGCACAACAACAACCAAACTGGAATTTAGTTGTAGACTTTGTTGCTGTGAACATCCAATGCCCCGCAAGCACATACTGAAAGCATGGGTCGAATCATAGCTCAGTTCGAAAATTTTCATTAGTTAATTATATTAACATGAAACAAGAATGTACAATACTTCTACAGCATTTATTAATTCCAGTTCATGCCAATTTCAGCATTCACTAATGCGTTATTAAAATCACATTTGTTAACATTGGTCAGCGCACCGCGGATCACCATGAGCAAACAATGAACAACTGTATTCTCATTACCTACCATGAAGTATGAAGTGTGTTGTTCATTGCCTATCCACGTTAGCCAATACACTATTCAATATCAACAAATGACACCCCAGTGTGAAGTGTTGCCGATTGTTGCGACTACAGTCTGGAATTGGACCAGATTCTTTTGTTTATGGGCTAAGGTGTTACTAAGTGCATCTTTTCAGAATCTATTCGAGTATTAGGAAGTTTGGGGGTTGGGCAAACCCAGAGCAAATGCAGAGCACACACATAGTTTTATGGTCTTTTATGGCTTGTCTGTCTGCTTAAAGACAAAGACTTAAAATCATACAATAATGTAGTAATTTTGTGAAGTCTAAAAATAAAACCCAAGCCATACGCTATATTTATTAAGACTGAATTTGTGGATGTCCTCTGAATGAGTTTACCCCCAGGCCTGGTTACAAGCCTCTCAGCGACATCACAATTGCCCTCATGTGCATTCCAATTTCAGATTTTGCATTTCTAGTGTCTCTTCTTTTAACAGTCACCGAGATTTCTGCCTAGCAGCAGTAATTCTCTGGGACTGAGACACATTTCCCCCGATTAGAGTTTCTTTTGAAATTCTCTAATTTTTAAATACATTGCACTGTCTTGCCCAACTTCACTTTTAGATACAAAAAGATTCTAGTGAGAATTTGATAATCTTTCGAGTCAATCCAATCACAAATTTCCTTAAATTCCTTAAACATAACTGTTTGCTTTTCTAATGTTACAAAGTTACTGTTATGAAGCCATTGAACAATAGCAAAAGGAAAACTGTTAATACCGGAATTTAGATTTTAATTTTCAGCCCTCTGTTGAGTACCGGAATAAAATTTGGATGATGTTATTCTAATTTTAATTTTTCATTTCTTACGAGAGTTGGATGTTGGTTCAAGAGACTTCATTCTTCATCTGCTCTGCCGCTATCATGTCCTTGTCAGTTCATGTGATTTCGTCTAATTCTTAAGCCCCACCGGATTTCTACGGTCTCCGGTCTACATTTATGAGTATTCCGACTCATTCTACAAAATATGTCTATATTGGGTGCGTCTAAGCTTTCCCTCAACATTTCTAAAAAGGCAAATAAGAAATGACTTACCGCAGCAGCTGAAGAAAGGGAAGGAGAAGCTCAAACCTCTTTCCGGAGCACAGTTGAATATTGCGCTGAAAAAACCCTCGCCTAAGACTGGGAGATCACTAGGGAACGTCACCAACTGTAAGGATCCATCCACTGGCCCAAATGCGGAGTCCAGTTGTCTGGTTGAAGGTTTAATGCGTGTTCGGTCTTTTCACAGCGCATCTGCAAAGTTCGCTTAATTTATCCGGATTTAGTTTCACTTTTAATCTAGCTCCATATTTAATCTGACTCCAATTTCATATGATCGTTAGAATTTAGGTGTTTACTCTAATTTAGGCTGACCACAAATATCAATGTGTATTACTTCAGATACTTGATTATTCTGTAAATCCCCTACTTTCAATTATTCGTTTATTAAGGACCTAATATCGCTTTGCAATTCACTTGGCCAACAGTGAACGCATGGCACAAACTCGCTGGGCTTACTCAGAGGTTGAGGGGTGGTTATGATACATTTTATGCAGACTGCACCCTGCAGTCCTCACCATAAAGTGTATTTTTCTATAATCACGAGAACTACAACGTGTTAAGCCAGTGACAGTCAGAAAACGGAAGCCCTTAATGGTGTTCCCCATGGTCCAACCATTGGTACTTCGGTGTGACCATCCTGGACGCAGACTTTGTGAAAAATATCAGACTACACTTTAATCTACTAGAAATAATGATTTCAGAAGAGATCAGACTGAATTAAATATAACAATTTATTTGTCAGGTAAGATGTATCACGCCAATTACACAATTAAACAATGAAAGTCCAATTCAGAATTAAATTTAGTTCCAATTCAAATAAATACATAACATCATTTACTCAAAGATAAATCTAAGAGTGAGAGATGCATACCTGACCGCCTAGAGATACACAGCAGCGTGTGAGAGATTTGGAGGCAAAGCTCCAGAGACTCTCACACACAGTGTGGGGTTCTTCTGAATACAGAATCCCCCCGTAATGTTTTGTCACTTCGCTTATATACCCAGACCAAAACAAACAAATCTTCTAATCAGTTGTAAACACATAAAAAACCTTTTGGTTTGTCAGGTGATCTCGTGACCCAGGGTCACACCTTGCTGGGATTCTCACCTGACCCTAAGGGGAAAACACACCCCTCAGCAGCAAAACACAATTCTACAAAAGTGTTCAGTCTTCCTCATAATATAAGTGACTTCTGTGAAATTGAGACCATTTTACCAATCGCACGGAGACCTTTATAACGATACCAAACATGAAAGGGAAAGTTCAACATATTCACAAAGTGTAACTCATGTAGAATATGGACATTCTTAGTGACTTTCAGTGGAACCTTTTGGGGGAAACGTGTGAGATGCAGGGGGGGAGAGGAGAGGGAGGAAGGGGGTTGTAAATGAGCAATAGGGATGGTGTTGTTTGCCCTCTTTGAAGATCTCTTCTCCAGATTAGTTTTATTGTTTTGTTGCATAGCATCTGTTTTGTCAGAGTTCCTGGACTTTAAATTCATGAGGAAATCATTTCACATCTTACAATGGTTTCTCAAGAAAAACGTTATGTTGGTTGGTACTGTTCGTGATGTCAACAACAGTGATTGTCTGACTGTTTAGGTGGTGCTTGACGTCGAATTCTGACTTATTTTGGGAAAAACCATGATTTTAATAAGATTTATTAATTACTCATAAATGAATCCTTAGGTTTGCTGTGTATTGACAAGAAAATATCATCTGTAGTGAGTTTTTCTGCTGGAGAATATTGAATAATGACTGACTTTATACTTTGTGTTGTGGGTTAATAGGCAAGTATGTATATAAAAAAATCAGTCAACTTAACCACCGCGGTCAAGTGAGCCAACATCTGCGAACACCCGGTCAAGTGAGCCGCCATCTGGAGTTTGCTGCACGTCTATTAGTGGAATTACGGTACGGAGACACGAAGCGCCCAAAAAGGCTGACGAACAACTTTTTTAAAAAATTAAATGTGCTCGGAAATAGAAGAAAAGTATTTACAAAACGTATTTATATTGTACATTATAGAAGATACTGTTATATTACATTCCAATAAATTATACTGTGGAGTTTTCTGGAAAAATAAATAAAGTCTGTGTACATTCTAACACTTAGTATTTGCTCCTTTTTTTCTACATGCATTATTAAAATTTCTTTAGAGTTACCATGAACATTTCAATAAATACTTTTTCTGAACAGCCATGTCTCTATCTGTGTTCACGATGTTTTAGTGTAGAATTTTACAGAAAGTGAATGGCAGTAAGCATTATATAGCTCTCATCAGTTCTTCACATTTATGGAAAAGGAAAGGAAATTACGTGACGTGTGGCCAAGTATGGAGACCCATCCAAGTGCACACACACAGTAGTGAGTAGTGAGATACTTCAAACCCTGCCGGACCTGGGACCCGCACCCGCAACCTTTCGGTTACATGCCTGACACCCTGACCGTTAGACCACGGCTGCCTCGTGGATTTGTGAACTTGACAAATATGACAATTAAGTAACAAATGCAATTTGACCTGTTACTGAATTGTAATTTCTGTCAAGTTCATGGGACCATAACTTCTAAATGCTAGTTTGGAAATGACTGTAATTTTGTGTGGTGACAGTCAAGAGACTTGGGAATAAGCCCCCAGTGGATTTTTATATCACCCCCAAAGGAAGCTGAGATATAGCGCCACCAATTGGGCCAATGAAGCAATTTGACCTGTTACTGAATTGTCATTTCTGTCAAGTTCATGGGACCATAACTTCTAAATGCTAGTTTGGAAATGACTGTAATTTTGTGTGGTGACAGTCAAAAGACTTGGGAATAAGCCCCCAGTGGATTTTTATATCACCCCCAAAGGAAGCTGAGATATAGCGCCACCAATTGGGCCAATGAAGCAATTTGACCTGTTACTGAATTGTGATTTCTGTCAAGTTCATGGGACCATAACTTCTAAATGCTACTTTGGAAATGACTGTAATTTTGTGTGGTGACAGTCAAAAGACTTGGGAATAAGCCCCCAGTGGATTTTTATATCACCCCCAAAGGAAGCTGAGATATAGCGCCACCAATTGGGCCAATGAAGCAATTTGACCTGTTACTGAATTGTCATTTCTGTCAAGTTCATGGGTCCATAACTTCAAAATGCTATGGTGGAAATGACTGTAATTTTGTGTGGTGACAGTCAAGAGACTTGGGAATAAGCCTCCAGTGGAATTTTTATATCACCCTCAAAGGAAGCTGAGATATAGCGCCACCAATTGGGCCATTAATGCAATTTGACCTGTTACTGATTGTCATATTTGTCAAACTCATAGGTCCATAACTTCAAACTGCCACGGTAGAAATTATTGTAATTTCCTCTTCAGAATGCCCAAGACTCTGTCTGTATCAAGTTTTACGACCAGGCTGCATCCAGCTTCTTATTCGCAGCTTCTTATTGACCTATCCGTTCCACCTTAAAAACGCCACGCTTCCGCCTTCCTTAGCTTCTTATTCACGTTCGACTTAGGGACCGTCTCTTTTTCAAATACGAACAATAAACGATTCTTAAATGTAAATAACACTGAGATAAGA